>CM055100.1:42324048-43524048 GCA_029204225.1 Diphasiastrum complanatum | reverse complement strand
AGAATGTTGATAAAACTTAAAATAAGAAGCGAGTGCATGTAACCAATCGGATAAGTCAATGTCCCCAGATTTCCCAGAATAAAAAGGAAGTAAAGATTGGTAGTCCATAAGGAAACGAAAAATGGAAAACAACTACGACGTGGGAAGGAAAAGAATGGCCACGAGGTGTATAAGAACAATAAAGAAAATTGGAAAACTGTAATAAACAAAACACAGGAAGAAGATCCAAAAGTGGGATGTAAAAATAAATAAAATGTAATAAAAACGAAAGAAAGAGAAAAAAATAATAATAATGGTATAGAATTGTTTTTTTTTTTTGTAATGGAATCTAAATTACAGAACAAAGGAAATGAAATGTCTTGAAAAGGTGGATCATAAAAATGAAAAGATAAATGTCAAAATAAAAACATATGTAGATCCATTATGGCAGGAAGTGTAGCGGTTGGGAAGGTATATCGCAGATTTGTATAGGTCAGAAAGGTAATGATAATGCACGTAGGCTACCTCTACCTCAGTGTTGGTGTAAGCTGGCTGTAGGCAGATGTGGAAAGGAGCCCATAGGTAGACCGCAGGAAGGCCATTGCAGGTCGGGCAGATCAGGTCAGCGGACAGGCACAAGTGTGCAGGCAGAAACCCAAAGGATCAACAGGGCAGGCAAGTGGGCTAGGCAGGGAGTAGATTTAGGCAGGTAGGCGGCGGAAAACAGGAGAGGGCAGAGCCTGGGCGGACAGGGCGCAAGGTATTCAAGGACATTAATAAAATCTTTCTCTCTCTCTCTCTCTCTCTCTCTCTCTCTCTCTCTCTCTCTCTCTCTCTAGCCAGCGATGAGGATGATTTGTAAACAGTGATGAGGACGATTTCCACGAGAGAGATTATGACGTGTCTACCATCGCTAGTAATCTGACTCGTGAAGTCTTTCGATACGGAATGTTTGATAATGAGGAAGCGGAAGAGCAATCTGAGGTCTGAGGCGGCGATCTCAATTCTGGCATTTGCAGGACAACAGTCTGATTTTCGATAGGCAGCAAGGCAGTGATCTGTGGCAGATTCCGAGTGGGTGCTGAGCAGGTTATGAGCGGATTTGAAGCAGAGCTTACTTGGCAAATAGATATTGGAAGTTGGAGCACTCAACATTTGAACACTCTATTCCATTGATGGTTGTTACACGAGCTCAGACGCAAAAAGGAGTTGTTGTTGATCCAACACCTGCTGAATCTGTACAAACTACTAATTTACCTACCAAATCAGGGGTGTATCGGAATCTCAACTCTTCTCACCACAACATGAGGCAATGGATCAAAGATTTACAAGAAGAGGAGGCATTGTAAGCCGCCAAAGCTGCAGCAGAGATTCATTCTTCACTTGTGCTGCCATTGGATTTACATAATCCACGAACAGATATTAATACTCAGTTGCACCATCGTGAAGAGAATTTCTTAAGTTGGTGCCTCAAGCGAAAGAAGTGTTAGCAGAAAGATTGACTCAAATTGAACCAATAGTCCAAAATAGGAACCACTATTTTGTGCCAGTTTGGAAGAATCAAACGAAGTACTCAATGTAGGGGTAGCCTGGGAGAGTAAACAGAGAAATATCACCTTGCCGATACAACATAAACAATTTGGTAAAGAGGCAGTCGTGATAGATGGAGGTTCAAGAGTTAATCTGATCTCAACAAAGCTATGGGCTAAATGGGGCCTTACAAGGATGAAACCTGCAACTTTTGCTATCGAGCTAGTTGATCAGACTATAGTTCATCCTAAAGGTATAGTGGAAGACTTTGTCATTACTTTTGTAGTAATGGACTTATCGGAAGCACCATCAGTTTATCGTATTCTATTGGGACGTCCATGGTTACATTCATAACTGGAAAACCGAAAAAATTACATTTGAGAATCATGAGCATGCAGTTAAAGTTGATCCAATAACTTGGCCAATCAAACCAATAGTCCAGAAAGGAGATGATGATTCATCAACAACGGATCATACTTGTGATCGACCAGTAAAAGCTTTGGGAGTGTACTATGACTCTCAAACAGATAATGTGAATTAGAATCAAGCTCTTGCAATTGTGGATTGTACAACAGGATATATGTGTCAACGAGATAACAATTCAGAGTTGAGCAACATTCCTATGCCCGATCGTACTTTGGATACGCCGATCACATTCCCAGTCAACATAATGAATGTGGGATGGATAGCAACTGATCCGATTTCCGATCCTATTGAAGATGAACTCATTCATGTCAGTCGTGTCTTATCTTATGACGAAAATGTTGAACTTACTGATGAGCAGATTTCAAATCATATGGATCCTACAAGGTTTGGAATTCGCGATATTCCTGATGAACCAACAATAAAATCGCCAAAAGCAGTTGTAATAAAGGAGAAGAAGAATACAGGACCAATGATGAAAAAGCAAGCTCGGCAACATTATAACACGGTTCTGAAATGGAAAAATTCATCACGAGATGCAGTTTTGACAGCTAAACCAAAAGATGTACCACCTTTATTGGCTAAAGGTGAAGGGAAGATCAAAGATGACTCTTCAAGTCAGAATTTTTGGAAGACATCACCTTCTAGGAAGTCTTCACCTTCTAGAAAGACATCGCCTTCTAGAAAGTCATCACCTCCTCGAACGATTCCTGCCAAAAAAGCTAAACGGAAATCAAAGGTTAATAATTTTGAAAAAGAACAGTCAAATCAAGTCCAGCATAACATGACAGATCATTTCAAACGCTATACCTTGGATGACGTTGTTATTATGTTCCCAAAAGCTCATCGTGAACCTAAGGATCAAGTGCCAGCAACACAAGAAGTTTATGACGGACCAGCCAGGAGTCAACCTATGAATCTTGTTGAACCAGGAGAGGTTGAGAAGATTGTTCAAGTTGGAACACAACTTACCCCATATCAGTTTCAGGCATTGAGGAAGTTGTTGATTAAATATCAAGATTGTTTTTCTTGGGCATACAAGGACTTGAAAGGAATTCTACATAAGTAATTGAGCATACCATACCCTTGATACCTGATGTAGTGCCAAAAGTGACTAGATTCTATCGTTGTAATCCGAATGTCATAGATCTTATCAAAAAGGAGTTACAGAGGTTACTAGAAGCAGATTTTATTTACGAAAGTGAGCATATTGAGTGCGTTTTGCCAATTGTTGTTATTCCTAAGAAAAATGAGAAGATGAGATTTGTGTGAACCTCAAAGTCTTGAACAAAGTGACGCGCAAAGATCACTTTCTGTTACCTTTTACATAAAGCATATTGGATCGCCTTGCTGGAGCGAAAGCCTACAATTTTTTGGATGGATTCAATGGTTATAATCAAGTTAAAATCGCACCTGCGGATCGACATAAAACAGCTTTTGCAATAGAATGGGAAACATATGCTTACAAAGTTATGCCATTTGGACTATGTAATGCACCAAGTTCATTTTAGCGAGTTATGCAATTTGCTTTCAAGGAGTATTTGTAGAAATTTCTTAAAATTTTTGGATGATCTAGGAGTCTATAGTGCTGATACAGACCATCTGGATCGTTTGGAAAAAGTATTTAAACGTTGTCGCAAGTATCAGATTTCCTTGAATCCAAAAAAGTGTCAGATTTGGGTTCATGGAGTTGTTCTTGGACATGTGATATCAAGACATGGAATTGCTACAGATTATTCCAAAATCAAGGTCATTGTGGAGTTGCCTCCACCATGAACAATTCTAGGAATTTATTTTCCATGGATACGAGACCTTGGTTTTTTTGATGACATAGTCCTAGCAGTGATGGCACTTTACGAGAGAGTATTGGGATGTTTCCGGAGTGACAGAGGTATCTCAGAGCAGATCATGAGCACTATTGGGGTGAAGCAGGGATGTTCTCTCTCCCCTACACTTTTTGGATTATATATTGATGAGTTGGTAGTGCGGTGGTTCTGGTTGCAAACTTGGTGACATCTTGATCGCTATTTTTCTTTATGCAGATGATGTGGTTGTACTTTCACCTACTCGAGAGGGGTTACAGAGACAGATTGATTGTCTTCATGATTTTTGTTCTAGATGGGGCCTAGGGGTGAACATTGTGAGGACCAAAGTGATGGTCTTCAACACTTCCAAGAGCTTTATGTTGAGACAGCAGCTCCGTTTTGACAGTCGACCGTTAGAGATTGTTCCATCCTACACTTACTTGGGCACACTTTTTACTGGTCCTATATTTAGTATGAGACAGGCAGCTTCTAGTAGACTTGGGAAAGGCCATGCTTCCCTTGCCCAGATGGAGAGATTTTGCTTCCGTAAGTCTATTCAAGATGCCTCGAGTCAGTGTCGGCTTTTTGACACCATTGTTTCTCCTACAACGCTATATGCATCAGCTGCATGGTGTACGGGCCTCACTTCATCTGACTGGGCCAGTATCTTGCGATTACAGATCACTATGCTTTCACGCATGATTCCGGCTAAGCCTTCAGTACCACACCAGATCATCCTTGTTGAGTTTGCGATTCCGCCTATGTAGCTTGATGCCTTACTCCAGCTCATCACATATGCGTTCCAGTCCTCTGAGCAGAGATATACTCAGGCTGCTCTCATTTCATCTCAGCGACTTCACAATCAGGGCTACCATGTGGCTTGGGCCTCCAGACTTCTTAGCACACTCGGTATCTCTATCACTGCTCTTCCTTCTGGTACCCATGACCATATCAGACGATTCATTTATAGAGCTTACCTTGAGCGAGCCTGGCATGGCCAATTGGGTGTCAAACCCGACTTTTATCGACTTCATTTTTTGGAGACAGATGTATCAGGGTCCCCACTTCTACCACTTTACCTACGATATGGATTATCACACGGTCTCAGATACATATTGGGTCAGCTCCGTGTCTCTTTACATTGAGATTGGTCGATTTCAGGGTACTCCACGAGAGGACAGAATCTGCCAGCAGTGTTCCCTAGGTGCAGTAGAGACTGAGGAGCATTTTATTTTTATTTGCAAAGCTTATTATGAGATTCGTGGGAGATACTATTGCTTGTTCAGGGATACACTAGTTACACTGCGTTCACTTATTACCTATATGTTGCACTTATGATCCAAGAGATGTTTTTATTACGACGGGATCTACAGCCTCGGCGTCAGATTCCTGACACACAACTTTAGATTACCTCCTTTTTCTCCAGACGACGTTCACGACCAATCCCAGATTCAGATGATGATGATGAGGATGAGGACACAACTTCCCACAAAGATCAGAGACAGCGCACCTCCCAGCATTACCCAGCAGTTGGACCTCTTTGTCCTACCACGAGGAGACGACCCTCTTACATTTGACAGCAGCAACATATGTCAATCTCACTGCCCACTGCAGCTTGTATTACATCTTTTTTCAGTAGTAGCAGCAGTAGTACTAGCAGCATCACCGCGGCTTGCTTCCATTATACATAGCCATTTCTGGCTTCATACCTGTTGGTTTAGTTAGCTTTGGTATTTGTGTTTAGATTTACTATATATGCTTTTCTTTCAGTTTTCGAGACGTTTTTCATACGCTCCCAGATGGTCCACATACTTGATATGTACTTATTTGTCTTATATGCCTTTTGGCATGGAAAAGACATTAGTAAAGCTTTCTTTCTTTCTTTCTTTCTCTCTCCACATGCTAGAGTTACCAAGAGACCTCATAGACCTAGAGCGTAGACCCAACGCTTCAGCACCAGTACCTGCATCCTCTTCTATACTTACTTTCTTCAACAGTGTTTCAGTGGTGACATGATCTATCACATAGTTCGGATGGTTATTGTACAGTTATATGACACCCCATTGTACCATGTTTCGGACTTCCACGTCCATGAGCATTTTTGAGCATTTTAGAGTTTTCAGAGTTTTTATCTGGCCTTGATAGGCCAATTATTTTAGCTAGTAGTTGTTGTTTGTCTATGGAGACATTTACATGCTCCTTTCAGTATCTATCACACTTGAGATGTATTTATTTGGTCTTATATGCCGTTTGGCATCAAAAGACGTTAATAAAGCTTTCTCTCTCTCTCTCTCTCTCTCTCGCTCTCTCTCTCTCTCTCTCTCTCTCTCTCTCTCTCTCTTCTTATATGCCTTTTGGCATGGAAAAGACGTTAATAAAGCTTTCTTCTTTCTCTTCACAAAAATTCTTTAGAGCACTGTACCTTAGCTGCAACATCACCAACATTCTCCATTCTAGCAAAATGGTTCTGTATCACTCGAAATGAGGGATCTTTCAGGCCCTTTGCTATAGCCTGAACAGTGACAAAGCACAGATATTCTAGCACAATGGTGTCCGTAGCTTGACAATGTAAGGAACTTCAAATGCTGAACAATAAGCTATTAGCAATATTTTAGAATTGTCTTCACATTGCCATTTCTCACTATTGCTACATCGACTCAAAAGGAAATTAGAAATAAGCTCAAACAACTAATTGACTAGCAGGGACTGACACTAAGATTTTGAGGTGATAACAGCTTTCACATAGTGCTGTTCTTTGTGCAATTCGCTACCTTCGTGAGGTTTCCAAGAGAGGCCAAAATCAAAAAGTGATCCGGAGCAAGCGGGGTCGCAAGCTCAAAGATGCTGCAAAATCCGTAACAGAATCAAAGCGATAACCAAAGAACATTTAGCCTTATCATTATTGTTGAAAAATCAAAGCTATTCAGTCCTTCCTGCAGGTTTTCTATATTACAAGCCCATTTGTTAATGAGAAAAATATGAAGCCTGTACTAGCCAATGTCAAAATGTAGACAAAACCCTATCAGATAGTTATCTACAATTAGTAATATCCAGCAGACATGAATTGGAATAAGAAAAGATTTTCTAAAAGGGCAAAGGCAGATTGAGGTCTACCCGCCACCACTTCCAATAAGATCTGCATACATGCGCCACTGTTTAGGATCTTCATCAAAAAGGCTTCCAAACTGACCACCTGGCAGAATCAGACAAAGTCAAAAATTGTGTGAGCCCTCCATA
Source organism: Diphasiastrum complanatum (assembly GCA_029204225.1). Taxonomy (NCBI): domain Eukaryota; kingdom Viridiplantae; phylum Streptophyta; class Lycopodiopsida; order Lycopodiales; family Lycopodiaceae; genus Diphasiastrum; species Diphasiastrum complanatum. The sequence goes on along the minus strand of CM055100.1, from coordinate 43,517,074 downwards.
ATCATTGTCCAATAATTGCATTTTCCTTAGTAACAGGAATGAAATGACACACCGATGAAGAGCCGACCAAGAGCACCCAAGCCATCCTTAGTCACCCACCTGCATGAAGAATGCCCATAACAATTACTAGATTCCTCAAACATGAATAAAAACAAATAAGATAGCTTGAAACAGTGTGCAAATGATTCCTATAAGCCTTTTATGTCCTTTGCTGCAATTTGAAACATAAATGACATATTTGGGCCTTAAATGCACATGATTTTCAACATTACCATTACTGCCACATTTCATATCAAACTCACACAAAACAAACTCCTGCATCTATTAACCAATTACTTACTTAATAGCAGCTGTTGCAGCAGCAACGGATCCAGTCCCAGCAGTTATCCCTACTGCCTACCATGAATTCCCCATTTGATCAATATCCAAAAAGGGTAAGTAGGAGAACTAGTGTGCTTGTTTTCATTGAAAAAATAGACAGTTATCCTGGAATGCGATACCCTGACAACAAGGATACTCAAATGCATTGGGAAGTATCAAATGCCCCGGTTATATTTAATTCCCTTTTTCAGGTTTAATAGCCAACTTGAGAAAGCACCTTCAGAAGGCTGGATGTTATCAAAGTGCTGCAGATCCAGCCGGTAACATTTGTTGGAAACTGCCAGATCATGTAATCCAGGTAATCATCGGATACTGACCCTGCAAACTTTTGATTTTCAATTACTGGCAAACATTGCACCACTCACAATTGCAGATCAAGAAAACTCTACACTATTCACATGCCATGCAGATTGTTGCCATTATACAAACTAATTTTCTTTAAGCGAAAGATTCGTTGGGCTTTACATCACTAAATCCATGAAACTAACTACTCTCACCAGCAGACTTCTGATGATGGGGCTGATAATGGTTGGCACAACCCAAATTCATAAACAAAACTGGGACCTCTTCTGAGGATATATATGCACCTTATGTGGATTGTTGGCAAACATTATTACCTGGTTTCAAAGAAGAGAAGTTCTTTTGTTGAGTCATTACAATGCATGTACGGCAGGAAGTTACATCCAATTGCATGATAGTCTGGTGGATCCTTCGCAAAACTAATGTCAGAGTGAGCACTTGGGGGCTATGAATATGGGGGGGATGGTGCAATTACAGAATACAGTTAGCATAAATGAACTTCATGGGGAACCTAAGAATCAAAAGAGAGAAAAACCAGAGGTCATAATACAAGTCAAACAGATGAAACTTCTAAAAACAGGGGATGTATGTGCCTGGCATAGCCGACATTAAGTGCCAAATTTCAAGTTGACACAATGCTGACCATGCTAGTCATAATTATTAAGAAGGAACTTTAGTGTCCAAGACTGTTATGAACAAATTCACAGGATAATATTAGTATCAATGATGCATAAAAAATAGCAAAAGGCATTCACATAGCATTCTTCAACTAAGAAATTGTATGATTATCAATGGCCGCCGATAGCTCAGGCAGATCTCCAAAATAGTACAACTCCCCTACAAGAAGCCCAAGACTCAAATGATCAAAATTAGCAAATGACCAGCATTATAGTGGACAAACCCTACCTCCCTTCATATTACTTTGGACGGAAAGTGAAATTCAAAAATTGGGCAAAAATAGAAAACCATGTAAAATAGTATTTCTAGGCCCATCACGTGTAATATAAACTGTGTGTCCACTAATACTGTCGAAAGTAAAGAAGTATGGACTATAATGTGTGTCCATAACAAAGACAAAGATCTAGAGGACTATTCAAGATTCCAAATGTGATTTTCTGGTTGGTTGCCAAGAAACCAAAGAAGTCACAACCGTTTTTGAGTGGTGTTGATTGGATTTAAATGAATGGCAAGATTTTTGCAACAAGAAAACAGTAGAGGTTAAAAACCTGCTCATTCCACAAGTTATCTAGCCTTTATGACTTGCCAAACAAAATTTTCAGTAGTGAAATTTATAAACTTCAGTCTTCAATCTGCACATCAATTAAGCTATGTGAAATCTTGGCTATATAAGCATGCTAAGCCATGAGAGAGGACTCCTTGGAGACATACTTCTAACAAGATAATTGACTTGAGCCATTTCTATGGCAGTGAGGCCCCGAGTTGATCAGCCAAGCACCATCATCCTCACCACAAGTGAGAAATCATAAGCGTTACTGCTTGCAAACTGGCCCTTTGGTGGTTTAGAGCCCAAGGTCAAGAAAAAAACTTGGAGGGAGCTTATGGCTGGGTTGGGAGTCATCCTCACCCAAGGTGAGAATTCATAAGTGTTTATTCCTTGCAATCAGGCCCCTTGGTGGTTTTGACCTCAAGCTCAAGGAAGACTCTTAGAAGGGAGTTTATAGCCGTGTTGAAAGTTGACTAGCTATCTTCCTATTATCCGATGGTCAAAGAACGTGTTGATATCGATGCAAGCTCAATCTCTGGAGATAGTTCACAGGCTTAAGGCATTTTCTATTGGTTTTAGAGGCTCAGGTAAGTTGTCTAGCCATCACTTTCTTTGTTTCATCGAGGGTCTCTGAAAACTTAAACCCTGTTGTAAGCCTTGTTGATAGGTTCAAGATAGAGAAGCTTAGCATAGCTAGAAAGGTTAGATTAGCATAAAGGAGTAACTATATTCAAAGATTAGGGTTATTCAGCAGAACCCTCCATGTTATCTTCTTACAAACAATCAGAGCTCTTTGAATAAAGTTAATTATCTCTCGATCTTTATCATCTCCATATCATTGTTTTTGGAATTTGGCTCATAACTTGATGACAATATTTCTTAATTTTCTGTCTCCATGTTAAATTTAAGAATCCCACTTACTAGCACATGTCAACTTACAATATTTTGAATGATTATATGCAAGCTTATGATGTGTATTTTTTCCACACATCTAGTGTTGACAAAGCATAGTTGTCATACATTTCATGAGCATTTGGAAACCAAATTCAAAAGAGTGCTTGTCTCAGTATCCAACTAGTTGATAAAAGTTGCAACGTTAAAAAAAAAATTCTATTGTAATCTTAATCTTGTCTTAAGTACAATAGCTGTGTTTTAATGTATAAGTGGAGTCCAGAATCCCCAAGCCTAGCATTGTAAGGTCCGAATGACATTTAATTAAAGTGTGATCCCATCGTCAATTTGGTTGTCCGTATCCATATATTTTGGCCTATAACAAAGTTCAAAATTACCTTTACATCTAACAGTAACAAAGTATAGAAAAACAAAAATATTTAGCCTCATAGATGATACATATTATGTTCTATCTTATCTTTTACCTGGAAATCCTGCAGGAAGGATGAAATCCACAAAGGGTTGTGGTAGAGTGATACTAAAAATTGGATCTTTCAGTCGAACCAATTTCCCAACATCTGTAGCTTCATTGATCTGAGTATGACTAGCGTCAATGTCCTTGACTAGTAAGTTATTGCTATCCTTGTTTATCAAGTACCTGACAACAAGACCAAGCTTTTAGATAATCCAAAGGGAAAGATGGATTCACAGTATGTACTTTGAATAGAGTTATATATGAATAACAAAAGAGGTTCTCTTTTAATTATATCTAAATAATGGGATAAGAACTACAGAGTTATATACAAGAAAAGGTAGAAGAGATGATATAAGAATCAAAACTTTACAAACTATCTAATGTGACTCTTAAACATATGCAACAATACGTTAGAACAGGGAAAGAAATATTTCTCTCCTAAAAGCTAGAGGATCTAGAAAAAAGTCCACTGGATAATTGGAAAAAACAAGAGTTCATGGGTAAGCAGGTCGTGTCTCCTGAGCTATGTGGGTCACATGAGTGATACAATGGAAGGACAGTTTAGCAACTCGTACATGTCCTGCCTATGTGTTCTGGTAATTTTCAAGCGGCATGAGTTGGTGGTATGTTGCATGGGCCAGGAGTGTAAATATTAGGAGAATCTAAGCTAGGAAAGAGCTAAGATTATGGTGAGACCCTAGAGGGGGTGCCTAGGCCATTCTTCTTATGCACAGATATTAGGCGGAGACAATAGCAACAGACATGTGTGTTGTTATTACTTTGAAATCGGTATTAAAGTTTCTAAGATCTTTGTTGTGGCACATTTATTAGAGCATCAGTGTGACAACACTTCAGTGAACTATGGAGCTCAGCATAGGAAGCCAACTCAAAGAGCAAGAGTAGTCTTCGAAGTCCCAAGCGTGATTCTCATCCTTCAAGTCCTCTTTCATGTAGAAATAAACTCCACACCATTTAGGTAGTCCCTCTATAGCTTTAGCATGATTGTAAGAGCAACATGGTTCTTCACATTGGAATGCAACTTGCCCCATGAAATAGTACAAAATATTTGCTAGACACGATAAAAATATTCAAGGATACATAGCGCAGTGGATAAGAACTTGGTTTGTTGGCTTGCACACCCAAGTTTGAGTCACCATATGCGAGCAAGGATATATAGAACATTAGGCAAGGGGACCTAGGAGTGCTATGCTCCATGGAATTTGGGCCTTGTGCATGTAAACTGCTACTATGTTGGCCAGAATTTGGGTGCTTTGCCCTTTTGAAAATGGCTTCCCCGCATGCTGTATGGAAATTCAAAATCCCCTTAGCAACCCATGTAAACCATTCGGGCACTATGTATCCTCGAGGCTTGGATGTACATTTGTTCATAGTCATGTCCTAGCGTAAATGAAAAAATGTACAGAAATGTACAAGAAACCAGTTCCGTCATTCCACTTGATTTATCAAAATGAGAGGCAAGGATTAAGAACTAAGTAAAATCCTTAAAAAATAGACTTTTGAAAGAGAATCATTTACCTTCGAATTAGCTTCGAACCGATTTTTTCTTGAAAAATTGGCTGCAACTTCGCTTTGTTTTCGTTCAACGTTCTGCAACAGCACATGGGAAGCTAGCATTACAACAGACAAGGAAGGCAGCTTTGATGATCCAAAACACACCAAATCGATACCCGTTTGCCTGTGTGATTACGTACTTACCCCTGAGCTGCTACGTTGTTTCCTTTCCACTGTGACGCAGAGCTCTTGCTGTGAGAACCGCGGAGCACATTAGACGTGGAATTCCTTTGCAATTTAGAAGGTGTGCAGGCACAAGAGCCTGGCACCGTGCAAATCATCTCTCTCTCTCTCTCTCTCTCTCTCTCTCTCTCCTCTCTCTCTCTCTCTTACTTGGGCTAAGGGGCTTCCTTTTAAGTTTTATCCACTTGAAATTATCCAAACATTTTAGCTCATTCACAAGGATGGGCTATTATTAGTTGCCAACATAGCGATACAGTTGTTATGGTGATTGGTTGACACTGTCTCTACCACATGAAAATTGGTTTTGTTGTTTGAAAACTGATTCTTTTTGGCATTGCCTTGCAACTAGCAACGCAATTTTCTCCTGCTAATTGTAGGCAAATATGGATTTAAATTTGTGATCATGCGAATAGTGAAAGTATTGTTGTTTTTAACTATCTTGAGCTTATTTCAATGACAACAAAAGCAGATGATTTTTAACCTCTTAACAAAAAAAATTGTCTAGCAAATTTACCTTTTTGAAGTAGATTTGATGCTCATCACGCATGTGTTCTACGTTGTTGTGTTGTAGGTAAAAAGAAGCTACATCTTAAAAAAGAATAGCAAAAAACGAAATAGAATGGGATACTCTATGTTTCTATTATATCCAATCTTTCAATGGATTTGTTAATAAATAGTTACTCAAAAATGCAATTCTCGTTGCAGATAATTACAAGAGCTAGGAGTTCATGTGTTTGGAAAATTTGTGGAGCTAGATATTCATAAATAAATCCCAACAAAATACAACATGTAAAAAAATGAGCTCAACTTCTGAAATGATAAAAGCCAGCAAGTTTCTTCATATGTGTGATCGTCGTTTTAAATACCAGTATATGCATGAAAGTGAAGGACGACTACCTAAGGTATTACACACTCGCATCTTTTGAGACCTAAACATTTTTATGTACATTTTTTCTTACTATTTGCAACTAAATAATCATTGACAACTTCTAGTATTTGAGCATCAAAATGATTTAAAAAGGTATTGCGGTTCTTATTTTAAATCATTCCTCTCGAAGTCCTACAGGCATGTTGTTGCATACGTCTATCAAAATTTGTTGTTTGGCCAATGTATATTAGCTTGCTTATTCGAGATACTATTTTGTAAATTGTGAAGAGCTTGTTCGAGTTCGTTACAGTAGCGGCGTTAGATTTTGCCAAGAATATCCAATTTTTATATTTATTTCTTTCATGATGTTGAAGTTGAAATAGTTGATAGTTGCTGATATATTTTATCTAATGTCGATTCCTAATGACAAGGTTGTCCAAATGAGTCTAAATATTACCGCTCTTGATGAAATTATTCTTCATAAACCGAGAGTGTTTGTTTAAAAAAAGTTAATTGTTAGAAAGCCATCTTTTCAATCAAATGTAAGATGGCAAAACAAGAGGTCGTGATTTCCCTCTCAAAATTATAAACTCGGAGATTCGCCTTTCTCTTGAACGATAATGCAATATGAAAAATGAAATTTGAAGTTGCAATTTGCAAAATGCCATAAAACATCTCAAATAGTGTACAAAGTTCACTCAATATTCTTTCAAACAACAATTTTTTATTTGGTTTTGCTGGAAATAATTTCTAGTATAGAAGCATAATAAACTGACAAAATTGAATCATCTATGTATGGAAATTTATGACAGACTACATAAACAATGAATGATGACATTTTGTGAAGTCTACATGAAGAAGTCAAAAGACAAAATTCAAAATGAAAATGTTGCCAAAATATCTAAAGACCGTCGTTTTGGTGAAAGACAACGTTCAAAATGAAAATGCCAAAGTATCTAAAGACTAATGATTGCTTATTTCAACTAGTTCGACAACTCCATTTTCGTTGCAAAATTGCTATTACGGTTGTATGCAAAATGCCTTCAGACGAAATTGAGTTAGAACAATTAAAACATTTGAGATGAATAATAATTAAGAATGATGTCAAAATTGAAATACTTGATAATTGATATCTTTTATCTAATTTAGATTCTTAATGACAAAGTTGTCCACAAGAGTCTGAATATTACCGTTCATAAACATAAAATAAAAAATCAACATTCAAAAGAACATTGACCAAGCTTTGTAAAATATTTCAGAAAGAAATACATTGGAAAGCTATGAAAAGATTTCTTCATTATATTAAAGGCATAGCTACTTATGGCTTGGTGTATGAAAAGTAATCCGGTTTGCCAAAGTTGCAGGGTGGTTTCGTGGATGCTGATTGGGCAAGGTAGCATTAATGGCAGGAGATCCACCATAGGTTATCTTTTTTATTTTGGTGATGGTGTTTTCTCTTGGTCTAGTAAAAAGAAAGAAACAATTGCTCTATCAACTATAGAAGCTATAAAGCCCTATGTTTTGCAACACAACAGACAATATGGCTATGATGAATGCTGGAAGACATTGGTATCTTACATATTGAGTCCATCATTAAGAGTGATAGCCAGCGCATCTGGTACAGTCAAGTTGAACCAGGCCGTGTAGGAACCTGGTACCTACTGAAAGATGCGTTTCTGAACCAGTTCAGAGAAATCGGTTACAAATCAAGAATTCTCGGACGTCTGAACAATGTTCAGAAGAAGAGTAAAGAATCCCTTCGCAAATATACACGAAAGGTTAAAAATCTTATAGGAAAACTAACCGATGTATATCCTGTTGATATCCAGATCGAATGGTTTTTGGCTGGTTTACCACCAAAGATTGATCGGTATTGCAGACAAGGGGGCATGACCTCCTTAGCAACAGTAATAGCTATTGCCAAAAATTTCAAGACCTCGAAACTAGCACGAAAGCGACGATCAACTAAGAAATCTCAAAAGTTGAAGACTGATTCTAGCGACAGCGATGATGATTCAGGTTCTGATTCAAGTACTAGTTCTTCAAGCTTGGAATTTGAAAGTAGTGATTCATCAGAATCAGAAGCTGACAAAGGAGAGAGAAAGAATAAACGACGAACTAAATGAACGGATGACACGAAAGTTGTCGAGGATAAGTCGTCAACTTCTAAAGTTGAAAAGCTTTGGAAGAGTAATATGGCTGACCTTAATAAAAAGTTTAATGACTTGAAAGTGCAGATCTCTGAAGTTGCAGATAAAAGACCAAAGCGTCTTCTTCCAACTCAGGAATGTGGTGTACGAAATGTAGAACTTCAGGACACACCAAGGAAGACTGCACCACTGTGAATGTCAAATACATTGAAGATCATGCCCAGGAGGTACTTTCTAGTTCTCAAAATGATGCGACTACTACCTATGTTCAGGGTACTTTAGCATCAACCTAGCAGGACAGACCCAAGTTCGCACCAAGAAGACATAATCCTCCTGAATTTGTTGGACTAGCGAAGTCTCAAACTGCGACTAAACCAGTGTCGGACAACTGCTATAACTGTGGAGAGCTGGGACATTTTTCACCTAACTATCCTCAACCGCAAAAGCCGATTGGTTATGTACCGTTATGCTTGAACTATAGAGAGCCTGGTCACAAGTATCCTGACTGCCCTCAGTCGCAGAAGCCACAACCCAAGTATCAGTATGTAGCAACACCAACTGCTGCAGACTCGAAAGCGAAAGCTTCAACTGATGCTGTTGTGCAGAGAATTGACATTATTGAAGAAAAATTGGCGAAGACAAAAGATCAGTCCTGGCCAAGTGACATGCAAAACTTATTCAAAGTCACAACGAGAAGCAAAAGCTCCTCAAAACCTGACCAGAAATCTTCGACGAAGCATAGAAAATCCTCGAAGAAGAAATCTTCTAGCAAGACGATGAATAAATCTACGACTAAAGAAGATCTCAAAGATAACCCCGACTATGGCCGCAATGCTGCGAAGTTGTTTGCAAAAGATATCTCATCAGAGGCGAAAGAAATTATCAACGTTGAACTTCAGTCAGCTGCTGCAGAGAAGGTGGTCACTTTCGAGGAAGGGGACGACGAAATCACGAAGACAAAATTTTCTAGTGCTGTTATCGATAAGCCAATCTCGAAATCGAAGACAAAGGACTATGACATCGTGACTGATATTGGATCACTTCGCCCAAATATTTTTTTTGAGCAGCTCCTGGCAGATAACACTTATTACAAAAAGCAACTGAAAGGTCTTTCTGCCCCAAAAAAGAAGAAAAAACTTTCTTTTCCAGATGCTGGTGTTCTGTCTATTGATTTAGGTGATCTCGGTGCACCTGAAATTGATATTACCATTGCGGGATGCCTGATAGAAAAAGTGCCAATTGACTTTGGTTCCAGCGTGAACATAATAACAGAAGATACAGGTCATGCTTTGGGACTGATTGACATTCAACCGACACAGCGAAACATCAAGTTAGTTGATTCAACGCGTCGAAAACCTGTTGGAGAACTGAAAGATGTCATTGTTTACATACAAGCCAAGCCATTCACAATGAATTTCATAGTTATCAAACCACTCGGTTTGTCATCCTATTCTGTGCTGATTGGACGACCTTGGCTTTATCAATCAAACACAAGTGTTCTTCGGAAATCCAGAGAGCTAAGATTTCAGACTGGTGAGACCAATAATCGTGGTAAGCCAGCATTACAAATAATCACCTGAAGTCGACAAATATGAAGGTGAAACGCCTTTGTCTGACACCAGTTTTACATCAGAGGAATCTTCTTATGTCTTAAATGTTTTTTCTAATGCATCTGACATTGAAGTTCAATATTTCGAATGTTATGAGAATGCTGATGAAGAAGAATTCTTTGATGCCTGCAACACTGAAGCAGATGTTTCATATGAAGAAATTAATGTTGCAGACATGAACTCGAAAGAGAATAATGATTTGAGTGACGAATCTAAACACGAATTTGGTAACAAGAACCAGGTTGACAACAAGAATACATCTATGGAGTCAACCATGCGCAAAATTCATGGCCATAACAAAGCCAGTATGACAGAAGGTATCATATTACCATATTCTATTGAACTAATTGAACTTGCACCTGGCAGATTTGTGCATATTTCAAAGTCACTTGGAGAATCGGAGCTAGCGAAATTCACTGAACTATTGAAGGAGTATCAAGATGTTTTTGCCTGGTCGCTCGACGATTTGAAGGGTATACCTGCAGAATTCGAAGAGCACCATATTGATCTTAAGGAAGATGTTGTACCTGTTCAACAGAGACAATACCGTCTCAATCCTAAGTAATCTCTCAAGGTTAAGGACGAACTCAACAAACACCTTAAGGCAAGTATAATCTATCTCGTCTTAACCAATGAATGGGTTTCACCCATTGTGGTCGTCCCAAAGAAGAAGCCTGGCAAAATACGAATATGCTAGGATTTTCGCAAACTCAATGCTACCACAAGGAAGGATCATCATCCTCTGCCCTTCACTGATTCCATCTTAGATCAGGTTGCTGGTCAGGAGCGTTACAGTTTCTGTGACGGTTTTTCTGGTTATAATCAGGTTGAAGTGCGGAAGGAAGATCGTTCAAAGACCACATTCACTACGGATTGGGGCACTTATGCCTACAACAAAATGCCCAAATCTGGTAAGCCTACAAAAGCAACGAATTGGCCGTTGATACCAATCATGCCTCTTGCACCATTTGAAAAGTGGGGAATTGATTTTGTCGGTCGACGAAACGAAAACTGTCGCGACGTTCTTATTCAAAAGTATAATCACAAGATATGATTGTCCACTTGAACTAGTAAGTGACCGAGGTATACATTTTTGAAATGATACGATACGATTGCTGACAACCTATTTTCTGATCAAGCATAGAAAAACTACACCGTATAATCCAAAAGCAAATGGGTTGATCGAAAGAGCTAATGGAATTTTATGTAAGATTCTGAACAAAATTACTATTGCACATGCAACGGATTGGGATCAGAAACTACCATTAGTTCTCTAGGCTTATCTCAACATAGAGAAAATCACGATGAAGCGGACACCATATTTCCTTACGTATGGTATGCGTCCTATTTTGCCAATTGAATTTGAGGTGAAAAGTTTTCGTATTCAGGCGCAACGAACAGATGCAGAATGTATAAACAAAAGGTTGATGAATATTGAAGAACTAGCTGAAGCTCATGAGAAATTACAAAAATTAACGAAGGAAATCCAGGAACAAAGAAAGAAGAAGTATGATAGTCGTATTAAGAAATGTGATCTTAAAGCTGATGACTTTGCACTAATATATTGCACATACATTGTATAATATTAAAGAAATATCTTTTTCAATTGATCAAGATCCTTTTTGGAATGATGAATGTTTATGTAGAAATATTTGTGTCAAAGTTCAAACCTCAATGTTTGGTAGGTCGCGGCATATTTGAGGGGTGGGCATGTGATACCCTACTAAAGTCATAAAGATGAATAAAGCAATACATTTGACTTTCCTTAATTGAATCTGTACACATGAGAAGACTAAGAAACCAAAATAAGAAGAAATATATGTCAAAGGCCTTACGTCGAAGCCCCTGCAAAGAAATGTACTTTATTGGAAGAACATATGAAATGACATCAACCTAATAAACAAATAAGACTGAATATCGAATATTCTCTAGTCCAGTCGGTGCACTCGCAACTCAATTGATGGTTGCGACTATACATGTGTCATCACCTAATAAGCTTAGAATGATATGGAAGAATGCCACCTCAGTAATAAAACACATGACATCAAAAGTTCCCTGGAAAACTCCATATGACATGGCTTGGACCGTATAAAGTCATAGAGGTGTTTGAGAATGGTTCTGTACAACTTCAATCACTTGAAGGTGAGCTGTTACCTACATGTATTAATGGGTCCAGACTAAAGAAATACTACCTTTGACCAGAATTTTTTTTTATTCTTATTATTTTCTAGTATTTTTCTAATATTTTTAGCGACTTTTCTTTTATCTTTTCTAGAAATTTTCAAGAATTTGTCTTGACTTCTCTCAGTATTTCAATATAATTTCTATAGTATTTTCAAGAATTTTTTGCAAAAACTAAATTTATTAATCAAATTTTTGTAAATCATTTTTGAGAATTTTTCTAGAATCTTTTCTAGTATTTTCTCCAGTTTTTGAGAAATTTTCTAGTATGTTGCTAAAATTTTCGAGAAATTTTCATGAGTTTCTGTATCATTTTTTTTTAGGAATTCGTGAGAAAGTTTCGCGAAATTTTCTAGAATATTTCTAGCATATTTTCGAGAATCTCTTGACCTACTTTTTGTATTCCTCCATTAAAGATGATGGCCACGTGATTATCATTTTTCACACGTGTGTACGCTCACATATCAAAACAAATATTGTTTTTTTTAATTTATTTTTTGTTCTTTTCACAAACGGTCTTCCATCATTAAAGATCGATATGTCAAATTATAGTTTCAAGCACTGGACCATGCACGTCCTCCATAAATGGAAGTGACAGATGTCATGTCACCATGCCACGTCATCATCCCTTTCACACCGCTATTGCATATCCGAGTTATTTTCCATTTTCTTCCTTATACTTTCGGCCTACAAGTTTATGCTTTCCTGCGCTCATTCTCTTTGCCATCAACACACTCTTTTACAAACTATTGCGATCTACGGAGCTATCGTCAAACATTCGACCAATGGCTTCCGGACCAATGGCTCTAGCTCTACCATCATCTGGAAAGCATGCGCAGGAATCCGCCTGGCATCCATCCAGTCTTATTTGGATCAATGCAAATTGGGTAATCTGAAAGTGGACCCTTCCATCATTCTCTTTGACGTCAGCACGGAATTTGTGAACTCCATCCACTCAATTTTTGAGGTGGACTTCAAAATTCATGTGCGAGGCCAATTTTTCACTATTACTGAAGACTTGTTCTATGTACATTACAGTTTGTAGTTCTTTAAAAATAGGATAACTTATAAACCATAGCTCTAATTGAGACAAAAATTATACTGTTGGAAAGCGCTCTCAAAGAGAGCTTTCCAACGACATCATACGTGACCTACTTCTAAGCTATTGTTCAAAAGTTATAGCCAGTCAAAGTTTCAAAAGACTTAATATCTCTTCTATGCATGGATAAAGGACCCTCTTAACCAAATATATATTATGTGTGCAAATATAGCACTCTCTTAGTGAGAGGGTACTCTATGGGCACACAAAAGAGATATTGGATTTTCTAAAAACTTTGGCTGGCTATAACTTTTGAATTGTAGCTCCAAAACTAGGTCATATAGGTGTCATTAGAAAGCTCTCTCGTTGAGCGCGTTTTAACGGTATAATTTTTGTCTCAATCGGAGCTACAATTTAAAAACTATACAATTTTTTTTATACTATGGAAAAACATGTCATGCTTGTGGGCGAATTATAGTGTTATTAAAAAAAACTTTTTTTTCAATTTAAATGAGCTACATTACATAGATTTCAAACATGTAAGAAAATTTTGAGAAAAAATATATAGAGAATTTTTACAAGGGGTCTCTTTTGGATTTGGAACTCCTCTAATGGTTGTTGGAGTGTGGTGTGATATTTTTTTAGTTCTTTTGTAATAGCTTGTCTGATTGGTAGTGTTAGACTACAAAATAGATCTCTCACACCTCTAACCTCATCAAGAAGTAAACTCATATTTTACTCACTCTTTATAAAATTTACTCATTTGTTAGATATTTCTACTCACCTACACCATTTTCTTGAATTTTCTTGCTTGATTTCTTGAGTATTAATTACAATAAAAAATAATAATATTTCAAATCTTAGAATTCATTCATATTAGTAGTTAAATGGATTTGTAAATACTTTTTGGTGTATGCTTTTGAGACATGGTAGGGAGCTGTCTAATTCAAATCTGGATTAACCTAATTTAGCCAATTTAGTAGATGTGCCAATTGAGTGAGCTGACAACATCCTCGATCATGAGCCATCAACCATGCATGAGCCTAGATTTTATATTCCTCATGTAGTCAAATTCTTTTTCCAAGATCGACCTACCAATTTTTGATGAAAAGGGAGATCCCACCCAATTATTACAAATCTACACCCAAGAGTGTAGGGCCTACAATGACGATAGCCCATAAGTGTTGTTGTGCTACTTCAACCTATGTCTTATTGACTCTATGAATGATTGGTTTTCAATCTTGAGCTGCATAAATGCAATGATTGAAAAACTCTACATTCATAGTTCATTAGGTTCAAGACTAAATTTGACAAGAATCATGTAGAAGGTCAACTACGACCAGCATACGTTCTCTATTTTCTTACTGTAGAATGATGGTTTCACATAAGGGTGCTCAAGATTGTTTCATCCATTTTCATTGAGGAACTATAATAAACTAAGAGTCATGGCATTAAGAAATAGGATCACCTCCTTGGCTAGTTGTTGGGCTTGAGCTTTCTTTATCCACTTCTTTATGTGTCTAAAATTTTCTTGATTAACCATGGGATTTGGATTTAGACATCAGAGATTCGATCTTGTCAAATTAACCATGGGATTTGGGTTTAGACATCAGAGATTGATTCACCACAATCATTTGGCCTATCCTTTTTCTGGATTCCAAGATTAACAGTTTTTCTCACTTGAACTTTAGGCGCCTTGTCCTGATCCTTCAGCTTTTGTAACTGCCTTATAATGTTCTGGATATTCAACGACTATAATGGAGTTAAGTATTCAAATGTAGCTACATGTTGACCCTTGTTCAGTTCATGTTCTATGGTATGAACATGAGATCTTATGTCAGATAATGACATTATCCAAGTCTCTTGATATATATCCTTAGATAAACAAGCTCTCATCTTAGGCTTCAAGCCTAAAATAGAGTGCATTGTGTTGAATTCCTCCACCAAATAACCATATTTGTCTATTATTTGTTGGAAGTCATTGTAATAAATCTCAATAGTAGACGGTTGTTGGGCAGAATGCCATACTTGGCCATCTGTACATTCAAATTCTTCAATGCATTTTTGTAGAAAGGTTGGCCATTTATCAGTGGTAGCATTAGGTTCTTCACACTGCATCCAATATTGCCACTAGATATCTTCCTGCAAAGTGAATCTTGTCATAGTCACTGCTTGGATGTGATTGAAAATACCTGTGAAAGTTGTCCAACCATACTCTCACATCCATATGAGCAATTCTACCATCAAACTTGTGAAAAACTGTTTCCACCATAGGTTGAGAAGATTCGTCCATATAAGGATATTTGTCATGATGACGTTCTGATTTGACGTGAACTTAGCTCCTCAATGTCACTGGCAGTGCTATAAGCACCACCACTTGGATTATGTTGTCTGATATGGTAAACTTGTTGATCATCATAATCATCAAAATGTTTTCATTATGTTCCAGATACTCTCCATATGACTCTTGTTCGCACTGATTGGATTCGTCGCATTGATCAGATTCCTCATCGTTGTACTCATAATACTGATCTTCAAATCATAGTTAGATTGATCTTCATATTCAGAGTCACCGTCATTTGTGTATTCAAAATCGGAATCCACATCCATCTCGAGAATTGAAGGACTTGTAGGTTATGGTATACTGAACTGAAGTTTATGTGCAATGGACTTTGATAAGCAATTTAAATGCTCTTTTCTCCAACCACTTAAAACTCAAAGTTCTACGATGAGTGCAAATAAAAATGGCAAAAACATGTACATCACATAAAACTGAGCACTTTTGCTTTTTACAGCATCAAAATCCAAGGTCAAATAGAAATCTATGAGTTCTGTACACCTGATATCGAATTCAAGCGCAAATAGACTATTAGAATAAGTGCACAAGAGCAAACGTGCTCGAAATCGATATTGGAAAAGAAAAAAAAAAGGTTTTTTTTTTTTTTTTTTTTTTTTTTTTTTTTTTTTTTTTTTTTTTTTTTTCGGGATATTGGTTTCAAGCGCAAACAAGATAGCCGAACTTTTTAAATAGTCCAACCGTGCTCAAAACCGATATTGCAAAAAAAAAAATTAAGTTAATTTTTTTTTTAAATGATGTAAAAAGACTTACAAGCCTTTCAAAATGGAAAAAATTGAGAAAAATTTACAACAAAAAAAAACTTCAAAATTGAAATTTTGAAGTGCTTCTCTCTCACTTGGAAGAATCCAAAAGAAAATTTTTAGAACCCATTTCCACTAATTTGATCATAACTTCCTCAATATTAATCCAAATCACAAAAACTCATACCTCTAAAAGGCTAACAACAAGCTCTATCAAATTTAAGATTGAAGGTAATTTGATAGGTCAAATTAACAACAGAATAGGGCTAAAAATTTTGAAGAAAGGAAACTAGTGAAACTAGAGCTATAAATCAAGATTTGTCATAACTTTTTGAATACTAATCCAAATGACCTGCCATATGGATCAGATTAAAGCTAAGACAATGCTAAAAAGCTATGTAAAGAAACTAGGATGAAAGACTCAAATCAAATCTAAAAAATTCAAACAAAGTAAAAATGAATTTGTAATCACCTATAGAGAAAGAAGAGTGAGAGGTAATTAAACATTCAGCACGAATGCAACATGACATAAAAATAATGAATCTATATAATAACTGTTGTAGTAACAATGATCAGGTTACAAAACAGTTGCGATGAGCGCGCGATCCTAGATAGAGATCCAAGTAATTGCTATAATTCAGAATATTTTTACTCTCTCTATGATCATTAACTATGAGGAGTCAAATATTGAGTTTCGATCTCTTTGATCATTATTGTTTTCCTACAATTATCTCTCTCTAATCACTCATTTTCTTATATAGCACTTTGATGATCTTATGTTATTGTAATTTTAAAATTAGATTAACAGCTCAATAGTTGATCCGTATATCAGTTATTCACTGGAGCGTGAAGACATAAACAGGTTATGTACGAATGTCCGTGTAGATATGCAATATTTCGCATTTCTCACATTCCTCGTCTATTGAAGATTGTGTGTAAAACTGTAGATTGTGCGAGAAATAGTTCATTTCTACTGACTGTTTGCTGGAGAGTGCTTTTCTTGAGTGAATTAGAGAGCAGTTAGAGTGAGTAGGAGTAAGATTAACTCCAACAGATCTTGCATATGATCTAGCTCCAATTGAAACCATCAATCATTTATTATTGTCACATTGTATGTTGATGATACATTGTTTTTTGACAATGTCATCGAACTTTTTAAGGAGTTAAAAAGCTAAGTTATCAAAATAATTTGATATGATAGATCTAGAAAAAGCACAGTTCTTCCTTGGCATTGAAATATATAGAGACAAAAGTAGTAGACTGATTTATATATAAGTCAGCAAAGATATCTTAATAATTTATTGCATGATTATAATTTTCAAAACTGTAAATTTGTAAAATTTTCAATGGATACAGACAATTAACTTTCCAAGGATCATTGCCCTCAAACAAATGTAGAAATAGATTAAACTTGAGGGAATATCCAATTCACTTAGTCATTGGATCTCTCATGTATGCCATGGTATGTACCAGGCCCAACATTGCTTATGCAGTATGCACATAGAGTCAATTCATGTCAAACCCTCAAATAACTCATTGAAAGATAGTTATCAGAGTGCTAAAGTATTTACAAGCCACCAAGGACCAGTGCATCTGCTACAACAAATCCAATGCAGAAAATAATCATATTCTACATGGCTACATAGATGCAAATTGGGCAAGAAATGTGGATAATAGAAGATCCACATCGGGTGATGTATTTATATTCAACAATGGTCCAATTTCAAGGAATAGTAGAAAGAAAACTTTGATAACCTTATATTTTCTACATGATCACAGTTCATGGATGTAAACATTTTTAATAAGGCTCTATATTCAGAGAGTCATAATAGATTTTGTGAGATACTCAACCTAATAATCAAGAAGCTATAGGAATTCTCATTAAGGGGGAGTGTTAGAATTTTCATCTAAATTTTTTTTTTTTAATGAGGATATGTCAAATCTGGAAAAATACTCAAGTTTTCTAATAGTCTGTAGAAATACACAAAGTTTGGCACAATATACAAAAATACACAAGATTTGGTAGAGTCTCTAGAAATACACGAAGTTCCGCACAAATGGACAAATCTCGATTGAAACATTAGTTGGTAAAAATTCTGAGTCAACAAAAATACACTTAGTTCCGCATAGATAAAAAAAAAAAAACCATATGACATAGGACAAATTTTTTGTTTGAAAGACATAAAGTTTAAAAAACACATATTGACGTAATTTTTAAGTCCTAAAAATGCAGAAAGACATTGGTTGGTGAAAATGTTAACTCAGCAAAATGTTGACCATTAGTGTATATTGCCGGTTCAATGAAAATGTTGACTTTGAATAGCAACAAAAATGTCGACTCAAAAAAAAATGCCAATTGACTCAAAATGGAGCTCTTCCTTTGTCTAGTCTAAAATTTTAAAGATTGCCTTTAATTTGAGTCTGTCTACAAAAACAAACAAAAGACAAAATTGCATGCAATTTGATGACTTGGCCTTTGTCTTTGAGGTACTCCTTGGAGCTCTGGTTTTGAGGTTGATCCAACTTCATCTTTGTTTACCTTGGGCAACATATCTTCATGCATAATAAGTTGCAAAACATCTACAATGGATTGAATAGGGGGCAAACTACCTCCTCATCCTTTTTCAAGAGTCGGTAGACTAGCAAAATGGTTTTCCTTAGGGGCCTACCCCACTTACAAGTCTAGCGGTTATGTTAGTGCTAACTTGTGCCTTTTAACTAACTAGCATGCTTGTTGCCCCACCTACAATTATCTGCCTCAATCATGTTTCACAACTAAAAAAACTCTGTGTTTATCCACGCAGGGTATCCACGCGAGACCCGACACTTAGTCGATTTTCCGAAATTTTGTTTGCAGATCTAAGGCTTTGAGAGCCAGGGGTTTAGGGTCTACCCTAATGGCACTCTACCTAATCTCATATCCGAGATTATTTGATATGGATTGAGAGCTCATTTTGTATATACTTCGAGAGATTATCAAGAGATGGTGATTTTGGCAAGTTTGTTCTTTAATGAGAAATTGATGAATGATGAATGTGATATTTTTTGTGTCTAATGAATCGATCTGAATCTGAACAA
This sequence comes from Diphasiastrum complanatum, assembly GCA_029204225.1. Lineage (NCBI taxonomy): Eukaryota > Viridiplantae > Streptophyta > Lycopodiopsida > Lycopodiales > Lycopodiaceae > Diphasiastrum > Diphasiastrum complanatum. The sequence continues at coordinate 43,498,022 of CM055100.1, read as the reverse complement.
AGTATTATACTTTCCACGTGTGTGACACAATTATTTCTAATTTTATTGTGGTGTTCAAAAGCTCTTGCCAATCAGATGCAAAATAGGTTGAATTGTGTGCTAGTTTTCTATTTATTAGATATAAGTGAAACCTTTGATGTTTTTTCAAGGTTTTAGTATCCAAATGAGGTTCATAACTTTGATTTTAACATGGTATCAGAGCCCAAATGCAACCATCAAGGCTCAAATACAAGGAATAGAGAAGCAATTACAAGTTGATGATTGTTTAATTTTCATTGCCCTTATTGCTACCTTAAGTTTGATGATGTTCCTTCAAGTGTGAATGAAACTGTAGCAACAAAAGAGTGATTTGATGTAATGAAAAGTGGTGTGAGTACATGATGCATTGTTTGAGATACTTGTAAAATTATTGATCCTCCATCAAAGATACAAAATTTTACTGTTGCTTGACCATAAATGAGACTCTATTTTGGCTAAATAACAATCATCTGAAAGCATCAATTTCATTCAGAATTGCAATAATCAATTTTTATTTTGAATTACAAGAATCAATTTCATCAGCGACAGCATCTTGCAATTCATCTCCTCTTAGATGATTTTCATCATCAATCTCACTTTCAAAAATTATTTCATCATCCTGACTATTAGAATTTCTATTCTCAACATCTATGGAAGTGGGTGCTTCAAGTATGGTTTGACAATTTAACATCTCTAGGTAGCTCAATCTCATAGTTAAATTGAAGGTTTTTCATTTTATTCTCAACATTTGCACCCTCAAATACTCGTCGTGAACGTGGTTCAACTTGAGGTACAAACCACCATATCTTGTTTAGTCGATCTGGTTGAAAAAACAATTGCAAAAATCACTATTTTAGAACATATCGAAAACTCAAATACTGAAGTCACTTGCAATAAAATGAGAAACATTATAGAATAGCATGTGCACCTGCTCACAGTGACGAGGCAACACCAATGTGTCAAAGGACTCCATGCTCAATGATTTTGATGAATCAATCACAAAAAATCCAATTGGATCCGATTTTACGGTTGTATTTGGCCCTCTACAAACTACCTTGATCCATTTCACATCAAATAAAAAATAGTGTCCACTTTCACCAAATGACACATCATAAATATTATGTATAGTTCCTACGTATTCTATGTCTCCTGAGATGGGATTCCAATCTCGTGCACTGCTTTGACTTTCTTGTTGGAAAGATGCTATTACACCACAATCGTGTGTGCGTCTCTTGTTATTAATCCTTTCAACATGAAAATGGAAACCAAAAGCCCATATAGCATTATACATTTTGCACTGCCACATGACAAACATGAATCTCATAAATAATCACTGTGAATGAACATGGTGTTTCAAAATGATTAAACAAATATTGTTATAAACAAGAATGTTCTAATAATAAAGTATCTAAAGAATAATACCTTCCATTTGCATCCTCTTGCAAAGTCCCATTCTGCGTTTGATATTTTTTGTCCCTCTTTTGTTGCTTTTTGTAGTGTGTCATGCATCCACTCTATAGTGCATTGCTTGGGCAATGGCTCAAGATCATGTGAACTTGAGGCCATGTGTCTACCTCTATTATGTCGTTGGCGCTTTCTAGACAAGGCCCTCTTTTTTTCTTCTTCTTTATATAGGTCTAACCACTTATTTATAACTCCACAATTATAAAGCATGAATGTAGAAATTTTTTCTCATTGAAAGGGTGCCAACCTATGGACCTTTCCCATCCTTTGAGGTTTTTCACTAGTTACCTCTTCGGCTTTCTCATCACGCCACAATAGTGGAGCAGATGGATGTAGTTGGTGCAAAATTTCAGTAACATAAAAGAGAGATTCATGTCCGAACCATCCCTCTGACATGCTAACTTCAGGCCTTGCCTTTTGATGCACAAAGTCTTTTAAAACTTTCATGTACCTTCCATAAAAAACATCCACCTAAAAAGTCACAAATGGTTAAAAATAAGTGTTTTATTTAATGAGTTCATGTATCAATTGATTTAGTTTAAATACACATGCAAAAGATAATTTATGCACTTATACCTAGTGTGCACTAGACCAGCAATAGAAACTTCTTCAACCAAGTGCACCAATAAATGCACTTGTGAGTCCATGATGGACGTCGGAAAATATCTCTCAAACATGCACACAATCTCCACCATATCCTCATGTCTCTTGCGAAGATCCAGCTCACGGATTTCTTTTGAACACCTCCCCATTTTATGTCTATTTAAATTTCCAATCAATAAATACTAAATAAAAAAATGCACCAAGTACATGTAAATACCTGACAATAATTGATAGTTTGTATATGGTCTCACAAATATCTTTTGACAATCACCCACGAATTGACAATGGATAGATAAATTGAATCATCTTTAGCCAATCGTGAGATTTGAGACCTTGCAACTTTCCATCCACTATGAATGATGACCGTAGAGAATGGGCAAAACCAGTTGGTGTTCTAATGTCATGAATAATGGAGCGCACATGGTTAAGCTCCTCCTTAGTGAATGTCCAAGGTACTTTTGGAGCATGATGTTCACCATCCTTTATCCTATATTCTTTTTTGGTGTTTGATTCTTTTAGATCGTGCCTTGTAGCAATGGTATCTTTTTCACCAATCAAGTGTTTTCAAATAGATTCACCCACATTTTTAAATATGTGCATGAGATCAAGTAGGTGATTAATCAAAAGGTTATTCCAATATTCCAAACGATGAAATATAGATAATTTTTTCATACCATCGATTGGCTTTGCTTGAGATTCCTCCCATAGTATTCGCCAATCTTTTATGGACATCCTCTTTGGAGGCATCTCTCTCTCAACTTTTCCTCCAAAACCTCTTCTATGAGTGTCTCTGAATGGATGGCCTTCATGCAAGTATTTACGATGATTTTCATAAACCACTTTTTTGAGACTAAAAGAGTATCTTCCCACAAGATTTGGCCCGCACAAAAAACAAGCATTTTTTCCAGCCGTTTGAAAGCCTGTCCAACAAATGGATACTATCAATCACTATTAAAAAAAGTATATGTCAAAGAATAATTATAGCCATTGTAGTATATCATGTAAATGTCAAGAATTACTAGTTGTATGTAACTGTAAACAAACTCCTATTTACACAAGATAGACATTGTTTGAATGATTACTTGAGCATTCACCTAATCCCGGATAGTCATGCATTGTCCACATTGCAATGGCATGTAGTGTAAACTCTCTCTCATGTAAGGGGCGCAAAATGTCATATGCTTTTATCCCCTTCCACAAATCTTCCAACTTGTCAATAAGTGGCTCAAGATACATATCCATGTTCTTAACCTTGCGTTGGCCAGGAATTAAAAGTGCCAACATAATGTGTCTCTTTTTTGTACTCAACCAAGGAGGAATATTATAATCTACTAAGCAAACAGGCCAAATGGACCACATAGTTGTTCGTACACCAAAGGGGTTCACACCATCTGTTGCAAGACCAAATCTCACATTTCTTGACTCATTGGCAAAGCTTGGATACTCTTTGTTGATGTGTTTCCATGCAGGTGAATCTGAAGGTACCCTCATCATCCCATCCGTAGAGGTATGGTGCCAGTCCATAAGTTGTGCAAGAGATTTACAATGAAATAAACGTTGCAATCATTGAATTACTGGAAAATGTCGTAAAACTTTGCACGAAATGGTTGCCCCTTGCAAATCATCTCTATATCAAGGAGTATCACAAATGGGACATTTCTTGAGTGATTTGTACCTTTCTCGATATAAAATACAATCTTTTGGACATGCATGATATTGCTTGTAGTCCATCCCGATGATAGACAACATCTTTCGTGCCTCATCTCTTGTCTCAGACATGACATTTCCTTCTGGGAGAATTTTGTTTTTCAATAGTCTGTACATGACAAAAGAAGTCATTGTAAAAAAAATATCACTCGATGTCCAAATTGTAAATTTTGTTTCAAAGCAAAAATGACAAGTAGATAAAAAAAAAATCTACTCAAATAATGATGTGAGGCTTTGGTCACTCCATCTATATTTGGCTCAAAGATTTAATAGAAGTAGAGAAGTCGCCAAACGAGATATCTTTGCTCCAGGATACAATGCGGTCTTTGATTCTTCTTGCAATTTTCCTTCTTCTTTAGACAAAAGTGCCTCCTCATCTTGTTCATTGTGTCTAGCTGCAATATTGTTCTCGTACATATCATCCAACATGTCTCCCATGACTTCAAATTCATCATTCATTGGAAGCTCATTTTCATCGTTGGAACTTGTTTGCGAAGAAGTAGATCTAGATGAGCTAGATTCAGATGCATTAGTCTCTTGATTAATGCGCTCATCAATTTCCATCATCTCTTTTAAGCCTTGACGTAGACGACGAGGTAATTGCTTTATATGTGGACCGTTGTATTGCATTCGTCGTCTATGTCGACCATTACGAGGATTATTGGATCTCTAGCACTAAATGAGGATGAAGAATCCTATATATCAAAATAACAAGAAGTAGGTTGAAACAATGCTTGATAAACATTTCCTCCCAATACTTGATAGATCTAAATGTTGCATATGAATATAAATTACCTCTTAGTTTAAAAAGTAATGATGAATAATGCTCCTAACATTTGACATATTTAATGACACAAACCAAATACAATCAAGATGCATGGATTATACATCTCTACATATCAACAAAATTTAAATCTTCACATTTGACTTATTGTCTTTTGCAAACATTTGGGTAGAGGACGGTTGAAACTATACTTGATGAACAATTCTTCCCCAAACCTGATAGATCTAGTGGCACAGACCATTACATAAATGCCCTTTACATTCCTAGTAAAATATTCTTCTTTTCCATTGGTGCGTTCTTCAAAATCACAATTTGTCAATAGAGGGTGGCCAATGGAACTATTTATATATGCAGCAATGTTTCCATGCACATCTGGACGTCCATCAATGTATGTATGATTTGCCCTTGAGATGTTGTCTCCTTGCATGCATTGCTCCTCTAAAGAACAAGCATTTGAATTCAAGCCATATACTTGCATCCTCCATTGGTGACGACACAAAGCATGCCAATCACCCCAATTGTATTGAGGTCCTGCATATGGCATCAATGTCACAACACTATTTAAAGGGACCTCAATACTACTCAATGCAAAAAGGTCCAAATCAGGCTCAAGAAAGTGTTCACTAGGCATGATCATGTACATTCGACCCCAATACGTAAATGGTGTTCCATTTAATGGTAATGGTGATTGGAGTGGCCAACACAAATATCTACTTCTAATATAAGTTTTTACTAATGGTTGCAAGCTAGGTGGAAGAGGAAGGTCAGACAAAGGACCTAGAATGTCTTTTGACACATCAACAGTGCGTAGTAATTTGCAATTATCTTTCAAACTAGTCATAATACGTCCAAGACGTGTTCTCTTTTTTAAAGGGGTGGTCAAGTTTGTGGAATCCACATGGAGTATCGTGGAGGACTTATGTGCAACATCTAGGATAGATGTGGTTGGGTGGTAGGAACGTTCTAGAGATTTGGAGACATGGATTGAATCACAAGGCATTGATGAACTAATTATATCATGCAAGGGGTCATCACTAACAAGAGCATCATTTAGGGCCAATGATGATTCAAAATCAATATTCATGTGATTTATCCTATCAATAATATTCTCAATCTCTCTTGCAACTCTTTTTTTTGAAACCAACTTATGGTCCTTCTTCTGCAAAAGTTGAAAATGTCAGATGCATCAATTTCTCTCTCTCTCTCTCTCTCTCTCTCTCTCTCTCTCTCTCTCTCTCTCTCTCTCTCTCTCTCTCTCTCTCTCTCTCTCTCTCTCTCTCTCTCTCTCAAGCACGAAACATAAATTAATATATAACACAAACCGTAAACCAGTAGCATGAAACACACACAAACACACGCACACACACACACACACACACCCACCCACACCCACCCTAGACACACATAAAGAGAGAAACATAGAGAACATTATAGAGTGCTAATCAAAACTCTCGAGCCACACGATTATATCCTACTCTAGAATGTCACCACATGCTCCCTCCTTGTGGCGTTTGGGCTTTTTTGTGAAACTCATCTTCCAACAAAAAACATTTGAACCACGTCTTTAACGGAAGAAAACAAGGGCTACACACCTTCCTAGAATTGGGAGTGCTGGTTACCTTTAATTATTTCATGATCTCTCTCTCTCTCTCTCTCTCTCTCTCTCTCTCTCTCTCTCTCTCTCTCTCTCTCTCTCTCTCTCTCTCTCTCTCTCTCTCTCTCTCTCTCTCTCTGTGTTGTAAAGCTACCTTTACAAGCTTTACTTCCGGCGCCATCGGTGCCAGCTATGTCCCCGAAGCCAGCAGCGCCCCTGCTGCTCCCAGCCCCAACGGCGCAGATGCCGCTCCCAGAGCTACTGTGACCAGAATCCAGCCGGCGCCAAGTTCCTATGGCTGAAAATCTTTGATCGGTTCTAGCGGAGTCCAGAGAGCTCAGATCGATGTGCAATCACCTCACACGATCTAGGCATGATTAAAGGAAGCCTGGGGATCAATAAAATCTAGAGAGAGAAAATGACTTTCTAGAAAGAGAAAATACTAGAGAGAGAAAAATGTGCTTTACCAGCTTGGGTAGAGTGCTTGGTATGAGGGGGGTGCCGAATCACACCAATACTATAGGGGAGTGTGGGTTGTGACTCAGGGCGAGCTCCAACCAAGTCTCAGCCTCCCTTGCTGGAACGTTGCCATGGCTCTCGCCTTGGCATGCTAGCGCCCCAGAGACTAGGGTCGATCACACACTTGAAATGTAACCTTCTCAGATTTATCAATAAAGTGGGATTTTCCTCAAACTGACTCTGATTACCTTCTGGGTTTCAGTGTTCGGTAAAAGCGCCAGTTGTAAGGCCGCTTTCAAAATTTTTAACTTGGCACATAGCTGAGGGTCGTATCTCAGGACGCCAGCGGTATGCCGTCGGGACCGTTCGGTCCGTAGCGCCAGCGGTATGCTGTCGGGACCATTTGGTCCAAGAACTGTTTGTCTCCATATCTGTCACGGCTTGTGGTTCTGAGTGTTCCTTGCATGAACGTGAATGGGTTAAGCTCTTGGGGAACGGGCTCTAACCTGTCGGCTGAGTTGGATGGCTTGGTTGGGTGGAAGTTACCTGTTTATGGCTGTCCAGTCTGGCGTGGCGCCAGGTTGGCTTCCAGCGCTCGTGACGAAGCTTTCAGTTGGTTAAGTCTGATGTAAGTCAGACCGCTTGCTTGGAATGGATGTTACTCATTTGTAACGAAGCTTCGAGTTGGTTAAGTTTGATGTATGTCAGATGGCTTGCTTGGAGGCACATCGGGACCCCCGATCTGGCATGGCGCCAGGTTGGATCTCAATGTTGGTTTTCGGAACTTCAAGTTGGTTAAGTCTGATCGTTGTTGGCGAGTTGGCTGCTTGTATGTCAAGTGGGTTTGGATGGCAAGAGTTGAAGGCTGGGAAGCTAAGTCGTGGTTCCCGGCTCCCTTTGGGATGCCTGCGCTACATGTGGTATCAGAGCCGACTGGCCGGTCAGCTATGCGGATCTCACGGAAATGGCCACGGTTTGGGGTTCATCAAGACAACTGTTGTGCAAGGTGTTGCCCACAGTGTAAGCACGGGTGCGTCCACGGTCGGGGTGGTTGGCAGAACGGGGGACTTGATGAGTCAAAGTGCTGCCCTTGAAGTGTAAGCACGGTCAGTTCTCGCGGTTCGGGCCTGGCGCTGTCTGCACGTAGGACAGATGAGACAGTGTGCTGCCATTAGGTTGGTGTAAGCACGGTCTGTGCCTTGTGGGGTGCGGGGCGACATATTCGAACTGTACGGGTTAACCATTGATACAGAGATGCTGCTCGAATTCGGGTGTAAAGCACGGATGGTTAGCTGCCGATGCGGGATAGCTGTCGATCGTTTAGCTATAAGGGCTATCGACCAAAAAGTGGTGGGGCGTGACTGAGGCAATGTGCTGCTTAATGGTGAAAGCACGGATAGTTGGAGGGGTGTCCTATGTGGGCTGATTCCGTGATCAATTTGTATGGGTGCGGCCAGGCAAAGGTCCGTTGGCAAGACCATCTCAAAGGGGGGCCTTGTCTTTATTACTTGTTAGTAAACCTGCCTGAGTGTCTTACTTGTATGTATTTGTGGTGAGTCTTAGTACTCGTGCTTTGCCTGGTTTGCATGATTGCTTGTGATACAAGGAGCTGATGGCTCGAGAAGGAACCTTTTCTTTTGAAGGCTGATACCATCAAACAAAGAGGACTACAGAATCTGTGGGACGGATTTGCAGTTCAAGTACTCGCACATGAACGGCAACGAAACGACTCAATGTTTGCAAAGGATAGATGGCTAGCCTGTTTCTTGGGTTAGTTTCATTTGCGACAACGCCCACCAGACGCAAGCAGGAAGTCAAAAGTTGGAAAGGGCAATTTCAGGGGAGATCTTCTATGGAGCAGTTGGTCTTCATTTTGGGACGGCCACCTTCGGAACTGAAACTCACTGAGCATGGGTGATATCCAGTATCAGTTGGGTTCTTCCTCAAAGGGGAAAGACTAGGATCCTCTTCAGAGATTGGCAACAAGTTGGATCGAGCCATAATCCTAGCAGATGGGAAGCAAAGTGTTGGAAAGGCTTTTTGTTTGAAGAACTCTACTCTAAGTCCGATCAGCTGATTTTATAAGTGGAGGGGAACTATCACACACACCTCTCTCTTGGGGCAAATTTTGAATGAAAGTTGATCAAAATGGGGGCAAATTCAAGGTGACCTAGCCATACTCACACGAGGAGACTGGCGAACTTTGGACCTAATAAGTTGATAAGTTTTTGTTGTGGAAAGGAAAGTTTGTTATAGGCTTTCTCTGGACCAACAATGATGAGGAAACATATGAGTACGCTGGCTTGTGTTACGTGTAAGGCAGCTGATCAATGAAGGAACTGTGAAAGTTGAGTCTTGTATGAGAGACTTGGTATTTCGAACGGACGCTAAGGGACAGTTCGCGTTGAGATCGGACTAGTGCAAACTCTGGGTGCATGTGTCTGATTCAAAGAGAGCTACTTGAAGCCAAGCTCGATGTACACTTTTTGTTTTGACTGTGAGGCAACTGACCAGTGATGGAATTGTGAAAGTCAAGTTTTGCGCGACGGGCATGGTGCTTCAAACAAACGTGAAGAGATAATTCGGATGCGGATCAAATTGGTGCGACCCTTTGGCTTTCCACGAGGTCAATGGTTACATTTGGGCTGATACAAAGAGCTACTTCAAGCTAAGTGAGAGGTGCATTGCGGAGTACTCAATCTTTGCCTACCTTAAAGAGCCAATATGGAAAAGTATCAAGATCAGGCTGGAACAAGGAGAGAAATCAAGGTGCAGAAGCAACAAGGCACGGAGTGGACCATAAAGTGGGCAATCAAACGATAAATCCTTTGGCTCAGGGAGCCTTGATATCTGTGCGGAACTGAACAAATCTGGTGCTCAGGGAGCTCAACACAAAGTGCATCAAGGACAAATCAGGAGCTCAAAGGAGTTCCAAAGTCGAAAGTCAGAACCGACAGGGGCGAACATTTCAAAGAAAGGCCTCTGTCACCAGTTAAAAAGGTTTTTGGGTTTTACGAAAGCGATATCAAATCTACGCTTTTCCCAGACAAAGATATATTTTCAAGTTATGTAATCTTTCAGTACAAAGAGCTGAGCGTCTGACTTGTGGTGTGCCAGCTTCAATGTTAATAAAAAGTGGCCAGTAAATCGAGTACTGTGCCAAGTAGCTTAAATGTATAGTTATTTTAATTGGGAGACACCTTTACTTTAATCTGACATCTGATGAGGACATTAGATTTTATAAAGGTGGGGTGGATGTTGTAAAGCTACCTTTACAAGCTTTACTTCCGGTGCCATCGGCGCCAGCTATGTCCCCGGCGCCAGCAGCGCCCCTGCTGCTCCCGGCGCCACAGTGACCAGAATCCAGCCGGCGCCAAGTTTCCTATGGCTGAAAATCTTTGATTGGTTCTAGCGGAGTCCAGATAGTTCAGATCGATGTGCAATCACCTCACACGATCTAGGCATGATTAAAGGAAGCCTGGGGATCAATAAAATCTAGAGAGAGAAAATGACTTTCTAGAAAGAGAAAATCCTAGAGAGAGAAAAATGTGCTTTACCAGCTTGGGTAGAGTGCTTGGTATGAGGGGGGGTGCCAAATCACACCAATACTATAGGGGAGTGTGGGTTGCGACTCAGGGCGAGCTCCAACCAAGTCTCAGCCTCCCTTCCTAGAATGTTGTCATGGCTCTCGCCTTGGCATGCTAGCGCCCCAGAGACTAGGGTCGGTCACACACTTGAAATGTAACCTTCTCAGATTTATCAATAAAGTGGGATTTTTCTCAAACTGACTCTGATTACCTTCTGGGTTTCAGTGTTCGGTAAAAGCGCTAGTTGTAAGGCCGCTTTCAAAATTTTTAACTTGGCACATAGCTGAGGGTCGTATCCCAGGACACCAGCGGTATGCTGTTGGGACCGTTCGGTCCGTGGCGCCAGCGGTATGCTGTCGGGACCATTTGGTCCAGCAACTGGTTGTCTCCATATCTGTCGCGGCTTGTGGTTCTGAGTGTTCCTTGCATGAACGTGAATGGGTTAAGCTCTCGGGGAACAGGCTCTAACCTGTCGGCTGAGTTGGATGGCTTGCTTGGGTGAAAGTTACCTGTTTATGGCTATCCAGTCTGGCGTGGCGCAAGGTTGGCTTCCAGCGCTCGTGACGAAGCTTTCAGTTGGTTAAGTCTGATGTAAGTCAGACCGCTTGCTTGGAATGGATGTTACTCGTTTGTAACGAAGCTTCGAGTTGGTTAAGTTTGATGTATGTCGGGCGGCTTGCTTGGAGGGAAGTCACCCACATCGGGACCCCCGATCTGGCATGGTGTCAGGTTGGATTTCAATGTTGGTTTTCGGAACTTGAAATTGGTTAAGTCTGATCGTTGTTGGTGAGTTGGCTGCTTGTATGTCAAGTGGGTTTGGATGGCAAGAGTTGAAGGCTGGGAAGCTAAGTCGTGGTTCCCGGCTCCCTTTGGGATGCCTGCACTACACACACACACACACACTCTCTCTCTCTCTCTCTCTCTCTCTCTCTCTCTCTCTCTCTCTCTCTCTCTCTCTCTCGGACGTGAATGAGTCTATTATGGATGATTGAATATGGAAATAAAAAATAACTACATCTAATCATTCTATTTGGATTTTTTCTTTTACAAACAAGTGAGAGATTAACTTCATCTAATCATTCTATTTGGATTTTTTTCTTTTAGAAGCAAGTGAGAGATTAACTTCATCTAAATATTTTATTTGGATTTTTCCTTTTAGAAGCAAGTGAGAGATTAACTTCAAAGTATCGTGGCACTCATCCTATCGCTCAATATTTATTGGCCAAACTATACTTGAAGTGTCATAAGGGTCACAGATAAAAGCATTTCCGAAAAACACTTTAAAGAGTTTACCTTTCATACTCTTGGATTCTCTGTGTGCACTCCATTGGCCTAAATATGATCGTTGACAATCCTCCTTGTCCGAATCCTAAGGCCTTTGCATTGTGTGCATGTACATGGTATCCTGTCATCATATTCTGGTTGAAACTGGTCCAATAATCCAATTGCAAATTGCACAAATTCTTTGAGTGTCATTCAAGTGAAAATTGACAAATTCTAACATGTGACGAATTGTAACATGTGACAAAAATTGACAAAATAGTCTTTGTACATTTAGTGCATTTTCAACCTTCATTTGTGATGGAGTGGTGTCTTGGCTTTCCAAAGAGCAATATACTATATCCAAAGAGCAAATCGGATTACATCACTATTACAAATAAAAAAATTATGACATAAATCAATATACATACATGTGATGGATCAATAGGTGGTCTACATCGACTGATGGAAGAGCTTGAAGATGAACCAGTCAATAGTTGTTCATTGTACTTTAGTCTTGATTGCTCCTTTTTTCTATGATAGAGCTCAATTCTTTTTTCTTTTTCTAAATCACGTGGAGGTACCATAATTTCTCTAGAATTCATGATTCCAATCAAATGTCATTGTAAGAATAAATTTGCAAGAAAATTTATACACTCATATTCAAATAACAAATAAAGTGCAATTGATGTCAATATCAATAACAATATATACTTGTTGTTGTGATCATGAGATCAAACGTTATCTGATGATGATGACATCATCATCAGATATATACACATTGTGGCCAGCTACTCTATACCACATCAGAAGTAATCATTATGAGACCGTATGTTCTGAACAAATATAATAAAATTTGTTAAAGACATGCCAACATCTAATCCATGTATATTCTACTTATGCTTAATGTAAATCTAATATTCTAGTAACATTGCTATCAAAAAAATTGCTTGGGTGGGGCAACACATGACGAGCAATCAAAATGAGGTTCATACTGACAAATGTTAGACATCAGTAGATAGTGCGTGCGGGCCTATCTCAACTAATTTAAAGACCACATAGCAGTCAATGTTCGAAGCTCTCTGTTTAAACTCTTGTCTAAGATGAGTGATGATCTCACTCAATCTTTCTTTTACCGGCCTTAAGGCTTTTATGGAATCCCATGGATTGTTTCCAATCGTAAACTCTTAACCTTTATTGTTTTGTGATTGTTTACTTTGTGGTTTACAAGTAAGTTTAATCTCAATTTAATTAAATCTTTTATTCTATTTTGTAGAGAGGCTCTACAACTTCAAGTGTTCGTGATGTGGAAGAAAATGTGGAAGAGTACGTGAATGAGAGCGAAGGGGAGTTTGAAGATGTGGACACCAACATACACCTACAAGATGGAGGCGAGGAGGGAGGAAGTGATGATGAGTAGAGGTTTTTAAATTAAATGTAAGGCCTTGTAGAAGGCAATGTAGGAAGAGAGAATTTATTCTCTCATCAATGTACTTGTTTTTAAATCAATCAATATAATGTTTTGGCATCACATCATTCTTGCAAAAATTTTGAATGCATATATTTTTAATCCATGAATGCAAATGTATAGTCCATTGAATGCATATCTATTGATTGCAAATGTATCTATTGATGTATTCAATGCAATGTATAGTTTATTCAATGCACATCTATGCAATGCAAATGTATCCATTGATGAATTCAATGCAATGTATCTATTTTAGCACATGATTTGCATGCTAGAATTCACAATAAAAAGTAATGGAAAACACAATATAATGCATCAATAGATAACACATTAAGTTATCAACTAAATATCAAATGAATCAAAATAAATGTGAATTTACCTTTACTATTGTATCTCCATTGTTTTGCAATCTTTGCTTTTCCTTTTGCATGCACTTGATCTTTGAATCCTTTGCAATGAAAGCTCATTTTTCATTTTTCATATCCAAACCTACATCACAAACAAAAAAGATCTTAAAACTTATGATCACAAAACACATACTATTAACATCCATCAATGAACTAAAAGTCCTAAATACTATCAATCTTCTCACTCACATTCATCCTCATCTCATTCTCACTCCCATCTATACTCTCTTTTTCTCTCTCTCACACAACACAAAAATAGAAAGTCAACTCTAGTTTTGGAGCGAACCACATTTTGGTTCGCGCCAATTTTTTTTTTTTGGGACAACATTCTTTGCATGTATTATCCACGCGTGGATAATCCACGCAAATTCCAGAAACCTATTTGCGTGGATACCGCGTGGATATAAAAAAAAATTTATCCACGGCCTCAACTCTCTAGAGTTTGTGTGGATAAAGCGAATTTCGCATGGATAATCCACACGATATCCACGCAATATCCACGAGAAAGCCGAGCCTTTTTTATTTAATTTTTACTATGGCATGGATAATTCACGCATGGATTATCCACGCGAAATTAGAATTCCTATTTCCGGCTCCGGGTGTCGGAGGTTTGCCCGGCTGTCGGTAGTCGGACTTGGCGTGGATAATCCAGGCGTGGATAATCCATGCATTTTAAATTTCATGACATCCGGCCGATCTGCTGTCGGAAATGACATTTGCGTGGAACATCCACGTGCTTGTATCCACGCGTGGATAATCCACGCACTTGTATCCACGCGTGTATATCCACGCCAATGCACGACTATATCCACGCGCGCATTTTGAATTTCATGACATCCGGTCGATCTGCTGTCAGAAATGACATTTGCGTGGAACATCCACCCGTGGATAATCCACGCGCTTGTATCCACGCGTGTATATCCACGCCAATCCACGGCTATATCCATGCAAATTTCTTTTTGCCCGCGCGTCCTCCTTTGTATTGTGCATGGATATTTGCGTGGATATTTGCTATATGTGTTCTTGTGTTTGTTGTAAATGAGGTGCTACCTCATCTTGCACCCATTAGTCCATTAGTTATAAGGAATGCCCTAGACTGCAATACTCTAAGTTGTGGAGAAGTAGCACAAGGAGGCAGTGATGGGGGAGAAGAGAGGACAACAAGTTTGTTGGTAGAAGGGTGAAGTGGAGTATGGGCTATTGATTTTCTATTTGGGAGGTCATTGGCAGTTGGATTCATTGCTAACTGAAGTACAAGTTAGCTTAAAAAAGTGGTAAATCAATAGCACAATATTCTAGTCCAAATTAGTCTTCTTAGTTAACACTAACTGAAAATCCTAGGTTGTATGTAGGGTAGGCCCCTTAGTATGCCATCTTACAATGTTAATAGCTCCTATTGTTGTAAAGGTGACATGATAACATATATGTTCTCTAGAGCGATAGTGATACGACTGGCATCAATGATTTGTCATCGATTTACTTCTTCACCTTCAAAATGCACTCGAGTTGCATTCTAAGTTGTCAAAAAAATCAGCCCCTGTTCCATGACAAAATTTAAAAAAACTACTACTAAATTTTCTTTGCATAACCTTCTCCTCATGTTGCTAAAACAAGATTTCCTTTCAATGAATCCACTTCAACACTCTTCCTTATGATGTCATGTCATTATACAATGGATCCATGCCTAGCGTACTTCGTCAAGTTTTTTCCAATGTAAGAATCAAGGGATAGTAGTGATTCCAAGTTAGAGGAAAATGGATTTAATAAGCATTGTTTCAACGTATTTAGATAACAACAATTCATTACAAAATTAATCAGAAAAATACAACTATTTATTCATTTCTTCTACTTGCTAAGATTTTGCAACAAAGACAAAGTTACCAAAAACTTCTAGATCTCCAAGAAATCAAATTGCATGCTAAGATTAATGCAACGTTAACCATGGCTGGCTTCAATACCATTTTGAAAACTAAGAGCATTCAACTTTCAATCAAGCCATGAATTTGAAAAGACAACACTATATTTGCATAATGAAGAATATGCACACTACGAGGTGAGAGATATGCCACATGAGAGAGGAGATGCAACTTTGTAGTGTCCCTAATAAGTTTGTTCCCAGGTATCCTAGCTCCCTTATACTTGTGGACTAAACATATGTACTTACAATACATTGGCACTTGGGCTCTTATGGTCATTATTATTTTTTAGTACATTGCCCATCAAACTAAAAGTACAAGTGCCAAATAGAACGTTGTAATGTAACTGGTATTGAGCATGGCTAACTACTACACTATAATAGCCAAGTTGCTGATGTGGTAGACATATAGACACATGTCACAAGATCCTAATATTACCAAATATGAATGTTATGCCATAATTGATTTTTTGGTACTATTTGGGGGGTAACATGACAATCATGTACATTATTTCCTACACCAAAAGCCATTTACCTTTTGTTGATAGGTCATAGTGTTCGCTCTTTTTTATTTTCATGTGTACATATTTTGGTTGTTCCTCACCCAAATTCTACAAAATACTGGCCCTATGATGATGAGATAGTTAGCTTGAAAATCTTTGTGTTATTGAAACTAGTGGCTCAACATTTTAAAATAGGCTTTTAAATTGATTTCGTGTTCTATATCTAAATGGACACAATTGAAATCCAAAATGTTTGAGAGTATACTTGATCATTGATAAATTTTAAATTCATATGCTCAAGATTCGAATCAAACTTTAAACCTTAAGGTGAGAAAAGTGTAAAGTGCATTTAAAGGACCAGTGTCTTGCAAAAATTCTACATTGATAATCACTTTTTGTCCAGGTTGATGGTATGTGGTTCCTCTCAAAAAAAACTCAAAACCTCAAATCACCATCATGGTGAGGCCTTTGTCATATTCTAGAACGTGCCTTGTTTTTTCTCATTTTAAACATGTGTTAATTTCTTCAACATTAGGGAAAGGACCCACATGGTCCTTCCCTCTATTGAGAGAGAGAGAGAGAGAGAGAGAGAGAGAGAGAGAGAGAGAGAGAGAGAGGATTCTTGATGGAAGTGACATACTACATATAAGCTTAATATTTTAAGTGCCATTGTACATATAAGCTTAAAATAATAAATGCCACATGGGTGATTGTGAGGTTACAACTGTACCAAAACTCTTGGCACTTCGTTCTCCAAGTAGTTTTTGACACTTCGTTCTCCAAGTGGTGGGTCGGTGAATTACTTCAAGTTTGAAGTCTCAATCTCACTCCAAACGTTTCTTGCTTTTTTGTTTTTAACACGTGTTGATTTCTTGACAATTAGGGAGAGCCAACATCTTCTTCCCTCTCTTGAGAGAGAGAGAGAGAGAGAGAGAGAGAGAGAGAGAGAGAGAGAGAGAGATTCTTGGTGGAAGTGACACTTTACTTACAAGCTTAATACTTTAAATGTCATCGCACATATCACTTAAAATAATAATATATGCCACATGGGTGATTGTGAGGTGGCAACTCCATCAAACTACTAGTAATTAGTCATCGTAATAGTGGTGGGTTGATGAAGCCTTGATTTACTCCTTGATTCCTAGTAGTCCTCCAAATAGTGTTGGGTTGGTGAAGCCTTGATTTACTTCTTGATTAAGGTCTCAATCTCCCTCCAATCAACATAAAAAATGAGGGCCCCTATTGGAGAAAAAAAAAATTATTATTCTAATGTGTGAGAGTGTTAATGAAACCCAACTTGAATCTGGGTTGGTGGTGGAGATATGAGAAGAGATATTTCAAAAGCTTAATCCAAATGAGGCTTGGCCATCTTGTAAATGAGATAAATTTTCCAAATAGGACATCAATAAGGCTTGGCCATCTTGCAAATGACATAAATGCTCCAAATAGTTCATCAAATTTTTGTTGCAAAACAAAAAGCTATACATATGAGAGGTGATTGGTCTCTCGATGTATATAAATATGACCAAACAGAATCTTGTTGAGACTCAAGAGGGAGCTGAGAATTGTGTGGGGCTCCACCCGTAGTAGGCCTTGACTTTAGTTTTACAACGTACCCACCATCAAATCTAGTGGTATATCAATCTACTGACGAAATCAGTTACACCATGCACGGTAAGGTAATGTAGGCAGTAAAATGCATGGCTCGTTCCACAGCGCATAATGAGCTTTTGTTGCAACTTGCGATAGCTCCAATCAAAATATGAGCATATTTCTCAACTAACTGTGGCTATCCTGGCCCTACTCTTACATGCTACACAGTACAAACCCAACTCGCATACATACTTCAATCAAGAGCTAAACCAATTCTCATTAAAAGCACTATGACACGGCAATGCATGGCTCGAATATTCCAATTCTCATACATACTTCAATCAAGAGGTTATCCAAAAGGCACCATGCACGACAATGCATTGCTCGTTGACCGATCAGCTTTTGATGCTATAGCTCCCGTGAATATTCAATATATGAGCGCGACGCACGTTTTCTAATTACTGGCGATGGCCCTACTCTTACTTGCCACCCTTTACATAGTACAAACCCACCTCACCAACATACTTCATGCAAGAGCAAATCCGATTATGATCCAAGCCTCAAGGCAGTGCACGGTTCGTCATTCATGCACAACTACAAATTAGTATGCACAGTATTCACTCGGCGTCCATCAGTTTTGTGACAATAAGTACATTCAGTGATTAAATGGTGAATTAGTATTAGTACTGCTTTTGAGGCAAGCGAAACAGAAACAGTTACAACGAAGAGTCAAAAAATAGCTGATCACTGAGCAGGGCGGTGGAAATCACCGATTCACCCACTGCCCGCTCTTGTTTCACGGTTTCATGAAGTAATTTACTCTCTTTGCATAGATTCATGACTTGAATCTCGACTGTATGTCAAATGTAAGACTATTAAGTAGTAACTTGCACAGTATTGTGACCTCCTTTTTCCCGATTTCCGAATGCCAAAGGCATCTTGGATCTGCATTCCTTTTGAGGAGAACAAAGAGCACACAGTTTGTGAGCTTTGTCCAGCGTTTACACTTCAAACTCAATCTGTTGTCATTCAGCTCTTAAGAGGTACCTGGTACAGAAGACATGCTGTCAAACTATATTATGTTATATATCTCTGAGGTATTCAATATACAAGCGAAATATATTATGCTATATATCTCTGCGGTATTCAATGTACAAGTTGGATACAACTTTTCCTTAACGCTTTTTCTGCAAAAGGTAAAAATGCTATTCATCTTGTACAAAAACAAACCATGTTGCGTTTCACACAGAATGGATCAGGACATGTTCCTGTCATATAATGGTTACAGTGGAATGTTCTCTGTTTTTTGCATTTTTTAGCATGTATTGATTTCTTGACGATAAGGACAGATAAAATTTTGCTAGTAAAACATTGTTAGTCTATATTGAGTGTAGAGAGAGAACCTTTCTTGGTGGAAGTAACACTTTACAGCTTAACACTCCCTAAAAACTACCAAAAGCTACCAATACATACTGCATAAGCCTAAAATGATAAGTGCCACACGGGTGATTGTTTGGTTACAAATACGATTCTCTTGGATTAGTATTACTCAGATAATTTACTTGAGGTTAGAGGTCTCTATTTTACTCGAATCAACATAAAAGTGGAGGATATACTGAGAGAGAAATAGTAGTATTGTCTCCCATATGCTGATTGGTGGTTAACAAAAAACATGTCATGAAGAGCTTATTCCTAATACAGGTTGATCATTCTGTAATGCTCCAATTAAATCGTCTCCAAATGGTTGATCTAAATTGCGTTGTAAATTAACAAGCTACTGGGCGCTCAGTCTATACTTGAGATATATATAATAAATTAGAATCCTGGTGAGAGGCCGATGAGACTTGCCTCATGCTTCACCATGGACCTTGACAATCGTCTTATTACATACAACCGACATGCTCAGGGCTCACTGTAAGATGACCGACATGCTCGCTCTTTCATCTTAGAGGTACTCATTTTCACCCTGACGCACTCCCATGCACTCATTCTTTTCATTTTTCACTTCCATTTTGGGCCTTTGCTTTTCTGTCCGTTCCCTCGCCCCAGCCGCTCATTCCCTTCATTTTCTACTCTTCTTTAGTTTTTCTGTCCTTTCTCTTTGCCCATTAACGCCCTGAGGTGTACATCCGGCTGAAACCTCAGAGCGTGCATCCAAGCCCCGTCTCATCATACCCACCAACAAAGCTAGTGACATATCAATCTACATATGGGATAGTGATATTATATCAATCTACCGTCTACATATGCAATAGAATATACAAAAGTATGAGCACGTCTTCGAATTAGATATGGCCCTACTCTGACCAGCTAGTAGTAGGTACAATTAGCTCCAACTCGCATTCTTCATTGAAGAGCTAATCTAACTCATTTCTGATCAGAGGCACCATGCACGACAATGCATGCAGCATGCATGTCTAGTTGTAGCATTAGTTTTTGTTGTTGCTATCGTCCTCTCATGAACATGTGAGCATACATGGTGAATATGTCCAATGAGGTGTCACTCTTACATACTTATGTAACTAGCAGTACTTCAGACCCGTAATAGTCCATTTAGTGTTGGGGGCTAAATGACAAGGTACCCTTAGGATTAAGGGTATGTGCCCTTGGAGAAGGGCAGGCAAGTGACTATACCTTAGTCGGAGGTAATGGAGCCACGTGACTCTTGGATAAGAGGTACTCTTAGTATTAAGGGTAGGTGTCTTAGATTAAGGTACTAGTGTCCTTGGTTAAGGACAGGTAGGTGTCTATGCCTTGGATGGAGGTATGGAACCTAGAGAGGTGTTAGAAAGTCATTGGATGACTATTTTTCTAAACCTTGGGCCTCAACCTTGAACCATATCACTTTATTGGTATAGGACCAAAGTATACTTGCACAACTTGGGCAATGGGACCTAGTAGGAGGGCGCCCTTCTAAAGTGTCCATTGAGTTCCCAACTCCCACAAGAAAGGCATTCAAAGAGTCATAGGTTATGGAAGGAGTCTCTTGACATTCCATAAGCCTATGGAGGCTCTTGGAGATTCTTTAACTCCCCTAGGCTTCTCTCTCTCTCATTGGATGAGCATGGAACTCCATAGTGCATTGGAGGGGTCCATGGGCCATCTATATGAGGGTAGTAGGGCGCCCATTGGGAGGGGGAGATATCTCTTGTTTGCTTTGCTTATGCTCTCGTGTTGCTACTAGTGTGTAGAGTGCTTTCTTGTGGTAGTATGCTTAAGGTTTGGATCTTGCTTATGGTATGGGAGATAAGTAGGTTTTGGATCTTAAGAATGCTATGGAGTGTGGTGGTATGCTTGTGATTTGTTTATGGTTAGCAAGGGGGTGCTAGATAGGTCTTGCTTGGAACTTGGATCTAGCTATGGTTGGGTGGTGAATACTCGAGGCAGCTTGTTATCTATCTTTGTGTTTAAAGAGTAGGGACACAGGTGGAGGAGAGATCCTTGGAGGCTTGCAGATCCTTACTTGCAGGTGGAGGCATCCTAGCTTGGAGTTGGGGAGCATCTTGAAGCTTGCAGGTTGCTTGGAGGACATTTGGAGGTTCTACCTTGGATTTGGAGGACTTCCTCGCCTCTACTTATAAAAGTCACAGTGCACTATTAGTGGTGCATGGGCCTTGGGAGGTATGTTTGATTGTGTGATTGGCATCTACATGGTTGTTGTAAAGCTACCTTTACAAGCTTTACTTCCGGCGCCACTGGCGCCAGCAGCGCCCCTGCTGCTCCTGGCGCCAACGGTGCCAGCGCCGCTCCTTGCGCCACTGTGACCAGAATTCAACCGACGCCAAGTTCCTATGGCTAAAAGTCTTTGATCGGTTCTAGCGAAGTCAGAGCTCAGATCGATGTGCAATCACCTCACACGATCTAAGCATGATTAAGGAAAGCCTGGGGATCAATAAATTCTAGAGAGAGAGAGAGAGAATGACTTTCTAGGGAGAGAAAATCCTAGAGAGAGAAAAACTTGCTTTACTAGCTTGGGTAGAGTGTTTGGTATGAGGGGGGTTGTCGAATCCCACCAATACTATAGGGGGAGTGCGGGTTGCGACTCAGGGCGAGCTCCAACCAAGTCTTAGCCTCCCTTGCTGGAATGTTGTCCTGGCACTCGCCCTGGCATGCCAGCTCCCCGGAGACTAGGGTCGGTCACACACTTGAAATGTAACCTTCTCAGATTTATCAATAAAGTGGGATTTTCCTCAAACTGACTCTGATTACCTTCTGGTTTCAGTGTTCGATAAAAGCGCCAGTTGTAAGGCCGCTTCAAAATTTTTAAGTTGGCACATAGCTGAGGGTCGTATTGCGGGACGCCAGCGGTATGTCGTCGGGACCATTCGGTCCGTGGCGCCAGCGGTATGCTGTCGGGACCATTTGGTCCAGGAACTGGTTGTCTCCATATCTGTCGCGGCTTGTGGTTCTGAGTGTTCCTTGCATGAACCGTGAATGGGTTAAGCTCTTGGGGAACGGGCTCTAACATGTTGGCTAAGTTGGATGGCTTGCTTGGGTGGAAGTTACCTATTTATGGCTGTCCAGTCTGGCTTGGCGCCAGGTTGGCTTCCAGCGCTCGTGATGAAGCTTTCAGTTGGTTAAGTCTGATGTAAGTCAGACCACTTGCTTGGAATGGATGTTACTCGTTTGTAACGAAGCTTCGAGTTGGTTAAGTTTGATGTATGTCGGACGGCTTGCTTGGAGGGGAGTCACCCACATCGGGACCCCCAATCTGGCATGGCGCCAGGTTGGATCTCAATGTTGGTTTTCGGAACTTCAAGTTGGTTAAGTCTGATCGTTGTTGGCGAGTTGGCTGCTTGTATGTCCGCCATTGATTCCCTTCTATTGCTTATTTGAAGCTTGTTTAGTTTCAAATCCTTGAGTGAGGATTTTCTATTGGTATCAAAGCCTAAGCTAAGCGGATTTGTCGTTGGTGAGTACTCAAGAGGAGCCAAGAGTTCAAAGGAAATCTTCGTGTTAGGGTCCAAATATTTCTACTCTTTGGAAGCTGAAGTTTTGTGCAAAAGACTTGGTGTGTGTTTCAAGTTTCTCTTTCTGTGAGTCACAATTTTTTCGAGAGGAATTTATTGTGTGGTAAGTGCACTACCAAGTTTGCAATCGGTTGGTTGTTATATGCTCTTGAATGGCGATTTAGTAACAGATTTTGATTCACTTTTTGCATTTAGTTTTGCCATTACTTTTTTGTTGTTTGCTTTTTGGATGATAGGCAATTTCTAGCGTTTCAAAAGGTACAATTTAAGCCTTCAAAAAAGCTAAATTTTGAAGAGTAGTTGTAGGCAAAGCAACCGAATTCTTTTAGAGGTGTATGTTGGTCTTTTTCCTTGGAAAAGTGCTTCTCATAATCACTTTTAGATTATTTAATTTGTGTAATTATAGCTGAGAATAAGTAATTATGTTTCTCAACGTTTATGACACATGCTTGTTTCTTGTGATTTCATGCTTTTAAACAAGCGGGTTATAAAGCATATTCAACTAAACATTCAGCATGTTATTGAGACAAATTGTTGGCAAATTCAGCAGCGTAAAGCCAGTTAGATTCACTACTTTCTTTTTAAAGCCGTAAGATGAATACTGAGACTAGAAATGGATATTGCAGATTTTCCATTTTTTTATGTTGGATATGGTGTTACTGTAAGATAGATGTTAAACGGATGTTAACTTATGCAACTAAGTTTCTTTTTCTTAAAGAAACAATTTCTAAAACTCTGTTAGTAACATCTTTATGAACACATTTCCAGCATACTCTGGTTGATTAGTAAGGGAAAAAAATCTGGTTTGATGCACCTGTAACTCGAATTCCAGGCTTGGAAACAAGCGTTATTAGCATAAACCTACAAGTTTAAGAAGGTTTAATGCTGCCCACTTAGTTGCATTTACGTCACACTAAGATTTTGCAAATCTGCACTACAGTTTTAGTCAAGAAAATACTCTTTTACAGCCTTGCAATTTTAGTTTCTAGATTTAAAACATGGATTTGCTTTTTTGTCACACACAAGAATACAATCTCGGAACTAAATTTGAGCAAAACTGTGGTTTTGCAAAATGACCATCTGCAAAATCAGACAATAAGTGAAATATGTTTTTCTGCTACACATAGCTGGGTAACCGTTGTAAATCCTCCCCACATGTGTTAACAGGACGCGCTTCCTCGTGGCCGCCATATGCAGCGAGCTGGAGCCCGATTTTGGATCGGGTTTTGGGCGGGACCCGAGCAGCGAATTCGGGGGGTAGTTATGGTTATGTTGTTTGTTTTTAATTTTTTTCCAATGCTTATTTGTGTGGCTTGTAAAGTTATTGGGTTACTAAATTTCAATGGTAGTTTGGCAATGAGTTAAACAATGCTTGGTTTTGCACATGGTTATCATTTTGTTATTTTGCCTACACAATTACAAGTTTATTGGTATAATTCTAAGCACACAATTGTCATAAAAAATGGTATTCTTTTAGGAGTACTGCTTTTACACACACATTTATACCTAGAATAAGCTTGTAATTAATGCAATTTTTTTTATTTTTTCCTAGGGATGGCAAATGAAGAAGTTCCCAATATGGGCGACGATTTTTTCACTTCCTCGAAAAATTCGTCCGGTTTCAACTGATGTGGGGGTGTTCTGCTTGATTCAAACTCACTACTTCACACCTTAAGTAAGATGGTCTTGGAACTTCATCAAAGTATAAACAATGGGATAATCAGATGTAAAATACAAACACTTAATTCACACAACTTGGACTACCAACTGGATGTTTTCACTAGGGAAAAAAAAATTAAGCACATTTTTTTTATATCGGTTCGACGCGCGCTTGTTGCCTTTGTAATTTTAATATCATCTCGTGCGTGTTGATCCGATATTGCATAAAGTTTAAATTTTGTTACTAACTTTCGTATATATTTGAATATTGCAGTCATCCCAGCAAGTTGATTTTGTCAGCTGTGGTTGGTATACGATGGTATTCAATGCCAAATATTTTTTCAATTGGCTTGCACAACAAGATAAGCTTCCGAATATGCTGTAAGTAATCTGTTAGTTAACAATAACATTCAGAAATTCATAATTCCTAATAACTTATCCTTGATTAATAATATGTACTTGTGTTTTTGTTTTTTTCAGTTCAAATGCCCGAAGGTCTCCCCAAGAGATAATGTATTTTTGGCAAGAGACAATAAAACTTGTGATCGAAAATTCATATTTTGTTTCAATTGCAGAGTGTTCTCCATCGAAGTTACTTTTAACTGGACAAATGGATTTAGAGATCATAGAATAGAATGACCCTCAACTTAAATAATGATATTGAAGTTGAGCGGTTTATATATTATCAATCAAGATGTGTACAAAAAATTATATGACATAATACAATTGTTCAAATTCTATGGATCTTCAATTTCGATGGATGTTCCTATGTCTTTGAATTTTATATGCTCTTCCTGCCTTGCTCTTACCTGCACAAGAGAAATTGTTTTCTTAAAAAATTGATTAACTAATAAATAGAAAAAATGAAAATTTTCATATGGCATAACTTACCTTTACACCATTCAATCGAAATTGATAGGACTGAGGTGGATCGAATTGCAACATGTCTAGTTCCGATCATATGTAATTGAGACACCAGTCTTCCTCAACCTCGACCATAGCAAGAATGTTGTCATTTCTTTTCACTGTTATTTGAAGTTGCTCTTGATGGTTTATTGCAAAATCTTGATCAAGTGGCTTCCACTCATTTTTGCATTTTATCCATCTTCTATAATGTAGCAGCAAAGTGAGCATTTGTTTTTTGATGTGATATCTAAATGTCGTTGATGACTTACATACTCTGCACTCAACTTGCTGATTTTGTTTCGTATCCCAACCATCATCCAACAACTTGGCAATTATTTCATCACTCAAATCCTTAAAATAAACATTGTTTTCGTTTGCCGAACATTGCATTTGGAAAAAAAATAAACAAAAATAGAAAAAGGGAGATACCAATTTAATCTATTATTCTTTGAACCAGTGCTACATTTTAATATACTTTGAATATCCATATAAAGTCTAGATCGAAAGCTTTCTAAAATTGCTGAATCTGGAGAAATCCATTTCTCACTCAAAAAATTTGGCAGAGGATATGGCTCTAATCTATCCACCAAACCATTTCTATCAGGAATATAGGTATGATCATTAAAAAAAAAACTCTTGACTCTAAAAGAGATTTTGGAAATCGACCTCTATACTGTAAAATACCGATATTAGAGTGTATGACATCAATTATTCCTACAATCAATTGAACTGGTTGCTTTTCAATAAAATTTGATGGATAAAAATCTGCAAAACCAACAAAAATATCGTGTGAAAATTTTGATATAAAAAAAATGCTAATACTAAAGAAATTTAATCTGAATTAGCACATACTAATCGTATACTTACAATTGCATTTTCTTCTATCATTTGGATTCAAATCTTGAATGCTGAGCTCTTTGTGAAGATAAGCATGCTGAACTCAAACATCCATGATAGATTGACTGGCAGCTGATACTTTGAAATCCATTATCCTGCCTTTCCAAGAGCTTCTATATATGTTATTCGATCTTTTTCTTTTCAGGAAAGTGCTTTTTGAGAATGGATGCGTCAAGATCCATTGATATTTACGTATATTCTTGGTATCCATTGATCTTCTACATTTTTCTCATTACAAATATGATTGCATCAATGGTTCCTCTTGGTCTTCGATTATGTGTAGCCATTAGTCCAAAATATGTGTTTGCAAGCTGAGAACGAAGAGAATGAGAGACAAACCTATGAATGACAATCCAAAATGTCTATGGAAGCTTAGAACAAAGAGAACGAAGAAAATGAGAGGTATACCTAAGAATGACAAGAAGTTCCTAAACTACAAGGATTAGTTAACTACAATTTATGACTATTGACATCAAATCAACCTTGAGTGCACAAAGGCGGGCAACAAAAGAGTATTCGGGCAGTAACTGTGGCCAATCACAATCATTTGTTTTGCTTGACGGGATATTTGAAAATCACAAAAATTTGGCTGGGAAAGGCAAAAACAATTTTCGTCCGTCAACCACTGTTACAGTTCATCACAGATGGACACAATTGATTGGGACACATAAGCGTTGAAAGCGTGCAAAGTAAAAAAAAAAAAAACATGTTGACAAAGGGCCCATTTTGAGTTCTAATATCCCCTAATATGACTTTCTATAGTCTTGGATCCAAATTGGGAGTCTTGGAACTTTAACATCCCATGTCTCCAACTCCGCATCTGAAGCTAGATATACTCGATATCTATGGCTATTGGATTCAGTTTCTAGGCCAAGTTTTTGCACAAGACCAGAGTTAATGAGATTATGAATAAATCCACTGTCCATTGAAGCTAGATATACTCAATATCTATAGTTATTGGCTTCAGTTTCCAGGTCAAGTTTCTACACAAGACTAGAGTTAATAAAACTATGAGTAGATCCACTGTCCACTAAAATACTAACTTCATTTCCTTTAATAGTGCCTTTCAAACAAAATAATTCATTTGGCAAGAATGAAGCAGTACTAAAACAACAATCACACTCACAATTGACCTTAGTAATTTCCAACTGAAGATTTTCTTTTCATGGCATCTCAATGACTTGACCTGCATCTTTCTTTCCTTTTGGGCAGAATTTCATAATGCATCCAAGCTTACTACAATGAAAACACACATTCGTTTTTCTAGTCTTTTTTTGGGACAAATGTTTCTTTTGTCTAAGCTCAGATGCAGCTTGATCCAGTTCGTCAAAATACTTGGGTTTATTTTTGTTCCCATGAACTCTTTTCTTTTCTTTCTTCTGGCTGGGTCCGGATGATCTAGATGGACTAGCCTATAATTGCTTTCTAGATGCCACCACTGTGGAATCATACGCTTTCAAGGCTCGTCTGATGTCATCGAAAGTTTGAAGCACATTACATTTGCACTCATTTTGATAATCTGTTGGCAGACCTAGGATAAACTACCACAGTGCTAGTTTTGCATCGAATGAGGGAACCTTGTTCCACAAATCCATAAAATTTTGTAGGTGCGAGTCCAACCTCCGAGTACTCTTTCTGCAGTTGACAGATCTTTGGTAGAAATCCGAGTCATCCACAACCACAAACAACTTCTTGAACACTTCCATGAACTCTTCCCATGTGGTAGGTTTTGGTTGTACATCACGCCACCACAATGAAGCTTTCCCTAGGAAAAACAAAATTACACTCTCAATCTTTTCGTCTTCAGGAATTTCGTGTAGATTAAAATAACCGGTCCACTTGGTTAACCAGTCATTTACAACCTTGGGTTTTTTTTTTCTCTCTTCTCCTCCGCAAATGGTTCAGGTTGAAAGCCCAAATTCGGTGCGGATAAAGTTTTCACTTGATTCAACAGTACTTCCATTTGTTGATCCCTTAAAGTGTTCTTGTTGTTTATTTCATTAAGCGCTTTGCTTAACAATTGGCAAATCTATAGATAAGTAGGCATAGGCCCCCCCATCGAGAGCTGCAGCTGCATTATCATTTGCCATATTGATTTTCCAGAAACACAAAATTAGCTTAGTTAGTCGAGATCCAAATCATTAACTAACAAGTGAAATGTTCAGGACCTTCATAACTAGCCGATATTACTCAGCTATGTCTTCACTCAATCAAGCAAATTTCGTTAAATCAATATCAGACAGATTTAAACAACAACAACTTTTTAAAACCAAGTTCAGAAAATTTACGAACAACTGGGATTTTTGAAATCCGTTCGAAATGGACCAACTGTGAAAATCGATTTTGAAGATCGATCTATCAGATTCACAAGCACTATCACATATCAAAATCATTTCAAAACATTCTCATGCAATAAATTTGACATGCACTGAAGTTTTCGAAAATTTGAATTTTTTTTCGTAAATAGCCTAGCAACTGGGAAATCTACTTTTTGATCTAGAATTTTCAAAAATAGATTCATGCAAGAAATCTTCTGATCAATCTACTACTTATGCATAAAAAAAGGCATCCAATCATGCATACAGGTCTATCCATACATTTTCATCAACAGACAAGCACTACATTGAGTTACAAGCATGCATGCATCAGGACATTTTGAAAATTTTGCAAATTTTATTTCAAAAACTGCCAAAAGCCATAACTTTCTCTATAGGACACCAAATTGGTCGTTCTAAAGCATAGTACGGAGGGAGAGTGGGTCTACAAGGCACTTGCTACATCACCCTGCCACCTAGGCTTCACATGTGCAAGCAATAAATGTCCAAAAAACAAGTAGGAGGGTGCACGTTTTCAAGGTGGTATGTTCAAAACTCCATCTCCAGCCCAATAAGCATCCAATCAGAGGTTCTAAGAACTCTACTAAGTTCATTAGAGAGGCATAGAGGCTTCTATTAGGTTCAACAAGCAATCATAAGCTCATATCATGCAAAAAATGCATTTTTGGACTCCATGAACAAGCAAAACTTCAACATATTGGTGCCTAAGCCTCACACAACCAAATTAGATAAATGATGGCTCAAAACAGAGGCAATCCATCATATCCTTAAGCCTGTAATAAGAACCAACAGGTTCAGACCACCATTTGATAGATATTCATGCTCTAAAAACCCCAAAAATACATTATTATTATTTTTACTTTTTGAGCCTCCTAATGGTGTCCAGTCCTAACCAAACTTCATGAAAGCCTTAGGACAACTTCATTATACCTTTGGAAATGTTCATGAAAAATTTGGCTATGAATTTTGAGAATTACCACAAAATTAGTCCAAAAATCATCAAAAAACCATGTTTTTGACCATTTTTGGCCAATTTTGACCAAAATTTGTGGGTCAAATCCACAAATAAGTGCAAAAAGATCCAAATCCCTATAAATACATTATATCAAAGCCCTAAAAGGTTTTAATTTAGTCAAATATGGATTCTATAGCCCATTTCTATTCCAAAAACCCCAAAAAAAAATTTGGTTCAAAAATCACCATCTTAGCATCTTTTTGACTGTTCAACCAACATGCAATCATTAGATCCGATCATTAATGACTGTAAAACAACAAGTACAATCTGAAAAACGTACTAGATTAGTAGCTATGATCAATTTTTTGCAAAAAACACTTGAATTCTAGGTGCAAAAATCACTAAAACCATAAAAAATCCATTGATTTCCAACAAAACCTATGGAGAAAATCCATAATTATGATCTTTAAACTGAAAGTATATCAATAATTTAAGAATCCACCTACTTGGATGTGAATTCCACCACCTGGAAGCAAAATTAAAGAGATCCACCAAAAAAGCTACAAAATCCAAGATCCTCAAGCCCCACCTCCTGATTGATGTGAGCCAAGTTCTGATACTACTATAATGATCGCTAAGTGAAGATCTTCAAGATCCTTTCACATGCAAACCAAAAGGACACCTGTGAAGCATAAATTACCCAACCCACATGAAAAGATTAGTCAATACCCTTACCAATTCACTCCCAAGCCATAGTGAATGAATACAAGAGAGGAGAGGAATCATGGCTCATGAATTTGAAGTTCTAATAGGGAGATGGGTGAGTTTCCATGGTATGTCTTCTTTCCAAGAGGAGAGAATATTCACCTTAGGATCCCCATGCAACCTATAATAAGCTATTGACCTCCTATTCTTGCATTATAGTAGTCATACACCATGCAAGTGCTCCTATGTGTTGAAACTTCTAGAATTCACACGTGTGGGAAATGTCCACAAGAGTGACTGATCTTGATTAAGCTTTGTGATTGGCACAATACCCTGATTCTAGATTGTTCAACAAGATCTAGTTCAGAAGATATGGCTAATTCACAATCTAGCATGCTAATCAATAGACTATGATAGCAATGAATCAAAGAGTGATTAAAAGTACAAGATTACAATGCATAAGCATTAGCCTCAACACGAGTTAGAGAGAGAGAGCTAGAGAGCTAACAAAAAAAAAACACTTTAGATCCAACCAAGCATGAGATAGCTACAAAACTTTGGTTCTTCATTACCTTATGAATGAGAATAATATGTACATATATAGGAGAGCCAAAATTCGTGGTACTCCTTGCATTCAATGCACATCCTACACCTATTCAAGTTCAAACAACTATTAACTTGACACCTAACTGCTAGCATGCATAGGTTGCACCTAACTTCTACCTACTTTCTACAAATGGCAATTTCTCAACTAGCCATGTACAAATCTACATGCATGTGTCCATTAGAGTGATTGCATGCTTTGCATGTCACTATGGAAAGTTAGGACATTATGCATTTACTGTGGCTCGAGTTTCTACAAGGTCATAATTGACCAATTCCATGTGAATCTCTATATGCATGTCAAACTAGACATTGTCAACATTATTGCATATCATACTAGACCAACTAGACTTTATGCATGTCACTGGAATTTGATCTACCTAGCCCAAACTCGCCCTATTCTACAAGGATATGTGCTCAATTCACATACCTTGGATAGGTACAAAATATTTACATGGGTAGGATCCCCCAAACATTAACAACATATGATAGATATGTTTTACAATTTTTAACACTATGTCCAATTATAGGTTTGGGCCCTCATATTATTATTAATTACTTTATCGACCACATCCGGAATGATGCAGCATAACTAATAACCACATACATCTGGAGTGACCGGCTATTCACGTTAGAAATTATTCTGATTCCCTTATATAGGACATGGACATAATACCCAGGCTTTTGAATCCTAGATCTCACATGGAATAAGGGCATCTAAGAATCCACATAAGAGTGTTACAGCTTGCGAAATGCAAACCTAGACTCAAATCCTAGTTTGTGTGTGTGTGTAGAAATGCACTGGTACTAAGGCTAGTTGGCCTATACATGTGGATGTATAGTGTGGATGTTATAAAAAATGAATGCTAGTGCTAAGTAAAATCATTGAAAAAGTAAGGTATTAGCTTCTACATTATTGTGACCTCCTCAATCCTAAATTTCCATTGCAAATGCATCTTAGATTTTCATTTCATTCAAAAAGAAAGGTGAGCAAGCTCATGAGGTATTAAAAGCATTGTTCTCAAGTATAAAGTGTCATGTGTGGACCATTAAATGTGTACATCACTATTAAAAACATTAGATACAGTAGTTTATTGCAATTTTTTTGGATAAATGTAAGGATATGCCATTTATCATATACAATAAACAACATACAAGAAATAAGAAGAGACAATAAACTTGGAATCTAGAAATTGCCACTTTATCAAGAGGATTCTTACTAGTACTAAGCATAATCAAAGATGGGAATGAATACAAATACACAACACCCAAGAACGATGGTCAGCGAATGATATTAGTAATCATTATAAATGAGGGCAAGGAACCTCCTGCGAAGACCGATAAAATATGGAAGAAGAATATTGCCGAAGCAGATGCAAGACTTGAAAGTTCAAATATCTAAAGTATCGGACAAAAGGCAAAAAGCTCCATCTTCTAGATCAATAAGTTGGTTGTAATTCTGTAAATAGGATTGCATGTGTTAGAGAAAAACTTTCTTGCCATTAGTTTCCAATTTGACAAGGTGAAAAAACCTAGAAAGGGCCTAAATCCATGATTTTTGCTCGTTTTTTCATGAAATTGGATGGTAGGAGGTTGTTGAACATCAATTAAAGCTTTTAAAAGATGAATCATAGTCTTCTAAAGCTGTCCTAGAAGTTAGAGCCAAGAATTCCAGCAATTGGGTTTGTAGGAAGTAAAAAATTGACCAATTTTGGTGAATTTTGGTGGGTGGATTTCTCTAAATTCATAGGAGGATCATTTTGGATTTTTTACAGTATGAATTGTGCTCCTTTTTATCTTCCCAGAAAGTTATCAGATCTGTAAATTGATGGGTAGAGTCTTATGTTTCAATTCCATCAAGTTTGTCGCAATTTTGACTTCTAGAAATCAAGAATTCATGGTTCTCAGCCCATACTGCTTCTTAGGAGCTGTATGAAGCTTCATGGAACTCTTAGAGACCATTAAAGACTATTTGGATCATCACTTCTAGGCTTGGTTGAGTGTTTGCATGTTTTTAGACAGGTTGGGCTTCAAAAAGTGCGCCCTCCTACATGTTTTTTGGTTGTTCTGAACTCACACGTGTGAATCCTAGGTGGTAGGCTAATGTGGCAAGATCTTGTTCACTAGGTCTCCCTCTGTACTAAGCTTTACAGCACCTAATTTGGTGTCCTCTAGCCAAAGTTATGATCATCTGAAGTTTTGCAATTTTGTGAGCAAAATTGGTAGAATTTTGAATTGTTCTAATTGCGTGCAAGTCAATTTCCTATTTTGAGGTACTGTGCTTGCATGGAATGTTTGCATGTTGATTCTCAGAGTGATTCTGACATGCATAGGTGGTTTAGATTTGTTTTGAGTGGTTATACGCATGTGCTCTGATTGATAGATACAAAACTGGGTTTTATAGTTGACAATTTCCGTAGAACTTGATTTTACGTAAAATTCCATAATGGTAAAAAATCAGTTTAATGTCACATGTCTTGCATGCATGATGGACATTAATGCAGTAGGGTTAAGAATCGAACAGTGAATCGAATTTTTGATTTCAGTTGCTTAATAATTTACAGTGGTTTTTTATGAGTTTCTAGAAAACATAAAATTTAAAAAGAAAATTAAAAGTGCGAAAACTCAAAATTTTTAGTTTTTTTTTTGTAGTTTCTTGAATTACTATGAAATAGACTAGAAACAGTGATTTGACCATGTTGGAGTCAATTTCAATCAGTTTTGGTCAAATGTGCTTCACTATGAGTTAATCTAATATTAACTAAATCTAGATCAGCAAATGGAGGTTCTGATGAATCAAGTCAAATTGATGTCTTCACCCAATCTCGGTTTTCAACCGGAGGTTTATGGGGAGGAGAAAAAGGAGAAGAAACCTGAAGTCATCAAGGACTGGCTGGCCAAGTGGAGTAGTTACTTCAATCTACACGGAGAGCCTGATGAGAAGAAAATTGAAAGCATCGTGTTGTTCTTACGCGGCAAAGCGTCATCGTTGTGGCGAGACTTACTGGTGAAGCCAACTACTTGGGATGGGTTTGTAGAAGTTTTCAAAAAAAGCTTTTGTAATTGCTGATGACGTTGACTACTACTTGAAGTTCGTGAACTGTAGGATGGGTACAAAGAGTTTAGACTCTTATATCCAGGAATTTATGGACCTATGGAATAGGGTTCCATCATTTGATGCAAGGTTGGCACTTTGGCAGTTTGTTTGCCAGCCGACTATGAAAACGAATGCAGTGAAAATGTGCTTCAAGACCTTGAGGATGTGTTTTGGATTGTGAAAGCATATGATTCCATAGTGGTGGCATCCAGGAAGCAGTTTACACAAATTCCAACCACTTTGAAAACCAAGAAGGATAAGAAGCACGGTCCAGACCAAGCAAAATATTTTGACGAATTAGATCAAGCAGCATCGGAACCCAGGAAATCGAAGCAAAAGAGATTTAAAAAATCTATGTCCTGGGAAAAGACTAAGAAAGAGAACTTATGTTTCGTCTATAAGAAGCCTAGACATCTGATGAAATTTTGTCCAGAAAGGAAGAAAATGTCTGCCCACATGATTGAGATTCCAGGTGGCAATGGTAAGACTTTGCAAATTAACTTGACTGATTGTGAGTGTGAATGTTCTTTCAGTACTACTTCTTTCTTGCCTAATAAACTCCTCCGTTTAATTGGCACAAGACTGGAAGAAATGTGGACAGTGTTGAGTCAGAAACACAGGGGAGTAAATGTTGAGATGAAGTCTCTTAATATCCAGAAGGTTGTTGATTTTTTGCATGATATGCAAGAGATGTTGCAAGTGGCTAAGGATAGTATCCGTAGTGCTCAGGATAGGGCTAAATACTATACCGATCTTAAGAGATTTCCAAGAAATTTTAAAGTTGATGATTGGGTATATCTTAGGATTCCAAAAGATTCTAAGATGTTACGTACATGGAAGCATTATAAGCTATCTACCCGTTATTGTGGACCTTTCAGGATAGTACGTAGAATTGATTCTTTGGCGTATGAACTCGATCTTCAAGAAAAATCAACACTGTTTCATGTAAGCTGTTTGAAGCTAAGTTTACATGATGCTGATACAGTTGGATCGGATGAGGATTTATCCCATTTAGAAGATTTGTCGCTTAGCGTACTTGAGAAAGTGCTTAGAACCAGAGATAAATAATTGAGAAATCGTTCTATCTCTGAGTGTTTAATTTGTTGGAAGGGTCATACTGAAGATGTGTGAACTTGAAGTGAAGGTCTACTAATTCTAAAGTCCTGACTTTAAATGTTGTGACTTAAAAAGAACAAATCAACAAAACACTATCGGATAAGACCGAAAAGAACTCAAAGCTTAGTGAAAAAATTCAACATTCAATCACAAAAGCATTCATTCAAGAGACTTGCTGAGGGGTCAAGATGGGAACCCCCCCCCCCCCTGAAGGATTTTCTTTTGAATTATGCAAGCTCAAATGGCCCAAGGCCAAATACATATACAGTGGTTTTGGGAAGATGGATTTTTAAATCTTTACATCAACCAGATGTTAACAAATTTTGGATCTTAAAGAATCTTATACTAGGAAAAGTGGTTTTTTATGACATGCAAAAGCTTACTGATCAAGAAAAGAGCATGCATAGGCATTTGACATTAGATGGCATGACATGCATGAATCAAATTTGACATGCAAACTTCAATTCCAACATGCAAAGTCATTAGGCTAGGGATGGTATGACATGCAAGCTTCAAATCAGACATGCAAGTTCAAATCAGACATGCAAGTTCCAATCAAACATGCAACTCCCAAATTAAACATGCATGACCATTAAGCTATAGATGATGTGACATGCAAAGTCATCAATTCATGGATGGTGTGACATGCAAAGCCATCAAGTTATGGATGGTGTGAAAGTTTGAGAGAGAGAGAGAGAGAGAGAGAGAGAGAGAGAGAGAGAGATGAAAGAGGTAAGAGAAAGTGAGTATGTGTGTAAGTGGTTCCAAAAATGGTTCCAATCCAAGCTTGATAGATCCTCCTCAAGCCATAGCTCCAAGCTTTCTTCCAAGCACCTACACACATAGAAGCAAGAGCAAGAGGCAAAACAAAAATGAATGGAAGACGAATAATGAGGGAGAGGGACGAGTTAGTCCTTTTATAGGGAATGTGTAGCCTTGAGGGAGTGGCTGAGGTGTCCAAAATAATTGTGAGAGGTGTAAGGGAGACTCTAGGAGAAGTTAAGTGAGAGGGTGAGGTGTATAGGTATGAGATGGTGTTTATCAATTAGTTAGAGAAAAAGGGGAGGAGTAGGAGGGCACATTTTCTTAGGTGTCTTATGGCTTACAAGCTATGTGGAAAAGTAGGTAAGTTACATATTGATAAGGATGGAAGGTAGGTAGCTTAACATTTAATGTTAGCCACTTTCAAGTTGAATATTTCTTGGTTTACAAGATTGGGATTCACCCAAGTGTTTTACATGACATGGGAAAGGCTTTGTATATGTCCATCTTACCTTGCATAATTTTCATCAATTTCTAGGCCTTTTTTCTAGGGGTTGCCCATCCCCAATCATAGTGGAGTGTGACACAAAGGGTGATCAGTCCTTTGGTTTCTTCTCTCAATCTTTATAGACTCAATTGAGCCTTCTTTATAGACTCGATTGAGCCTTCTTCAGGTACCGTCTTTAAGCTTTAAGAAGCTTCTTTAGATTCATTCTTTAGGTACTCTTCTTAGTACCTGCACATTCCCTTAAGAAAAGGTTAGGAGTCATACCATAAAATGGTTTATCATTAGATTCTATTTCTAGAACTTGCATATCAAACTGTTAAAGCATTGATCTATAGTTTTATTTCTTGTCTTCAAGTAATGATACATGCACTCATATTTCATCAGTTAGAGTAATAAGCTCTAAAATTCAAAATATGTTTCATACAAAAAGAATGGAAGACTGGATAGCCTTTATTTCTTGGTCAATTTGGTCTATACAATTTTATAAGATGATGATTCGTGGGAGAGAGTTGATAGCATAAAGAAGAATTTCTTGAAGTTTAGCATCTAAGAATAGAAACAGTTTAAGGAGGGAAGAATGTTATGTCCATAACCAGTACATAGGATACAATATACTCCTAGTCTTGGATACACGGTACTCCAATAAAACAAGCTGTTAGTTATGCCACATCATACTGGATGTGACCCGAAAGTAACTAATATCCTTGGGAGGCCCAGAACACACTAAATGGAGTTTAGACAAGGTATGAGACAGTGTATGCATGTGTAGAGTTATCAATAGCTATGAATAGTTGGTCCATGTTTAGGACTCTATTCTAGGTGAATCTATGTATAGGGAATTTAGGGCTATGCATGGCTATGTGCCCAGGTTGTTTTTGGCTCTATATATTGGGTCCAAACTCATCCTACTCCTCATCATGGTTTTGGATTCATTGCCAAGCTCTCACTCTATATTCATGCTTCTTGTTCCTTGGCTTGGGGGTGAAGCTTCTAGAGTTTGATTGGATGCTTCTACTTGGTTGGGTGGTTTCTCCATAGTGTGTTATCCATTGTGTTTGTACTTTGTAAGCAAGATCTAAGGAGCTTCCCTTATACTATTCACCCGACTGTCAAGAACCCCGCCAACCAATTGACTATGTTCCTTTATGTTCAAATTGTTCTGGAAAAGGCCATATTGCTGTAGACTATCCAAAACCACCTAAGTTGAAGGTTCTGTACAAGTATGTGCAAACTCCTGGTGCAGAAGTTGACTCAAAGAAGAAATAGAATGCTATGTAGTTGTTCAGAGGATTGAATGCTCGGACGAAGGCACCTTGTTAACTATAGATACTAATTGGCCTAGTGATTTTGAAGACGTTTTTAAAGTTTTGACTCGAAGCTCTTCAAAATTTCCAAAACCATCAACAGAGAGTTTATGACATATTCTTGGTATCCATTGATCTTCTACATTTTTTTCATTGCAAATATTGATTGCATCAATGGTTCCTCTTGCTCTCCAATTATGTGTAGCCATTAGTCCAAAATATGTCTACGCAAGCTGGGAACGGGGAGAATGAAGAGAATTACAGGTAAACCTATAAAAAACAAAACAAAATATGTTTATGGAAGCTAAGAACAAAGAGAATGAAGAAAATGAGAGGTATACCTACGAATGACAAGAAGCTCCTAAACTACAAGGATTACTTAACTACAGTTTATGACTATTGATGTCAAATCAACCTTGAGTGCACAAAGACGGGCAACAAAAGAGTATTGGGACAGTAACCGTGGTCCAATCACAATAATTTGTTCTATCCGATGGAATTTTTGAAAATCATGAAAATTTGGCTAGGAAAGGCAAAAACAATTTTCGTCCGTCAGCCACTGTTACAATTCATCACAGATGGACATCATTGATTGGGACACATAAGGGTTGAAAGTGTGTGAAGTCACCAAAAAAAAAAGCATCTTGACAAAGGGCCCATTTTGAGTTTTAATATCCCCTAATGACTCGGCCACCTATTACATAGAAAATTAGCTCACAATAAAGCTTGATCCCAAAATGGTTTTGGAAGATTAGCGCCTAATCTCATGGATTTTGCTCCTTCACACAAGGTTCTATTCTTCCTCTTGGCCACTCCATTTTATTGTGGTGTCCTTGGACTTGTGTACTCCCTCTTGATCCCATGCTCATCACAAAAAGCTTTAAACTTGGTAGAAATATACTCACCACCATTGTCACTCCTCAAACACTTGATTTTGGTAGAGAATTGGACCTCCCTTGCAATCAACATTATAGTGCACCAATAGTATAGAACCCCAAAGAGATCTCATGTATAAGCATGAATGAGAGTAGAGAGAGAGAGAATGTATCTCCTCACATGCTTGTAGGCTATTTATACTAGCCTATACTTGTTTTGGAGGTGGTTCTCCAATCTTATCAACAATAGGAAACTTCTAGATCTCAAACCCTACTCACAATGTAGACTAGATTCAATGAACCAAATATTCAAATTTGAATCTCCAAAACTTGAGCTTCTACATTTTCCACACTTTTTAAAAGTGGCAATTTGAATGAACGTAGGCTAAAAATAACTTCTACAAGTGCATTTGCCATCTAATTTGATTGTCCTTTGTTGTTGTTGTTCGCTTGTAGTGTGCAGAAATCTTGAATCTCATGGTTGGTTCATTTGCAGTATCTGCAGAACAACTTCTTCCTTGTCGACTGGTTTTACTGCTCTTCTGTCGGCTTCTAGTTTTGCTTTGATTGCTTCGGGCCTTTCTTCTTCATCTTAGTAGAGTCTTTGTTTGTGTGTAAGGCATGAGACCAGTCATCAATATGTAATGAACTCATTTCTCCCTCAAAGGCTGGTATGTTCCAAAAGGAACATTGTTGAGATATTGTTGAATTTTGATTTGTTGATGTCGATTGGTCTTTGACGAACTGCTCTCACTATAATGACCACTAGGGAAAACCCCTAAGATGAGGATAGGAATACACAATAATAGAGACTATAGAGCCAAACCACCCAACCAATCCTAGATCCCTCCTGGATCTAGCCCCCAAGCCATGCCATGTGATAGCAAGAGGAGAAGAGCTCAACCTGTAACCTAGACCAAAGCCGTTTGTTTTCTCTACGTCCAAAGAATCGAATTTCACCTTCTCTAGTACAACTCTAAGATGAATGTTTCTAACCCATCCCATCTTTGGAAATCTAGGTTTCGCCGTACTCATAAAATCAAAACTGGTAAACTTGAAGTTTTCTCATTGAGGATACTTCAATCCTCTCTTCCCATCCATGCCAATTACAGAGGGGATGTGTCTTATAGCTACTCTAAATACAAAATATTTGATGAAGATGTGATTCACCTGTTCTTTCATTGTTATGTCCCACTTTGGAAAATAGTGACTGATATTTTTACTGCTTGGTTTCATGTTAGGTTTATTTTAAACTTCTACATGTCATCATGCATGTACTAGTCAATCTCTTCAAAAAGTCCCTACTACTA
This sequence comes from Diphasiastrum complanatum, assembly GCA_029204225.1. Classification (NCBI taxonomy): domain Eukaryota; kingdom Viridiplantae; phylum Streptophyta; class Lycopodiopsida; order Lycopodiales; family Lycopodiaceae; genus Diphasiastrum; species Diphasiastrum complanatum. Next base: position 43,458,657 of record CM055100.1, on the reverse strand, counting down.
ATTTTGTGTGTGATATTTGAGTGAGAACAGATTCCCAAAAATAAAAGTGTCTTATAAATATATGCGCAATTATTTATAGGAGCAACCGTCCATGTAAATTATAGTGGTCTTGGCATACCCATACAATTATATAAGTAATTACACTTTTAATGATTTAAAAGTCTATCATTTATGAAATAAAAAATAGCTTCTATGTATTCCTGGCTACATAATATTTATGTCTCTCGTAAATAGCTTCTATGTATTCATGGCTACATAATATTTACGTCTCTCGTATGGCATCTCGTTGTTCATAATCCAACGTAAGGCTTCAAGAATATTCCAGAAAGCTTATTCTTGATATTTACACATTCTTAAAAAATATCCCAAAAGGAATCTTAAACTTTTTAGTTTTAAGTGGCTCTTAAAACTAGCAACTATGTTGTGACAAATAATAACATGGATGACAAAGTAATTGAGAAATTATTTGGAAGGAGATTTTAATGTACGATTATGTTATTGTTTATGAAATGTTAGTGCAGGACTATTATTAATAGGGCATATTTTGCAATTATTTGTGAAAAATGTTCTTACAATGTCGGTTTTTGGAAATTGATTTGGACAATGTTGCATGCTGCTTGATGGCTCCCTCGCTCATTGTCACAAGTCCAATTCCGATTAGGCACACTTAGATATACATGATTAGAAACTATGAAAATCTTATATATATCTCCTAGAAAAAAAAAATCAAATCACACATTTAAAAGGAATTTAAGTTAAATGTTTATCTCGTAATCTAAATCTTGAATCTCTATTAACACCTATGATCCAAGCTTTTGGTTTCCTAAAATGATAATGCAATTTATCACAAGCAATGAAACATCTCATAATGTAGGTGCTAAATGTGCACTACATTGGAAGTTGATACTATTAAGGTGAAATATTCACTTTGTGAGTTGTTTATTTCACTCATGAGTTTCCTTTTGAAATCTCAAATAGGAAATGCCTAGACTGAGATAGAACTTTATGTAAGGAATAATACATAAACACCAATGTGGTAAGAATACTTAATTTGGTTTTTTTTAAGTGATCATTTCAAGAATCATAATGCTTGCCAAGAATGGTTAAAGGCTTGCTTAAAATATTAGTTACATGTCTAGGATCAATGCCAAATTGGTAAAAAATCTCAAGTTTTGGTACTGATACTTGCATGTGTATCTAAAACAAACATTTGCTTCTCAATCTAAAGTTTACCGATTTTTCTTGAATGAATTTTTAGTTTGAACTTCACATTTGTGCTACTATGTGGCATGTATTTAAAGATAATTAATCTCAAAATACACTAGAAGAATTCTGAATCCAAAATAAAACCCTATAAGAAATGCCACGTACATTGACAAAGTTTATTAATGTAAAGTAGCAAAATAAATTTATTTTTTTGCCAAATGCTTTTTCATTTCTACTTGCACTATTTTTTTTATGCCTAACCCTTCTATGTACATTATAGTTTGTAGTTCATTAAAAGTAGCATAACTTTTAAACCAGCTCTGATTGAGACTAAAATTATACGGTTGGAAAGCACTCGATGAGAACTTTTCAATGACACCCCTAGATGACCTACTTTCGAGCAACTGTTCAAAAGTTCTAACCAGTCAAAGTTTCAAAAGACCCAATACCTCTTCTGTGCGTGGATAAAGACCTTTTTAACCAAATATTGCTTCTATGCGTAGTACCCTCTCAGTGAGAGGGTACTCTATGGTCACACAGAAGCGATATTAGATTTTTGTAAGAACTTTGAATGGCTATAACTTTTAAACTGTAGCTGGGAAGTAGGTCATGTAGGGTATCGTTGGAAAGCTCGCGTTGGCGCTTTCCAATAGTATGATTTTTGTCTCAATCGGAGCTACGCTTAACAGGTTATACTATTTTTAATGATAAATTGCATATTATACTATAATGGATAACATGTCATGCTTGCGGGCTACCTTTGAAGCTGAATTATAGTCTTATTAAAGAAACTTTTTGTTAATTTTTTTTTTAATGAGCTACGTTACATAGATTTCAGATTTGAGTGTTTTGAATGGTCCATGTGTAAGAAAAAATTGAGGAAAAATATAAAGAGAGAATCTTTACAAAGGGTCTTCCGAATTTCAACAAGGGCATCAAATTCTGGCATCTAACTGGGACGTCGAAATATAGTGTCCTAGTTGGACATCAGAATCTAGCATATTTTTTCGAAATTTGTTTTTTTTCCTACCGGTGTCAGTTGTGAACTTGTTGTCCAAGAGCGATAGATTTTAAATGCGGTGGATCCTGACAACCCTATTGTGATGCATATTTTAATATGCACCTTTCAAATTGAAGCGATTTTATTGCCTCTAACTTTAATATGACATGTATATTTCAACTATGAAAAGCTATGTTTCAATCTAATGGTGGTTTTAGATTACCCATCCTTGCAAGTCCCTAATAAAGTAGTTCTCCCATTGCTCCATGGAGAAAAAATGAGTCCTCTCCCCATTTTAGGTGTATATTGAGTTGTCATCATGTGACAAATGCTTCTTGGTTTTTAAGGAGAGGTTCGAACTTGGGACCAAAGAAACTTTGGATGTCAAGCTAATCAACTAAGCCAACCCCATTGGGTTCATGTGAAAGAGGTGGCATGGTTGCCAAGGCCATCGTAATTTTGAGAAGCATGCATCCCTACTAACGGCATCATCATGATCCAAACCAACATGACAAGGTGTTCTCGGATCCTACAATGAAAAAAGATAATAACAGCCCTCCTTCTTCAGTTCTTTGCATGCTTGCAAAGACAATCGCTTTTCTTTTGGTGTCAATTGTGTTCGTTTTATGTCAGCGACAGTAGTGATTTCGATTACAATTCAATAGTATTAAAAAAACAGTAGAATTTTGATCAATGATGATTCTTGGATGGCGATGGAGGGGTTTTCTAGCTTTTTCTTAGGAATAATTGACATAATTTGCTTCTATTAATCAGCAGATACATCTTCCGTCTCTTCAATTTATAGCATAGATTTTGTAGAGGCATATTTTGAAGCTTTTTGAGTTTTCAAGTACATTGTCAACATATTCAACATCTTATTGCAACATCACTTTTACATAGCTTCTAGGTAGGACGATCATAACTATTTTCACCCAAAAGCTATAACTCGCAAACTCAAGTTGGAAATCGTTAAGTAATCGTAAGTAGGCAATTATGAAGGAATGAGTTATCCTACAAATACTTAACTTTGCCACAGTCTTCCTATTCAGGATGACAAAATCATAAATGTATAGATCTGATCAACGATGCAGTTCACATGCTAAAAATTTATCATGCAAGAACTTGTACAATATGCTTCACGAAGGACATTCAATTAAACTGTTCGAACTATAGTACTTATCCGAACTAAGCCAGAAATTTAGTTTCATCCATATCGATTGATCATTTACTACGAGTAATACTCAACCCAGTACACATACCATTCGTGTCCAGTTCGTGTCATTAAAAAAATCGCTCTCCTATAAGACAATGCCTATGCATGCTCATTCGTAAGTTTATGCTCTGAGAGTTGTAAGTCGATGCTCCAAACACATGCGGAACTACTTTTGCAAAGATGCACAATTCATTTCCATGTGCAGGAATATTGACCTAAAGTGGACGACTATGTAAAACGATAATGAAATTGCACCAACAATGACAAGCAATAAGAGACTACGTCAATATCTTCAAAATTCACGCTCTCTTCTCAGTACAAATTTCAGGTGCTATTATTCGTTCAACCTCGTGCTGTTGTTTCACTACCTCTTGATATTCTTTCATTGTCTGATCACCCAGGGTGTGCGCGCACGTGCGAGAGAGAAGAAATAACATGAAGTGAAAAATAAAGTATGTCGGGTGTGTACATATAGAGCATGGGCTTCTTCACATTTGGCTTTTGCATTCATGCGTTTACTTATTTCTAAGCTATTGTTCTTGCTTTTTCGCCCATGCAAACAAAGAAGGCAGTCCTTTGCCATTAACCAAATGTTCTATTTCGACCTTTAACAAAATAGTCATGCATAACAAAGGCCCTTAACAAAAGACAGGCCTTTAAAGTTTGGGCTCCCACCACCAACATATCTTTAATGTTAACTTTTCAACTGACTCCATTGACCAACCTCACCACATAGTATTGCCTTTGTAAGGCAAATATGTCACGATCAAAGTATTCAGAGTATCATGATTATTCCATTCACCAAATGTCTTTTGATATTTTCTATTTTAGATGCATGCATGATCAATTACTTGTGGAATAGTTCGGCCTTAAATAAAGGTTCAAACTTAAAAATTTTGGGCCACTATCACAACTTGTATTTAACGTTGACTTTCTTCTAAACTCCATTGATCTACCTCAACACATAGTATTGTCTTTGCAAGGCAAGGCCAAAAAGCAAACAACATATGCAATGCTTCGTAAAGATTTTACAAATCTTGGACCAACAACTAGGTAGCAAGGACTAAAAACTATTGCATCGACCGTGTATTCAAGAGAATACAATTTAAACATATAACAGGTACCAAGTAAATTTAGGATACCAAAGAATTTATTATCACCATTACGATGCCTTAAGCCAAATAGACCACATACTAGACATGGAGGTCAGTCTCGAGAGAAGACATGCTTAAAATGCACATCAACAACTAGAGGATTGTTGGAAAAAATAATGATTTACCCTCTGCTGACTGCAAAGAACGAAATACTAACTAGCCCTTGCCACAAAATGTACCCAACAAAAGTTAGTTGCACTAAAAATCAGAATATCAATGTAGATAATGATTATTTCACTTTGTTGGCATGCAATTCATTGTCAAGGCACTTGGCGAAGTAGTGTTATTCTAGGTGGTGTATCTTTGCAACCCAACTTTTTGACTGCATAAAGTCCCACTAGATGAACATTTCATACTTGGCTTTAGATTATTCTACTATGCATGCTCGTTTATGGATGATTTACAAGTCTAAGAATTGTTCCTATGTAGCGATTTGCTTGCACGTCCATCGCTGCTCAGACAACTACAATAGTGTTTGATATTCACTTGTCTTGACACCTATAGCTACTTCAAAACTATCATTCACCTTAATGATATGCAAATTAATCTTCCAACCAACTCCTTACTCTTCACAGCTACGGATACCAAATGAAGCCAAAAAGGCCAACAAATAGATGGAATCAAGTTAGATTTAACAAGATAGATCTAAAAGGCTAAAAACAACAAAGCGTGAAAATAAACCAACTTTCAACATATTTCAACGGCTGAACAATTTCAAATCTAGATTATGTCTGGACGCTCAAAACGTTTTCCTAATTAGCGGTTTCACACATGAGAACACAGAGACACGGTAGCTAAATAGCCTTCATGCATTCTTATACGAGTGCATTCACATGTAATAACCAGTGCGGGTATCAAAAATTTTGATACCAGTCGAGTCAGGGTATTGCGGGTTCTTAAAAAATTTAATACCAGCAGGGTATCAACATAAGGAGTAGTATAGGAGTTGTAGACTGGTATAGACCGAGCTGGTATCACAAGGGTGATATCAACCGGTTATCAACCCGGGTATAAACATGTACGAATTGCTATAAATATTTTTTTTTAAGAGTAATATCATAATTTAAGATATAAAAAATATGAAATAGCATTTAAAAAAATACTAAAAATAGTACTACTATTGATACCATGGCAAAAATCCACAAAATATTCCCAACCTGGGTATCAACATGAATAGTAAAATAGTTAATATTGGGTGTCCGGTTCTAGACCTTGATATTAGAAATTCATATACCAGTCGGGTTGGTTTTTTAATACCATGTTGATACCCATTATTGATACCAGCCGTGACCCTGTATACACCCGCCCAACACTTGTAATAACTCGTCACTACACAAGTACAGACCCAAGCTGGTCTTCACAAAAGTTTAATTATGGAGATGACACAAATAGTTTCTATAGCTACAACAGTTTCCTAAAGACTACTGGCAACTTTCTAAAATAAGAATCACCTATTATCATAGCGTCTTCAAATAGACGAACATGACTCAAATTTGCAACCCTGTGTTATGTGTTGGTAAATCCTAACTAAGTAGTTGAAATTGTTACCAGCCATGTTAAGTTTCTAACACAAACACAAGCATGATTCTCATTACTTTAACATAAAATATGCATATTTGGAAATATGGCGTCATCAAACCACAACAAAAATCATGCAAGTCAAAAAATTAAAAAAAAATGATTCGATAGAGAGAGAAAATTAATGCATGCAAACTAGATGATAAAATTTCAAGATGCTCATGTGGTGCTTACATGAGTAGCATCACACGAACCAGCCTTGACTAATAGCTTTAGTAGCACATTTCCATAGGCAGAGCAAGCCTCTTCTCCCCATTTTTCGGTGTAATTTTCTCTTACTTCTACGTGAAGCCCTGGTTGAAAATTCTTGCAGCAAGGAGGACTCCTCGATTGTGTTTGTAGAAGGCTAAAAACAACTTTTTTCATCTACCAAGTTCAAGTTCGAGTGCATGATGGTATGATTTTCATCATCAAAAGGTAGCAAAGATTGGGTTGTACACTCATATTCATCCTTTTTACTTCATGTTTGATAGATATCATGTTATATTATGGTTGCTTCATGATGATGACATTGATTTCACTCCACATAGTGAAATGGAAGTTGATTGGATCTTGTTTAGTCTTACTCAAAGCTTTGGGATGAAGAATCACATTTTTTTCATGATAAGGATTTGAATTTTTTTCTTCTTTGGGTATTCACAATTCTAGTGTGAGGTATTGGTGCATGGAAAGGAGAGTCTTGTGGCAAAACTTGGAGGCTAGAGTTCTTGGCATGGATCTTGGAGGATTAGCAATGGATGTAACATATGTTTTAGGTTCATATTAGAAGAGGAGAGCACAAAGAGAATGGTTGTGTCACCTACTTACTCTTGGGTTTGTGTTGAACAAGATTGATCATTATTGCTACTTCATCTGTTATAATGCTCATATTCTATGTAATGTACTTAGTTGGGGTAAGGTACAAAGAGGCAAAGGCAAGTATGGACTTTGTCATGTGCTAGTTAGAGATTTTCATTACTTCTCGATGGTAGATAATTAAAGAAACCATGTCACTTGAATGCTAAGAGATGTAATGAAAAATACTAGTATGTTCAGGACTAGCTATTTTTGCATGGATTATTTTGAAGGCCATAAAAAGCCGTGGAAGCCTTGGGATGTTTCCGAGGAGCTACAGACACTTGGAAATGGATTTTCATCAGGGAAGTCTTATCATGATTATGGTAAGTATGGATGGTGATTTTTTGGACAAATTTAATTTGAGGAAAAATGTGAAAAAAGAGAATCCAGATTGGCAAAAATCAACATAAGGCCTAAATATGAAAAATTCAAATAGTTTGACCAAGGTTCAAAGTGGAGGCCACATGTGTGAATATCATGTGGAGGGGGCCAAGTTATTCCAAATGGCATTTGTATATTGTTCTATTTACATATTTCATTCTGATAGTTGATGGAGATCCAATGCATAACCTTACTTCTAGACCCTTCAAGGTGTGGCTTACAATAGTAATAATTTGATATCGCGAAAGATATCAAGTATAAGAGCTTTACTTATTTTTCATATGTAGAGGGTAGGCTTCCAATTGTAGCGTAGCACGGTATCTCTCTTAACGTCGACAAACTAAAGTTCCAGATGGATTCTCAAAGTAAAGTAGGTCTTATCGCAGACAAGCTAAATGGATCCAATTATCATTTAAAAAATTTAAGATGAAGACCTTGCTAATCGCCAACGAGTTGTAAGATGTTGTTACAGGTATCGAAGTGAAGTCTGAAGATGACACAAATGACTCAAAGTGAAAATCAAAGGATGGTAAAGCTTCCACGCTTATTATCCTCAATATATCAGATACTCAGATTGGCCACGTAGCTTAAGCCAAAACTTTGAAAGAAGTTTGAGACATCTTGAGCTCACTATATGATATGAGAGACGTAACTACCAAGTTACATCTTTGAAGAAAATTCTTCACACTCAAGATGTCGAACAATGATTTTCTTCAAAATCATATTAACCAGTTTAAGAATCTCTTGCAACAGATCATTGCTGTTGGATCAATCATAGATATTCAAGATGCAATTATGACATTTCTTTCAAGCCTACCCTCTACATATGAGAACTAGGTGATGATCATCACGACACACTCAGATTTAACTCTTACCAAAGTTGTCACTATGTTGTTGCAAGAAGATAATCGAAGAAGTCAAGACACTTCGTCTACCTCTTTGTCTCATGCTCTATATGTCAACAAGGGCTCGAAACGACAGAAGCAGAAAAGCTCCAAGCAGTATGCATCGAATCAAAAACAAACTCAAAGTCAAGAACAATCATTGAATCCATAGCCGATGACTGTCGAAGAAGCACTCAGTCATCCCAATTTTGATGTCTGGAAAGAAGCTATGGATAAAGAGTATTCATCTCTTATCAAGAACCATACATGGACGATTGTCAAATTACATGTTAGTAGAAACGTAGCTGACTGCAAATGGATTTTCAAAGTCAAGTATAAAGCAGACGGAAGCATCGACAGAAGAAAAGCTTGACTTGTTGCCAAAGGATTTTCTCAAGTATACAACGTCGATTACATTGAGGCCTTCAGTCCAGTAGTCAAGCATTCTTCTATTCAACTTTTATTATCGTTTGTTGTTGCAGCAGATTTGGAAATACATCAAATGGATGTATAGACAGATAGTATATCTTATGTTATCTTCCAAATTTGACATGACTGATTTGGATGAAGCTCATTTCTGCCTTGGTATTCAAATCTACAGAGATCAAAATCGAAAGTTGATGTATATTACTCAACAGAGTTACATCTACAATATGTTAGTCAGATATAATCTGGTTAATTGCAAGTTAGCTCTCTCACCAATGGAACCAGGTCTCAAGTTGTCAAAGGACTAGTGTCCTCAAACAATATAATCAAAGAGGAGCACATGCGTGAGTATCCTTATCATTCGATAATAGGATCTCTTATGTACGCAATGATCTGTATCAGGCCAAACATAGCTTTTGCAGTCAGCTCCCTAAGTCAGTTTATGACTAACCCTGATATAACACATTGGAAGGCTCTTATCAGAGTTATGAGATATCTTCGAGCTACTATGGACTTTTGCAATTGTTATGGAGCAGTCGACAATAACAAACTCAATTCGTTACATAGATGCAAGTTGGGCAGGAGATGTATCCTACACGTGCGTTATCCAGATGTGCAATATGGCCTTTGATGTGCAAAACAATTGTTAAATTTGCTGCTTGTCCAAGTGAAAATTTTGATATATTTGCGTAGGTTAGTGTTACATTCAAATTATTTTTTGCCTTTCAAATATGCTCAAAATAGGCCTCATTGTGAAAAAAATTTGTCAAGTTTTTGCCAATCAAAATGAACTCTTTGACAAATTTTCACCTACAATGACGATTTTCATGTCATCATTTTAGCTTTTGAAATATATTAAAGATGGGCTTTAATGTGCAAACCACATGTCCAATTTCAACACTGCATCATGGAGCTATTTTATAACCATTTACAATTTGCAAATTTAAATGCCAGCTGCCAACTGGACGCAAAGAAAAGTTTAACCACACAAATATGAACTTTGAATTTCATGGAAGTCGTGATGAGTGCTCGTGAAAAATTTACAAAGTCATTCGCTAGATTTTGTTGAAATTTGTAAATATATATTCACCTCTAAAAAGGTGAAATGATTTTAGCTTTTGGTTGCAAATCCATAGATCTTAATATTATGATATTTTCCTTGCTCCCATAAAATCACTTCTTAGAAAATAAAAATAAAAAATTGTTTTCATGGTGAGGAAAAACCTTTTTCCTCAAGCCTATCGCACTCACCCTATCTCACTTATCTCACTCACCTTTAGGAATGCATGTAAAAAAATTTATTACTAAAATAAAACTAAAAGAACAATAAAAAGTATTTTCACCTCAAGGGAAAGCCCCTTTCCTGAGGCTCTTTTGAGGTTCTAAGGGTTCCCCCCTAAGGCAGGGTCTCCAAGGCTCAAGGCTCAAGGCTCAAGCTGTTTTGATTCAAAACAAAAACAGAGATTTTATTTGAAGAGCATCGGATGAGAGTACATTTTGTTACAGGCGGCATTGTAGAATGATGAAAGATGGTGTCCGTATGCAGGCAAAACTGAGAATCAAAGTCAAAAGGAAAGGAGAGGCTGGAGCTGGACTTATAAAACTTCCGTAGAAGGACTAATCAAGTTAGATCAATCATCAAATTCCCTCTACCGGCTCTACTTGCCGTGAAAGTTCATTAACTAAATACCATCATTCTGTGTATGGACTGTTTATTCTATGATCCTTCGCTTCGCAGCCAGGCAATGGGCATGATCAGTTCATTCAATGCCAGCCTCCACCTCCAGGCAGTTTGGGAGAGAGACAGGGAGCTAATTCGTCTCTCCGTACTATTCCGTACTTACCGTCTCCATTTAACCTCGATCAGTACATTTCAGTTCATGTACGAGAAGTAGCCTCCCTAAAAAAATTGGCATTATTTTCAGTTTTCTTTTTTGGGGGACCTGGGCCCTCCAAGCTCCATAGGCATTTGCAATTTTGAAGTGTTCCACAAAACCCCCTCCCTCCATTTTGTTGCATTTTGGAATAAGTTGTGGATTTTGTTTTTGGCCTTGCAAGTCAATACTATGTGTTGGTCAATGGAGTTTCGAAGAAAGTCAATATTAAGGGACAAGGCATTCAAGCGGTCTCAATTTTTAAGGCTTGGACCATGGCTTTAAACCACACCCTGGCCCTAAAATTAATTCTTTTTTTTGGAATATTTTTTTCCATAAGAAAGCCCTTTCAATGCTAGCACCTTAACTGTAGCGTTTCTCCTAATTCCCTTCTTCCTTCGAGCTAGGCTCGCCTTTTCTTTTTAAGATTTTTGGAGCTTCTCATCGATCACAGTCTCTAAGCTCTTACCTAGTTGCATGTGGTCGAGAGCTTGTATTTGTAGTAGGCGGCCCTTTGAATTTCCGTACATACATAGGAGCTAGTAATTTTGTTTTGAATGCAAATCTTTTGTGTCTTTGAGCCTCACAAAAGTTTTGTCTGTGCTTTAGAAGCTACGGTTTCAAAAGCATGTCTACATGATTTTCAACCAGATTTGAATATGAAAATCCTCTTTTAATGCCCAGTGATGTTCCAAGTTCAATTCAATGTCAAAATCACTAGTACCACAAAAGTGCCACAAAATCATTCTTGCCAAACACCAAAAAGCTTCACTAGAATAGTTCCCTTGAGGGATGATTTACTATCTTTTGTATAAAGCTTATAACTAGCCTCCATAGATAGATCAAAACAACTGCTTTTGCCCAACCTTTTAAGGATAGATGTTACATATTTCTCTTTATAATGAAAAGTAAAAGTAGAATGCTGATTTTCATAGGTCTTTGTCCCTAAAATATCATGGAAATGCAAGGTGATGTATTTTCCCTCAAGCTACACAAACTGATCTAGAGATAGCATGATGACCAAAATGCAAAGCATACAAACACATAGCATACAAACAATGTTCAATTCAAAAGAACTTGAGAGTAGATAGATCACCAAAATGCCTTCCATAGCGCCTCTTAAATTCTAGCTTGAGTCCATCCAAACCTTTGTTGAGTCATATCCTTCCATTTTTTATAACCATCAATGTCCATGACAAGATCTTCCTCTTCTTGGTCCACAACAAGATCCACCATCTTTTGTAGTTATGACATCCTTCCTTACGATACATCCTTTAAAAAATGTGTGCATAACATACTTAGCACAATCAATGTCTTCACCAAAATAAGAAAAATGTAGAAACTCACAAAATGCTCTACATTTTCGCTCATCTACTCCATCTAGAAGTATCCTTGAGTTTGAGAAATGGTTACCTCTTGTGCTTCAAATTCTTAAAAAGTTGTGATCAAGCACCAAAAATTGTCTTTTGAGCGTCACTCCTTTGATTTAGACTTCCACCTTGCACAAAAACAAAAAAAAAATCACCTGAATAACTTGGAAAGATAAGAAACATAACCTTTGATACAGTTTGAAAGTTAAATACACAAAGGAACAAACCTATATGTATCAAGATTGGCAAGACAATCTCTAACCATTGAAACTAGTGAGATGCACATTAATAATCCACTACAATGACCTTCAAAATATTAAAGATATTTAATATAAACTTAAGGGCCCATTTTAAGCACATACTAATAAAAATAAATTAGAGAATGAAACATTTTGATTTATGCACAAAAATCAAGTTACAACCATTCAATCACAATGCAATCTAGAAAAAGAAAATAGTAGACAGTGTAGCCACCAATCTTCCTCTGCAATATCACCACCACCACCAAAATGACATATGTACAAACAACACTAAAAGAGTAAAGTTTTCAACAATTTATAGTTGTACTAGGCCACAGAGGTTCTAGAAGTAGAGGTATGCCTTACATCTCCACCATCAATCAAATCAATGGACTAGATTAAATTTTTTTTACAGAGACTATATAGTTTTATGAAATATGTACATAAAATAATATAAAAAAGTCATTTGCATCAAATTGGCCCCCTCCACATGATTTTTCACACATGTGACCTCCAATTTGACCCTTGGTCAAACTATTTGAAATTTTGAAATCTAGGTCTTAAGTTGATATTTGCCAATTTGGACTAATCTTTTTATACTAACTAGCCTCTTCCATTGATCTGGGAAGCCTCGATAATGGTTGAGCGAGTCTATGATGTTTGCAGATTGGCTTTAGTGATTGGTATTAATTATACTTGATTTATTAAATCCTATGGGGCCACTAGAGTGGGACTGTGTTGTAAAGCTACCTTTACAAGCTTAAATTCCGGCGCCACTGGCGCCAGCATTGTCCCCAGCGCCAACAGCGCCACTGTTGCTTTCGGTGCCACTGTGACCAGAATCCAGCCGGCGCCAAGTTCCTATGGCTAAAAATCTTTGATCGGTTCTAGCGAAGTCCAGAGAGTCGAATCGATGTGCAATCACCTCACACGATCTAGGCATGATTAAAGGAATCTTGGGGATCAATAAAAACATGCTTTACCAGCCTGGGCAGAGCACTTGGTATGAGGGGAGGTTGCGAATCCCACCAATACTCTAGGGGAATGCGGGTTGCGACTCAGGGCGAGCTTCCCTTGCTGGAATGTTGTCTTGGCGCTCACCTTGGCATGCCAACTGTGTGTTCTCTCTTTCGGAAAAATGTTTCCATTGAATTTGTGTTGCATGACTCTTTGATGAGTTGGCATTATTGTTGAGGCATGGATGTCTACTTTGAGGGCCAATCAAATTTGAAGTTTAAAGCTTGTTTGGTTGTACGCAAAATTCAAGCTTTTCTTTGCTTTTCTCACACATTACATGGAGTCATCTTGCATAATAAAAAATTGTCTTGCATAATATGGGGCCCCAAAAACGCTACCCATTTTTTCAACAAATGAAATAATGACTTGCCCATTTTCACTTCACCATAATGTGGCCAACACTCAATATTGAAATAGCCTTCGGACTCTAGCCTTTGTACTCTAGCCAATAATTTCCATAGTAAATCACATAAAAAATGTAAATGAAAAAAATCAGCATAAATTCTTTTGCTTTTTAGAGACAAATAGAAAAAAAATTAAAAAATCTTGTTAAAGGCAATTACATGTGGTAATGCTCCATGGTTAAGGCTATTACTACATATAATCTAGTCATCGAGCAGCTCATGGCCTCCACTCGTTGCTTAGGTCCCAAATTACATGTCGTAATGGCCTCCCAATAGCTTTTACCTAGTACATTACTTGTTCATTGTATTCATTGGTACAATCGACTTTGGACTAGTTTCTTAGCAACATAAAAGAGAACTCCTTGTATAGATCACCAAAAGGACAATAAGAAATTTGAATTGTGGCATCAAAGGCTTGGGGACCTCAATTTTTGTAGTCTACAAATCTTGAAGAGACATGAGTTAGTGATTGGAGTACTTAATATCTCATACGATGATAGAAACTATGAGAGTTGCATGCTAAGAAAGCAACATATGGAGAAATTTCTTGAATATAGAGCTAGGAGAGCATGACAGAATCTTGAGATCATTCACACATATTTTTGTGGTAAGATGCAAACAATGTTGATTGTATATACGTATCATTTTGTCATATTTATTAATCATTATAGCCATAAGTGTTGGATCTACTTTACTGTACATAAGTCAAATGTGTTTGCCAATTTTTGTGATTTCAAGAAGATGGTTAAGAAATAGATCATTCAATACATTAAATTATTAATGTGGAGAGTAAGAATCAAACACTTTCGCACATTTTTTGTTGATCAAGTAATTAAGAGAGAGGTGATGATCTCTCATACACTTAAGAATAATGATGTAGCAAAGAGAAAGAACAAGACCATTATAGAAATGGCCAAGATGACAATAAAAAGTGAAAACCTATCTTGTGGAATTCAAGTTGTCTGCAGAAGCATTTGCAAGGGAATCATTTTAGAGTGATGGGCTACAAAGCTTATTCTCACATTGTAAAAGATGTCAAGAAGAGACTAGATGCAAAATCTAGTAAGTGTAATTTTGTTGAATATGATAATAGATCAAAAGCTTATAGATTGTATGATCAAGATGCTAAGAAGCTGATTGTCAGCCATGATGCTATTTTTAATGAATTTCATGGTCATAGAAGTAGTGTAAATTTTTAAATTTTTATGAGTAGCTTTTGATCATGATGATAGTGCGAAGAAAAATACAATGATTTAGATGTGGGGCCAAAGAAAGAGGATCGGCCCTTAACATTGGACAAAACAAGAAAAGTAGCAAAGTGGTACTTGAAGGTTACAAAGGACACAAAACAAGATGAGTGGACACTCCAAGGAGATTAACACATGAAAGACCTTGACGAGCACTATGCTACATAAAGAGGAGCTAAGGACTTTCAAAGAGTAAAGTGAGCACATTGAATGTCAAGAGCTTTAATGAAGAATGAGATGAAGTCAATAGAGAAGAATGATACATGAGATATCAATGAATTACCTCACGACAATGGGAAATAAGCCATCACTTGAAAATGAGATTAAACATTGGGCATATGGTATCGTGGAAAAGCACAAAGCTAGACTTGTTGGATGAGGATATCAACAACATGAAGGAATATATTTTGAGAAAAATCTTTGCACCAATTGCAAAGATGGTAACTATTTGTACAATGGTTGCAATGATAGCAAATAATGGATGAAACATTCAATAGATGGATGTAGAGTCAACATTCTTGAATGGAAAATTGGAGGAAGAGGTGTATATGGAACAACCTAAAGGCCACAAGAAGGAAAAGAACATTTGGTATGAAAACTCAAGAAGACAATCTATGGTTTTAAACAAGAGCGCTGAATGCATGCATCAATTAACACTTCAAACGGATTTTCATATTGAAAACTAAAGAGGATCCAAGACTTTATGTTCTCAATCATGATGGTGATGTTGTCTTTATTGTGTTGTATATAGATGATTTGGTTATCATAGGCAATAGTCATCTATACATAGGGCAAATCATATACTTCTTGGTGATACTTTTAATATAATTGACCTTGGCTTGATGTAATATTTTTTTGGAATAGAAGTGTGGTAATGTCATGATACTCAAAGCAAGTGTGCTAAAGACTTGCTAAAATGGTTCAATATGCATTATTGCAAGTCTTTGAATACACCCATGGGTGAATATATGAAGTTGAGATTACAAGATGATTTGGACGAGGTGGATGGTTATTTGTACAGGAAATTATTTGTATCCTTGTCTATCTTACTCATACTCATCCCAATTATCATTTTTACTTGGTTTATTGAGTCAATTTATGTCTAATATGAGAGAAAATTGCTAGAAGAATTTTGCACTACATCAAAGGGACTATTCAACTTGTATTACAATATAGTAAGCAAGAACACCTTGTGGCTATGGTGGAGATGTGATATGCATAATGCACTAGTTCCTATTTTATTTGGAATTCTTGACTTGTCTAAGAGGCAAGAGACCACTAGTTTTTGAGGGGATTTATTTCCTTCGTTTCAGTTTTCTTTTACATAGAATGAGAAAAAAAGTTAAGGCTTTTGACAATCTTTTGACAATTTGGTTAGCTAGATAAAAGTACATTTATGCTTTGTGCATATGTATATACTTTAGTCCCCAATACAAGATGACAAAAATCCTTTAGTGCCATTAAGATATGCAGGTTGTGGGCATACCAATCAATGATTATTGTCCCTTGCTTGAGTGCCAATTTTTTTGATAAAACCACTTTGCTCATGAGCATGGAGTTACATTGCTAATTTTAGTAGAGGCAATTGATGGCTCATGGAAATCAAGAACTTGTCACCATACACAGTCAGAGGAAGGAGGGGGAAGCCATGGTAGTCATCATTGCCTAGATGCTCACCTATCTCATTTATTGCATTGGTAGGGATTCCTTTGCAAATTCTTTTTCGGAAAATTTAACATACTAAACAAAACATAGAATCAAACAAAAAGACTAATCCACTCTCTTATAAAGATAGAAACATGTCTCTACTACTAAATTGTGTGCTTCTGTCAATTTGCACCACCCAAACTCCATAATGCAAGCTAGCAAAGTCCTCAATGTAGAGTATCATCTTGGTTGAGTATTGTTCATTTTGATAGAGGCTTAAACTTTCTAATAAAATGGCATCTTCAAGAATAATGATGCTAAAGAGCTTATGATGATATTTAGGTGAATTCTTCACAAATATTGCTTGTCCTTTACTTTGTTTTTTGTTTCAAAGTACGCCATGTAATCATTGACAATATCAAGGAATACTATGAGTTTTGAAAGTGAGATGCCTTTTGTAAGAGAATGACATCATTAGAAATGATGATGCATGAGAACTCAAAATGGTGTAAGGGTAGATTCTTGATAGTTTTGCTTGTTCTTCAAGTTGTTTTTTGTTTCAAAATATGGCTTGTAATCATTGAAAATATAAAGATACACATTCCTCTTTATACCAACACATCATGGATATTGGAGTCCATAGATCCTTTTCAAATATCCACAACAAAGTTTTAGAAGGATACTGTAGTCCATAAAAAGTCTACAAGTGTGTGTTTGTAGAAAGACTCATAGATCTAAAGACATCCCTTACACTTGGCGAAAGATTCGCTAGAGATATTTTTATTGAGTTCAACATTCATTCATTCATGGATCAACCTACAACTTTGACATGTAAATACCATTGTTGTACATAGTTGATATGTCCCTACAAAAATGCACAATGTCATATGGAGTTTTTTCTTTTTTATTTATTTAAAACCTCTCACATGGAATATGTTTGAAAATAGATGTCATTGGCCCCACCACCTCTTGTCAGTGTCCTCCATTGCCCTAGATACGTCCTTGATTGGAAATCACATTGTCTTATGCCACTCCCGAGGGATGAGTGCATAGGCAACCATGGCTACCATGGCAATTGCAAGACCTTGCCCACCATCAAAGGATGGTGGTAGATGAAGATTAATGGGTGCTTAAAAGCTACTTTGAAAAAGCCAACACCTTGGATGTTGGGTGCATGTGATTTTCATGGCAATCACAATTGCCTACATATTCACTCATTAGGCACCTAACATTGTGTGGAGAAAGATCCTAGCATTTGGGAGGTTTTGCCCCATTTTTCCATACGACCTTGGGCTTTTAGGCCTCTTAGGGTCAATCTTCCTCCACCAGGTTGCTTCCACATCCACCATTCCTTGATGGTGGCAAATTGCCATGGCTACCATCATTGTTTATATGCTCACCCTCTCTTTATTCACCTATGTTGGAAATGCCCTAGACCTTGGGAGCTTCCACCCTCTTGGCATTACGATATCAGGCTCAAGCCCTTGGCCTAGGTCTTCCAAGCCCGAACCTCTTAGTTAAGTCCCCCTCTTTCCAAGACCATCCTAATCTCCTTGGTGATGTCATGCCTTTTGGTTTATGTCCTTGGTGATATCATGAAACTCTTTGTATAATAATCATCAAATTTATCCATTGGTATTGGCATGCAGGACCAAGACAAGCTTCAATCTATGGAGCAACAAAGACATGCTAGTGCCTCACAAAATAGCCTTCTAGAACTACATCCTTTACTTGGCCATTCCTTTTGTTTTGTTTGCGACTTAAGCTTCTTAGTTCCAACCATGCTTATAGGTTGCAATATGCATTGCTCTTCAAGGACACTTTTTTGGGGGGTTGAGCAAAATGTCTCCTATAGTCCTAGAGGTGCCTATAGAGTCTAGAGCCTCTACAAGCCTCAAACACCACTTCAAGTTCACGAGGCTTGGAATTTGACATGCACCCCTACTGTCATCCCGATGGGCCTTTTTCTATTTAACCTTTCACACGACATGTATAATGCAAGGGTACCTTTCAAATGGGCCTTTTTCTATTTAACCTTTCACACGACATGTATAATGCAAGGGTACCTTTCAAATAAAAATATGTATGAACCTTTCAACCACTTGGGTTATATTTTACAATAAAAATTTTAAATTTTGAGACTAATTTGACTTTTTAAAGTTACCTTTCAAATGGAAGGGCAATTCTTACGCTTTTAAAATTTTTGACTTTCTTTCAAAGGCAAACTAGCCTTTGACATGCATTGGAGCTTGCAAATTGGATGCAACCTCATGCTCACAATTCACATAGGGGGTGAAAGACTCAGTCCATAGGTGACATTTACTTTCACTCTTTTTTCCTGTATTTACTTTTATGAAGAGGAAGATAAATTTACTAAACATCACATCAAAATTCATTTAGATTAAAGAGTTTTTGTTTAAAAAGATGACATCTATAACATGAAGGATACCCAACCAAACACATTCCAAAAAAGCTTTAAAATTTTAACAAAGTATTAAAATTTAACTCTTAAACTTTACCTTTCAAGCATGAGGGGTAATTTTGCATTTCACTAACACCTTCCAAGAACTTTTGCCTTTTATCCTTGAAGGGCAATTTTTATTTTGAAATGCATTGTATCTTTTGTTCTGGCAAATCCAACCCTTTAATCTTCCATGACATCATATCTCTTTCTAAAGCATTTCTCCTTGTCTTGTGTTATAAGTCAGGAGGCTGAAATCCAAGTGTACCATCCTACAAATGCTTAGATCTCTGTGGGGCCACCCTTGCTTCTTCTTCATTTCTTACTTCAACATTTAGTCTTCTCTAGCAAACTGTTGTTTCACTCCTTTCTTATTATTAGCTGTTTGTTTCTGTGGACTCTGAATTATACTTTCTAAGCTGATGGCATAAGACAGGATCGTCAGCACAAATTTTTCAGTGATTCTTCACTATACCACCTCTTCTTGATGAATCATCTTCCTCTCAATCTTTGATTATCCATCCAGCTCTGGCTTTCCCCCAGTGGCAAGCTTTCTGATGTACTTCATCTAGTGGGCTGCTCTGCTTTCCATTGCCTCTGAGAATTTGATCAGCAGATATCGTGGTCCTTTATTTCGAAGCTGCTTGGATATTTTTTTCCCGAGCTTATCGAACCAAACCCACATCCTTGAGCTGAACCAGTGCTTGCCATTGCCTCTGTGATTTTGATTAGTGTATTTGACGGTCCTTTACTCTGGAAATCTGCTTCCTGAGCTTGTCATATCAAACCGGCATCCATGAGCTGAAGCTGTGCTTTCCATCGCCTCTGCGAATGTGTTCAGTGGTGCTTTACTCTGGAACTACTTGCATTTGTGCTTCCCGAGCTTCTCATACTGAACCCACGTCTTTGGCCTCAAACGTTGCTTTCCATTGCCTCTGTGAAACTGATTAGAAGATTCGGTGGTTCTTTACTCTGGAACTGCCTGCATTTTTGCTTATTGAGCTTCTCATATCAAACCCACATCCTGAAGCTGAAAAAGTGCTTTCCATTGCTCCTATAAATTGAATCAGTAGATATGGTGGTTTTTACTCGGGAACTGCTTGCATGTTTGCTTCCTGAGTTCTCATACCAACGCCACATCCTTGAACTGAAATAGTAGGCTACAGTCCAAATTGTTGACTCCCTTTTCATGCGTTTACTCTGAAATTTCTCAAAGAAATGCCATGAAGACTCTATAATAGGTGCAAACCGCACATAAGTCACTACTTTGTGATATTTCTACTTAGCTCTGGTTTTAGTTTTTGATGAAATGGTCGACTCTCCTGGAAGACTGCTTTCCAGCATGTCAGGTGGGGAGGATCAGCTGCCCTCTCAGGTGGGTGGCTGCGTTGGCGTGCTGATGCACCTGTTTGACTGGAACTTTAGGTTGCAAGCAAAGAAATTCTTCTCACCAAAACTATTGTTTACAGGTTAGTCCTGAAATGGAACTCTGCAACAGAGGTCCATAGACGTGTGCATGCTTTCTTTATGCAAACGTATGCATTTGATTGACTGGGTGCTGCTCCTTTGGAGTGAAGCACAAGAATTCCTTGAAATATGTTTGGCTTTTAGCTGAGGACTTTGCTGTGTGCTTTGCCTTGAACTTCAACCAGCTCCTGCATAATCCACTTTTGTGCATTGCAAGCTAATAAGAAAATGCATTCTAGTCTGAGTTTGTGCAATGCAGTCCTTTGCTTCCCTGGCTTTCAGTTTCCTACTTAGTTCATCTTGTTGTGTGGATTTTCACATTTTCCAAAAGACTTTATGGATTATGCTGAAGTACGGTTTCTATTGTAACGATCTTTCTCCTTTACGTACAGTCTCTAATATAGTTTTGCTTATTTGGATCTACAGGATGTGTTGACTCTTCGAAGAAAAAGAAGCGCTACAGGGCAAATTTACCTCTGGCCAAACTCTTACTGGTTTGTAGCTTGCTTATTCTTATTCATGCTTCATAAATGTTCAAGTTCTATAATGCCCGTTCAGCATCATCCTTCTCATCTCTGCCTTGTGTGGAATTACTGCTTCTTTCTCCACTTAAAATTCTCACCATGTTCTGGGATGGTTCCCCATCCTACAATATCATGGGTAGCCATATCCACTCCTTTCTCCTTGGATAGCTTTTCCTACACTTCTTATTGTGATTATTTTGGGCTTTTAAATGCTTCAGCCAATCACAGTCAAAGCTACCCTCAAGAAACATGACCTGATCATTGATCTTTGTTACATCACTGTCTGCAATGTCAAAAAAATGCATAGCCGATGCACAGCATTACATGACTTGGGTTTGGTGCTTCTTCAAGAATTCTTCATCATGGACAAACTTGAAATTATCTTATGTTGAAATGCATAACTTAGTAAGTAAGCTGTAGTATATAAAACATGGTAATGTAGTTGTAACCTCCCTCCAGAGATAGTGCTTTCAACGTACCATTTTGCTAGTGTATTGATTGCAGACATAAGGCAGACGTTGGATCATCCTCTGCCTTTGTAACTCCATTCCAAATTACCTGGCAGTTCATAAAGATCTAGCACTTAACTCAAGAGCCTTTTGTTCAATGCAATTCACTAACATGCAAAACGTTTAACAAAGGATTGTTGCACAGTAATGTGTTAGAATAACACAAACCTGAAAGCCGTTTTTGGCAAATAGTATGGCCCATGGGCAGATTCGAGTTGTGCCGGTTCTTCTAGATTGTGGCACTTCCAGTAACCACTTGTCCTGAAAATAAGGCTATTTACAAACTGACACTGGTCCTGGAGCTGCAAATTGTTAAAATAGACAAGGTTGAAGTAGCGCTGCATTCAACTTAAACTAGCATACCTCAATATGCATCTCTGGGTCTGAAGTTTTTTGCATGGATTTTAAATTTGCCGGTGATCCAGAAATTTATGTTGCCTGTGCCTGTGTGGATTGACAAGTATTAGCCATGCTTGTCGATAGTTTGCATAATTCATATTAACCGTTCTTGAGTAACCATTTCTCTGTCTTGCTATGAACTTAGTCATAGTTTTGATATGCAGTGGTCTACTTTTACTTTACTTCTCATCTTACAAGATACGGCAGAGCAATGTTTGACACCAAGCATGGCTGCAGATTGCAGATGAGAGCTATGGGGGAGCTCCTATCTCTGAGAAAGCTTCTGAAAGCGTTGATTCCACAGCCACAGAAACGAACCTATCAGCGAAAGGTGTAGGTCGGAAGCGAACACCAGGAGTTGTGGCTCGTCTCATGGGCCTTGAATCTCTTCCAGGAATAGAGCTTGCTAGAGATGGCTATGTTCATCTTCAGTCAGACAGTAGTGATGATACACAAGAATCAGCACATGTAAAGAAAGGTTCGGGTTTTTCTTCGGCTAGAAAGTTCAAAGAAGATTGTTATAGCATGGAAGGATCAAGCGATGGTCACATTGCCAAGGAGAATAATGAATCAGTTCTCCAAGTTACAGCTACGAACGCTGAGAAGCAAATCATCTCTGAAAATCGGAATAGACATGCTGATCTACCAAGGCAGAAGAATATGCATCCTTCAACTACTTTTGATAATTCAACACTCCTAATTTTTTCAAAGCTTTTATCTTCTTGGGATGCAGATTCCGACCACGATCAACCATTAGTGTCTTATTTTGAGAGGCCAAATCAGATTCGCAACCCGAACTTTGAAGGTGTAGCAAAAGGCCCAGATCAGAGATTTGATGGCAAACAATCAGGTTCTGCTTGCCTTGCAGCAGGGAAAGAAGATTGGAGCCCTAATTTAGAATGCTTAGAGTACCAACTTCAAAGCGCAGGTCCTGAATCCAATGGTAACAATGAAATTCAATGGGAAAAAGCTGATTGTGAGATCTCTATTGCAGAACCGAATTTGTGTGAGATTTCTATTGCAGAACCGAATCTGTCTGCGGACAAAGAGAATCAACAGGAAGATATAAGTGAGGATGAAGAGGGATCTGAACAGAGGCGAGATCCTCGGTCCAGTACAGAATCTCGGCACTGCAACGTTGAGTCAACTGCTTCCTCGAATCGCGTCATATGGTCGCGTGACAAACGCAAAGTGGAGAGCTCTAAGACTAAAAGCACAAGAAGATGTTATAACAAGAAGTTGGAACTGGATGCCCAAGAGGAATATAGACCACTTGATTTCTTGAAGGATCGAAATGCTGGTGAAAAGAAGAGGAGAGGGTTCGATCCTCAACTCAGTGGCTTTCCCAGCGTTAATGGTGCTACGGGCAATGCAGATATGGAAGTGAAGGCAATATCAGCTTTACCTTACAAATTTCATAGCAGGAACGCTGATACTGAAAATCAGAATATTGCACAGACGTCTGCAACCACGACAAATATGCTGCAGAAAGAAGTACACCCACCTAAGATCTTACAAAAGAAAGCAGTCTTTTCTCATATCTCAAAGGATTCCTATGTACAGATGGAAATCGTGAATAAAGGTGCTCCACGGACACTGAATTTAATGCATTCAGAGTTACCAGAATCCCTCAGGAGGGCGAAAGATATGGGTATCAAACCTAGGCAACAGCCATCTCTATCTGCTAAACGTTTACAGTTTCTAGCCACAGTCGAAAAGAAAGAAACTCTCATTGTACAGGATTTGAGACTGACGCAAAGAACTGCAATCATTCAGAAAAATAGTAGGCCCTCAAAAAGTGCAGACGTGCCTTTTAAAAGGTCTGCAAAACCTTCATCGAATCCAGAGCACTTGACTCAATCATCCACAACTGTTTTCCTGCGTGACAAGCAGAACCTTGTATCACATAAGGAGGTAGAGAATAGGACGAAGAAAGACCATAATAAAATCTTGAAGCAACCAAAACTTAAGCAGAATTTGATTTTGAAAAGAACTGTCCACAGAGGAATGATCACATCTAAAGGAAATGTCCACAACCATAATGTGCCTCCTCAGATTGGTGCTAAAGGGAATTTGTTGCACAATAATTCAAGTATATACAAACCCAATTCTAACAGTGACTTAACTGACAAGCATTTCAAATCGGATAACTCATTAGATTCTCAATCCCACACAACGCCCAGAAAGATGAAAAGAATGGAACATGAACCAAATATGGAAAACCCCGTCTGCAACCTCAGATTACATACTTCTTCTGGTAAACTTGAAGTTGAAGCTGCTATGAGAGACGACTTGATTATTACAGGTCAATCAAAAACCAGTAGCCAATTTGCTTCTGAGATAAACGGAAGTAAAACAGTTTTTCACAGTTGCAGAAGTCGTGCAAGCAGTGAAGAATGTGACTGTGCCCATGATGATAAGCACACGGTTGATGGTGGTGCTCAGAATGAGGGCAGTAAAGGCTTGTCCTCAAAAGCACTCAACTTGTGTGGAAAGACAGAGGGTGATTGGTGGGAGGATGCTTGTGATAACAGTCTACCATGGGATAATTTCAGGGTAAGTTTAAATTTTGATATTATCTGTTGACTTTGGTAAGCAAATCTTTTTGTTTGCAGAGAAGATGGTGCATTTCGTCTTTGGCAATGAACAGCTTTTGTCTGTAGATCATAATAAACTGATGAAGTACTCAATGGGACTGGTACTTGCTCCAAATAAGCTACTCACAAATCCATTGCATAACCCCTTGCTCATTTTTGTGTTTAAAGAAGCTAATGGATAGATTTTGAAATAGACATATCTGCTCTACATTTTTGTGCTTAAAGACGTGACTGGATAAACTAGACCAAGGCATGTCTGCATTATTTGGAGGGTTAAATTTGTATCTGAAAAAGGGTTGTGCATGAGGGTGATGTCAAACCTGGACCAGTTGTTTACCTCTTCTAACAATTCTTTCTTAACTTTTAGTATTTTGCTAATGAATATTCGTGCATACAGCTTACAGTGAATGAGGGCTTTGGAAACCCTCCAAGTAAAGCTCGACAGCAAAGAATGTCAGTGGACCAAGCAGATATATGTGAGACTATGTCAGATTCAACTTATACAGAGGACAGTGAACACCCTAGTCCTGTTTCTGTAATATATTCACCTTTCCAAGAAGGAATGCTTTCGAGGCTTCGACAAGGTCAGTTGGTTTGTCCCTCTGTGAAAAGCAGCTATTTAGACCTGTGGAGTATACTTCTATTTCTATTTGGGACTATCTCTAGTCGGCTTAAGCCTATCCACTAAACAAATTAAACTAGGGACCATGGGTACAACTCAATTAAAAATGTCTTGAGGAATGAAACAAATGAAATATATCTTATTAATGTTTCTAGTGATCCTAATCATAATTCTCAACTTCTAACAAAAACAATGCCATCAAGTGTAGGCAATAATGCTTCTTGGTATTATCAACCTGAGATCACAGAGAATGGAACTTGGGTGGGCGAGCCAACCTCAATAGTGTAGACAATACTGCCTTTTGGTATCATCAATCCGTGGGATCACAGAGACTTGAACCTGGGTGGGCGAGCCCAACATAAGCACAATACACTAATAATGCTTTTTGGTATTATCAAACCTTGGGGTCATAGAGAATTGAACATGGGCTGGCAAGCCCAACTGAGACACCAGTAATGCATCTTCGCTTCCAAGGGGCCTTGAGCCTGGGGACCAAGGAAATTTTGGATGCCAAGGTAACCAACTCAGCCAACCCCAAGAGTGATACAGCAATAATGCTTCTTGGTTTCCAAGGGGAGGCTCGAACCTTGGACCAAAGAAACTTTGAATGTCAGGCTAACCAAGATGCAGCAATAATGAAAGAACTTATATTGAAGTGAACAGGAACTGGTTGATGTAGCTGCTCAGGTGGATAGGAAATGTGCAGATGATGATAGCTTATTATCTGCTGGGTCTAAATGCTTGCTGCAAGTGCTCTAGTAATATAGGTAGCTAAAGACGGAGACTCCTGAGTAATGAATTAGGATCCATAATGAGAATCGGGGTAGAAGCGACTGTGTAGTACCCTCGAACATAGCTGTGCATATGAAACAGATGCAGCAATATGACCATCATAGCCAAAACATGCCTATGGAAGTAACTTGTAACAAACAGGGGTGCCTTATATAAAAAATTACCATGCAACTGGGACAGCGCTGGTGTCAACTAGATACCCCACTCCAAAAGGAGAACCCAAGGCACCCATAGGGACCATGAATAACTTGTAGTGGCAAAATAACCATAAATGCTCTGTAACCAGAAGTGACAAAGAGTTCAATGTAGTAGTGTGGATGATGAGTGCCATTAAAGATGGCTTGCTACCTCAGGAACCCATTTCCACCAATATGGTTGGAACGTACTGTACGTTCAATACAGTATGTTCTCGAATATACTGGTCCAGAACATGTTTAGAAAACACAAAAAATAAGTTAAATACTGCCTGTAAAAAATTCATTCAAGTCTGTCAAGCTGGATTTGATTACTTTCTAGAATCTTTGACCAGTCCTTTCCAAGACGCATACATACTTTTGGTTCATTGTAGTCTTTTTCCACAAATTTTAAGAAATAGTACTTAAACTTCAAGTTCATGCCAAAACAAACAGCTTGACCAAATGCCCAGAGAGTAGTACAATGGCAGCTTAATGGCCCATTGGTTGAAATAGAGCAATGTGTATCTGGCCACAATTATCCAAGTCAGGACATTTCAAGCTAGTAATCTGGTAAACATTTTGAAGGTTCTAGTGTAATCACTTTGAACACAGAGCTGCAGTCTCACATTATAAAACACGAATTTATAGCAATGCATGATCTAGTGAACCATAGCTTGTCTTGATTATGCAACTACTTTGAATTGATAGATTGAGTTTTATCTCTATTCAGTTCAACTGCTAACTAGTTTTAAATTGATGTGTATTTCCTTCGATGGGAAGTTTAATGAGAAGATAAGCTTTGATGATTCCTTTTCAGATGGACTGACTGCATTTGATTTTGCTGAGCATATGAATCTGAGCAATTCAAAAGGTGAATTCAGTCAAGGGTTTTTTGTGGAATCTTTTTGTGGCTCATTCTTAAAATTTCATGTTTTTACCTATTCCTTTGAAAACCAAGGATCTCGGAATTTTTTTGTCAAATTTTTAAAAATTTTAACCTAAGAAAACATTACGTTTGAAAAAAAAAACCATAGTGCCCCTTTCCGGAACAGAGGCAATTACGCTCAATACATACAAATTGAAGCAGGCCGTTTAGACATTGAAAGTCAGCAATAGCAGTAAAAAAGTGGCGTTTAATAGCAATATATACCCAGTAAGCCTTAAGTGTTGGAGGGTGCAAGCTACGCACAGGGTGGCTGCCTCCGTGAAGGCACCAAAAAGAGTGCATTTCTCCCCTAAATAAATGGAGACTAAAACATCACCCACATATAAGCTAAAAGTAGACATAATATCCTTGTCCCTTGGTACCAGCCCTTTTGGGGTCAAGTGGGAAAGAGGTGGGTGGCTAGGCGATGGGGATGGGATCCCACGCATGGCCCGGAGGTACGCGCAATGCGTGACAGCGTCAATGTTGTCGCTTTCCGCTGCCGACAAACTCTGACACTAAGAACAAGGACTTCTACTCAAAAGCAGCAATAAGGTCTTAGTGTAGAAGGTACTGCCAAGTTGGTCATATGAAACAGAAAGGAAAACAGTAAATGGCTCAGATGCTACGCCCTAGACAACATGATAGAGCAAAGTTGCCATGTATAAGGAGCAATATACTTCTCATTAGTGACCATGCCAGAAGAGAGTTGCATGATGAAGCATGGAGACATGCGTATCAGCTCCATATAACAACTGAACTGACAAGACAAGTGGTGTTAATCATCGTTGAGAATATAGAGCAATACAGAGTAGTAGTACTATTGAAGATGATCTGTATTACTTCGGATTGACAAAATGATAGCACATTTTCAGTATCAGTACCATACCTGTATGTCATAAGACTCATAAGCAAAAGTGTCATTAGAAGCTGCTGTATGCAAATGGATACGATACTCAGTCATTTTGACCTATACTGCAAAATAAAGGCCTCAAGATGTGTGGCATACTGAAAGAACACCATAACTTTGCTTCATAGAAATGGATACCCTGCTAATCGGATAGACCAAGAGTGTTGTATGAATGTATGAGTAGACAACATGATACACAAAAAGATAATACAACAAGACTTTCCCTCACATCTTCTTTAACTCTTCCAATGTTCAATCACTAAACAGGAAACCTTTTCAAGTACTGATGCACCCAGACCCAACATGTATATCCTACCTTCATTTATACCTATGCCACAAGTCCATACATGTGTTTTATATCTAATATTGTAAAATTCAATCTTCATACCAACAGGCAATCTCACAGCCACATTTCCTTTCCCTTCATGCACAATATTGTTACCAAGGTACACTTTCCTTCTACAAAAATTCATGAGCCACTCTCTATGTAGGCATATATGTTGGTATTCTGTAGAATCCATGTACAAACATTCTCTATCATATTTCTTAGCAATCAACTAATAACCATTGTCACTTAGGACAATCCTTCATCTTGCTTTCTGAGAAACTATCATTGAGCTAACCAAGTTGCCTTTCATGGCTTGTTTGGCTTTGGCGATGAGCTCTTTCTTCTTTCACTCAATTGTGCAATGTCCAAGTCTACCACAGTGAAACTACTTACTTTTCTCTGTGGACTTGCTGTCATGCTTATACTTGCTCCACATCGTCTCCATGACCATCTTTACTACTCTGACGCACAAATCTTCTCCTTGTAGTTTGAACTATCAGTTACAGTAAAAGCTTGATCCTCAACTATGTACTTCTATCATCTCTTTTTTTATTTGCAACTCTAGTCTGCATATGCTTATCATCCAGCATTTAATTAATTTATACCATCCAACTTGTTGTTCACTAGTAATTTGTCAACCGCATTTTGGTTAAACTCTTGATAGTAAGCTGTGCTGGCTTCTTGAGAGAACTGGATTTTTCTTGAAGGCTTGCATTGAAGAGTTAATTTGCTTACTATGAAAGATGGTTAGGTAAGTGCCCTCGCCAGACTGTTGTGATGATGTGTGGGCACATATGAAAATTGGCATGTGTGTAAAAAAATGAGTACATGTTCTTCCATAGACATGGAGAAATGCAGGTGGTGCCATATGATGAGTCTCGTTTGTCGCCCCTCTTTACTCAAAGAGAACGTAACCATAGACGAGCTTTAAGTACCGGTTGGCGAAAGTTGTTGTCTGAAGCTCTTTCTGATGTACTCATTATTCAAGGGTTTTAAAGTAAGAGATTTTTTTTTCTAGGTATGATGGCAACATCTAGGAGCTGGATTGGCAAACAATTTAACTATACCTTTTATGGTATTTGTCTGAAAGTCACCCTTTCACAGAAAATGATTTTTTGCATGTTCTAGGATGTATGGTTGTTGTGATCGTGTCCTACAGTTTTGTTTCTCTTTATGTCCTCATTTGTGCGGTGGTGAGACTCCTGACCTCAAGGAGAAATCTAGTTTTTTACATTCAAGGGTAACACAGTTGATCCATTTTCTGGTTAGGTCCTCATTCAGTCTTACTAGCATGATTTGATCAGGCTTATATATGCCAGTGCATGGATAAGCAAAATTAACCACTAAATTTCTTGCATTGTGTCCTTGCTTTACTCAGATTTCCAAGAAAAGCTCCATGACACTCAGATGAAAATGTTACAATCTTCATCGACACTGTCAACTTCAGAGTTGTTAAGACAGGACCACAGCAGTGAGTTGGATGCAATACAAAATGAGCAGATCACGGAGGGAAATTCAGCCACTTTTGAGACCAGTTGCTGTCCCATTTTCTTTATTGGGCCTGCAGAAAATGCAGAAATGGATGACAATTTTGACATAGAGTGTTATGTGAAAAGGGTTTTGATTGCTTCAGGCTTCCAATTGGAGAACAAGACATGCACTGAAGATGTAACATGTCCATTGAGATTAGGAGATTGGAAATATGGAAGCCTTGGTACCCATCAAAGACTGCTTTTACATTGTGTCAATGAAGCCTTGGACCTGAGCTTGTCTCAATCAGTGGCCTGTCATGGACAGATGAAGCAGTCACATGTGAAATCCACCTTAACTGGGGAGCACATCTTTGATGAGGTATGTAACCATATGTCTGGATGGCAAAAGCTAAGCTTGCAGGCAGCAGATAGTATTGTAGACATAGAGGTGAGTGGGGCAGACAAAGCTTGGAGAAATCTCAGGCAGGAGCTTGCAGACATAACTAGAATTACTGAATGCATGGTTTTTAGTGATGTAATTGATGAACTGTTACTTGATTTGATGGTTTTGAAAGAATAACCCATCAGACAAATCTTGTACTCCATAGGTTGTTTGCACTTCCACTAATCTGGCTGTATGATCACACAAAACTCAAACGAGAATAGAATTCATATGGAGTCTGCATTTTGCAAGGCAACTTTTCTCAACATCGCAAAATTTAAAATTACACAAATTTCTCCACATTTCCTGCTTCCTAGAACATGTGATGGCTTGATGCTTATTCTTGCACAAGTCCAGAAGAAGTGTGATTTGATCACAAAAGAAATGTAGACAAGGAGCGTATAGTGGGCATATCATAAGCGGGTTTTTTTATTCAACAAGCAGCCGATGCATTGCATGCTAAAGCCAAGTCAAATCTGAATGCTCGTAGGTTTTATTCCAAAATGCTTCAATCCACTACGAAAATAGTCATTAGTAATCATTTAAAAAAAAAAACACTTAGAAAGATAATGCTTCCACTTTTTTTTTGAGGTATTTTTTTTGTCAACCAAGTAGTCATTACTGTAGCTTTTGTATACGAGTGGCTTGTAACCTTTTCCATTTGCAATATGACACTGGTTGCTTCATATTTTATACCACCTTCAAGTGATTGATTTTCTCACAATCAAATCTTGAATGGAACAAATGCTTGATGCCAAGTCATCAAACATCAATGCCTGAAATTTTCAAGACTTACTTAGTTCCGTCCATCTGATCAAACCGTTCGTCACCCAACCACACCAAAAATCCCCATCCAGACTAACAATGGTTACCTGATAGAAACTATCACGGAACCCGTCATTCAAGCAGCTGTGCATCTGTTGAATAACTTTCTGGTTATTTCAACATTTTGCAAGGACAGAATCCAGTCTACGCTGCTGAGTCAGATAGTGGAATCCTTTCTGGAATTCCCTGGTCCCTCCGTTGTGCCATACGATTGGCATAGCTTCCTTATTTGAGAACTAACCAACTCCATCAAACCCAACAACCGTGAGCGAATCCAGCAAACCCCCTGTTGTGTAACTTTGTCTGCGCACTTCTCGTGCGCGGTTTCCAATGCTCATCCCTTTTGTTTACCCTCATGCCACATACTAACCTTTATCCGCCATATCAAGCATCCACCTCCTCCCAACCTGCAGTTATTAACACAACGGCCAGCAAACGAATGCGTGGTGCTGCCTCTACATCCACATCTCCACCTACTACCCGAAGACGCACCTCCACTACTGCACTAACCACCCCATCAACAACCACCACTTCTTCTTCTGTGCAACCTCCCACTCCGATTTCTATTGTCGCTATCTCTCTTCATGTTCCATCCACATATGTTTCTGTCTCCATCCCCGTTTCTTTTGTTGATATCACTCCTATTTCTCTTCCAGTATCCACTACTCCATCCATCACCATCGCATCTTCCATCACTCCTTCCGCCACCGTTGCTTCCATTCCATTCAATCCCTCTGATTCTCAATTGTCTCCCGACACTCTGGCGTGGATGCAAGTCATCAATATTTCACCCCCACGCCAGACGCTTTCTGCTCCATCCTCGTCTTCTTTTATACTCCACACCACCCTCCAGTTTCCTTTTGTTCCTCTCATCCTCTCGTTCAGACAAACCGTCCTCACCCCTGTTTCCACAGTTGCTTCTCAATCCCCACCCGCTTCGCCAACAAAGGTTGCTGAGGGCAACCAACCGTTGCCTGATGACGCATTTGTCCAAACAGTGTTTGCACCATCGCCAGATCGGACTGATCCTATTGCCCCAGATGGCATCAGGTCCAATGAGAACCTGATAGAAGACAATGATGACGGTACTCCACAAGTCGTCGGGGACGATACAACAAAAGCCCCTACCAGTGCCAGTGTACCGGCTGCTCCCACAGATCTAACGATGGTGTACCAAACTCTGGGAAAATACATCCTGGATGCGGTAGCGGCCAAAGCCATTCTGGAAAGCAGGGTACTACACCTGGCAACGAGTAACACACAGCTGCGAGCAGACCTCACCAAGCTGCAGCAAGAGGGCACTAGGAGATTGCCAAGCTGTAGTAGAAGGAGGAGGGCCTCAACAAATATATCCAAAGCCTCTCCAAAGCGATGACTGAGGCCTCCACAAAGGTGCGGGAGCTTCAAACTGAAGCGTCCCAATGGCTTGCCCCCATCCAGACACAAGTTATCCTTTTGGAAGCAGAGAAGATGCGCCTGGGGATGAAGGTCAAAGTACTACAAGAGGAAAAGCTCGTCTGGTTAGCTCAACCTGCACCAGACTCAAGGCCGTTTTTTCAATCAGAAATGAATCTTCTACGACATCAGGTGCAGGTTTATAGCCAAACCCTAAATAGCTACCAAGCATAGTTCAACAAATATCGGACAAGTGCAACGCACAAGCTCGCCCAGGCCAAGCAAGCCCTCAAGGCCTGCCAAAAATTCATGGAAACGAAGGCCCAGTCCAGCCCCGTGGTAATTCCACTGCCACCTACTTTTGACGCTGCACAAGCCAGTACAAGCCAAGACCAGAGCCAGCAGGCGACATGGGGATTTCGACAAGATCAAGGGTCCGAAGGCCAAGGCCAAGGGTACACGGATACGGCTGCTAAGATGCGAGACCAGGGCCAAGGCGCAACTACCAGCCAAAGCCAAGCCACATCATCAAGAGGTTTGCGCACGATATCTGCCAACTGGGCCTTCCAAAGACCGAAGTTCGTGGAGGAGAAAATCAATGAATTTCTATCAAAGTATCTCCACGAGTCATCAAGAGGCGGCTGACAGATATCGTTTTCTGCTCAAACAATCAAGGGCAACGAACTGCAAGTACTACCCGCCCTCCAACCACAACCAGAGTGGCGTCAACAGTTGTTCGAAAGAGACCCTGCGGCCATCAGGGCCTACATGACGAGTCCACAACAATTACGGGTGAACGCGCACTTCCTGTCATGTCCATGAAGATCCAAATGGGAGGAATGCGGCACTCCTCTAGACAATATCACACTTCAGAATTTCAATTGGCCTGTCATACAATCAGAATATGGGTAGACTACAGATGTAGATGCCATAAGGGCTCTCACCGCATTCGCCAACCAATACATCAATTGCCCTGATCCCACAATCCGGGTGGCAGCCACTTACGCCCGGGACTTAGAACATCTGATGGGGATCGAAACTAAATGGGACAATTTTCTCCCATCCATATTCTTTGATGTTAATAAGGCGCTACCTTCAGATAAAATTGAAGATCAACTACCAATAGCTCGTGTCTATTACCGAGCTGCGCTTCAAAGTGATCCATGGACACGCCGATTCCAAACATGGGTCGACCAAGATTGGGTGCAGGGGCCCCACAAGTCTCTTCACACGCCAAAAGACTTGAAGAAATTGGACCGCCTCAACTTTATGGAGGACGTCACCACCTACCTCATCCAGCAAAGGCGGGCGAAGAAAACGCTCTAATAAACCGGCAGAGTGCCGAGGGACCGACACTACTTCAGGTCGTGGGTCTTGTTGGGGGTATTCCCAACAAAGTGTAAATAAATAAAATGTGTTGCGAGGGCATGGCATCCTGCGCGCGTAAGCCCATGGCCCAATTAGCACGCAAGTAAAGTTGTAAATAAAATAAACTTGACTTGGGCCTTGGAATCAAAATAAAACTAGAGGCCTAAAGTCATTTTTAAACTTAGAGAATATTTTTTAGAGTTGGGTCCAAATTGGGACTCACATGAATCTTGTGATTACCAATGTACTTTCTGTGGACCCTTAAATCAAGTTGGGTCCAAGATGAATGGATAGGGTCATTGTGAATATTAGCCAATAGGATTGAGGGACAAGGGCCTTCCCATTTTATAAAAATGCACCATTTGTACACTATTTGGATGCTTAATGAGAAGGAAAAAACTCTACCAATTTTGGAAGAGAAGCATTCTCATTTGCAATTCAATGCTTGCTATTGCTCTTGTTGTTTTCTATTGCTTTCAAGTTCATGCTTTTTGGTTTCAATAGTTTATGTTTTTCCTTTAGCAAATACAATGTGCATTTGAGCTAACTTCCACCCTCCGTCTATCTCTCTCTTCTATCTTCTTTCCTCTCCATCTTATCTAATCATCCCCTTCCTTTCACCTACAATCATGATGAAATGTTAGTGTAGAGGAGTAGAGTTAAGGGAGAGTAGTGTTATTGGTGAGTAGAGTTAAGGGAGAAAGTAGGAAACTAACTAAAAATAACATCTATGCATAGTTAGGTACCTATCCAGTGATCTAACCCTTGTTGACAGGCGGGAGGGCTATACTACGCGAGATCTTCGACCCTACAACTCAACACTGACTTCAGAGAGGATGATGGAGGGGTCCACTTTCAAATCACCCAATCTGCATCGATCCAAAAAGGATTGGATGGATTCCAAGCAGATTCCTGCGCGTGCTTTCCAGATGATATTAGAGCTAGAACCTGATCCGGAAGCCATTGTTCGAATGTTTAACGATAGTTCCATAGATCTCAATAGTTCGCAAAAGAGTGCTTTGATTGCAAACAGAATGAGCGTAGGAAAGCATAAACTCGTAGGTAGAAAATGTAAAGAAGAAAAATGAAAAATAACTCTGATAAGTAGTAGCGGTGTGGAAGGGATGATGATGTGGCATGGTGACTTGACATCTGTCACTTCCATTTATGGAGGACGTGTATGGCTCAGTGTTTGAAATTATAATTTGCCAGATCGATCTTTAATGACGGAAGACCGTTTGTGAAAAGAAAAAATAAATTAAGGAGAAAAAATATCTGTGAGCGTACACACGTGTGAATAATGATGATCACGTGGCCATCCTCTTTAATGGAGGGATACAAAAACTAGGTTGAGAGATTCTCGATAGATTCTAAAAAATATGCTAGAAAGGTTCTAGAAAGTTTTGCAAAAGTTTCTCGAAGGATCTTAAAAAATGTTATAGAAACTCACGAAAATTTCTCGGAAATTTTAGTAACATACTAGAAAATTTCTCGAAAAACTGGAGATAATGCTAGAAAAATTCTAGAAAAATTCTCGAAAACGATTTACAAAAATTTAATTAACAAATTTAGTGTCGCAAAAAAATCTCGAAAAGTTCTCGAAAATACTTTTAAAATGATATTGAAAGATTGAGAGAAGTCAAGAAAAATTCTCGAAAATTTCACGAAAATTTCTAGAAAATTTTTAGAAAAATAATAAAAGAAAAGTTGCGAAAAAATTTAGACAAGATAAAAGAAAATTCGCTATTAATTTCAAAAAAATACTAGAAAATAATAAGAATAAAAAATAAATAAAAAATAAATAAAAATTCTGGTCAAAGATAGTATTTCTTCAATCTGGACCCGTGAATACGTGTAGAAAATAGTTCACCTTCAAGTGATTAAAGTTGCACAGAATCATTGTCAAACACCTCTATGACTTTATACGGTCCAAGCCATCACATATGGAGTTTTCCAAAGAACTTTTGATGGCGACTGTCATATATCAGCGCATAATCATCAGCTTTAAGATCACATATTTATATGACTGTCATATTTCTTCTTTCTTTATTTATGAATTTCCTCCATTAATTTTTTTAAAGTCTCTCGAGTTTCAACTAGTTCTTCAATAATTAGTCAACCTTTCGTTTATACATTCTGCATCTGTTCGTTGAGCTTGAATACGAAAGGTTTTCACCTCAAATTCAATTGGCAAAATAGGATGCATACTATATGTAAGAAAATATGGTGTCTGTTTCGTTGTGATTTTCTTTGTGTTGCGATAAGCCCAAAGTACTGATGGTAGTTTCTGATCCCAATTCGTTGCATGTGCAATAGTAATTTTAGTCAGGATCTTACATAAGATTCAATTATCTCAAAGATGACCCTGACTATGACCGCGATGCTGCGAAGTTATCTGCAAAAGATATCTCGGCAGAAGCAAAGAAAATTATCAACGTTGAACTTCAGACAACTGCTGCAGAAAAGGTGGTCACTTTCGAGGAAGAGGACGAAGAAATCGCGAAGATAAAATTGTCTAGTGTTGTTATCGATAAACCAACCTCGAAATCGAAGACAAAAGAATATGACATCATGACTGATATTGGATCCCTTCGTCCGAACATTACTTTTGAACAGCTGTTGGCAGATAACACTTATTATAGAAAGCAACTGAAAGACCTTTTTGTGCCCAAAAAAAAAAAAAAGTTTCTCTGCCAGATGCTGGTGTTTTGTCTATCGATTTAGGTGATCTCGGTGCACCTGCGATTGATATTACCATTGTGGGATGCCTGATCGAAAAAGTGTCAATTGACTCTGGTTCCAGTGTGAATATAATAACAGAAGACACAACTCATGCTATGGCGTTGACTGACATTCAACCGACACAACGAAACATCAAGTTCGCTGATTTGACACAACGAAAACTTGTTGGAGAACTGAAGGATGTCATTGTCTATATTCAAGCCAAGCCATTTACAATGAATTTCATTGTTATCAAACCACTCGGTTTGTCATCCTATTCTGTGCTGATTGGACGACCTTGGCTTTATCAATCAAACGCAAGTATACATTGGAAATCTGGAGAGCTAAGATTTCATACTGGTGAGACCAACAACCGAGGTAAGCTGGCAGAACAAATTATAACCTGGAGTCATGACAATATGAAGGTGAAACTCCTTTGTCCGATACCATCTTTACATCAGAAGAATCTTCGTATGCCTTGAATATTTTTCCCAATGAATCTGATATTGAAGTGTAGTACTTTGAATGTTATGAGAATGCTAATGACGAAGAATTCTTCGATGCCTGCGACGTTGAAGCGGATGTTTCGTATGAAGAAATTAACATTGCAGACACGAACTCGAAAGAGTCTGACGATTCGAGTGACAAATCTAAACACAAATTTGGTAACAAGAACCAGGTTGACGACAAGAAAACATCTGTGGAGTCAACCATGCATGAAATTCATGGCCATACCAAGGCCAGTATGACAAAAGGTATCATTTTACCAGATTCTACTGAACTGATTGAACTTGCACCTAGCATATTTGTGCATGTTCGAAGTCACTTGGAGAATCGGAGTTAGTGGAATTCACTGAACTATTGAAGGAGTATCAAGACGTTTTTGCCTGGTCACTCGACGATTTGAAGGATATACCTGCAGAATTCGGAGAGCACCAAATTGATCTTAAGGAAGATGCTATACCTATTTGATAGAGACAATATTGTCTCAATCCTAAGTACTCTCTCATGGTTAAGAACGAACTTAACAAGCACCACTCTAACTCCTTTAACAGATAGCAATTTGCCATCAACTTGTCCAACTTTATCACCATTGTCAGTTTTCTGGAGTTCTGAAAACCACTCTTTCCTTGAAGTCATGTGCTTGGATGCACCACTATCAATGTACCACGTATCCTTGGCTTCATCACTTGTCATTAATGCTGTAATGAACAATTTTGAACTCTCACTTGTATCATCTTCATATTGATCATCATCGTATTGATGTTGATCAGTATAATTGTCTTCATAATAATAGTCATCAAATTGATGTTGATCAGCATAATATCTCGCTTGCCATTTGTCTTTTCTTTGTTCCATCTCCTTCTGTTTCTTGAGGCATTCACGCTCCCAGTGATCAGGTTTGTTGCAGTAACTACAATTTTCAGGTTTATTTTGTCTTGAATAGCCGCGTCCTTGACCTTGGTCTTGATTCCAATTATCTCGATTCAGACTATCATTGACTTGCTCATGAAATTGTTGAAATGATCCTCGGCTTGAGTTTCCTCCTCTTGATTGATACTTTCCACGGCCAAATCTTCCACCTAGTCCTCTAACTACAAGAGCTTGATCATAGCTCCTGTTACGATGATTCAAGTTCTCTTGACGTTGTTCTTCTTGCAAAAGCAATCCACCTAGTTCCTCATAGGTTAGAAGATTTTCTCTTGTGGCTATACTCGTCACAAACATCTGATGTGACTCACTCAGACTATTCAACGTCAATTGCCCGATCTCACAATCTTGTACTCACTCTCCAACTGTTGCTAATTGGTCACGGATCTCTTTGA
This sequence comes from Diphasiastrum complanatum, assembly GCA_029204225.1. Classification (NCBI taxonomy): domain Eukaryota; kingdom Viridiplantae; phylum Streptophyta; class Lycopodiopsida; order Lycopodiales; family Lycopodiaceae; genus Diphasiastrum; species Diphasiastrum complanatum. The sequence continues at coordinate 43,420,421 of CM055100.1, read as the reverse complement.
TCTTCAGTATGTGATCGACAATAGTTGCAGCATTATCCATCCGCAATGTATGAAACTTTGTCTTTAAAAATAGTATTCGATATGTATTTGTCGTTTCAAGCAATGCCTTCAATGTATCCCACGCTTCTTTTGGTCCTTCTGAATCTGAAATATAGGGAATAATTGCATCTCTAAATGATAAGTTGATGACATTTTGGGCTTTCCGTCTTCTCCTATCAAATGCCCGCTGATCTTCTTCAATCATTGGCCTTTTCTCTTCACCTGTCACGATCTCCCATAGCTCCTTTTCCATCAAAATGTTCTTCAGTTTGAATTTCCAAACTGCATAGTTGCCGGCACCTTCCAATTTGCTTGACTCATTAAGAACACTCTCGCTTAGAGTTGCCATTACTGGATAGATGAGTCTGGATCACAAAATTTATTCACACCACAGAACTGTAAATTTTTGGTTGTACACCTGATATCGGTAGGACGCGCGGGTGCACGACTGCTCGGGATTCTCTTTACCTCTGGCGCGTCGCTCCGATATTGGTACTGATATGTGATATCGGTATGACATGTGGATGTACGACTGCTCTTGGTATTTTTACCTCTGGTGTGTCGATCCGATATTGGTACGGATATGCTATATCTGTATGACGCGCGGATGTACGACTGCTCAATTTTTTTTTTACCTCTGGCGCGTCGATCCAATATTGGTACGAAAAAGATTAAAAATAGAGGAAATATAAGAATTTTCAGAGAGAATATTCTAGATTTCCCACTTCAGCGCGGCGGCTATGCCGTCTCCTCTTTGCAAAGATTTCGAAATGTGTGATCGTTCAAAAGATAGAGATCAGTAATGTGAAAAGTATGAAGCTTTCTAACTCTGAATGGTAGTACTAGACACTGTCTAGTGTAATTTGTGAAACTCCAGACAAACAAATGAGAGATTTCTTGGCAAATCTCTCACACAACTATCACTTTCCACAATAACTAGGAAAACCTGTAAAAATCTCCCCCACTCAACAGATTTTCAATCTGTCTGATGCTGCCTTGGCCTTTTTGATGCATTCGGGACTGTGCTTTCGTTCCCCACTGATGATTCTGAGCTCCAACCCTACAAAATACACCAAAAAATTTTCTTCTAGCCGTTTTTGTCTCTCCAAGCTTTCACCTCCCGTGAAGGACTTTCTCACTTCGTTGCGGAGCTTGTGACAAGTTGTATCCACTGATCAAGCACAAAGCTCTGATACCATGCCAAGAATTAGATATGCAACATCAAGCATTCACCATAAGCAATCACCACAAGAAGGTGGAAGAAGAACACGCACTGTCACTCTATCACTCTAACTCATACAGAATGTAAAATGTACAAATAAACTCTGAACCCTGATAGAGAGAGAAAACCTATGAGTAGACTGATAGCTGGTCACAGCTGTCAACATTAATGTGCATCGTAAACAGTAACAATGAAGTTTATCATTGATTTCTAACACAACTTTTTCCTTCGAAACCTTCTAGCTCTTTAGCTCCTTATTCTCCCACATTCCAAAAATAGTGTCTTGAATATCCCACACTTGTCCTTGACGAAAAGCTAATTGAAACCATGAATCATATTTACGAAGGCCATGTGACTTTTCGACTCATCAACGACTACTCCAACCTCTAGCAAACATTGGCATCTCAATGCACCATCAACTTTTTCGTGAGATTTAAGATAATCAACATATTCATGGTGAAAAAACCTAATCTTTTCAACAAATGACATTCTGGCCTTGTAATCGTTATCATCATTGTGATCCCAGGCAAGTAACTTTGCTTCTTCAAGTGTCAGATTACAGAATATTTTACATTCAATAAATCAAAAAATGCTAGTAGTCGAAAAAGCGGCCACTAGATGTCTTCGCGCCTCGGCTGAGTGGGATCCACCAATAACATAATAATCAAAAAGCTCAGTTTTTTTCTCATTAAAAACTTCCTTCGAAGGACACTAGTAAGGATCAACTAACACAATAAAAGGCACAACAGTTGCATGTGGATTTAGCTTCATTTTCTTCATCAAATTATTAACATGCACTTTGTGAGGAGCTCTCACTTCCATCGTCCTCCTACCTATATCGGGGTCAATAGAAGGCCTATGAACTTTTTCAATAAGCAAGGTGAAGATCTTGCATGACGCAAGTTTTTCGTTCTGAATAGTCTCCCTGATTTTATTCTGATAAGTCTTGATTACACCTGTCTTTAGCAAACCACCAAGAAGTATGGGCTCGCTTTTAGAACCATTGTCACTACCAGAGCTGCTAGATGATTTGTCATCGTTTTTTTAATTTTCTCTTGGCCATGACTTTGACTCTCTTCATCTTCTCAGGGAGTGCGCTTGAACCACAACTTTTGTAGCCTGAGGTGGAGCGTGTTTCTTTTTTGGAGAAGGCCCTTTCGGTGAGGACATGTATTCACTAATTGGTACAGATTGCTGAATGAAAGGCAACAAATCTTTTATTAAATTCTTTGAGTTTTTTAATATTATCTTCAACTTTTCAGGAAGGGCAATTGTTAGCCACATGTTAGCCTCCACCAAAGAGAATAATCTAACACCATCATTTGTCCCATGGGTTTCAATTAGGATTGACTCCCCAAAGTCACCCTCATAGTCTATTCTTTGAGTACGACCACAAGACTTCGAATTATTGTCAATCAAAGCAGTTGCTTTTACTTGCACACATACAAAAATAGTCCTTCCTCTAGAGAATACGATAATACCCAAGAATTATTTGGCAATTTCTTAATGGAAGATGAGGAAGATTCTTTAACTGACTTTCCTTTTGGATCTTCCACAATTGCATTAGAATAATGTCTAGGCAATGGATCAGCTTGTCTGGCCTTCAACATTGCTGGAATCTGTGTATCAGGCAATATTCCTAAATTTTGACTATCATGTGATAACTTTAGTCGTTTTTCAACATTTGCCATTTCTTTTTCAGGGGTTTGTTTCTTTTTGCTCTGAAAATTAAAATAAAGCTCGTTATTCACGGTCATTCAACATCTAATTTTTTGTTTTTAAAAATAATATATCACATAAGAAAGCTTAATTTAACATGTTATTTTAACATTACTTTGCCTAAACTTGCTAAAATATTAGCTATGGATTCGATCACAATAAACTTTTTAGTCATTGGATCTAATTTACAGATATCGTCGACATGTAGTTCAAACTACTTCCTATAACTTGAAAATAAATGCAACAACTATCACCATTTCAATGGACTACAACGAAATAGTGTGTCCAACTCGATACGGTGCATCGAGCTGGTAAACCAGCTCGATGTTTACCAACTCGATGCACTGCATCGCATTGGTGATACAACATTACGCACTGCATCGACTAGGTAACCATCTCGATGCACTACATCGAACAGGTTAAAAAATCGATGCGCTAGTAATATGTCAGTCTAATTTCGACCCACTTGGTGAGATAGTCCGTGGCTACGATTATCTATCGAACCTGGGAACTCCTTGCTGCAGGGTGTAGTGAACCGATGTAGTCCAATTCCCACTTTTTGAATGGTGCTTGGGCTAAGATTGTGAAAAATGCAAAAATTATGATGGGTCAAGGCCAAATCTATGTATATAGGATGATTACATACGTGTGGAGCCTATTACCGCGTGTGAAATAAATGTACTTTTCATGTAGTACAATCATATAGCTTGTACATATAGTTTAAGTCAAGTTCTATTGGCTAAAAAGGCCAAAATCATGTTTTTTAGCCATATGCCACATGGCATCAATCTAGAGATTGCATGAAGCCACATCATAAGATTAGGTGTCAAATCCCATGTGTAGAGGTCTTCTCACATGTGTGGAATAGGCTGAGGAAGTCGAATTTGCACTTCTAGAAGAGTTTTTTCCTGATTCTCTACATACAAGAAAAATGGACCAAAAGTGCTCAAAATAGAAGGTTTTGTCCAAGTGTTAGTTTTGCATGATGAATCATCATATGACAAGGCACCCTCACACATGTGGGATCAGAGGGATGATCAGTACCATGAGCTCCCACTTTTTATATATATAGAGCCACATTTGGCCATAATCATCAAGCAACACCAATCTTGGTTTTGGAGGCAATTCTTGTCAATTTCATCATTTGTCTTGATTTTTCTTGACAGTTTTGAGTTCCTATCATATTGTACTTTGATTTCAAACTAGACTCTGTACTCTAACAGGTTTTCACACATGTTAAACCAGCAAGTACAATTCCCTTTCATTTATGATTGTTCTTGTTAGATTTTCTCATCTAAATTTGATCTAGATTGATCTAAAACTTGATAGATCAATTGTATCTAACATCCAATCACTCTTGTGGATCATTTTAGGATCCATTCTTGGTCCAATTTTGCAGATTTCTACTTGGTATCAGAGCCAAGTACAAGAGAATTTATGAAGATTTTGATGGGGTTGATCCAAAACTAAGCCCAAATTAGCAAGTTTTTGGAAACTAGCTAATTTTGATGTAGCGAGTTGGATAGGATAGGTATACTCAAAATTTATGGAAAAAAACTTGTTGTGGGATGCAGGGGTACTTTTCACATGTGCTAGAATGTACAGTACTAGTTTTGGAGCCTTATGTTTCAGTTTGATGCTAAATCTCCCAAATTAGCAAGTTTGTGGAAACTAGCTAATTTTGAGGTAGAGAGTTTGAATTGATAGCTAGATTCAATTTTTTTTATACCAAAATTTGTTGTAGGCTGTAGGTGTACCTTCCACACGTGGGGGGCTGTACTGAACCTATTTTGTTTGAGAAAATTCAAACTGATGCATAATCTGACTCGTACACCCAAATTTAGAGATTTTTAGTGCAAATTCAAGCTTTTTCTATAGAGATTCTATTCCTATGATTTGTTTGTGGATTAGATCATCCAAATAATTTAATTTGAAGCCTGATTCAGGTGCATTAAATGTGTTTCTCTGATTTTTTAAGTACATGTCAAAGTTGAGAGAGAAAATTGCCAAAAATCATAGATTAAGGAGTGATATGCAAGGTGAGAGGTTGAAATCCATTGTACCATCACTCTAGATTTGTTCAAGAGTGATAGGGTCAAGATTATAAGCATCAATTTGCTAGAAAACATCTTTGGATCTGTCCTCTAAGTGAAACCTTTGGGAGTTTCTAGTGCATATATAGCATCTATGCAATCTTTTGTAGAATTTGACATAGATTGGCTTCAATTAAGAGTTCTAGAAAAGAGATTGAGATCCAAGTCACATTGTTCAACCCTACTCAATTTTTTTGAGTGATTGTTAGGCTTGAAAAAATTCATTGAGGTGTGTATAGAGAGGGATCCAATTTTCTAAGGGTTCCTTCCTTTGTAGAGGGCAAGATCTAGAAGCTCATTTTGTGTTGGTATTGGTGGAGAGTTTGTCTTCTCCTAGGTGATCAAATATTTCTAAGTGGTATTAGCTCTTTGAAACACAATATCTTGGTGAGAAGAATCAAAACTTTTGATTTTGAATTTCATTCCAACTCTTAAGATGTAGAGTCATTGGTGGAATCCAATAGGAATGAATGAATTCAATTTATTGAGCAAAAATTGACATAGTATGTATGAAACTCAAATTAGTTCTATCCAACTTTCTTTGTGAGAGTGTGTTGTGATCCCATTGGATGTCTAGAACAAGGAGGAGTTCATATTTGAGTGTTCATGCATGGTTGGGATCTTTGTGAATCTCTAAAGCTTGACAATCCCTCGACTCGACAATCCATCAACAGTCAATGGTCAAACTATCGACACCATCAACTCGACAATCTTCAGAATATGTTCAAACCTAACGACTATAGCTCGCATCTCAAGGACTATCATTATTATTATTGAATAAGTTTTCATGTCTGCTTCATTGTACAATCAGCCTAAAGACTAACATGTAATATAGATCAGGCCTAGTAATGGTAAGCCAAATCAAGGAGCCTACAAGACTCCTAAAAATGTGATGTCCTCAAAGGATCTTTCATCACCTTTATTAGGATCTTTTACAATTTGCTCCATTGGAGTATCTATGCTCTTAGAATTTTCCATATGGAATTTTTTCAGCATAGAGTGAGCATATCTAGATTGGCATATAAAGACATGATTTTCACAAAAATCAATTTCTAGGCCTAGGATGTAATGTATCTCTCCTAGATCTTGCATTTTTAACTCACATCCAAGTGCTAGCTTAGTTTTATCAACTAGCTTGATACAACTTCCACAAAGAATAATGTCATCAACATAAATTAGAAGAATGACAATATTGCTATCAACAAACTTTAGATACATGGAAGGATCATAGTCACTAAGAGTAAATCCTAGTGAGATAAGAAATTAATTAAGTCTTGAATACCATGATCTTGGTGCTTGTGAAGAATAAAAAGCCATCCAACTTGTCTACAGGGGTTGATGAGAAAAATCATCTTGCTTGTGTAGTTACAAGTTGTAAATATCATTTTCTAGCATGTACAAACTCGAGCTACATGACATGCACAGTGTCTAGATGGTCATATTCACTTTCTTCCATTGTATATATCAAAGGTATGTGAACTGAGCACATGACCTTGTAGATCTAGGCGAGTTTGAGTTAGGTAGATCTAGATTTGATGACATGCATAAAACTAGATGACATGCAAAATCAGTTAGAGTGCATGCATGCAACATGCAATCACTACATGCAACATGCAAGTCAGTACACATGTTCTACACATGTCCAAGTCATCTAGGAAAGTCACATGCAAGACATGCAAGTACTATTTGACACATGCATGTAGTTTTGCAGGTCCATAGTTGAGAATTTGACATTTGGCAAAGTAGGTAGGAGTTAGGTGCAAATTCAGCATGCAAGCTGTTAGGTGTCAATATGGCAATAGTTTATACATGATTAGATGTATGGAATGCATTGAATGCAAGGAGTACCACGAATTTTGGCTCTCCTATATATGTACATATCATTCTCATTCATATCTAATGATGAATCAAGCTTTGGTAATGTCATAATGTCAAAATTGGATCTCATGCTATTTTGCTTGTTTTTATATTCTCTCTCTAACTCGAGTAGAAGGACTTCTTCATACATTCTTTTGCTTATGTATTCTCTCTATTTGTGAGGAATTAGTATTGCTTTGATCTGTAGCATTCTAGATTGTGCTCTAGCCTCAGATCCATTGGTAGATTGCAAGATTTCTCTACATGTGTTCTGTGTGCCACCACAAAGCATGGTCAAGGTCATTCACACATTTCTTGTGATCCCCACATGTGTGAATTTGCTGGATTTTTCACAGTGCTTGCTTGAGTCCATAAAGACTTTTGAAGAGCAAGCACACTTTGGACCCATCCTTGATGAATCCTTGAGGTTGTTCCATATAGATCTCCTCCTCAAGATAACCATTTAGAAAAGCATTGGATACATCCAATTGGAACACCTTCCACTTAAAGAAACAAGCAAGAGAAATAAGAATTCTTATTGTTACTATCTTTGCAACAGGTGCAAAGGTCTCCTCATAATCAAGGCCATGGATTTGAGCAAATCCTTTGGCATATAATCTTGCTTTATACTTGTTGATGGTGCCATCATGATTGAACTTGATCCGAAATACCCACTTCCAACCAATCACATGCTTGTTGGATGGAGGATCCACAAGCTCCCAAGTATTGTTGGTGATCAATGCATCATACTCTTGCTTCATGGCATCATACCACTCCTCGGTATTGAGTGCCTCTTGTACATTCTTTGGCTCTTCATGAGAGAAATAAAAAACATAATTAGTGGAATCAAGATCCACTTGTTTTCCTTTGTCAACATATGAGAGCCTCTTGGGCTCGGATCTATCTCTCATGGATCTTCTTGGTGAGAAAATCTGAGGAGAGTCTTCTTCAATTCTCGACCCCATCACATCATAATTGTCTTCAAAATCAATAATAGGTGATGCATCCATAGACTTCTTGATCTCGGACTCTTCAAAAGATGAATGTTGATCTTCATGAAAGACAACATCTCTACTTTCAATAACTTGAGAAGTAGAGAGTACAAAGGCTCTATAGGCCTTCTTGGTGGATGAGTATCCAACCATGATCCCTTTGCATGCACTAGGATCTTCCTTTTTCCTTGTTTCCAAGGGAATATGGGCAAAGCATATGCATCCAAAAACTCTAAGGTGATCAACCTTGGCCACTCCATTTTGAGATGGAGAGTAGGCACAAGAGAACTCTCTTTTGATGCCTTCAAGCTCACAAAAATCATGAAATTTGTTGGAGATATATTCACCATCTCCATCACATCTAAGAGCTTTAATCTTAAATGAGAATTGCTTCTCTACATAAGCTTTGAAAATAAGGAAATGATCAAACACCGTAGATTTAGAAGCAAGAAGATATATCCAAGTGAATCTTGTGAAATCATCAATGAAAGTAACAAAACAAGTGGCTCCTCCCTTGCTTATAGTTGATGAGAAATGCACATCCAAGTGGATTAACTCCAAAGGATGCTTGCTTTTGATGGAAGACCTTGTAAATGGATTTTGTGAGATTTAGCAATAGCACAAGCCTCACAAGGCTTGATCTTCTTGGAGAATGACTTTGGCAAGCCAATAGCTTTGGCCTCTTTGATCATAGAGAGCATGGATTTGTAGTTGGGATGTCCCAACCTCCTATGCCATACTATCCTCCATAGAGAGCTTGTTCACAAGAGCAACATTACAAGCATTCACATACTCATTTGGATCTAGTTTATAGATGCCTCCAAATCTAGATCCTAATGCAAGTATCTCATCATTCTTCTTGATAGTGCAAGTATCAAAATTGAATTTTACATCAAGGCCATTATTCAAGCAATTGGCCAACACTAATGAGATTCTTAGTAAGCTTAGGTACATAAAGAACTTTAGAGAGAGAAAGAACTTTAGAGGATGCAAGCTTTAAGGGAATGTTTCCTATGCCTTCAATAGGACATTCAAAATCATTTGGAGTGTATATTGATTTCTTGACTCCATCATAAGGTGCAACAGAAGAGAAAGAGTCCTTGGAGCTACACATATGTGAAGAGGCTCCACTATCAATATACCATAGGCCATCCTTCTTGAAAGGAGTAGATGAGAAACTAGAGACCATAAGAGATCCCTCTCCATCACTTGCAATAGTGTCTTCCTTCTCATTGGTAATGTTGGCTTGCTTGAGTTGATTCTTCTTCTTGAAGCAATTGGTGGCATAATGACCTTTCTTGCCACAATAAAAGCACTTGATCTTCTTCTTCTTGAGCTTGGATGATGAAGCATTAGAGGAATCATCTTCCTCCTCATCTTTGTCTTTGGATTTGACTTTGTCCTTGTTTGAGGATCGTTGATGTTGGTTCTTGCTCCTCCCTTTGTGCTTATCCTTGGCAAAGAGAGCTTTGCCATCATTATGAGTGAGAGAAAGCTTGTCCATCCTCAAGAGCTTGTACTCTTGTCTTGATTCTTCTGAAATTAGCACACTTTGGAGAGCCTCCAAACTTGGTAGCTCCTCCTTAATGACATAGGATTGGACAAGGTTATCAAATTCACTTCTCAAGCCATTGAGAATGACTTGGACTACTCATTTTGATTGATGGAATCACCAATACAAGCAAGTTCTCTATGAATATCTTTTACTCTCAAAACATAACTAGATGCACTCTCATCACTCTTTTGGCTACTTTGAAAGATTTGATTCCTAAGAGTGAGAAGCCTAGAGGTATTCTTAGCCTCATAGATAGTCTTGAGACAATCCCAAGCTTCTTTGGCTATTGTACAAGTACCTATCTCTCTCAATATATCATTAGAGACATTCATCTTAATGTAGTGGAGAGCCATCCTAGCTCTCTTTTTGTATTTTTGAACCTCTTGAAGAACTTGTGGTTCTTCTTCAAGGCCAAGAACTATGTCCATCACGTCTTGAAGGATCAAGATGGACTCCATCCTCATTTTCCAAATTGAGTAGTTTGAAGTGGACAATCTTTCACTTGGTTCCAACAAGGATGAAGCCATTGAAAACATTTGAAGCGAAGAAAACTCAAATGATGAGCAATAAATGTTGCTACACACTCTCAATAGGATCCAATAATGGAGTACTATCTCCTGCTATGAAAGATCTTGCAACTATTTGTGAATTGATTCTCACTAGCTACACAAATCTCTCTAAAAAAATATTTATTTCACATCAAATGATGGAGTATGGGAAAAGTTAGGATCAAACACTCTTAGCACGTGTGAAGTACACTAAGAAATCAAATTTGACTCAAATACAATGATATTGCATGAAACAAAATGGCTAAGATCTCAAAACAGTGCCTAGATCACATATAGATGAGATTGGTAAGCATTCAACTGTGATTTTGGATCAACCAAGAAATCTCTTGACCAAACCAAATGTGTACACCCAGGTCTAGGTGCCCTACCTAACCCTCTTCAAAAGCTTATAACTTCTGATTGGCTCAACCAAATGAATGAAATTGATTGCATCAGAAACTAGACAAAAATAGCTTTAAAACAAGCTATCAAACAAGATAAATGGATCAAGCATGAGAGAGAACTCCCAAACTGAAATTGGATGTTCCTCACACGTGTCTAAGCACCTGATTCCGTACAATACCAGGTCAAACCCAATCAATGTCCTTTTGATCTCTTTTGATCCAAAATTGGACAAGATAGCTAGGAAAATGGATCTTGACAATTTCTAGCTCAAGATTGATGAATAGTTTTCACATAAATGGATCAAAATGCATGGTAACCCTAGGTAGGCTCTGATACCATGTATATTTCACACATTTGGACTGTCCACAACATGTACTTGTGATCTCCTAAGGTGTGTAGATGCACCAAGATCAAGACTAGATTGAGATTCAAGATCTATCTTTGATTCTATGGCAAAAACACACTACTACATGCATTCAATCACTTCCAACTCTCACTCACACGTGTGGGAAGTGCTCCAAAAATAATCTAAGTAAAAACAAGCTACTCTCCTCTGGTAGAGAGAGAAAGCTAGAAAATCACTTACACTCAAAAATCCACTCAATCTCAAAATCAATTAGATCCAAATGAGGAGTACAACGATACTAGTAGATCCACGCGCTACCACTATGCTGGACTATGATTGGACCACACTTTTCCACCTCTTAATCCTATTGGACCATTGATCCATGCACCTCTTAATTCTGTTGGACCATTTTCAAGCAAACCTCAAATTCTTATTGGACCTCACATGGTTCCACCTCTAAATCCTATTGGACCTCTTAGAATTCATCAAACAAAAGAATTACACTTGTCTACACTCTAATTGGCACGAGTTTAGCCTCTTACTCTATTTTGGCTCAATAGTGGCATTACAAGTGGAAATGGATAATTTGCCATCTATGCCAAATTTGTTCCTATCAACATCCTACACCTAGATGCTTGATATAAAAATCATAAGACACCTATATCTAACATAGATAATCTTTTTCAATTCTTCACAATGAAAACTAAAATTCAAATCTGAAAATTTGAAGTGATTCTCTCTCACTTGAAAAAGATCCAAAAAATAATAATTCAAAATTCTAATTTTGACCCATCTCCACAAATTTGATCATAACTTTCCCAATATTGATCCAAATCAAACAAACTTAGTACCTCTAAAAAGCTCTCTATCAGGGTATAGTATCAATCAATGATTGAATGTGATTTGATAGGTCTAATTAATCACAGAACATGACTGAAAATTTTGAAGAAAGAAAACTAACAAAACTAGAGCTACAAATCAAGATTTGTCACAACTTTCTGGATACTAATCCAAATGACCTGCCATATGGATCAGATCACAGCTAAGATAATGCTCTAAAATCCTATGAAAGAAACTAGAAATAAAATCTCAGATTAGATCTGAAAAATTCAAATCAAGTGAAAGCAAAATCCTAGTCACCTATTTTGATAGCCTTTGGGAAAAGTGTAATAACGTTTGCATCTCTTATCCAAATGCCTTGAAAATTGGTGCAAATTAAAGCTGAAACAAAGCTCTACAAACTTATTGAATCAAATTAGAAATCAAAAACTAAATTTATTGTCAAAAATTTGTCTGAACAGAACTGAAAAACTCAAAGCTAAAAAATAGCAAAAAGAAAGCTACAAAAACAATAAACTCATCAAATCTAATGGAATTCACATAGAATCATCATGAATCATGGATCTATGCTCTGATACCAAAAAATATCATGTGCCAAATCTCAAGAAAATAGCAATTACAAAAGAAGTAAAGCTAATAGCAAGAAAAGTACATAGCATTCAAGATAGCATATCATTAAAAAGCTAGAAATATGGAGATCACAATGGAATCACATTAGCAATGAAAGAAAGAGTACAATCAATGAAAATGGAGCATTGATTCATGTGGATAGGGCACATGAGACCTAGCAATGGAGATCCCTATGGCTCACATTCACAAGGAAGCTAGAAGCTCTCACTTGCAAATGAGCCAAAAGATCCACAAATTGATGTCTCTTGCCTAGTTATAGACAATGCTCTTACTTAACTAAACTTAACTATCTTGAGGGATAGTTAGCCCTTGTTAAGTACTATTCAGACTACATTGGGCCCTTATTGGCCTATTATCCTTATTAGTTACTTTGAAGGGCCTAAAGAGGGAACCGCCTTGTTCTTAAGGCTAATAGCTCCAAAGTTAAACAAGTTTCTTATGTTGAGAGTGCCAATATGGAGAGGTTTTGTATATATATGAAATAGATCCGGAGGAGCATTGTCGTTATATGTGCAAGGATCATCTACACTAGTGTTGCAGCCCAAACCGAAATTTGGACTAAAGCGCTTTGTACCTGCTCAAATGGTGAACTCAAATCAAAAGATTGTTTATGCACCAGTCGATTTGCCACCGAAGAAGCTGGTAGGCAACTATTATAATTGTGGTGCACAAGGCCATTATTCACCTGATTTCCCGGAGCCTCACCGACCAATCGGCTATGTACCTTTATGTTCAAATTGTTCAGGAGAAGGACATTTAGCTGCAAACTACCCAAGGCCTCAAAAGCCGAAGGTGCTGTACAAGTATGTCTAGTCTCTAAGTGCTGAACCAGAGATTAAAAAGAAGCAAGAGGATGCAGTTGTGCAAAGAATTGAATGCTCTAACGCAGGCACTCTGCTGGATACTGATACTAATGAGAAATCATGTCATTCAAGGGTGGTTCACTACCTTCTATATAAAGCTCACAACTAGCTTCCATAAACAAAGGAGAGAATTTCAAAAGAGAAAATTTAAGCAAGGAGACAAAGAGAGGACCCTCTTCTCAAATATTGCATTGGCATAATGAGGAAATTAGACTAATATAGGTTACAAAATGGTCACTTCAATTGAGCATCGCCCACGCTCCTATTTACTAACTATTGCTTGTGAGCTGGGCTTAGACACGCAAGAATGCCAAACCCAAGCAAATACTCCTACTAGTCGATAGCTTCATAGCTATAGTATTTCACTACAAATTGCACTATTTTGGATTCATGTTCTAGGTTCAAAAATTCTCTATTGAAAATCTATTAACAATGTAGACAAATGATGGAGATGATAAATGAATAGGATTACTATAAATATAGGGTTCAAGCATGATCATATAGACATGCCAACACTAAAATTCACAAATGAAGGAACAAAAGTGAAAAGAAATTTTAAGGATGACATTGATATAGACATGTCAACACTAAAATTCCACTAACGAAGGAAGAAAAGTGAAAAGAATTTTTTAGGATGACATTGATATAGCTATGTCCATAAATTAAGTTCAATATGAATTGGGCATGGCTACACTTATGAAAGTAGCTATGATCTCTAAGATTTAAGAAAAAATATTTGTATAAGAAAATAATTACATTGTAGTCTATTTAACAAAAAATGTATTGTATTCCAATTAGAAGAGCTCCATCAATTTTTAATGTATTACCAAGTCAAAAAAATGATGTACTATTTTTTAGAAGCTATTACATTAAAACTAAACTTAATTTTAAATTCCTAATGGTTGTTGCATTTCAATTCTTACTATTCTATCAAAATTTTGTGTATCACAAAGTAAAAAAAAATACTATTTCATTTCTATAAAAATCATAAAACATACTTCACAGACAAGCATCATGCATCATGTTGTGAAAAGTACATAAGTTAATAGCATTAAAATGATGTCTTATATGATCACTACGAGCTTAAAACTTTCTGGCTTATTCATATATTTAATTTATTGCAACTTGTGACTTGTTATGCGAAGCAAATCAACACTAATGAGTAGTTTATATTGGCCATCTTGAAATTTATGTTCTTGAATACCGGTTCAATTCCCTAAATAGAAAATGTTGATGGCTTTTCTTGAATGTGTCATAGGCCTAAATTTGGAGGAATACAATTTCGATACACAAGTATAAGCTTGCCTACCCCTTGATGTGTTATAAGTAAAGTCACCACATACTATAAGCTTGCCTACCCCTTGATGTGTTATAAGTAAAGTCACCACATACTAACAATGAATAAATCCTAGTTACTTATAAGGCCAATTACAATTTTCAAATCCATCATCATTTAAAGAGTACATTCCAAATTAGATATTTTTGATGACATCTTGACACTTTTAATCTATAGTATCTATGTAATGTCATCTTAAACATTTAGAAGAATGTTTGTAAGTTGGCCATTATGTTGTCTATATAGTTTAAATACCTAAAAGAGGGTTACCATCTTTTGATTTTATAGCTCACGAAGAGGAATAAATACATGCACAAAACCAACATGCTAATTTAGAATGTCCAGCAATCTCCATGAAAAACATATTGCTTGTTGGAAATTTTGAAAAATGTTGAATTCATCTCATGGAAAGTTTGTTTTGGGTTCTTGAAGCATATCATATTTGGCCCTTTACTTTCCACCTCCTCTACTTCGGATACTGCTCTAAGTGGCTTTTCAAGACTTTGGATCTTCCGTCTGCTTCGCCATCAAAGAGCCGAACTTTACTTTCTCTTAATTTAATGCCAAATGGAACCTTTCGGATCCCCCTCACATTCGGAAAAAGCCAGATTTTGGCGCACCCACAAGATTAAGACTGGCAAGCTTAGGGTATTCTCTCTCAGGATTCTACAGCTCTCTCTTCTTGTTCGTGCACATTATAGAGGAGATGTTACACATGTCTGTTCTAAATGCAAAATATTAGATGAAGATGTGACTCACCTTTTTTTCATTGCCATGCATCTCGTTGGAAGTCTATGGCTGATCTCTTTATTGCCCGCTTTCATACCAAATTCAAGAGATTTAGTCATACTGATGTGCTGCTAAATGATATTATTTTTGACAATTTGAAGACCAAGGTTTACTGGCAATGCATTAGGATTATCACCCTATGGAATATTTGGTTAGAAAAGAATAGTAGGGAATGTGGGAATGGTGACTTTATCATCTCCCCCCTTCTTCTTTTTAAAGAAGTTGATAAACTTGCACCTCTTTGATTTTCTTTTTTTTTTTACTACATGTACTTTTGTAAAAACTCTCTAATCCATGGGTAACATTCTTTGAGAGAAAAAAATAATATTTGGCCCTTTATGGCTATTGATCCTACTCATTATAGACTTATATTTCTATCATATTTTTGAACATCTAGGTGTATTCTCACAAATTTAACTACTAAGGCATGAGCTACAAGATTTTCATTGTTGGACTTGAGCACACAAGATTGATGTTTTTACCTTGAGCATTTTATTAAAGTTTTAAAGACTTTGTGAGACAAAAGACAAGCCCAACATAGTTGAATATCTAATTCGGGGCCAACCAAACAAATCACTACCAAAGGCGGATCAGCGAAAATTGATCTTGAAAGCTAGACCTTATCAGCTGATTGCCAGCCAATTGTATCGAAGAGGACCAAATGGGATTCTTTGGCGGTGTATTCTTCCTCATGAGACCACCCAGATCATTTTGCTTTCAAATGAAGGCATCAGTGGAGGGCAAGGAGACCAACGAGATTGAATTATGACCTAATACACCCGGTCTTAGCCCAAACACCACTCGAAAGTGGGGATTGGATTACATCGGTCCAATTCACCCTGCAGCAAGAAGTACCCAGGTTCGATACATAATCGTAGCCACGAACTATCCCACCAAGTGGGTCAAAGCCAAGGCAATAAGAGTAGCTGATGCTAGGACTACTGCCAAGTTCCTTTATGAAAATATCATTGTGTGCTTTGGATGCCCGGTGGAGCTAGTCAGCGATCGCGCAAGTCATTTTGTCAATGAGACCATCAAGGTCCTATTGGAGGAATTCTTCGTGACCCATAGAACCAGTACGCCTTATTATCCTCGTAGTAATGGACAAGCAGAATCATCCAATAAGATTATGTGTAACGTGCTCACGAAAATAGTTGAAGCTAGCAGATCAGATTGGGAACATAAGTTGCATGCTGCTCTATGGGCATTCAGGACAACATATAAGAGAAGCACTGATCAAACACCTTTCCAATTGGTATATGGTCAGGATGTTGTAATGCCACTAGAGTTTTTAGTCCCTTCATTAAGGATTGCCACAACACAATGTATTAATCAGTCCAAATCTCTACAAATACGCCATGAAGCTCTACATAAACTCTGTGAAACATGCTTACTAGTTGTGCATGCACTGGCGGCCGAAAAGAAAAGACACAAAGCATGGCACAATTGCAGGTTACAAAAGAAGGATCTTCACTCTAGAGATCTGGTCCTGATGTATAAAACCAAGGCGATCAAGGGAAAATTAAAATTCACAGGCGAAGGTCCTTATCGGATCAAGAGAATTCCTAATCATGGAGCCATGAATTTAGAGAAGCTAGATGGGACACCGTTCGATACACCCATCAACGGTAGCCGATTACACAAGTACTGGCCACCGCAGTGAGATAGATCTAGATCGGTAGTGGCACGTTATGAAAAGCTATTCTGCTAGGCCATCACCATTAGATCTAGGAATATCAAGCCAAATCAAGTTAGATCCATCAAGATTCGGCCAGATCTGGCAAGATCAGAGGAATCCATCAAGATCTAAGAGGGATCTAGATCCAGATGGAATCAAGAAGAAAGCAAGTAATCAGATTAAACTGATGGATTTGTTACCAGATGTCCATCAAAATTTCCAGAGAACTACCAACAGCCGGTCCACTTCTTGAGGCAATGGATTTTTTTTCGGCGCTTTCCATTCTGAGATTAACATGGGCCTCGCCCTTCACACGTACGCCACCTGGGACATGTCGAAGTCACGCTTCCACTTCCTGTACCAAGTTACCACACGTACAAGGTCAGGATTAACGCAAACTCGATGGTCACCATTGGCATTATGTTCGGTGACCGTCAGCCCATCTCCCATCGTCAGGCAAAAAGTTTGATCAAATCTTTCGTCGCCCAAACTGCACCAAAAATTCCAATCCAGACTAATAATGGTTACCTGATAGATGCTATCACGGAACCCGTCATTCAGGTGGCTGCGCATTTGTTAAACAACCAAAAAATACTAGAAACCATAGCTTTGCATGAAAGTCTGCCAACGAGCAAAACACATCAAAAGAGCAGAATGTCATTCCGCCAACGAGCAAGACACTAACGATCTCGCTCTAAAAACTAAACTGATAATACAGTGGCTCTATTTTTGTGTATCTCCATGTCTTGTGATGTCAATTTTGTCTTGATGCTAGAATAGAATGTGTCCTGTGATGTGTAGTCGCGTGTCTGGGATCCTGTGAACAACTTTCGCACAAAAAGAAAATTCAAAGACACAAAATTGTTCGCGAATAAGAAGATGAAGACGAAAAAAAAATAGCCTCGCTTCCGCGACATGGTATCATAGCCCACAGGTTATCACTACTTTGCTCAACTCGCTGCATCATGACAGGAGCACTAGGTCCCAGCACCACAATAACTGATGTACTTCATGAAATCTCTACCGACATCCTATCAGCCATTGAGAATGCTCATACTGAGTCTACCAGATATGACATTCGACAAAGCAGTCAGTCTTGTCGCTGATGAGAGACTGATGAGCGACAAAGGAGAGGGAAGCAGTGATCAAGAGACAGATCTCTTCACGAAAGGAATGAAGAAAAAAAAAAAAGCAAGCCAAGATTTGAGAAGATGAAGTCCTCGAATGAGCAATCTTCTTCCTACGATCACTACCACAAAACAGGCCATACGGCCAACAAATACTGGTTTAATCCAACAATACCTTGCATGCACTGCAAGAAGAAAGGGCATTCTGCATACGATTGCAGATTCAACCCAAAAAAAAAAAACAAAGCTGAAAAGACAAATGTTGTAGAGTCATCAAAGGATGCTAAAAGAGGTGATGAAGCTTTCACGATACTTGATGAAGCTTCAACAAGCTACTCTGAACACGACTACGATGTAGTCATTGATTCAGGAGCAAAATCACAAATAACTTGCAATAAGAAAGTCTTGATCGACTTTTGTGAACTCGAAAACAACAGAGCAGTGATTCTAGGTGATGGGAGCAGACATGATATCAAAGGCATCGGCACTCTACAACTGCGAATACTGTCAAGCCAAGCGGAGCTACCAGGAGCACTTTATGTGCCCTCACTCAGAAAAGATCTGCTATTTGTCTCCAAGATGGTAGATCTAGGCATTCGAGTTTTGTTCGGTGACAACACTTGCCGTATGATCGAGAAGACGACAAACAAGCTGCTGACAGTCGGATGCAGAGAAGGAAATCTCTACCAGACAAAAATAGTCAACAACTCTGATAGCATATTGAATGCATCAGAAAATGAAGATCAGCTCTGGCATAGGAGAATGTATCATCTGAACATGCGGAGCCTGTACGACATGAGCAAAAAAGACATTGTCACAGGTCTCAAGATTTCAAAGCTCGAAACTGAGTTCTATGAAGCTTGTCAGAAAGGCAAGTAACATCGGAATCCATTCATGCATGAGAGAAGAAGAGCCAAGGAAGTTCTTGAGCTTGTCCACTCTGATGTCTATGGACTGATGAAGATGGATTCGCTCTCAAGCTCGAGATACTATCTGACATTCATAGATGATTACAGCCAGATGACCACGATCTACTACTTGAAGAAGAAATCTAAAGTGTTTGATTCCTTCAAGAAGTTCATGGCATTTGCATAGCAACACACCTCGAAAAAGATACAGATTCTTAGATCTGACAACGGGGGTGAATACAAAAGTACAAAATTCTCAAGATTCTACGAAGAACAGGGGATAGAACACCAATTCACTTCTGCATACACACTAGAATACAACGGTGTGGCAGAAAGAAAAAACAGAAAGCTAGTTGAAGGAGCCAGATGCATATTTACGCCTTGAGCCAATTCTCTTCCAATCCTGGCATGGCACATTAGCAAATGGCAAAACAAATCCTACAGTATCTGAAGGGTACCCAGAATGTGGGATTAACCTACAGAGCTGAAAACAAAATAAAAGGATTCGAGCTACACCACTATAGTGATGCAAGCTGGGCGAGCTGCAAAGATGACAACAAGTCCATTACTGGAGGATGTACAATAGCGTGCGAAGCTACAATCAGCTGGATATGCAAAAAGCAAACCTTGGTGGCTCAATCCTCTTGCGAGGCTGAATATGTCGCAGCTTTAAAGGTCGCGAATGAGGTAGTGTGGCTACAGATGATCTTGGAGGCAATTGGATACAACGAGAGGGGCCAAGCATGATGATGATGGACTCTCAAAGTGCCATCTATCTGTCCTAGGATCCTGTCTTCCATTCAAAGACAAAACACATACCTCTGAAGTACCATCACATTCAAGATTTGATCTCGAAAGGAGAGCTCTAGGGCCAGTATATAAAATCAAAAAATATGATTGTAGATCTAATCACGAAACCGCTCGACAAGCCACTCTTTGCCAAGAAAAAAAAAACAATTGGATTAAACGTACAAAGCTGCAAGGTTCAAGAGGGAATGTCAGAAATGGTGAACTCCTGCAACTTTGTTACAGCACGAACACGAAGCAAAGGTCAAATGAGAACAATTTGCGACAATCAACATCCCTTGACTCGAAAGACGAACTTCCTCAGCAAATGGAAGAACATTCATGCTACGTTTAGCCATCTTGTAAACTCCACACTGTGGAGATATAAACGATCCTCTCTGGATCATAAAAGAAAAAAATAAAAAAAAGAAAATCTGAACAGAGAGATCTGTAAGAGACAAAGAGAGAGAGGTAGCGAATAGAGCAGAAAGAAAAATTTTATAAACCATATCTATGCATGAAAGTCTGCCAACGAGCAAAACACACCAAAAGAGCAGAATGTCATTCCGCCAACGAGCGACACACTGATGAACTCGCTCTAAAAACTAAACTAATAATACAGTAGCTCTATTTTCGTGCATCTCCATGTCTTGTGTTGTCAATTTTGTCTTGATTGCTAGAATAGAATGTATTTTGTGATGTGTAGTTGCATGTTTGTGATCTTGTGAACAACTTCCGCACAAAAAGAAAACTCAAAGACACAAAATTGTTCGCGAATAAGAAGACGAAGACAAAAAATCCCCTCTGTTTCGCCCATCCTCTAGTTTGGACAAATCGTCCTCACCCCCGTTTCCACTGCGGTTTCTCTCACCTCACCTGTTTTGCCACCAAAGGTTGCCGAGGGCAACAACCATTGACTGATGACGCATTTGTTCAGACAATCTTTATACCATAGCCAGACGGGCTGACCCCATCACTCCAGATGACATCAGGTCCAAAGAGAACCTGATTGAAGACAATGACGACAGAGCTCCACAAGTCGTCGGGGTCGCTATCGCACAAGCCCTTGTCAGTGCCAGTGTACCAGCTGCTCCAATGGACTTAACGACGGCGTACCAGACCCTAGGCACATACATCCTGGAGGCGGTAGCAGCCAAGGCTATTTTGAAAAGCAGAGTACTCCACCTGACAACAAACAATACTCGGTTGCGAGTAGAACTCATAAAGCTACAGCACGAGCTGATTCTAGCTCAACAACATGAACAAGAAGGGCATCAGGAGATTGCCAAGCTGCAGTAGAAGGAGGATGGCCTCAACCTATACTAACAGAGGCCTCCACGAAGGTGCGGGGGCTTCAATCCGAAGCGTCCCAATGGCTTGCTCCCCTCCAGGCGCAACTACAAATTTACGAAGCAGGGAATACATGCCTGGGGGTGGAAGTCAAAGCCCTACAAAGTGAAAAGCTCGTCTGGTTAGCTCAACCTGTACCAGACTCAAGGCCGCTATCTGAATCAGAGATGAATCTCTTTAGGTGTCAAGTGCATGTATATAGCCAAACATTAAACAGCTACCAGACAGAGTTCGATAAATATCGGACAAGCCAACTCATGAGCTCACCCAGGCCAAACAAGCCCTCGAGGCTTGCCAACAGTACATGGAGAAGAAGGCCCAGCCCACCCCCGTGGTAGTTCCACTGCCATCCGTTTTTTACGCTGCACAGGCCAGTACGAGCCAGGACCAAAGCCAACAAGCAGCAGGGGTGTTCAGTCAAGATCAAGGGTCTGAAGACCAAGACCAAGGACCAACAGATACGGGTGCTGAGACGCGAGGCCATGGCCAAGGTGCAAGTCCCAGCCAAAGCCAAGAGGAAGGACAGGCAACATCATCCAGAGGTTCGCGCACCATATCTGCCAGCTGGGCCTTTCAAAGACCAAAGTCCGTGGAGGAAAAAATAAACGAATTTCTAGCAAAATATCCCCACGAGTCATCAAGAGGCGGCTTACAGATATCTTTTTCATGTTAGACAATAAAGGGCAAGGATCTGCAAGCATTATCCGCCCTCCAACCACAACCAAAGTGGCATCAGCAACTTTTTTAAGATTAGAGATGTTTCGATCCGGTCAAGATGAGAACGTTTATGATTTGGATGAGATGAGATAGGTTGAGATGAGATTGTTTCGGTTGAGATAAGATCGCGTTCTAGATCCGGTTGAGATTTTTTGACGAATGGATTTGGTTGAGATTGGATCGTTCTTGATCCGGTTGAGTCAAGATCGATTCAGGATCGGGATCCGATTGAGATTGGATTGTTTTTTATCCAATTGAGTCGATCGTGCAGGATCCAGTTGAGATAAGATCGTATTTGATTTGATTGAGATCAAATGGTCTGGTATTCGGTCGAGATTGGATCATTCTGGATTCGGTTGAGATCAAATGGTCAGGGTCCATCGGTCTTGATCCGCTGGTCAAAATGAAATGGTTAGGGTTGATCGAGATGGGATCAGTCTATCCGGTCAAGATGGGATTGTTCTAGATCCGGTCGAGATCTAATGGTCAGGGTCCTGGTCGATATTGGATCCCGGTCAGGATGGGATCAGTCTTTATTCGATCAATATCAAATGGTCTGGTATCCTTGGTCGAGATTGGATCTGGTATGAGATCAAATGGTCAGGGTCTGGTCGAGATTGGAGAGATGGACTCTAATAAAAGTGGAGCATGACTTGCAAGAATGTGTGGAATCGTAAAAAGAGGTTGGTGACAGTGTGGGATAGGGATACAAAGAGAGGAGCAAAACGATGGAGATGGATGGATTTGAATGTGCTGATCAAATGCAGAAACTTCTGAAAGGTAGTAGATCTATGAATGATTGGAAAAATTGGTGTAGAAACCTAACTAGTGTTGATGTCAACATACTAGAAAGGCATATTCAATGAGTCTGTGTATGTTCAAAGAGGCAATGGCGTCAAATGTTTACTGATTCCTCATCAGTATGATTGGGTTTCTGCATAGATTCATTCTGATTAGCACTGTTGTATTTTCTTGGTTCTTAGTGTCTATTATCAGAGTTCTCTGGATCATTTTTGGGAATCAAGCCATGGTTCACAATGCTCAGCATAAAAACAGTATGCGGCACAATTGAGCACCAAATGTATGCCTTCTCTACTCCTACTTGCTATAACAACGAGATCAGATCAGATTCTAACAATCTACAATTAATCTACATGCAATAATGATTCAAACAAAACAAAACTAACAGCATTTTGAGAGCTCAAAGATCAAGAAACATACAATTTTTTATTCTTGGGCTGCCAAGAACATCAAGGACCAGACTGAATGGGAATATGCAAGATCTAAATCTCAGTCCTAGCCTTCATGATTTACCACAATTCTGAAAACATACATTCACAACTAGAAAGCAAGAAACTGATCCACAATACATATAGAAAAAAAGCTGGAAATTACTCTAATTCCACAACCACGCATGTTAGAATGGAAGTGCATGATCATAAGGGAACCACTCAAGCATGCCATCATGATCAAGGAGCTTAAAAAATGCCAAAAACTCATGGTAGCAATTCATGAGGATGGTGAAGATTCTGATGACAAACCAAATGTTGGAATGTTGCCTTATACAACAGGACAAACCACGACAACATCTACCACTATTGCATCAACGAATATCAATTCTACTACCGAGACGAGTTTGAGAAACTTGGTCAAAAGCAGCAGATGTAGCTGAATAAGATACAGTCCCAATTCGACGAAAAATTGAAATATCTTGAAGACATTCAAGCTAAGAGTAGCAAAAGAACTGAACATAATGTTAAGACTTTTCATAGCCGAGAGAATCTATGGTGTTCAATTTGTGTGGGCAATCTGGGCTTCTTAGCATGCATGTGCATGGTGTTTAAGCTAGTTTCATGCGTGATGAGTGGTTGGCAGTTTTGTGAATTAGCTGACTATTTACATCAGTGTGGTTACATGCCAATGGATCAAGGCTTGGAGAGAATTTTAGGCAATTGGTAGCTTTGAGTTGTTTCAAAATTGGTTTTCTAGAATAACACCGAAAATACAAGTTACTGGCAACTGGCAAAACGAATCCTACAGTATCTGAAAGGCACCCAGAATGTGGGATTAACCTACAAAGCTGAAAATGAAAAAAAAGGATTTGAGCTACACCAGTACAGTGATGCAAGCTGGGTGAGCTGCAAAGATGGCAACAAGTCCATTACTGGGGGATGTACAATAGTGTACGAAGTTACAATCAGCTGGATATGCAAAAAGCAAACCTTGGTGGCTCAATCCTCTTGCGAAACCGAATAAGTCGCAGTTTCAAATGTCGCAAATGAGGTAGTGTGGCTACAGATGATGCTGGAGGCAATCGGGATACCACAAGAGGGGCCAAGCACGATGATGATGGACTCTCAAAGTGCCATCTATTTGTCCCAGGATCCTGTCTTTCATTCAAAGACAAAGCACATACCTCTGAAGTACCATCACATTTGAGATTTGATCTCAAAAGGAGAGCTCCAGGTCCAGTATATAAAATCAGAAAATATGATTGCAGATCTGCTCATGAAACCGCTCGACAAGCCACTCTTTGCCAAGCAAAGAAAGGCAATGGGATTAAACGTACAAAGCTACAAGGTTCAAGAGAGAGTGTAAAAAATGGTGAACTTTTGCAACTTTGTCGCAGCACGAACAAGAAACGAAGGACGAACGAGAACAATTCGCGACAATCAACCTGCCTTTGACTCGAAGCACGAACAATTCACGAATCATTCGTGAATCGTAAACACACCTCCAGGACCGCAAACCGCAAAGGAGCACAAAATGAAAAATGTTGGAGGGTTTGTGGATCCCAAGGCAACCCTAACCCTAGTTAATAAGTAAGAGGGATTTGGCACCCTGCGTGTGTAAGTCCAACCCAATGATCACATAGTTGTTTGATTGATTAGTTTAAAGTTAATAGGCCTTTTTGCGGGACTTTGAATGTCGCAGGGCCTAATTGTCAAGTTAGTGACTGAAGTTGGGTTTCTCTCCAATTTTGATGGTTCCCACAATTTTTTAAATTTGAATAAAAAGAGAGGCAAGACTGGACCAATAGGATTCAGAGGCCAGGGTCCTCCTCTCTACTATAAAAAGGGACCAACTCGAGTTGTTCCTCATGTTCATTTTCTCATTTCAATAAAGCAGATTGGTTCTCTTTAGAAATGGATTGATGATGTTCTTGCTCTTCCTCTCTTTTCCTCCATTTTTCATGCTTTATTTGGATTCTACTAATTGTTGGATTTGATCATTATTGGGATTGCTATTTCTTATGCTTTTTGTGAAAGAGAAAGGGAGACAGAGAAGAGTAAGTTTCTATCATTGTTGTGGATTTAGGGTTAATGGATGTAGTGTTAATGCTTAGTGTTAATGGATGTTAGTATTAGATCCTCCATTCATGTTGAAATCTGAACTATACTATCGCTCTCATGGGAACGAACCTCCGCATGACAACTAACTCCGTCTCTTTGATGCTAGATTGACTAGATCTTGGATTCTGGTTAGGCAAGAAAAGAAATCCACTACAATTTTGGCACCGTTGCCAAGGAGCAACGCCAATTTTTCAGTCTGCAGCATGTTTGGCTGATGGTTAGCTTGCATTAGGCATCTTGTCATGGCATGAATAGTGTTAAAACTACATTGTAGGGATAGTTTGGGATTGATTATGCTAGATTTTGAGTGGATTTGCTTGTTTGAAATCTAATCTGATTATTAAACAGGAAAAGCTATTTAGATCACTAATCTTATGATCCATTTGGATCTGAGATATCAAAGAAAATAACAAAATCGTTCAAATCTGTCAAAATTGGTCAAAAAGAGGCAAAAAGCGTCATCAGAGCCCAAAACTTTCTACCCTCTTTCTAGAAACCTTTGCCGAGTTGCAGACACCTTTGGTTTTGTTTACAGAACCTTCAGATTAAAGGGCGAAGATTAATTCCCAGCAGATTTCCAGAAACATCGGAAAAACCACCAAAAAACACCAAAAATGATCAAAATCCTAAAAAAATACAGAAAAAGAACCTTCGCCCAATTCACTGTGCTTAGATGTGATTCAGATCTATCTATTGACAGGTCGACAAAGAATAGTATCAAAAATAGAAAGGTTTCTAGAGGATCAGTTGTCATATTGTCATATTTTTGCCAAAAAAGTCACTTTTTTGCAAAATTATCAGTGTTACTCTTGATCCTTCGCTAGAACCTTCACCGAGTTTCCAGAACATTTTATTTATATAAAAATACTATTTTTGAGTTCGGCAAAAATTTACCTTGATCAGATCACAAAAAATCCTGATTTTTACCCTCGCCAGATCACAAAAACTATACTTTCTTGTGTCAGAAACCTTCGTCCGGTTGTCCATAGTTTTATCTGTGTCAGATCTTCCATCTGAGAAGTCGGTGAAGGTTATTTTTCAAGATAATGCCAAAAAAGTGTTTAGAGAGTTTTTATCCCAAAATAGCACTGTTGAACCTTCGCCGAGCCAACCTTTGCCTAGATAACCTTCGCCAGTCCTATTTTTAGTTTCTGATTTTTCAGATCAAGTCTCTGTCAACATTTGGATCAGAACTAATATATTCTGAATTGGACTCTGAGAGAATTATCATTTTTGAGAAGTATTGATTGATCAAATTTTGGTTAGTTTTTCATCATATAGAATTAGATTCTTGAAAAGTGGAACAGAGCTAGCAGACCTAATCTGAGATAGTTTTTGAAAAAATCTATATCCAATCACATTATCAATTTGATCTAAATGGCTACCCCTGGAGCTGCTCCTAGAGGCGCTCCACAGGATGTCAATCCAATTATTGCTAGAAGAGCACCTCGATTGGATCTACCCAAATATAATGGATTAACAGATCCAGTTTGATCTCTGTAGATCTATGCTGAATTCTATGAGGTCTATGGTGAGATTTATCCTCAAGATAAACTTAAGCTATTTCCTATGGCCTTAATAGCACAGCACAAGATTGGTACTATAGTCAAGAGGAAACTAAGCATACAGATTGAGAGGTTGTTAAATGAGCCCTTATCACACGGTTCAAACCGCGGAAGTTTATGGAAGACCCTTTCCTACTTTTAAGTAAAATTAAAATGGGAAAGTGAAAAATGGTTCGAGATTACATCGAAAGGGTGAAACATCTTAGATCTGAATGTGAGCCTGAGCTGATTAATGAAAATGCCATGATTATGTGATTTTTGTCAAGTCTACCTAAACGGATCCGACGTGAACTGAAACGCCATAATGAGTACGCACTTTTGCAAAATACGATGGACGATGCAATTTGAGAGGAGGATGAAGATTCAGATGATGAGCCGAATGTCAGTATGTTGCCTTATACAGTAGGGCAGACTACTACGACATCCACCACTATTGCATCAACGAATGCCAATGCTACTGCAGAAATGATACTCAATGAGTTCAAGAAACTTGGGAAGACCCAGCAGAAACAGATGGAAAAGTTGCAGTTGCAATTTGATGAGAAGATCAAAGCATTGGAAAATTTTCACGGAGAAGCGAACAAGGAACGTGAAAAGTTTGCAAAGACTTTTCCTACCAGGGAAAATGTCTCTGTTCTATTTGTACAGAAAATCACATAGTGAACGAGTGTCCTCAATTGAAAAAATTAATGAAAATCAGTGTTTGCCATCTGTGTAATTCACCTGACCATGAGACTGCCTTTTCCAACTTCAACCCTCGGATGATTCAGCAGCGGTATGCCCAGATGGGATATCGAGATCCAAAGTATGGAGGCAATCCAGCAACAAGACTATGACAATCTAATCTTGGATACCCGGAGCATCTAGCCTTGCCTGCCCCACCAAAGCACTCCGCTCCTCCAGCCAATTTGATGGAACCAGACCTTACGAAAGTGTTGAGCAATGGAGCTACGGTAATGATCAGGAAGGTGGATCTTCAGAATAGTATGCCATTTATGTTGCCGCTCAACAACAAGCCTCGAGAAATTGGGCCAGAGCACCACTTGGATGCTTTGCATGTGGAGAAAATCACAAAGTTGCAGAATGCCCAAATAAAGAAAAATTTGTACCATTCTGTCGTGACTATGGATATGGGCATTGCTATAAAGACTGTCCAACAAAATCGAAGCCACCATCAACTACAGCACCTGTAAATTTGATAACAATCAAGCAAGGATCGGTAGCTCATAATAAACCAAGTGCACCCTTGATGGTGGTCATCAGAGCACAAAAGCAAAATGAACCAGTAGTGGATTCAGTACCTGCTGATTCTATACCATTGAACGATACACCAACAACATCGGAAGTTTATCCAAATCTTAATATAGAAAAACGAAGATATCAGGATATGAGACAATGGATTAAGCATTTGCAAGAAGCACAGGAATTTGAAGCTGCTAAAGTAACAGCTGAAGTTCGGTCTTCACCATTGTAGCCTTCAAGAAATTTACATACGGATATGAATGATCAATTACATCATCACGAAGAACCCGTCAAGATGACGGAATTGGAAGCACCGCATACAGAATTACTCATGAATATTTTGTCTAGCAAGATCAATATTTTATTGGGAGAGCTCCTAAAGTTAGTGCCAAAAGCAAAAGAAATCTTAGCGCAAAAGTTAGATCAAGAAGAATCAGAAGACCATCAGGAGCCGCTCTTTTGTGCTGGATTTGAAGAATCTAACGATGTACTACATGTTGGAGCAGCTTGGAAAAATGAACAAAAGAATATCACTCTGCCAATACAACATAGACAATTTTCTAAAGAAGCAGCCGTGATAGACGACAGTTCAGGTTTTAACCTGATTTTTACAAAGCTATGTACAAAATGGGGCCTTACAAAGATTAAGCCTGCTACTTTTGCTATTAAGCTAGCTGATCAAACGACGGTCAACAGAATGGGGCACCTATGCTTACAAAGTAATGTCGTTTGGACTCTGTAATGCACCAAGTTCATTGCAAAGAGTAATGTAATTTGCCTTTAAAGTTTATCTGCAAGAATTCTTTGAAATTTACTTGGACGACTTGGGAGTTCATAGTACAGATACAGACCACCTGGATAGATTGGAGAAAGTCTTTGAAAGATGCCGCAAATATCAGATTTCTCTAAATCCAAAAAAATGTCAGATATGGATTTCTCACAGAGTGGTGCTTGGACATGTGATATCAAGACATGGTATTGCCATCGATTACTCTAAGATCAAAGTTATTGTGGAATTGCCACCGCTAGCAACAATTCGAGGAGTTTATGTGTTTATGGGTCATGTGAACTACTATCGAATTTTTATTATCTTCTTTGCGGATTTAGCATGACCTATAGACAAATTAACTATTGTTCCTATTTGGATAGTAGAGGCGTCAGAAGTCTTTGAAAAGTTACAAAAGCATTATCTTCAGCACCAATACTACGTTCTCCAGATTGGACATTAGAGTTTCATGTTTATACGGACGTCTCAAAATACGCCATTGGATCAGTTTTGACGCAGCCATGTGACTATAAGAAGGATTATCCTATACGATTTGCAAGCAGACAGCTTACAGATCCAGAGAAGAATTATTCAACAACAGAACGTGAAGCGCTAGCCATGATTTTTTCTGTTCCAAAATTTCGTCACTATCTCATGGAAATGCACTTTGCATTTTATACGGATCATCAACCATTACTTTACTTGGTAAATAAGACGTGTAATGTTGGATGTATTGCAAGATGGTTATTATTATTGATTGAATTTGACTTTTGAATTGTGGTTAGAAAGGGGAAGCAACATTATCTAGCCGATCACGTTTCACGAATTGAATCCGCACCAGTTAATACTGAAGTGGATGATGAACTGCCAGATGCTGCATTGTTCTATATTGAAGCAGTACCTGATGGGGCGACAGATATTGTTGAGTACCTGATGCTAGGACAACCGAATGACTCTTTGACAAAAGTAAAGAAGAGACAATTGATTCATAAGGCTCAACCTTATCAATTAATTGCAGGACAATTGTATCGTCATGGATCAGATAATATTTTACGAAGATGTGTTTACCGCATGAAGTACCAGATCTAATCATGTTTTCACATGATGGCATGGGTGGAGGACACTTCTCTACAAATATTATTGTTCGCAAACTTTTGCAATCCGGTTGTTGGTGGCCTATGCTTCATAAGGACACAGAAAATTTTATTCAGACATGTGATGTCTGCCAGCGAGCACAATGGCCTACTCGACAGAATTATAAACCCTTACATTCGGTTTTATCGCAAGCATCGTTTGAAAAATGGGGACTGGATTATGTTGATCCTATTCATCCCGCTTCTCAAGGAACTCAGGCTCGATACATTATCGTCGCAACTAATTATATGACCAAGTGGGTTGAAGCCAAAGCTGTCAAAGTAGCTGATGCGAAATCTACAGCTAAGTTTCTATATGAAAATATTATAGTCAGATTTGGATGTTTGATCGAAATTGTCAGTGATCGGGGTACACACTTTGTTAATTAAACAATAAAGTGTTTATTGGAAGATTTTTTTTTGTTATACACAGATTTAGTACTACCTATTATCCCAGAGGGAATGGCCAAGCTGAATCTTCCAATAAGATTCTCTGCACCATTATGACAAAGACAGTTGAAGCAAGTCGGTCTGATTGGGAACATAAATTGTATGCAACATTATGGGCATTCAGAACCGCTTACAAAAATAGTACAAATCAAACACCTTTTCAACTGGTTTATGGTCAAGATGTTGTTATGCCAATTGAATTTTTAATCCCATCTTTACGCATAGTAGCAACGGAATGAATAAATGATGATCAGCCTTTACAACTTTGCCACGATACGTTGCACAAATTATGTGAAACCCGATTGATGGCAGTTCATGCCTTAGCAGCCGAGAAAGCCCGCCGCAAGGCATGGCATGATCGGCGATTGCATAAGAAAGATCTGGAAGCAGGAGATCTTGCATTGATGTACAAAACCAAGCTGATCAAGGGTAAGTTGAAGTTTACAGGGCTTCAAGGCCCATATAAAGTGAAGGAAATCCTGAACTATGGCGCAGTAATTCTTGAGCACTTGGATGGGAAACAATTTGGTACTCCGGTAAATGGCAGCCGATTACGCAAGTTTCGGCAGTCTGCTCCGCCAGTTTAGCAAGCTTGATCTCAATATATTTTTTGCATTTGATTTGTTTTCAATTTTTTGTTTTCAGTATTTAATTTGCTAACATTTTTTGGAAAAAGACAGTTGAAAAAAAATTAAAAAATAAGAAAAGACTGATGAGCAAAAGTCAGGATGTCATCAGCATAAGGAAACGGAAGCACAATATTTTTATGGAAAATGACTTGAAAAACCACTGTTTTGGGCCGATTTGGCCAATATAGTATCAGAAACCTTCGCTGAGCTCTCAGACTGTAATCCACCCTTGATTTATTTAAATTGAGGTGGGCGAAGGTTTCTAACAAGAGAAAATTCAATTTATGAGTCAGACGAATGTTCAGTGATATGCCATTTTGGGAACCTTCGCCAAGCATCATAACATCATTATGAACCTTCGCCGACCTACTAGATGATCTTATAATGTCAAAATTAGGTTGTCCATAGGTTCAGATTGTGGTAAAAAGCATTTATGACAGTACCTGGGCGAAGGACCCTCCTGGGCGAAGGTTCATCCTTTGCTAGCCCTGGAAAACGTTCGCCTGATAGGTTCAGATTCCTAGAAACCTTCGCCGAGATTTTTATAGCCTATTTTTCCAATACTGTACATGCCTGCAAGTTTTTGTTCAGAATTGATCAGCCCAACTACTATTCAGTGTAATGGACCCACCAAATTCACCAAATTCGATTCATTTCTCACTTGTGCTAGCGAAGCTCTTGCAAATTTTTCTTGCGACCAAAGCCTTTCAGATTTTCTGCATTGCCTTCTGATACATTCTCACGCGGTTATAATTCCTTTCTGATCATCATGTTTTCTACCGATACTTCCCAGTCTCTGCGCTATACTATCCATCGTGATGTCCCATTTGCAACGGACATCATGATTCTTCCTAGCACAAGCATGGTCACTCAATGGATGACCCTTGCGGAGCCTCTACTTACTACAATGGATATTCATGAGAGAGAATTTTCGGGATGCATCAATATGGATTTCATCACTCTTGCCTTCAGTATGTGGAAGGAAGAGAAATCCAAGTTTTACATCACCTTCCAAGGAGCCACACACAAGGTGCGTGTCACTGAGGCCGCAATTGCAGCTATAGGTATCTCATTCGGTACGCACGCCTCACCCAATCACAAGCATGCCAAACAGGCCATCAAGCCATACATTGACCTCACCAACGATCCGCATTGGACTAATGATGGTTACCTTCTGGAAGCCATCACTGAGCCTTCCATCCACGCTGCTGCCCAATTGTTGAATCATTTCCTGATGGTTGGCAACCTCAAGAAAGATCGCATCACATCTCAAATCCTTCACAGGATAGTGGAGTCCCACATCAAATTGGCCAAAGCCCCTCTTGAACCATATAACTGGTTCAAGACTGTTTCTGGTGAGCTCAAGCGAGCTATTAAGGCCAATACAAGGCAGCAATTTGTCGTTGGC
Source organism: Diphasiastrum complanatum (assembly GCA_029204225.1). Classification (NCBI taxonomy): domain Eukaryota; kingdom Viridiplantae; phylum Streptophyta; class Lycopodiopsida; order Lycopodiales; family Lycopodiaceae; genus Diphasiastrum; species Diphasiastrum complanatum. Next base: position 43,388,075 of record CM055100.1, on the reverse strand, counting down.
TCTCTACTGTCCCTCTTAGCCGCTTCTCACTTAGAAAACAGAATCCATGGCTTCCACTTGGATTCTATGCTTTCGGTTTATGAAGAAGCACCAACCGAGTCATCTCACCAAGCTTCAAGTTCTCATAGTCGTCGTCATCCACGCAGCGAGATCATAATTCCTAACTCGCCTTCCATGTCACGACGTCGTACTAGACATACCTCGTCAGCTGCGCTTCCACCCCCTGCTGTTGTTCGCACTGAACTTCCCATTCCCCTCGCCTCTGATGCTTCCCTTGCCTCTGCTCCCATACAAGGACAGTCTGTGACCATTGGGCCTACCATTCCCATCACAGCTGCCCAGGCCGCCTCACCCCCGCACACCGAAACAACCTCACCCAACACAAAGTTCTTCATGGATATGTTCAATGATTATGACCCCTTTGGGGCCACCAAAATCTTTGAAATGCCCCAGAGCCCAACACCCTTTGAGCCCCAATCCCCTGGAAGAGGATTCGGGCATATCCATGAAGCTACTGTTGGTGTCGAAGATGCCAGTCAGCAACCACCCACACAAGGTAGCCCAGCCACACTTCGGGTCGACACAACTGTCAAGTCCCCAAAGCAATTCGACGCCACGGTGCCTGAAGGGTTTGAAGACGAGGATATTTTTGAAGAAGAAGAGACTTTGGCACCTATTCCACGCCTACCACGGACAGTACCATCAGGGTCTCCTGCTGCTGCCACCTCCATGACTGTCAATTCTGGTGATGCTCTCAGGTTAGTTTCAAGCCTTGGGCAAGTGATCCTGTCTATGCTGGATAAAAAAAAAGAAATGGAGTAGAGGATCTCTGTTTTAGGATCTGAAAGCACTCTGATCAGCCAAAACATTGTCCAGTTGGATCGAGAGGTAAAGATAGCCAAACAACATGAAGAAAAGGTTGAAAGCGAAAAGACATTGGCCTAGCAACAAGCTGATCGCTTGGAAACCTACATCAGCTCCCTGCAAAATGCCCTGACAACCGCACAGGATCAGGTAGATAAGACAGTGCAAGAGCCAAGCAACAGGTGCAGTTGTTGAAGGGGCAATTACAAATGGCCGAACAAGATCGCACACGGCTTCAAGGTGAATTGGATGCGACCACCCTTCAGCGTGATGCGTATCTGCAAACACAAACACCCGATCATCTAGTCACACCGACGGAGATTGCATATTTGTTCAAGAAAGTAGAAACATACAAAGTGGCCCTTCAAGGATTCCAAGGCCACTTTGATAGGTTCAAAGGAGCAGGTTCAACCGAGTTGAAAAAGGCAAAAGGGACCATCAACGTCTATGAAAAAGCCGCCGCTCAAGTGTTGGAAGCCCGACCACAAATCCCCATCCCGGTCATGCCACAATTCTCCCCTTTGTGCCAAGAAGTTGTACAGATAGATACAGAGGTTGATTCGATCATGGACCAGTGGGGAGTTCCAGATCTAACAAATCAACCGCCAACTATACCGACAGTACAAGTGGGTCCATCCTCATCAAGGACAGGCCAGCTATTCAGAAGGCCCATCAGCGTCGAGGACCAGATCGAGACCTTCTTAAAGCAGCATCCACATGAGTCCTCGCATGGTGAATGGGTTCTCAAATTTAAGACCTCCGAGATCGAGGCCGACAAAGAACTGGACAAAATACTTGCACTGGGAGAGTAGCCGACATGGAAAATCATGGTTTTTGAGAAAACCCCGGAATCAATTAGGAGTTACGTTGCCAGCCCCCGCCAGTTGCGGGTAGATCCTTATTACGTGCCAATGCCGCGAAGACAAAAATGGAAAGATTTGGGATTGGCTATGGATAAAATCACCATCCATACGTCCAATTGGCCAGTCATCCACCAGCCTTACAGCTGGAATATTGCAGTGGATTTCCACCGGGCCTTACAAGCATATCAGAGAGAGTATGTCCACTCTCCGGATCCAACAGTGCAACAATCGGCAATGTTTGCAAAAGATCTAACTCTGTTGGCGTCAGTGGCAACCAAATGGGACGATTGTCTTCCTACCCTGGCATTTGATCAAAATAAGCCGGTGGCCTCAGAGCAAATCAAAGATCAGCTGTCGATTGCTCGACTGTATTTCCATGTGGCTATGATGGGAGGCTCTTGGGAATCCTGCTTCACCTGATGGACAACTTCCAAGTGGATTGCCGGAGCCCACCGTTGTTTCCTGTCCCATAATTTGGATTTCAATACTGCATGCCTTGACTTTATGGAGAAGGTGCAGTATCATTTAATTAAGATTTGGCGCGAAGCCAATAAAAGTCCCCAATAACTGCATATTGCAGGTGTCGTGGGACCGCCACCAGTTTTGGTGGGGGATACTGTTGGAGGGTTCGCGGATCCCAAGGCAACCCTAACCCTAGTTAATAAGTGAGAAGGATTTGGCACCCTGCGTGTGTAAGTCCAACCCAATGATCACATAGTTATTTGATTGATTAGTTAAAAGTTAATAAAGGACTTTAGGCCTTTTTGCGGGACTTTTAGTGTCGCAGGGCCTAATTGTCAAGTTAGTGAATAAAGTTGGGTTTCCCTCCAATTTTGATGGTTCCCACACTTTTTTAAATTTGAATAAAAAGAGAGGCAAGACTGGACCAATAGGATTCAGAGGCCAGACTCCTCTTTACTATAAAAAGGGACCAACTCAAGTTGCTCCTCATGTTCATTTCCTCATTTCAATCAAGCAGATTGGTTCTCTTTAGAAATGGATTGATGAATGTCCTTGCTCTTCCTCTCTTTTCCTCCATTTCTCATGCTTTCTTTGGATTCTGCTAATTGTTGGATTTGATCATTATTGGGATTGCTATTTCTTATGCTTTTTGCGAGAGAGAAAGGGAGAGAGAAAAGAGTAAGTTTTTATCATTGTTGTGGATTTAGGGTTAATGGATGTAGTGTTAATGCTTAGTGTTAATGGATGTTAGTGTTAGATCCTCCATTCATGTTGAAATCTGAACAATACTATCGCTCTCATGGGAACAAACCTCCGCGTGGCAACTAACTCCGTCTCTTTGATGCTAGATTGACTAGATCTTGGATTCAGATTAGGCAAGAAAAGAAACCCACTACAATTTTGGCGTCGTTGCTGGGGAGCTACACCAATTTTTCAGTTTGCAGCATGTTTGGTTGATGGTTAGCTTGCATTAGGCATCTTGTCGTGGCATGAATAGTTCCAGGTCCAGTATAGGCATCTTGTTTGGCTTGATCTCAAAAGGAGAGCTCCAAGTCTAGTATATAAAATCAGAAAATATGATTGCAGATCTGCTCACGAAACCGCTCGACAAGCCACTCTTTGCCAAGCAAAGAAAGGCAATTGGATTAAATGTACAAAGCTGCAAGGTTCAAGAGGGAGTGTCAGAGGTGACAAGACTTGATTGTCATGATGTCATTTCTAAGTTATTGATTTGTTCTTTGTTGTAGTTCAATCTCATCTATTTTGAGCTGCATCATTGGTTTACATTATGGACATGTCCTCATCCATTTCAGTCCTTCAATGTTTTTCCTAAGTAATGATCAATCAAATGTTATTTGACAGGCATAACAAAATCTTAACTTTGTTTATTTTATCTCACTTGATTGAACTCGTGAAATATTCCTTAGTGTGGATTACTCCACTTAAATCTTTATATCTTTGTAGGTTTTATTAGAAATAAAATTATAATCATGTAAAGTGTTGATTCTATGATGTTGGTTATGTTTCATACATCATAGAATCATAAGAAAAAATTGGTGCATTGGGTATCACTAGGGACTATTCTGATTCTTTTAGGAGCCAGTCTCCACCTCTCAAATGGTAAGTGTGTGTTTTGAATTTTTATTTAGTTTTATAAGATTACAAATAGCTTGATTTATCCTTCTTATTTATTAAAACCATTCCAACTTCAGCCATGTTGACACCTTTCATCTTGCGCTCAATGAGATTTTATATATGGCTTTGGCAGAAAGTAATACTACTATATCAATTTTTCCAACATTCATGCCATCAAACTTGATATTTTATGTCTCTCTATTATAAAGAGAACCTATTTTTTTGCTTGAATGAAGTAGAATAGTGGAGTGCATTACGACTTTGTGGACTAAGAAATGTGCACTTGCATTACTATATTGCAACAATTTTTATTAATAAACAATTGTACAGCCATTAGAGGAGTTCTAAATCCAAAAAAGACCCTTTGTAAAAATTCTTTTTATATTTTTTCTCAATTTTTTCTTACACATGGACCAATCAAAACACTCAAATTTGAAATCTACGTAACGTAACTTTTTGAGTCCACATTTTGATTCAACACTAAAAATGGTATAACTTTTTAGTGGTAAGTCCAAATTTAGCGAAGTTTGGTGCATTGGAAGGCGCTCAACAAGAGCTTTCCAATGATTTGTTACATGACATACTTCTAAGCTACGATTAAAAAGTTATGGCAAGTCAAAAGTATTAGTGTTCTAATATTTTAATAATATAAACTACATCTTGCACAAATTCTGAAAGGGTCTTTTTGGAACTCAAAACTCCTCTAATGTTCAGCTTCGTATGCATCACATCTGGCATTGCAGGACTGCTCTTTTCTATTATGTATACGTTGGTCTTCTCTCTCTCTCTCTCTCTCTCTCTCTCTCTCTCTCTCTCTCTCTCTCTCTCTCATGTAGCCTAATTTTCTCAATTCTCAATTTAGTAGAGGCCTTTACTATAAAGACCATTAGGGAAAACCCCTAAGATGAGGATAGGAAAACACAATAGGAGAGACTATGGAGCCAAAATGCCCAACCAAAGGTCTGGATCTAGCCCCCAAGCCATGCCATGTGATAGAAGAGGAGAAGAGCGAAAAGCGTGACCTAAACCCAAGTTGTCGACGAGAGAATCTCTACCTCATTATATAGAAAGTAGATTTCTGTGCATGAACTCATGCAATCCCCATGCTAGTCAACTATAAATAGGTCACAACTCTTCATGCATTCCTTCTGCCTATATTTGTCACATGTACATGCACTACTCCATATGTCTCAATTAGAGTGTCTAGGTCTTCTCAAGGTAATTAGTCACAACAGGCCTCAACATGGAGTTAAATCTCGGTGTGACCAATAATCTCGAACATTAGAGGGCCGGTCTACCATATTAGGACTATAATTTCCATGTCTCGAGAAAGAAAAGACATGAAATTATTTTTTAAGCTTTCAACTTTTAACTAGGAATGATTATCCTTAGTCTGATCTTTCCTTTTGAATATGTACTCAGTGACGCAATGATTCTACAATTACTTGACTCTACACAGGGTTGGATTATTCTCCTTCTTACTAATCGACTAATCGATTTTAATCCTCATCCATTGTTTATCTAGTTCTGTGGATTTTTCCGTGTCTTTACACAGTCTGCAGATTTACAAGTGTTTTTTACACAGTCTGTAGAAATACACGGAGTTTGACAACAATGTCCTATATGGATTTTCAAAATAAAACTAGTCTTATTGCAGACAAACAGAATGGATCCAATTATCATTTGTGAAAATTTAAGATGAAGACCTTACTAATCGAAAAGCTTTCGCGCTTATTATTCCCAATATATCAGATACACAGATTGGACACATAGCTAGAGCTAAAACTTCAAAAGACATTTGGGACATCCTGAATTCATTGTATGACATGAGGGACGTAACTAATAAGTTACATCTACGAAGAAAATTCTTCACATTCAAGATGTCTAATAGTGATTCTCTTCAGAGTCACATTAACCAGTTTAAGAATATCTTGCAACAGATGGCCGCCGCCGGATCATCTTAGACGATCAAGATGCAATTATGACATTGCTTTCAAGCTTGCCCTCTACATATGAGAACTGGGTGATGATCATATCGACACACTCAGATTTAACTCTTACTAGAGTTATCACTATGTTGTTGCAAGAAGACAATAGAAGAAGTCAAGACACTTTGTCTACTTCCTCCTCTCAAGCTCTATATGTCAACAAATGCTCTAAGCGACAGAAGCAAAAAAGCTCCAAGAAGGCTGCAACGAATCAGAAACAGACTCAAAGTCAAGAACAATTATCAAATCCACAGTCGACAAAGAAGATGTTTTGCAGGTATTGCAAGCGCAATAACCATGAGATCAAGGATTGACGAATTCTCCAGGCGAAGAATGTAGCTAAGCAACCTAATCAACAAGCAAACATAGTTTCATCATCTCCCCAGGTCAATAATTATAATTTATTTGAGATCTATCTATGATAAGAGACAATCTAGGATTAAGAAATTGAAGATACCAACATCTTGGAACATTCCAATTTCCAAGTCTTATCCAAGTAGTAATTCAAATTATTATATGAAAATAATTTTCATGCCGAAAGGATCATATGAATTTCATTTGATGTCCAAGAATGAGAAATTAAAAAGAAGGGTTCTTAAAAGTGAAAATAGTTTTAAGGGCTCTCTGATTTTGTAAATTATGAGATACCATTAATGGGTCTGGATTTTCCCATATCGTGAATAGGTACTCAAACTTACCATTGGTAATCAGATCTTTACAATCCTTGAATTCTCTTTCCAAAATAAATGACATCCCATACCATCAGTTCTTCCTTCCAGACAATCCTTAACCGCCATGTCTGATATTCTAGAGATCCAAATAATCAATATAGAATTCCTATACCAAGTATAGGCACATATATAATCAAACACTAGAGAATTCATAAATTTTATCCCGATGGATTGTATCCATTTACGACAGCATGATCCAACCATAAGGTTCCACACATGGATTACTGTCACATTTTAAGTATTCATGGTTAGTAAAACTTTATCAATCAAAGATCCTCATCCTTAAAAGAAAGCCATTTTTTGTACTATATGTTCCTTATTCATCCAAATCATATTAAAATCTATAGTCATTCTCATGGTCATACTTGATATCAAATAGGAATTCACCTAAATGTCCTTCTACTGATTACTGGTAGGAACACTCCAAGCATTCCCTAAGCTTCACCAGTTGTGATCCATTTGCATGGAACATCAGTTACAGGGTAATGGTTGCTTCACTAACCAAACATGCATTGCACTCTAATCATCCAAATTAAAGAATTAGACTGTTGCTCTTCCAATGAATGTTCCAATCTTGCAGATTCTTTGGAGGGTTCACATAAGGAAATGAAACTTTCCATCCTTGTCATGCAATCATCTGAATCATGTATCTTTGTTGCAAATAGTCCATACTAACAGGATAAATCGATTTACAGCCAATTTATCTATGAAATTTAAACAAAATTACGTGTTTAAGGACATTACGAAACGGTGCACGAAATCTAAACCTCTAACTAAGCAGAACAAACAACCTGATCTACCATCGTAGATTGTTCTACCATCATTGAAAGTTTCCTCAAAAAGACAAAGAATTACGAACATGAATTCACACTAATTCTTAGCATCTTTACCAACATTGATCATGTAAAAGAGCACTCTACCATCATATTGGACAAGCATGCTTTAAACCAGAATTTGTGAATCCAACTCCATAATCTCCATGAGAAAATAGCACTCATTGGGATGTAAATCCAAGTGCTTCGAACTTCCAAAGTGATGTAGAGCTTGTCCCCATCCTACCAAGACCGCGAGTCTTAGTCGGGCTCTGATATCAATGTAAAGACCACTAGGGGCCCTAAGATGAGGATAAGAAAACACAACAGGAGAGACTATGGAGCCAAACCGCCCAACTTCCAAACTGATGTAGAGCTTGTCCCCATCCTATCCAAGACCAAGTCTTAGTCGAGGCTCCGATATCAATGTAAAGACCACTAGGGAAAAAACCCCTAAGATGAGGATAGGAAAACACAATAGGAGAGACTATGGAGCCAAACTGCCCAACCAAACCTAGATCAAACCTGGATCTAGCCCCTGTGCCATACCATGTGATAGCAAGAAGAGAAGAGAGAAACTGGTGACCTAAATCCAAGTTGTCGACGAGAGAATCTCTATTACTATAAAGAGAGTGGAGTCCTATGCATGACCTCATGCAATCGCCATGCTGGTCAACTATAAATAGGTCACAGCTCTTCATGCATTCCTCCTGCCTATATCCGTCACACGTACATTCCATATGTCTCAATTAGAATGTTTGGTCTTCTCAAGGTAATTACTCACAAACAGGCCTCAACATGGAATTAAATCTTGGCGTGACCAACAATCTCGAACACTGGAGGATCGGTCTACATTCAGTAGATGTGACTCGACGCATAATCTCGTTCGTGATAGGACAACTTGAAAGAAGATCGCTTTTCGACAATCTGATTGCTTGCAATTCGAATAGATATACAAATGATAAAGAAGAATTAGAAAATGTGTTACAACACAATATTTTGCATAATTCGATATAAAGGACTTTTTTGAGCATATATGAATATAGTGTCGAAACTCAAGTGTTACCGTTTATATCATTAGCTTCGTTTCAAGAAATGTTAAAAACTGAAGTACATGCATTTGAAAACATGGAAATCGATCCATTCGAACGACTATATATATTACTGCAAGACGTAACGTCCTACAACAGAAGACAAAATATCCAAAAACCTTGCCACGCGAAATGCCAGGCACTTCATCATGGCATAGACAAAATTTTAAAGATCTATTAACGATGGTGACATATTGGGGATTACCAGATTTTATTCTGACATTGACAAGCGATGAAACAACTGAATTACAATGGTCAGAAATCCGACAAATAGAAGAAATGGTGAAAAATTATAATAGGAATTTCGATTGGAGAAATTGTCCGATTGAATGTTCATTGCTGTTTGTCAAGAAGTTGGAATTATTCAGGAAAGAATTCATTCTTTCAAAAAGGTCGAATTAAACACTACATGTTACGATACGAGTTCCAAAATCGAGGTTCTGTAGATGCCCATATCAGGCTATGGGTTAAAAGAAAAGATGTGAAAAAAATTGGAAATGAAATTGTTGCATTCATTCTTGCGAAACTCAATCTGGAAACAAAAAAATTCCAAATTTCATTAGATCCAGTCAGAAAACAAATATATGAATTAGTCGTACGAAAACAAATCCATTATTGTAGATCAGCTTGCGCCATCAAAGCTGATAAAAAAAAAAACAAAGACCTGTAAATATGGATTTCCATTCGAAAAATATTCGACATTGACTGAATTAGACGCAGGAACTAAACGATGGCTATACTTCCGACCGAGATATGAGGATCGTAACGTAGTACCTTATCATCCAACAGTGCTATTGTTATGGCAAGCACACATGAATTTACAACGGATTACAAACACTGGCTGGTCATATTACCTATTGAAATATGCAATGAAATCAGAGCCAACAGAGCCATTGAATCTAAATATAGATGACACCAAAAAGATTGGATTATTCCATGCTGATGGAAACGTGTTAAAATCATTATCTAGCTACATCTTGACAAAACCGATATCATTGCCAAAAATTAGTTTCACATATTTACAAATTCCAATTATCAAAAGAAGCGAAGTTGTTCAGTACGTAGATAGCTCCTTTCCAAATTTGCGACGAAAATTTATAAATTATAACAATACAATACTATTGCATCCAATTGATATCTACACATATAGACCTGAAGAACTTGAAAACATGACTTTTAATGAGTATTGGCGCCGATTTATTGTAATCGCAAAAAAAAACTATTTTCAAAAAGAAATATATATGGATCAATTAGGACATTATTTGTATAAAAATACTAAAATAATCAGATTCACAACTTATCATCCTGCATATCAAACAAAAGGTTTCTTTTTCAATATCTTATTAGAAAAATGTCAATTTTGAAAAGAACATGAACTTTTGAGTCTCGTGGACAGTGATCGATCGTATTATACAGAATGCATACTGCGTGATTTCATTCGAAATGAGAAAGACATTGAACATTACGTTGAAGATTATTCGAATAAACAAATGCTTCAAAATGAACAACGACAACAAATTGTAAGTATCTTATTGCAACATAAATCATTTTCACGCGAACCATTATTTCAAGTCATATTTGATTATGAAAATAATGCTCAGTTTTCATTAGGAACTGATACAAAAGATATGTTAGGTATTTCACATAAATTTCAATCATTTGAATATTTTTCATCGACAACAAAACAAGAAAGTGCTTTTTTGATTTTGATGTCAAATCAATCAGGTATTTTTGTATTGTCAGGTACACCAGGAAGTGAAAAAATGCATCTAATAAAATATTTAACATTCGCGCTCAAAAAAACAAACAAATCTGTTTTGTTATGCACCACAACAGGTGCAGTTGCGTGTAGGCTTAGTAAACGTGCATTGACAGTGCACAATTTATTTTTGATCCCTGCTAATGCTCTCTATATACGAAATCTAATGCCTACTGATGTGCATTACAAAAAAATCTTTAGTGCTGATATCATTATTATCGACGAAATGTCTATGATGACTGCTTAAACGTTACAGCTTGTCATACACCAAATAAATCAAGTAAAAGCAAATTTATATCGTCTGCCTTTTTTAGAATTTCATCTTGTTGTTAGTAGGCAATCATGCACAATTGCCAGCAATATGTAAACATAAAACTGATAGTTTATGTTCGATATGCCACATCTTGACATCTTTATATTGGAAAATGGCGATTCAGATCCACCTGACTTATTCGATTCGACATGCGTCAGATGCTTTATATCTTTCCTTTTTAAACACGACAAGGTTTAGAAAGCCAACATTAGAAGAAATCAATGATACATTGAATCAACAAATAATTTCAAAAGAAGAAGTTTTGAAAATGATTAGCTCTAACGTGACAATAATGCACGCACAAACAAAATGTCAAAAGATATATGTGCATTACAAAAATTCTTCAATGAGAAAAATATCATAAATGTACCAGTCAAAACAAATGCATTAGACAATCCAGAATTAAAATCATGGCTTGAGGACTCGTCATTTCATCAACTAGACCAAATTGCAAAGAATGCAAAGATCATGGTTCTTACGAATCTAGACATAACAAACGAAATAGTTAATGGAGCGACCGGAATGATTCAAGACTATGTGCATTCGAATCAAACAAATGAAATCGATTCTATCACGATAACAATCGATGGATCTGACAAAAAAATGAAAATTACGCCATCAACTATTAGGAAATTGAGATATGATTCTAAAATATATTACAAATGCACTTTCCCTTCAACATTAGCATACGCTATTACAGCTTATAAATCGCAAGGCATAACAATCAGCAACACTGCAATAATTGATGTTCAAAACAGTTTCTGTCCAAGATTAACTTATGTTATGTTATCTCGAGTGACAAGATGAGAACACATATTTCTCACACGCAAACTAACACCTACAGATTTTGATCCAACACCAGCCATTATAGATCAAACAAATAATTAACATTGACAATATGATCTGATTCTACGACATCTGAATCTTTGTGACAGATTACTTACAAAGGCTCAAAAGGTATATTGTTACGAATATCGTGAATTAAATTTTAAACTTGAATAAAATACCTAAACAAAAGAACGCTTTTAACTATTCGAAATTCGTAATTTAATTCTAATAACGACTTTTATGGTGAAAACTTCCACAAGCTTTTCTGAAAACTAAAAGAAGAAACTCAACAACTGCAAGCTTTGACGTCTGGGGATCTTGAAGAATTGCGAATTCATCCTATGACGCAACAAATGTTCCTATTGAATGCTTGCGGAATCGATCCGGAACAATACAAAGATGGGTTTCAAAATAGTTACACTATGAGCACGTATATCACAATGCATAAATGTGCGAGAGAAACCTATGTGCATGAACATCACGGAGATCCTATAGAAGGTAACAAATCACTTCTATTTTTATTTATTTATTTTCCATTCTGTTCTTTTAGTTTATTACATTAAACATATGAAAATCATATTATTTTTATAACATATTTCAAATTTGCAAGATTTTTGAAACACTTTTATAAACTATTTTCTATTCCGATCCCGGATTCGATCAAGACGAACAAGACGACGATACAACATTTTGAAGCGCACTCTGACAAAAGTTATTATGCAATTCGTTACCTATATTTCGGTTACAACATTGCTTTTTCAGATTGGAAAACCATGTCTCGAACAGATTTAAATGCTATCAACACAGATTTAGGGAGACAAAGAGTTCGACTGACAGACGGTCCTATCACAATTGAAAACGTTCTGAAAATCTTAGAACAAGAAACTACCAACACGTCAATTACGACGACAGTGACACGCATCAGGTTCATGTCTTTTACTGATTTTACTACTCAATTTGTTTACAATGCATTTTATACACAAATGTAAATACAACCTTGCAACTAACAAATAACAGGTGATAACTCTCGAATCTCCACAACCGATATTACAACGATCTTCTTCTAGCAAAGAGGTATGGCAAATTAACGCTATTTTTCTGCTCTAAAATATTGGTATTTGAAACGTCGATCTTATATCTGAAAATTTTTGGCACATTTTGTTGATTTCCAATTTTAATATAAATTCATATCTTTAGTTCAGTTACGTATGCATTGTTCTGCGATATTTTGAATAACTTTCTATTTTTTCTTTCAAACTCAATTGAACAACATTGCCATTTGCACTGAAAATCATTTACAAAATATAATCAGCTACTAATTGTTTCAATTCCAACATTGTTTTTCATCAGCTTACATTTGAAATGTTTCCATTTTCTAAAAAAATCGCAAAACACAATTTCCTAATTACTAACTATCTAATTACAGATACATTCTTGAAAATCACATTCCTATGTTTACTAAACACATAAATAATGCTTTTCTGGTTCGTTATTTCATGTCCCTTTTCAAAATGCAAGTTTTTTTAACTTACAAAATAACAATATGAAACATCCATAAATCTAATACGAAAACCAAATAAATCGAATACAAAATTCAATCATAATTACGACATGCGCTTTGCTTTTTACAATGGTTGTTTGACTCGAAACGGGACAAAATTGTGTAGCTAGTTAAAATTTCTAGAGAAAGAAATGTGACTTAAGAAATTCTTAAAAATAAAAGTTTTTAAAAAGAGAGAAGGGTATAACATGGCAAGAGAAAGGTATCACAGGGCAAGAGAGAGGAGAGGCCTGCATCGGATATATATAGAGAGAGAGAGAGAGAGAGAGAAGAGAGAGAGAGAGAGAGAGAGAGAGAGAGAGGGAGGAAGCTAGCGATGGCGGATCTGGCATGGCTTGCGCTCATTTCCCTTGTTATTTTCCCTGTAATTCTAGTGCTTCTGTTGTGGCTGATCAGAGCGCCTGCACGTGTGCAAATTCCCATCAAAGGACGCCATGTCTTCATCACCGGTGGATCCAGCGGCATCGGCTTGGAGTTGGCGAAGCTTGCAGCCACCCAAGGCGCTAGGATCTCCATCCTTGCTCGCGACAGAAAACGCCTGGATGAAGCTGAATCTTACATAAGTAAGCACAGCAGCCACGAAGTGAAGACCTTCAGCGCGGATGTAGCAGATTATGAGGCCGTGGTCCGTACAATGGAGGCAGCCGAAGAGATTGATGTGCTGATATGCAGCCATGGCTTGGCCGTGGTACGGTCTTTGGAGGACATATCAATCAAGGACGTCAACACCATGCTAGACACCAATTTGAAGGGCAACATCAATATTATCAAGGCTGCAATATCAAAGATGAAGCAACCCCATGACAACCCTCGCAGCATTGCCATTGTCTCCTCGCAAGCTGGCCAGGTATCTTAATTGTTTATGCGTCAATGCTCATTTACAAATGCTCAATAGTGCCAGATCTGGTTTGTTTATTTCTGAATCCCTACTGACATTAAATTTTTCAGATTCGGTTTATTTATAAATAATGTTGCGAATCCCCTGAGACGTTTATCCATTCAGATCCACTTTGTATGTTTTGATTTTAACATCTTGCTGTAATGGGGGATGGATATTTTAGTAACCTTAAAACAGCCGGAAACTATGCCAAGGTTGAGAGCGGTCGAGTCCCAAGCTTGCCATAATTGATCGGCTGTTGAACCTGGTGTAAAGGTCACTAAAATTCCATTTCCCGAGCATAAAGGATTGTCAAAAGCATTCTACTTCACAGCTGAATTTGTTTCTGTGTTCCACAGTTTGTGACTTTTTATAAGCAATTATAGCCACCTCCAACTTCTCTACAGAGTTTTTTATGTGCCATTATCTGCTTTTGAAAACACCAAAATCCATATTTTCCTGGCATGTTGCTTGTCATGTCATTTACATTTGTTTTATAGTCTCAAGGTTATGGAATCTGCCAAATTTTACATGCAACACCAGAAATGCAGCAGGAATGCCATTCTTTTGCATAATTTAATGCTTTTCTAGAATGAGGAGTAAAATGCCAGTACAATCTTGTACATTTTTATATCCAATAGTTTTATGTCAAGATTCACGTAGACCTATCCATGTTTTTGGGCTGAACAATTTTTTATACACATACATCATTTCATAGAAGTGCCAATCAGAGATTGCAACATGAGGCTCTTAGGTGCCTCGTTTCTGGGATTCTCTCGTTCATGTTATAATCTCTAGTGGTGCATTTTGCCACCAGCTATGTTATTTAGTTAGGTTTTGACCCAGCTGAATTGATGAAATCTTATTTTTCTAGGAGGAAGTGCAAACGTCATCTGATTAGCTTTTTGCTAGTGCTAGCCTCATTATGATTGAGTTCTCCCTTCAAATTCGGAGAAGTAACAAAAGGTTAGTGTTTTTTGCTAGTGCTAGCCTCATTACGATTGAGTTCTCCCTTCAAATTCGGAGAAGTAACAAAAGCTTAGTGTGTTGGTCTTTGTACAAATGTACAAAAGCTAACATGGACATGATGAAGTTGATGGTCTAAGACTTTGTGGTTTGACTCCATAGGGTTGAAGATTGCATGTCTCTTTTGTGATGTCAAGTATAGTCCTAGACATAATGTCGGTATATATATTTTTGCATGTGACTCAGACTTCCTCTTGGGTGCTAAGGAAGTGAGTAGGGATGTCGCTGCATTTGGTTTGGTCTAAGACTTTATGGGTTGGACTGCATAGCTTTGAAGACTGCATGTCTTCTCGGTTATTTTGGGTACAATCTTATATGGATATATAGTGCTTGATGCATAACGAATCTGGATTTTATTTCAAAAGTTGCACATGTATTGAGGAGCTCTTGTCTAGAAAGTAATTTATCAATTCATATGTCCGATTCCAAGAAAGTTTTTGCAATGTGACATGTGCTATTATTTTCAAATTAGTATGAATACTAGTTTAAGTGCCTTTAATTTCTAAAGGAGACCATCACCATTGAAATGTAGTTATTGTTGATCTGTTGATTATTGATGGTATGTAAGATACCATCCTTTATTCACTTAAAAGACTTTTTGCTTTTCTTTTAAAGTGCAAGGATTGTAACGTTTGAACTTTTTTTTTTTTTTTTCTCTTTAATGGTATATTGTATAATTCTTGTGTTGGTTTTATTGTCAAAACTAGACTGGCGTGTTTGGATTGGCCGCATACTCAGCTACCAAATTTGGGCTTAGAGGACTTGCAGAGGTGCTTCAACAAGAGCTTTTCTTTTATAATATTCGCGTGTCACTTATTTTTCCTCCAGATACATACACACCTGGGTTCATTGAAGGTCTCTCTCTCTCTCTCTCTCTCTCTCTCTCTCATGCATGCTTGCATGCACACACACAACCGCATGCACACACGTGTACGCACACAAAACCTTGTGTTATTGGCTGATTTTCTTCAATATTGGTATTCAATGCATATATTGAATTTGTGTTTTCCTTATTAATGTCCTTTGGCAGAGAATAAAGGCAAGCCAGACATTACAAAAGAACTTTCATCTACCTCTACTGCTATGGAAGCCATTGTTGTCGCCAAAAAAACTTTGAGCGGCATCAAAGCTGGTCATTTTTTTGTGGCGTGCAATTTCGATGGGCTTGTGCTTAATCTTGCTACCGCAGGGGTTTCTCCTCAGCCCTCTCTTCGACTTGCAATAGCTGAGGTGCTCTTGGCTGGCTTTATGCGTATTATTTCATTATGTTTGCTTTGGAGTTGGTATAGGAAAATATCGAGTTGGTACTCGAAGAAAAAATAAGTACATTGCATTCTTCTTGTATGAAAATTGAAATCTGGTCGCACATTACATTTTGTATTGCATGCAAATTAAGTGGATTGTTTTCATGAATTATTAACGGTGTCCCATCTAGCTTCTCTAAATTCATGGCTCCATGATTAGGAATTCTCTTGATCCGATAAGGACCTTCGCCTGTGAATTTTAATTTTCCCTTGATCGCCTTGGTTTTATACATCAGGACCAGATCTCTAGAGTGAAGATCCTTCTTTTGTAACCTGCAATTGTGCCATGCTTTGTGTCTTTTCTTTTCGGCCGCCAGTGCATGCACAACTAGTAAGCATGTTTCACAGAGTTTATGTAGAGCTTCATGGCGTATTTGTAGAGATTTGGACTGATTAATACATTGTGTTGTGGCAATCCTTAATGAAGGGACTAAAAACTCTAGTGGCATTACAACATCCTGACCATATACCAATTGGAAAGGTGTTTGATCAGTGCTTCTCTTATATGTTGTCCTGAATGCCCATAGAGCAGCATGCAACTTATGTTCCCAATCTGATCTGCTAGCTTCAACTATTTTCGTGAGCACGTTACACATAATCTTATTGGATGATTCTGCTTGTCCATTACTACGAGGATAATAAGGCGTACTGGTTCTATGGGTCACGAAGAAATCCTCCAATAGGACCTTGATGGTCTCATTGACAAAATGACTTGCGCGATCGCTGACTAGCTCCACCGGGCATCCAAAGCACACAATGATATTTTCATAAAGGAACTTGGCAGTAGTCCTAGCATCAGCTACTCTTATTGCCTTGGCTTTGACCCACTTGGTGGGATAGTTCGTGGCTACGATTATGTATCGAACCTGGGTACTTCTTGCTGCAGGGTGAATTGGACCGATGTAATCCAATCCCCACTTTCGAGTGGTGTTTGGGCTAAGACCGGGTGTATTAGGTCATAATTCAATCTCGTTGGTCTCCTTGCCCTCCACTGATGCCTTCATTTGAAAGCAAAATGATCTGGGTGGTCTCATGAGGAAGAATACACCGCCAAAGAATCCCATTTGGTCCTCTTCGATACAATTGGCTGGCAATCAGCTGATAAGGTCTAGCTTTCAAGATCAATTTTCGCTGATCCGCCTTTGGTAGTGATTTGTTTGGTTGGCCCCGAATTAGATATTCAACTATGTTGGGCTTGTCTTTTGTCTCACAAAGTCTTTAAAACTTTAATAAAATGCTCAAGGTAAAAACATCAATCTTGTGTGCTCAAGTCCAACAATGAAAATCTTGTAGCTCATGCCTTAGTAGTTAAATTTGTGAGAATACACCTAGATGTTCAAAAATATGATAGAAATATAAGTCTATAATGAGTAGGATCAATAGCCATAAAGGGCCAAATATTATTTTTTTCTCTCAAAGAATGTTACCCATGGATTAGAGAGTTTTTACAAAAGTACATGTAGTAAAAAAAAAAAGAAAATCAAAGAGGTGCAAGTTTATCAACTTCTTTAAAAAGAAGAAGGGGGGAGATGATAAAGTCACCATTCCTACATTCCCTACTATTCTTTTCTAACCAAATATTCCATAGGGTGATAATCCTAATGCATTGCCAGTAAACCTTGGTCTTCAAATTGTCAAAAATAATATCATTTAGCAGCACATCAGTATGACTAAATCTCTTGAATTTGGTATGAAAGCGGGCAATAAAGAGATCAGCCATAGACTTCCAACGAGATGCATGGCAATGAAAAAAAGGTGAGTCACATCTTCATCTAATATTTTGCATTTAGAACAGACATGTGTAACATCTCCTCTATAATGTGCACGAACAGGAAGAGAGAGCTGTAGAATCCTGAGAGAGAATACCCTAAGCTTGCCAGTCTTAATCTTGTGGGTGCGCCAAAATCTGGCTTTTTCCGAATGTGAGGGGGATCCGAAAGGTTCCATTTGGCATTAAATTAAGAGAAAGTAAAGTTCGGCTCTTTGATGGCGAAGCAGACGGAAGAGTAGGAGATTTTACCAGTTTTGTCCAAAGTCTTGAAAAGCCACTTAGAGCAGTATCCGAAGTAGAGGAGGTGGAAAGTAAAGGGCCAAATATGATATGCTTCAAGAACCCAAAACAAACTTTCCATGAGATGAATTCAACATTTTTCAAAATTTCCAACAAGCAATATGTTTTTCATGGAGATTGCTGGACATTCTAAATTAGCATGTTGGTTTTGTGCATGTATTTATTCCTCTTCGTGAGCTATAAAATCAAAAGATGGTAACCCTCTTTTAGGTATTTAAACTATATAGACAACATAATGGCCAACTTACAAACATTCTTCTAAATGTTTAAGATGACATTACATAGATACTATAGATTAAAAGTGTCAAGATGTCATCAAAAATATCTAATTTGGAATGTACTCTTTAAATGATGATGGATTTGAAAATTGTAATTGGCCTTATAAGTAACTAGGATTTATTCATTGTTAGTATGTGGTGACTTTACTTATAACACATCAAGGGGTAGGCAAGCTTATAGTATGTGGTGACTTTACTTATAACACATCAAGGGGTAGGCAAGCTTATACTTGTATATCGAAATTGTATTCCTCCAAATTTAGGCCTATGACACATTCAAGAAAAGCCATCAACATTTTCTATTTAGGGAATTGAACCGGTATTCAAGAACATAAATTTCAAGATGGCCAATATAAACTACTCATTAGTGTTGATTTGCTTCGCATAACAAGTCACAAGTTGCAATAAATTAAATATATGAATAAGCCAGAAAGTTTTAAGCTCGTAGTGATCATATAAGACATCATTTTAATGCTATTAACTTATGTACTTTTCACAACATGATGCATGATGCTTGTCTGTGAAGTATGTTTTATGATTTTTATAGAAATGAAATAGTATTTTTTTTTACTTTGTGATACACAAAATTTTGATAGAATAGTAAGAATTGAAATGCAACAACCATTAGGAATTTAAAATTAAGTTTAGTTTTAATGTAATAGCTTCTAAAAAATAGTACATCATTTTTTTGACTTGGTAATACATTAAAAATTGATGGAGCTCTTCTAATTGGAATACAATACATTTTTTGTTAAATAGACTACAATGTAATTATTTTCTTATACAAATATTTTTTCTTAAATCTTAGAGATCATAGCTACTTAAACCACAATTTTAACATTGTGGTTATGTAATTCTTCATATGCATTTGTAATTCTTCGTGTGCATTTCAATGTGCAACATAAGAAAATGAAATTATTTAAAACTTTTTCATGCTGAAAAGGTTCATGGCTCTAGTTGCTCAATTTTGAAATTTGAGTGATTTTAGTGCATATTGTATATCATGTAGGTAGGATAAAGAATAGACATGAACATGATGATTAAGAACATACTTTTGAAATAACAATGTCAATATTTTCATCTACAATCTTCTTAAATTTGGTAGGCCTAATCTGTTTATTAATTCCATGTATATTTTCGTACTTTATCTCGCGGCCGGCCTCTTCGTAGCTCGTTCGGCCTGCTGGGACACCTATTTCCATCTTTTTACAGATCGAAAAAATACATTGTATGGAGAAAGATCTAGTGATTTATGGTTCAAAACCGTAGCTTGCTAAAAAATAGAAATTTAAGCAAAATTTTATCAGGTTTACAATTTGCGAGTTTTACGAGTTTCATTCTACCCATGGTTCACCGATTATGTAGCACATGGCGTATTAAATGCGTTCTATCTCTAATTGCAAGAAGATACTGACTAAATACAAAAGTTTCAATGGATTTTAACATGAACAAACATGTTGCTTGTGCGGACCTCAATGTGAGACAACTTGGAAGTGACATTGGTTGTCTATACTCTATACTACTAATAATCTTTTCAATCTCTCTTGATAGGTGTCATAATAATCTCTAGCACATATTCTTTCTATAGTATCGTGTTCACTTTTTTTTTTTTTTAGTCGTATTAAAATTAACTTTTCATTTTCTAGTACTACAAAAGGCTTGGATGCCATAGCATGGGCCATTGTATCGTGTGAATCATTCATGACCATTCAACTTTCTCATGTAAAACAAAGTGTATAGTCTATGTGATAATGCAAGTACCAAACTGTAGTTTATATGGCAATTTAGGTATCAAACGTGACAAATTCCAAGGCCTAGCTATGGAGTATCATAACAGCATAGTAAGCACACTATGAAAGCTTGAAAAAACCAACTATGGAGTAGAACACAAAAGCAAGAGAGAGAGAGGACTTCAAAGCTCACACAACTTGAATGATAATTCAAAGTGTAGTAGGGCGTGGAAACCCCTCCAAATTTTGGACTACATTTAGGATGTAATGTATAGAGGTGGTGTCTTGCTGATTCTAGCTCTAGAACCCACATGGGTTCTCAACCTACTTGTTATTACTTGCCTAATTAGCACAAGTGGAGTGTACTATGTACATAAATGTTTGACTCCCATGTCTTATGCACAACTTACAAGTTACAAGTATACAAGCCTTAAGGGGCAAAATAGGCATTTATTTCAACACCCTCCCTTAATGGCTATTTTGTTCATACCAACATCTAGCATGCTACGAAACTTTTCAAATTTTTCTCTACTAAGTGCCTTAGTAAAAATATCTGCTGCTTGATCGTTGGTATCACAGTACTCAAGCTGAATTTTTTCGCTTTGTATCTTCTCTCGTAAAAAGTGCTGATCCACCTCAATATGCTTCGTACAAGCATGGTACACAGGATTTTTGGCAAGTTGGATGCAACTTTGGCTGTCACACTGAAGAATAGTAGGACCATCCTGTGGAATCTACACCTCTCCAAGAAGTCTCCTGAGCCATATTGCCTCGCAGGTAGCTTTTGCCGCTCCCTGTACTCAGCCTCTGTCGATGATAAGGTAACTGTGGGCTGTTTTTTGCTGCACCAAGAAATGGCCCTTGAACCAAGGTTGAAAGTGTAACCGGTCGACTTTGAATCATCCCTATCACCTGCCCAATCCGAATCGGTAAAGCCTCCAAGTTGAAGCTTTCCATCATCTGTGTACTCAATCCCATAGCAGGTTGTCCCTTTGACATACCTCAAAACCCTTTTGGCTGCTTTCCAATGTGCTTCAGTTGGAGAACTCATGAACTGGCCTGCTACACCAACCGCATAGGAAATGTCTGGTCTCGTAGTGGTGAGATAAATCATGCTACCCACAAGCTGCCTATAAAGAGTCTCGTCCACAAAAGGAGTGCCATCATCTCTAGATGGCTTACTGCTGGTATCAACGAGCGTGGAAACGGGTTTGTAGTCCTGCATGTTGAACCTGTTCAAGACTTCATATGCATAGTTATCTTGGGAAATAAACACATAGTTTTCCTTTTTCCAAACCTCCAAGCCAAGACAATAGCGGATTAAACCCAAATCCTTCATCTCGAACTCATTTCATAAATGAGTCTTCACCTTTTCAATAAGCTGTCCATTGTTACCCGTGATGACCAAGTCATCCACATAGAGAACTATCAAAACAATGTTCCTATCTTCCTCCTTCACGAAGAGGTTGCAATCCGATTGAATCTTTGTGAATTGCTCCTTGGTAAAATAGTCGTCAATACGACTATACCAAGCTCTGAGTGCCTGCTTCAAACCATATAAGGCCTTCTTAAGTCTGCATACCATACTTTCCTTGCCCTTAGCCTCAAAACCTTGTGGCTGTTCCATGTAGACTTCTTCAGCCAACTGTCCATTGAGAAAAGCACTCTTCACGTCCATTTGATGGACCTCCCAACCAAAAAATGCAGCCAATGCTAAAACCATCCTGATAGACGTCATCTTAGCTACCGGTGCAAACGTCTCATCATAGTCCAAGCCCTCCTTCTGTGCATAGCCTTTAGCAACCAGCCAAGCACACAATTTGTTATTCCCAGAGTCTACTACTTCATCCACTCATCATCTTCATATTGTGCACAAAAGCTTATTAAATTCTTGTGCTCTCTACTAATAAGATTGTGTTGAGTAGAGATTTGATTTTCCATGAAGGCAAATTCTTAGAGCTTGATAAGGCCAAGGGTGCTCAAGTTGATGTTGGATTCATGATGTCATGTGCTACATGTAATTAGCCCATGAGCTTACTAATGAATTGCCAAATATGGCCATGGAGCTAAATTAGACTAGAATTAGTCATTAGGACAGTTAATAAAGTGGTTCGAACAACCTCGCTATATTTGTGAATAACGAACTTGTAATAATGGTTGTAAGGCCCAAATTAGCCAAATAAGGTCCCAAACTTACAGTAGAGGCACAAATGACCACTATAAATAGCTGAGGTCATGCTAAATTTGGAGACGATTGTTCATTTTGTAATTTTGAGTTTTAAGAGATCTTGGAGTTTCTCTTTGAGAGCTTTCTTGATGGAGAAAGTGGTTCATGTGCCTAAAATCACATGAGAGCTATGATCATGTTCTAGAATCAGGCCCTATATCGTGAATGATCAATAATCATATAGAATGATATCTTACTTTGTCTATTTTGATGAAGTTTTGCTACTTTTAGCTATCTTCTTGATTTTTGACTAGTTTTCTTGATTTCTTGCATTTCCATTAATTTGATGTTTATGAATGGATTAAATGTTTTAATGCTAAGGTTGGCACGTGACAATTTTGGTATCAGAGTATTAAATCTTTTCCCCATCAAATTTGGTGAATTTTGTTAAATTTGGTAGAGTTTCTGCATTCACCACACGTGCTAGAATTGATGAGTCACCATACCAGGTCGAAATGTACTTGATCTATATAGATTATTATTGTTAATAATCAAACTTGATTTTGAGACAAAACCTTATTATTTTCACTATTTGTATTGTGATTCTTGAATTGAATGCTATCAATACGTAATGATCTTCATACGTGTGAGGCTTCTCTTGAGTTGTTTTGATAATTTGTCAAGTTGTTCTTGCTAGTTAGATGCAATTTTTGATCTAGATCTAAATCTAGACATTAGATTTGTGATTGATCTATCTAATTAACACCCAACACCTCTTGTGGATCGATTGTGGATCCAATTAAGGTCCAAAATTCAATAAATTTAACAAGAAAAGAGTGAAACTCTTTCTTCAAGCTTGTCCCTCCATATTTCTTCCATCAAATATACTGCTTGGTCGTAATATCATCTCAGTCAGAGATTGTCCTTGAGCAAGCACAATAGGCAATAGTCAGATAATGTGCATACAAGTCGATTGATACAAGATGAAATTCAGACCCTTTTTGAACTCATAATTTTACAGTGCTCCATCTACGAGTAGCAAGCAGTCTTGTCGTAGTCGACGAGCATGGAAAACGATAATGCTTAGCTATTGTAGAATCAAGAAATGTATTTTCTCTCGGGACACCAAAGCTTGAGTGATATTGACATCATCATAATCTAACAACAACATGTTAGAGAATATATCAATAACATAATATGATATCGAATTCGCTTATGATCTCATTCAAGTTCATGCAGTCTACATTGAACAAGCACAAGTTCACTGGCGCTAATTTGAATAAAGCAAAAACCGAACCCCACCAGAGCTTCACCCCTGACTCCCTTAGCAGACAACAGAAAAAACAGTTGATCTCGTCACAACATGAAGAAACTAGCCCACCATGCCCATGTCACCCAAAGAGGTGCCATGCAGCAACAACCGCCACCCTCAGAATCAAAACTCACGTGAGGATAAAAAACAAAAACCCAAAATCGAAAATCACAGCTAATATGAACCCACATGTCAATCTCCACATATTCAAGCAGCCCCCAACCAAAATATATATCAATATCTCGGAAAGAGAAAAAAAGAAAAAGCAATAGGTAGCAATTAATCTAGAAAAATAGCCAATTTATTTTTAATTGCCACATGTCGTACTCACAATAATTGAAGAAAAATGAAAAACACATTTACCTATGTCATTTGAATTAAAACCACAACACAACACATCAATGTTTAAAATGAATGCTATGTCCGCCTTGCAAAGCAAGGTAGGGCCAAAAATGAGTAATCTAAAGTATACCAAAAAAGATTACTCCTTTTTTTAGATCAAAATTCCAAAATAGATGTCATTGTATGGAAGTTAAAAATATGCAACAATTTTTTGTCAAATTTCTAAAGAGTTATGATAGTCATAATATGTGTTACTTCTTAATAGCAGCCACATCATACTCTCATTCGACTATCTCAAGTTTTGTGATTTCTATCAAATAAAATAGAGGTAACATCAGATTTATCCCACTCAAGTTCTTGGAATTTGTGGAGGAATTCTTTCATTCTATTTTCCTATGTGAGTCGAAAATAGCCTTGTAAAATAAATGTTTCTTTGCAAGTAGACATTCGCCATGCCTTTATATTATGTATTGTCCTACCTTGTAGAAGCTAGAGAGTTTCAAAATTAAGAATCTCAATTCTAACATGACATTGTCGAATGCACTATTGGTTTCACAAAAAAACAATTAAGGTTTTTGCTGTCGAGTTTTTTTTTTCAGATTTTTTTTAAAGTCATTTGAAAATTCTCTCTCTCTCTCTCTCTCTCTCTCTCTCTCTCTCTCTCTCTCTCTCTACGTTTGAGAAAATGAATGTTTCTTTGGAAGTAGACATTTGCCATGCCTTTTTTAAAATTTATTTCCTACCTTGTAAAATTTAGAGAGTTTCAAAATTAAGAATCTCAATTCTAATATGACATTGTCAAATGCACTCCATGAACGAATATATCTCTCTCCCTGCCAGCTCCTCTAGTACCTGATTGATAAATGGTAGGGGATAATAATCCTTTCTGGTGTGTTGATTCAGCTTCATGTAGACTTCTACGCATATGCAAATTTGGGTGAAATTTTTCTTAGGATGTGACTATTGGTGAGCACCATTCAATATTTTCAACTGGGAAGATTAATCCAGCTTTCCTTAGTCTCTCCAACTCTATAAACACCCCGACTCTTAAGTGTAGTGGCAACCTCCGTTGTCTCTATCGTACAAGTTTACTTTCTTCAAGGAGTGGTATGTTATGAGTAACAAGGGATGGGGGTATTCCTTTCAAATCATTATAATCCCAAGCAAATATGTCAAGATACTTCTCACACAGCCCTTTATACGCTTGTTTTTCTAGGTTGTGGTCAAGTGCGCCCCCACTTTTATGTTCTTTGGATTGTCAGGTGTTCCTATGTTTATCAAACATACATTCGCATCGCGCACTTTTGGAGATTTTTCTTCGGGTGCATTCCATTCTAATTCTAAGATTTCTTCAACATCACTCTCGGTAGGGTCTTCTTCACTATCTGTCACTTCCTCCCATTCGGTAAAAGGTGGTGGAGCTCGTTCAGATTGAGGCACCTCTGGGTAACCATCTACCACAACTTGCTCTTTACTTCTCCCAAAAATGAGTACCCCAGTTGGGATATCCACCATACAGTCACTTAGTCTTATCCATGGTCGTCCTAACACCATGGAGTATCCCTTATTTCTAACATACATTCACATTACATAGAAATCCACTGAAATTTTCTTCCGAACTATAGTTATAGGGATACTACGCAACTCACCTTCTGGTTTGATGATAGAATTGTTGGCTAACTTCAAGGCAGTAAGGGTTGCTAGTTCTACATCAAATCCTAGGCGGTTAGCTAGTTCTAGGCTTAGAATGTTAACAGCAGATCCCGCATCCACTATGGCCCCTAATACAACTAGTCCATCTATCATAACATCTACTTTTGGGCAGTGTTTATCTACTGCTCCGACCTCCATTTCTTCAAAAGGTTGTTTGGGATTTCTGGATGCTGGAATTCTTATCATCTGTTTCATCTTCTTCCTCACAGTAGGAGCTAACCGCACTAATTGCCATAATCCTATTTCTACTTTCATATTTTCTAATCCTTTCTGCAGTTCATTAGTTCACATTTTCTTATGTTTCATTCTCCTCGTTGTCTTGGGTTTTGGCTTCAGTTTGAGATTTCGTGGTGCAAGTAATGGTCTCACTAGCTGTCGACTATATGGATGGGATATCTTCTTCCCTTCTAGTTCTGAAACTTCTCCTTCTTCTTTTTCTATGCGTTTATCTTCTTTCTCTATTTCTATTGATGGCAAAGTGATTGGTCGTGGAACCATTTCTTTGGGCTCTTGGGGCTTTTCTGCCCGTTTTTCTTTTGGTTGAGTTTTCAACCCACTTCGAGTGACTATTGATACTTCTTCCCTAGGTCTTTGTGTTCCTAGGGTTTCTATTTTAATAAGATTGACTGGTGATCGTTCCTCATGAATCTTGAACTATCTTTTTTCAACCGCAGTAAATTTATGATCCTTTTGTAGAAAATGTGCTTGCCTAGATGGACCCTCATTACCAAGCTCAGGACTTCTATGGTTAATTGGTCCTGATATTCAATTCTCATTGTTTAAGACTCCTCTTCTATTCCACCATCTATCCTCCAAATGACTTGTTTTCTAACAGTATCGACATATTGTGTTGGGGCATTTTCGTTTCAGATGGTTGCCTTGGCAATAGCGACACACCAAGCTTGGTGGAGTGTCTAAGGGACGTCTTTGTCCTATCATGTTTTGTTGTCGCTTCAGGAAGTTTATATCTGCAGCTAAAGTTGAGATGTTTTCATGCATCACATCCATATACCCTTTTAGCATAGCCTTCACATCGTCAATTCCAGTATTAGATCTTGTGCTTTCGTATCCTTGTTCTTCGTGTGTCTGGTACAACTTGACTTTGGGTTAGTGCGTCACTTTCGTAGTTCATCAAGATGGCTCTATTTTGTGGTGCATGTTATGCTATCGGCGGTGTGGATGGTATGTGTGGTCCGTATTGACCATGTCCCGTATTCAGGGGTGTTTTCCATTTATCACTTCCAGGGTTCAAGTTGTTTACGGCATGAAATATTTTTGATGTTTGAGTCATCGTTATCTATGTTTCTTCGGCTATTATTACTTTTTCTGCAGCTTCTTCTAGAGTTTGGAAATTAGTATGTCTCACTACCAGCTGCAGGTCACTTTTCAATTCTTGTAGAAAATATGTCAGTAGGAGTTCTGGGGAAAGAGCTACCTTGACTCCTGCATGACGAGATAATTTGGTTAACTGTCACAAATATTGTCTTACATGCTTTCCCTCCCCCCCCTGCTGGATGGAGGTTAATGTGAATAACAGGCCATCAATTGTTCGATGAGGGACAAACTCTATTAAGACATCTTATGAAAGACGTCGATATCTGCAATGGATTTTTCGAGGCTAATACCATTTCCTAGTTGGTCCGGTCAAGGTGATCACAAAATACATCATCAGGTGACATGGGTCCGAGATCCTATTTATATGACAAACTGTCTAAAGGGCGTTTATATGATCTTTAGCCCCTTCATATGGTGCCCCATGGTATTCAGGGGTCGTACCTCTGAATTTTGGCAATAGTTCTAAATTAACATGTATAACTAGAGGTTCTGTTACTAGTGCTGCCATTATTTTTGGGTGGATAATCTCGTTTGTAGCTGCTGGTTCCCTGTTGTTGGCTACACCATGTTCCAGAAGTTGGTCTGATTCAGATGTCACCTCTTCTTTCAATATGACTCCTTCTATCAAGTTTGGTATTCTAGATCTCAAAGGGTATTTTTTAGAGAGTGATCCTATTTTCCCACGGGGTCGCTGCTTGGGACCTAACACCATTAGCCATTTGTAGCTAACACAGGTCTTTCTAAATTTATCCCGGCAGAAGCACCAATGTTCGGACGAATTTTGACTGGTAGTGGTTTTTGTATTGCAGCTAATCCTTGCAACAATGTCCATAACCGCATTCACGACAAAATAGAACAAACTTTCTTTTGTTTGGACATTCTACAAGTCTATGGTTCTCTCAACATGCAAAGCATCCACGTGGTGCTCTAGCCCATTGTCCCGCTACTTGTTGTTGCACAACAATATAGATAGCATATTGCTCTGAAGGACCAATCTCTTGATCGTTATTGTGATTCCATTGCTCATTAACATTGTAAGGTGTTCGAGCTAATTTTGACTAGGGATTGGTTTGGCCAAAATGCCTTAGTGAAGGAAGGACCCACACTGTTCGTACACGAGTGATCAGAATCTGATCGCCCCACTGACTACTCCGTACTCCCGGGTCAATGAGAATTTTCCAAGTTCTCAGAGATATGGCTGTTGGCTGATTCTGACGAATCCCCATGATACTCGATCGCTAACCAAGAGCACCTCTTACCTTAGACCGAGGAGGTCTTTGAGAAGACGAGACGAGCGTAGATTGAGAGCCGAGAAGTACTACTTAATAATGATAAGAAAGAACTGTGTAAGCCTCATGGTGAATTTTGAAAGATGGAATGACAATGTAGGAACTAGTATTTCTAGGTTAATGTAAAAAATACACGTAGACCCCTCTTAAAGAAAGTAGAGTGAGCCACCTTTTGATGGTGATATCTAGTGGGCAGCATTATTCCACTTGTAATTTGTGAAATGTGGAAATGCCACTAGGATGCCACCTAAGAAGCTCTCTTGTTTATTTAAGAGACTCACCCTTTGTAAAAAGGAGCTTTTGTTAATGTATCTACTCCATGCTGAAATGAAATTATCTTCCATGAGTTTTGATGCATTCTTGAGCTTCTTGATCATTCTTGTTTCTTGAGTGATGCCTTAATGATATTGCCCCTTCATCTCCTTTGTGTGTAGTTGTAGATCTAGCGAGGACTAGCTTTCTTGCTTTCTTTCATTTATGCTTTGTGGATTAATGTAGGAATTAGCATTGAGGTAATTCGTCTTGGCTAGGTTGTGGTGTAGATCTTGCAAATACTAAGACAGCCCATTCCATTGATGTTCTTGGCTGTCCAAGAATCAAAAAATGTGTGTTTCTTGATTCTTGGGCTCTCCAAATACTATCTAGATTAGTTTTTGTTTCTTGTTTATAGATTAATGCAAGTGTAGTATAGTTTAGAATTTGATCCAAACTCGTTTTTGTAGCAAGTAGAAGTAAGATTCATCGATGTTCAACTATGCAACACTTTGATTTTTTGGTTGAACACATTGATTGCATGTTTGGTTTTAAATGCATGTGATACATTTTCAAGAGTGACCCTCCTGAGTCGTCCTCTGACAGATAGGACAAATACTACAATGATATCAATCCAATCTACTTGATTCTGGTCATTGAAACAAGGAAGATAAACCTCAACAGGCAGTTCTTTAAACAGGTAAGAAAAAAAACAGTTAACAGATCCTCTAGCATAGGAGATCTGTCTACATTTGGCCCGTTGTTGCTTGAAACCAACCATAGATTCATCCCAAACATGTTGCAACATCCTGCTCCATCAGCCCATTCCACACGTTGTCCGAATCCATGATGAAACAACACAACCCTGAGATTATTCTTGCCAAACAATCATCAACCTACAATAAAACGCAATATGCCCACTCTCCACGATTTGCAAACCCATGATCTTGCACAGAAAACACCTTCCAACCAACCACAAATGCACTCCTTCTACGTCTAGACACGCCTCTTTCTCCACTCTGATTCAAACAGACCCTTCATCTCCTCCTCCATTCCTACACAACTTTCCTCTAAAGACACTAATGGGAATAGTACCTTCTTCTCCAATGTCATTCAAGCCATATCTTACAACATTTACTATCACCGATGATAGATTTCGTATCACCAATCATAATTACAATACCAGAGTCATGATTGACCAGTATCTCAAGAACGCATTTTCATTCAGCTATCCGTCTTTAGATCACCTAGTAGCGAGTTTACGATTTTTTGTACATATTGCAAATTTGAGAAATCCATGTCACTTTGGAGATTATTCTTGCATCTCATTACCATATTAAATTTTGAGTCAACTACAACAAGAGCGAAACAAATTTAGTTAAAATTTGTTCAATCTTTAGTCCAGGTCGAATGTTCCAAAAGATTCAACTACGCGCTCCACACAATGATCCAACCTTGAGCATGCTGGATATCAGCAACATCATCCCATTTTTTTTTTTTTGGGGGGGAGAGTGGATTTACATGCATCCACTAAAGCAGCTACATTGCCAACAACAACATGAGCAACTCGACAACCAAGGTCACGAAACCAAAGACGACAACGACAAGGCTAGGGGTAGACGGGCAATCCAAAGCTGATGTGCTTAACCTATTCAATATAGTCTGGTACTCCCTCTCTCTTTTCCATTTCAATTTTGCTTAAAAGTAGAAAAGGATCTTCCATAAATTTTCTCAGTTTTAATCTTGTAATGAGGGCTTGTTTAACAATTTCCCAATCTGCACGTCCTATTTTGTCTCGGTTAAAAAACCAATCTGGTGCTACTCTAGTTAAGACATAGAGAATAGCTTAAGTTTATCTTGTGAAAAAACTTTGCCATATACCTCACATGATTTAGATTAGATTTTGAGAAATCTGATAGAATCAGGTAACCCATTATACTTTGGTAACTCTAATCGCGGTGACCTTCCAACAATCACTTGTGGAGCGTCCATTGTAAATCAATTCAATCAAACAATGAGACTGGATCTAGATTTTTCAATCAAATTCTATCTCAAATCAGATTTGTAAAACTTCTATCCCTTAACAATAATCAGATTTCTCATTTTTTTAGCGAAGCTTTAGGCGAAGGTTCTTCTCATAGAACTGATCTTTTTGTAGAAAGGAATAATTTTTTTCACAAAAGATTACCAGCAACTAGATGAACAGTCACTTTGCCCTTCTATTTTTCATATTAATCATACCTATGTGCAATAAATCAAGCGAAAGTTCTTTATCTGTTTTTTTTAGGGTTTTGAGTGATTTTTTGATATTTTCTGATGTTTCTGCAAATTTGATGGGAAATAACCTTTGCCCTTCAATTTGAAAGTTCTGTGAGTGAAACCAAAGCTGTCTGCAACTCGACCAAGGTTTTTTGTAAGAGAGCAAAAAGTTATTAGGTCTGATGACGATTTTGTCTTCTTCTTAATCAAATATGATAGAAATGACTGATTTTTATTGTTATTTCTCATATCCAAATGGATCTTAAGATTTGTGATCTGAATGTTTCCCCTTCTCAATAATCAGATTAGATTTCCAACAAGAAGATCCACTCAAATCAAGCAAAATTGCACCCAATCTAATCCTAAGATGCAATTGTAACTCTGCTAATGCCAAAACAAAATGCCTAAATGCAGGCTAACAACCATCCAAATACCTTGCAAACTAAAAAATTGGCGTAGCTCCCCGACGACGACGCCAAAATTGTAATGGACTATTTTTCCTAGCCTCAACCCTAGATCCAAGCTCACAAACATCAAGGAGACGAGGTTAGTTGTCACATGAAAGTTCGTTTTGGCATGAAAGCGATAACATATTCCAAAATCTAACATGTGCATTCTAACATTAAGATCTATTAACACAAAGCATTAACACTAGATCCATTAACACTACAACCATTAACGCCATTCCACATTGATAGAAACTCGTCCCTCTCTCCTCTTCTCTCTCATAAAAAACATAAGAACATTCAATCCCAATAAACATCAAATCCAACAATTAGCAAATACAAAGAAAGCACGAGAGATGGAGGGAAAGAGATAGAGAGCAAGAACATTCTTGATCCATTCCATAAGAGGGCAACCTGCTTGTATTGAAATGAAGGGAAGACATGTACAATGATTTGAATTAGCCACTTATATAGTGGATTGAGAGCTCCAATTCCTATTGGCTAATTCATTAATTGGAGGACCCAATTTGAAAATGAATTTTGGTGGGAACCCCTATTTTATTCACTAATTTCACTTTTAGGCCTACAACATTAAAAGTCTCGCAAAAAGGCCTAAAGTCTTTTTATTAACTTTTTTAAAAAATAACCATGTGATCCTCGCAGGGTGCCAAATCCCTCTCATTTATTAACTAGGGGTAGGGTTGCCTTGGGATCCGCAAACCCTCCAACACATGGGCGGTTATATTGAAAAATAGGGGCAATCTAGAGTTACTAAATTGGAATGTTCATTTCCTACCATTTTGTTCTTCATAACATATTTGGCAATTTGGCTGAGATCGAGACTTTGTTTGTAGAACTTATTGTATTTTTATAAAGTCAAATTATTTATCAATTTCTTACGCATCCCATCAACTGATCTAAGAGCATCCCCACAGATTTGTGAAAATTAATGAAGAAATTGCTATAATGGGCCGTCGCATTATAAAGTTGAGACATAACAAAAAGAAGGAAAGGGAGCTACCTGTCATGCTTGGGCCTATGGGAGAGCGCTCTCCCTAAACAAAATATTCAAAATTGTTGCCTGCTCAAGTGGGCGGGCAGGCAAACTTTGCTAGTTGGTAGCTTAAAAAAACATCAAAATAACCAATTACACATGAATGTGTTGATTTATTTAGTTGTGCTTACTTTAAACAAATTGAATCCTCCAACCAAGCAAATCAAATGTCTATGACATTGAAAATGTTTTAGAATTTGATAAATAAATAAAAAGCTAGTTTGTTTGAAAGGCAAAGTAAAACCCTCTTGACATGCTTCTTAAGCAACACCTTAACATACACATAGTTGCCTAGCTATGGCAAGGTTCAAAAGTTCTCATGAAATATTCTATTGGGAGACCCTCAATAATACAACCATCACATGCATTCGAGCTTGTCTCTTTAAGTGGGACACAAACAACAAGCATAAAGTGGTTTTTACGAGAGAGATCTATTCAAGTGCGTTGATTGAGAATTGAAGTAAACACTTTTCTTTCATACATGCAATGCACAATGCCAAAGCTTGAGTGTCAGCACAACTGCCCATTAAAGCGAACTAAAATTCCACACCTCTCACACACGATGTAGTAAGCAAAGAGCTCAAATCATGCGAGAACAGCTATCTGTTCTGATTGATAAAGAACGTAAAACAGTTTCTGGCATATGCTTAACAGAAATATCGGAAAATTTGCATTTAAAGAGAAGGTTTAAACCTTGTATTGATGACCCATTTTGGATTTTACTTCTAATCTGCTGCACAAAGCAGAGGTCTTTGACCTACATAGAACAGAGTGTCATGTAATCCGAAGTGAATTCATATACGAAAGCACTCATCTATTTGCTGGTAGAATCTGTGGTTGGACGAGGCTTTAAGGCTTTCTTTTCTTGACGAGGAGTTTGAGAGTGATAGTAAGCCCAAGATGCTAAGCCAGCTACCACAATAACGCCTGCGAGAGTGAGTGGGTAAGCTGCAACAAGACGGATACCCACTCCCCCTTGTTGATGCAGTACACCACCAGGGCTGTGACCAGGAGGTCTTTTGGAGCTGCGCAGGTTGAGCTGCTCTATCTCCTCTTGGCTCATCTTCGTTGTGTCCGCGTTGGTTTTCCATCCCTCCGCCATCTCGTCTCTCGATCCTTCGCAAACGTAAATGCAACTGCTCGCTCGCTCGCTCGCTCTCTGTCTCTCTCGTTTGCCTTGATAACAAGTGGCAACGTGTATGATGTCCAAGTGTATAACGACGTGTATCACCCTTGCATGAGGAAACGTATGCGACGACACGTAAAGTGGCAAGATTTTTTGGCTTTTTGGGGCTTATATCATATTGCATCATATAAGGCCCCAAAAATACTGCCATTTTCTTGAGCTAATGAACCTCAAGGGAGCCTCGGGAGGAGAATGGAAGAAAAGAAATTGTTACATAAAAAAACGAAATAAAAAATTGGCATCAAAATTTTAATTCCACTTTTTACAAATATAATAAAATAAAATATTTTTGTGATAGGCAATTATGGTAGTAGTGCTCATTGATTGGACCGTTACCGTATATAATCTAGTCGCCGGGCAACTTGTGGCCTCAACCACTCATTGCCTAGGTCCCCTATTGATAAATTTCGTGTTCAAAGATTAATCAAGCATCAAAGATTGCACCAACAACAATACTAACATTCCAAATTTAGCTAGAAACTTTCTATCTTGGCAATTATTCTAAAACACCTCCAATCACAAGCAAATCGTCGTCATGAGGACTTGTGACACATGTGAACAATAAACATACTTTATTAAAATCAATGCATGAACATCAACGATCATTCAAGTATTCGGCCCGAAACTCCAATTTTGACTATCTCACCAAAAATTTTTATCTCAAGAGTGTACAATGATCATGATAGATCAACTCAAATATGAGAATTAGAATTACGTAATATTAGGTTTAGACGTAAACCTAACATCCACTGTCCTATTAGTAAGTGATCATCCAACTGGTGGTGGGAGTTTAATGACTCATGTGATTGGTGGCAAATGTCACTAAGTCCTGAAAATTAGGGACTCAACTTGGAGCTCAATGACTAGCAAAGAACTGTATCCAAAAGTGATTTGATTGACTTCTAATCAATACCTAACTATGTACATGATGGTGTGACACTTAGTCATCCAAAATGATTTTGTGTGGCAAGAATCTATAAGCTAGATTTTACAATTTTAATACTCCTCAAAACTAGCTAGATCCTAACATGGATTGACTAATGACTCCAAGAGCTGATCTAATTTTGACAAATGGTGACTTTAGCAATGGCTTGGCAAGGATATCGGCTACACATTTGGATGTATCACATGATCAAACTTAACCTCTTTAAATTGAACTTTTTCAGAATGAATCTAGTTCTCTTTGGAAGAGAGTAGTGATGCTTATAGAATTGTTTAGGGGCTGATTTTTTATTATGTTAGAGAAGTTTTAAAGTGGGCTTTGGGTTTTTAAAAGTTCTGGAGAAAGATTTGTGGGATGGTTAGAGGAAGTCTTCCTCTATATACACAATTTTTTTTTTGCAAAAAGATTGATTGTAGCTATGTGTTTTGATCAAGACTAGTGTTTTTTTTGCATAAATGAAGCGTTTGAAGTTTTGATTTTCATTTTGAAGTTTTGTTTTTCAGACCTGTAAATCTGAAAATCAGATCTGAAAAGTGAAGTTCTCATCTAAACTTCATTAATTACACCTTTCTATCTCCTAGTTTCATGAAAATGGCAAAGATTTGGTTTTCATTTTTGCTTTTGATTAAGACAAGTGTAGCTTCT
The DNA here is from genome assembly GCA_029204225.1 of Diphasiastrum complanatum. Classification (NCBI taxonomy): domain Eukaryota; kingdom Viridiplantae; phylum Streptophyta; class Lycopodiopsida; order Lycopodiales; family Lycopodiaceae; genus Diphasiastrum; species Diphasiastrum complanatum. Next base: position 43,352,939 of record CM055100.1, on the reverse strand, counting down.
TGTTGTTTTCCTCTTAAGCTTGGATTAAGCTTGCAAATAGTAGGCTTGGATTGAGCTTACAAACAATAAGATTGAATGAATATAAGTAAATGCTTTTTATTTGCATTGGATGTAACAATAGAAGCATTTCTATCATTCTAATTTGAGCACTTGTTGTATTTGCATAATAGGAAAACACACAAGCAACCCCAATGGATCAAACCAATGAAAACACAACATTTGATCTATCAAACCCATCCAATGTGGCACAAGCTCTTGAACTTTTATACTAACAAATTCAAGCCACTAATAAGCAGCTTCTTGAACTAATCAAAGAAACCAAGACTTAGAGTCTAGGTTAGCCAATCAGAAGAAGCATGTAGTTCCACCTCCCGTAAAAGTGTTTAAGAGGGAGAAGAAGGATAGGAACTTACAAGTGGTAAATTCTTGGCTAAATGTTTGGAACAAATACTTTGCCATTAACCAATTCCTTGAAAACAAAGTTTGTTCAATGACTTTGATGGTCAAGTTGAAGATCAAGAGGTTGATCTCAAAGCGCTTCAACTAGTCAAAAGGGAAGTTGGCAATTTGGAGCTAGTCAAGAGCATCAAAGGAGAGGTAATTGGCAAGGGTGTTATGGATCTGTTTTTGCAGCATATTAAAGACTCAAGTAAGGTCAAAGGAGTAGCAAGGAAGTGTTTTCATGTGGATGTGTGCAAATTGTCAAGATATGGTAAAACTAGCTACATTGGTGAGCATTGTTTTGATGTTGGATTTGTACTAGCATTCTTGGCTGATTTTGCTGATGGAAATGAAGCTATTGGAGGTTCATTATGTCGCTCATCCATGGCTAAGTTCTCAAGTGTTGAGCTACTTGGTGCCAATACTTGGAGATTGTCAATTTTTGGTGAATTCATGGTCATTTTCTTGTGTCAAGTAGATCTTGAAGATGGACTAGTGCAAACTACTTGGTTTATGGAGTCATGTGGTGCTGGATTTGCATCATTTATGTACTCACCTACTCATGGATTTCCAAGGTTTGATGGTTTCTTGTGGCAAGATGAAGATGGAGGCTCATTCATGGAGTATCATGGTGGATACAAGGCAACAAAGGAGGAGGAGACATGCAAGCAAAAGTTGATCACTCACATTCATTGTTTGTTTGCTGTATTTTTCCAGAGAGTTCAGAGTTGGAAGCATGGTGGAATCATTTCATTTACATTCTATTTGATTCTTCATGTTCTAGTCACATTTTTACATGTAAAATTGATGTAAGAAATAGTGAAGCATCCCAAGTGGACACTATTCTCTATATCAATTATGATTGTTTCTATTTTGAGCATTACATGATCATTGAAAGGAGATCTATTCTTAGGAAGAAGATCATTCTTATGATGGATCAAAGTTCTATTGGCAAAATCTATGCTAGGAGCATTGGAAGCTAGGAAAGCGATTTTTTGAGGTACATCATTGGAACTCGAGATTTTGGCATATTGTATGAGGGATCATCACCTAATCTTTTTGGATTTTCAGATTCGGACTATGCTGGAGATGTAATGGATAGGAAATCCATTAGTTCTTATTGTATTTTCATAGGTGATGGAGCTATATCATGGATGTCAAAGAAACAAGCCACTATCTTATTGTCATCTAGTGAGGCCGAGTACAAAGCTCTTACACATTGCACAAAGGAGATGGTATGGATCAAGAGGATGATCAAGGATCTTCACTTGCTGGATTTTTCAGAGAGCCCAATCATCTTTTGTGACAATCAATCAGCCCAAAGAATGGCATCCAATCCTATCTTTCATGCTAGGAGCAAGCATATTGAGATACAATATCATTTTGTGAAGGAGCGAGTCATTGCAAAGGAGGTGGAGCTTCAACATGTGTCTTCAAGGGAATGTGTAGCTGATATCTTCACCAAAGCATTGGGAAAAGACTTGTTCATAAAGCATAGGACTTCACTTGGAGTATTATCAAAGTCTATGCTAAAACTAGTTGAAGAGGGAGTGTGAAAGATTCAACTAGTTTCATCACATTTTGCAATATTTCCATATTTGGCATATTGAGGCCAAAACTTGTTTTAGACTTAGAGGTTGACTTTTCAAAGTTCATTAGTCTAAATTTCATTTGAATAAACACTTTTTGAAAGTGTGGGAAAGATAGAATGCGAGTTTGAGTAGATTCAATTTGAATAAGTTGGGTACATTGAATCTAGACCCAAAATTGGTAGGGTTAGCATTTTGGTGGGAAAGCCAAGTGGCCAAATAGGGTTTGGACCTGCTATAAAAGGATGTAACACGTGGAGAGAGTCATCTTCTCTCTTCTCTATCTCATTTCATGCTTATACATGGTTCTCTTGGGTTCTACTATCCATTGGTGCACTATCTTGGTGATTGCTTGCAATTCTATGTGTAGAATGATCTATATTTGTTATTTTTGGATCCACACGTGTGAAATACAATAGCTTGCTGGTTTTGTACGGACAGCAATAGTACATAATCATTTCATTCAAGTTTGATCAAGTTCTATTAGTGTTTGCATCTCAAATTGTGTGTAGATGCTGATTTTTCTACATTGGTGAAATTGGTAGTGTATTTCTCTTTCTAACCAAAGATCATTCAAGTAGATTGGATCTTAAGGATCTGAAATCTTTCACCTAACCACGCCTCAACTAATGAGCATAAGGTTGCAAAATGAGTTCAACAACTTATTTAACTCATTTACATAGTTACACACTCAGGAAGCACAAACCAAGAAAGGTTTCATAGGGTTTCAAAAAAAAATTGCATGCATCCACAATTCAAAATCTTTATGTATCAAGGGCTTAACAATCGGTTGGTTTTCTATAAATTGGTCATCATTCAAGTAGGTGTTCCACCTTCGCTTTGGGTGAATGAATTTAAAAAAATATTTTTTTAATTGTTTGATGGAATTGATTCTGCTTCTCATGGTTTGGCATGTAATGAAATTTTCAGTCTATTGTGGTTTGTTGGTTTCTGATTTGTGAACGATCCAAATCCCCATTAGGGCTATGACAAAGCTACTGCTTCATTTTGCAATCAGACATCCTCCGAACTACAAATAGCTACTGCTAATCTGATAGTAATTTATGAATAGTAGATAATGTCAAATGACAGCAGAAGTATATCTACTTATGAATTGAGCAAGCATCACAACATTCAGATATTGCATACATTGAGCAGAAGAATTGTTACTTGTCTATATTACCACATCAAGTATACAATAATGATCTTTTTGAGTGTTGTCTGTTTTCCAGATCAGCGCGTTGGCGCAAGAGAGGTATTCTCTCTCACGAATAGAAACTAGCTACTGCTAGCACTAAATTCTTGGTCTGATAATATGCGTCTGTTATTGCAAGACTGCATTCATCGACCTCTTCCACACACACTTTCTATATACGCTTCTTCTTTTTTCTGCAAGTGTGAGTGTGGCGATGTGTGTCTACTACTGCATGACTAACACTCGTCCACTACCTTCACATGCATGCTTGCTATAAAGTTTGTATCTGATCTACAATACATATAACATGCTTGATCTGATTACAAGAACTAATTAGCTAAGCATTACAAGATAGTCTAAGATAAAACATCAGCTAACTACATGTGTTTGGTATTTTGCTTGGCTACAAGGGTCGTCAGTTGAGTCGTGACATTCAAACTATCACACATGTCGAGCTCTGATGACGTACTCGACATTCGACGTGTCTGGCTCGACTTTTGGCATTAGCATGAACTGGGGTTGAGTCCTCATTGGGGACTTCGTTGGCGTCGGGCACTTCGGCCACTTTGGGGACTTCAACCTTTGGTACCTCGGTTTCCCTTCGCTGCCTTTGTTGCCTTCGTGGACATCGGCCACTTCGGCTACGTCTTTACTTCGGTTAAGCCTTCTGCGTTGGCAATGTGTTGGCTTCTGGGACTTCGGTTGAATCTGCAACTTCGACCTCATCGGTGACTTCGGTTGTTGCCCGTGTAGAAATCCTATGTATTTCTGCAGGTGAGTGGAAAATCTTTGCCTCATTCAATTTGGAAAATCCCTAAGCTTTTGAATCATGTGTTAATATGAACCTTTTGTATGAATGCTTTTGCCATGAATAATGAATCATCAACTTCTAATTACCCCTTTTCTGTTCTTCATTCTTTTGGAGTGATCTCTTGTTCATATTCCATAATAGTCATGGTGTTCTTGCAAACATTCTATTTTGTGTCTATCTTTTAACAAAAATGTTTAAGCTAGTACTACTTAACTCATTACCATTTATTGCCTCTTGACTCTTAAAGAATGAATAATTTGTGACTATTTTGCATGGTTGTTTCAAAATCTAAAAAATCCAAAAATGCATCTCTCTTTATCGTTGTGGTGCACATGGCAGTTCCACACTGGTCAAACAAAGTCAAATTATTTATTATGCTTTATAATGTACATATTAACAGGTATTGGATGAGGAATGATTGCTATTTCACCAAACTATTTGTCTCAATCAAAGAATGGCTTTCTTCTACCACATGAAACCTATTCGCTGCTGTTTAAGGTAAGAGGAGAGAGCAAGACTATAGTTTTCTTACTCCAATATGTATATAATCAGCATAGGCTGGCCTATGGCAGCCTTATTGTGTAGTATCAAATGATCAAACAAATAAAGACAAAGCAGACATGTAAAGGCAAGTTGATTTCTGAGCAAAACCATATTGCAGTAACGCTAATAGGTTCCAGTGATGAAATTGCTGGGCAGATAAGAATTTGATCTTACCGAGAGCTCAACCATATGGAGAATTCTTGTATCTATAGCTGGAAATCAGTTTCTACTTTTTGTTTTCGTGTTGATATGATTATTGAAATTCGGACCCTGTGTCCTGCATTTCCTGAGAGAACAAGGTTTCCAAAAGAAGTCACGTTGCTGCTGTCTGTGGCCTCCAAAGCAACACAGATTTGAGCTGATTCACCTGCTTGGATTGTGAAGGACCTCGGATTGACTGCGATCATCACGCCCGTTGGCGCGGTAAATGAGGACTGGTATGTCTCAGTGGCTGCAACATTTGTAACTTTGCGCTGTACATACTGATGGCCATTTAAGCTCCCAATAACTATGGAAGGAGTGTTAAGATCAGAAGGTAATCCTTTATTACTTCCACAATTAGAATTAATGGCTTTGTAGACTGTTAAATTGGACAACTCTGGAACTGAACACAGGAACTGTACATAGTCATCGTAGTCTGCAATCACAGCAAAGAGATATTGAGCTAGAAGCTTTTCATCTAATCATTCTATTAACTGTAAGTACGCTGATGCTTGAAACTTAAGATTTAGAGACCACTTCCTTGAATTAGACCTGCGTCAAAGATAAGGCCAGGATCAAGAGCTGCAGTTGGATTGACAAATCCTGCACCGAAATCAAATGGTGATGCCGGTCCCAGATCAGCTGCAACATTGGTAGATGGGTTCTGGGCTAGAAGTGGGCGGCCATTGGAGTCAACAACTGTTGCAGTTGTTGTGATGGCAGAAGCAATGGCTGCAGGACTAAAATGTGGGAACTTTTGCTTGATCAATGCTGCTATTCCTGCTATGTGGGGTGTTGCCATACTTGTTCCAGATATCATCGCAAAGTTCTGTCCTGTTGAAACGCTCAAAGATATAAAATCTCTCTCTCTCTCTCTCTCTCTCTCTCTCTCTCTCTCTCTCTCTCTCTCTCCCTCTCCAACACTTCACTATAGCCCTATTTTCACTACAGCCCTATTTTTCGTCTCAAAACACCCAGAAAACCCTAACCCTAACTTGAACATCTCTCTCTCTCTCTCTCTCTCTCTCTCTCTCTCTCTCTCTCACACACACACACACACACACAAAAGCCTGGCCACTCTATATCTCTCTCTCTCTCTCTACGTGAGTGACCACTTCATAGTTCTCTCTCTAAAACCTTCTATATCTCTCTCTCTACTTACATTATTGCTATTTTTCCTGTAAAACCTAAAAAAACCCTAACAGATTAAAAACACTGCCTCTCTTTCTCCTATGCACCCCTCCTTCTCTCTCTTGCCATTTTATACCTTTCTCTCTTTCTAAAAGCTTCTCTTTCTATGAATTTCTAAAGTCACATGTTCTCTCTCTCTAGAAATTTCTAAAGTCACGTCATTTTTCAAGCATTTCAGATGCACGTCAAATGCCTTTCAAATAAACTTTAGGGCAAACGTGGCCCAATCAAAAGGCAAGAAACTTGTTTTCTCCATCACTGCTCACATTCTCTCTCTTTTTTGAAATGATTGGGAAAAAATTATAGGGCACATGTGGCCCAATATAAAAGCATGAATATGTTTTCTCCACAAAAGCATTCAATTTTTTCTCCCCAAACCCTAATTTCAAAGAAACCTTAGCTTTTCATTTTGAGGGTCTCATTTACACACACACAAATCCAAAAACCAAGAAATTTAAAAGCTTTCAATCAAAACAAAAGGTATATGAAGAGATAAGGTGAAATGCGCGTGTCCATCAAGCAAATCTCCTTGACCTAGGTTTGACAAACTCTAAATGCATGGGGACCAATCAAAACATTAAAATCACGTTTTGTCTGTAGTGCTAACATTCTCTCAATGTTTTTCTTTCCCAAAATCCTAACTTCTCAAAAACTCTAGGTTTTGTAGTTTTCATTTTGAAGGTTGCATTTATGCATCTTCAAAAAGAGATTAAAACACATGATATTTATAAGACTTTAGCTGAAACAAACGATCGTTATGAGATAAATCAAAGTGCACGTGTCCATCAATGAAATTGTGTTGATTAGCATGGGTCAAATCCTAACGTTATACATGTGGACCAATAGAATTCGCTAGATTGCATTCTGTCTTGCTCTTCTTCGCTCAGCCCTAACCCTATTTATCTTTAAATGTCATCTCTACATTTTTCTCCAAAACCGAAAACCTAATTCTTTTAATGTATACTTGCAAAAGCACACCTCCTTCCCCTCTCGTGATCATTAACTACCAAACAATAAAGACCAATTGTTAATCAGCCCAAAAGGTATAAGTCACCAACTTTTAGGGTTTCAAAGCAATCCTAAAGAGTGACTTTTGACATTTTCACATTTCACATTTTCTTTCTTTATTTACTTTATTGCTATTTTTACCCCCAACAAGAGTTTTCTCTTATTTTTCTTTCTTGTTTTTGGATTTTTTAAATTAAAATCGTAATTTTGTATATGGTTTACGAACAATTGTATTTTATAGAGTCGAGACTCTTTAGAAATTGCTTATCATTCAAGTAGGTGTGTCTCAAATGCCTCTTTCAATCATTTTGTGTTTTTAAAGGTTTCACGTTGGTTGTTTAGCAAGTGATGTATCAATTGCATGTAGCATTAAAATCTTGGGAGTTGTCGAGCTGCACAATTTTTGGAAACTATTCACGAGGTATTGACCCCACATGTCATCTCTCCTATAACTAATGGTCTAATTCGAAAACTCTCCTTCATGATTGGTTTGGTGGAGTTAAGTTGAATTGTCACTAAAGACTTTTACCAACACAATTTACCAATGAATGGTGCCATGCAAAAAAGAACATGGTTCAGTTGTTCTTATTTGACAATAACATTTGCTAATCTCATGTGCCAAACAAAGGAGATTCATTCATATCAAAAGACAAGGGCCATGGAATTTTACATTAAAATTGAGTTGCCACCATTCTTTTCAATAAGAACTTGACGAGCACGTGAAGGTTAAATATGCCCCTACTACACTTTTAGGCCAAAGCTAGTGTCAAAAGTATATGTAGTTCTTGTATAATGTTTAAGCTATGGGAGTACATTGTTCAAGCTAATGTCATAGGTATACTCCATTTTAAGTTCATCAAATAAGTGCCAATCTTAAGGTATCATTCTCATAGATGTCATGGTAAGACTTTCAAACAATGTGACTTATGATTGAATTTAATGATTATTGCCCAATCTTTTTTTTATAAACATGAGTTGGATATGCATGATATTTAAACTTGCACTTTATGCTATGTGTGTGTGTGTGTGTGTGTGTGTGTGTGTGTGTGTGTGTGTGTGTGTGTGTGTGTGTGTACGTACGTATATACATATATTTTTGCAATTTTAAATATTAAATTAATAATTAATCTATTGAGGATATTTGTGGCCAAGAGGGTACATGCTACATTATTTGGCCTCTAGATAATATCCTCCACATATAGTGCTTTCCCTTTCTATAAAGTTGTGTAGATCTCGAGCTAGAAACCACCACAACCGCATCTTCAACCTCACAACTTGTCCTACTTGCCCATGATGTGCCAAAACTAGCTTCTTGACGTGTGACATATTGAAACTCATGCTCTCATACTATAAATATTTTGCCCAAAAAGTAAATCAGAATAGAAGATGGCCCCACTTGTAAGTTGTTTCGCCTTGTGTGAAAACAATATCATGATATCCACTTTATAATGCTCCTGATGGGGCTAAGTTCATGATGTGTGTGGGTGTGTGTGTGTGTGTGTGTGTGTGTGTGTGTGTGTGTGTGTGTGTGTAAGAGAGAGAGAGAGAGAGAGAGAGAGAGAGAGAGAGAGAGAGAGAGAAAGAGTTCATGCACCCGTGTGTGTGTGTGTGTGTGCATGCACACACACTTGGTGTGTCATACTTTTGAGCGTTATTGAGGTAGACTTAGATGTTGCTTAGAAGTTATGGCAACTTAGTTGAGAAGTTTACTTTGGAAATTTTGATTAAAAGCATAATTTTTTAGAATATGGACCCATTTCACTTGAGATTAAGCTTATAACATCACAAAGTAGAAAGAAGTATTTGCTTTCAATTTTAAGCTTGTATTTTCTATGACAGTTGTAAAGGTTTCTTTAAAATTTCTCAAATCAAAATGTAAATCTATGCCACATCTTGAAAGTCCCTTCACATGGGCCCGATAACATAAAAGCCCCATCATAATAAATCTACATGCCCACAAAATTCTTTCTACTGTTAGTAAAATTACAATGAGTGCACAAATTTTTGCTTAACCTTATATAATTAATAATGATAATTTTACTGACCTTCATTGGTAGTAAAAGTCATCTAGAGATTTAGAGTAGAACATAATTTATTGAAAGTTCACTAGCCTAAAAGCTATCCTCTTACATCTACACCAAAAAAGAAGAGGCAAAGGGCACATGACATTCTAGTCTAATTTGGATGCACTTGAATATGAGAAAATTGTTTTCATCTAAAACTTCAAAAACACGATATAAGGCCCTATAAATAGTGGTTAGAGAAGATAGAGTCAATATTTAATGTGTCATTTTGAATCTTACAAGAATGGACTTTTGAGATCAAGTTTGAGAAATCGCATTAAGTAGCTTGTAATTGTCATACATAATCTGGCCTAAGAACTTGATTGGTTGTGATTTTTGGTCATACAAAATCTGGTTAAGAAATGCATTGGTTGAATCATGTGGGGACATTGGTGGTGCAAACTTCATGGTGGAGGGAGTGCAAATGGTGCATTTCTTTAAGTAGTCCCATGAAAAAAGTATGCCTCATAAATGTGGAATTCTCATCTATGGAATCTTGAAAACAAAGAAGACCTCAAACCAAAAATATTCCTCCTCTAATAAGTGTAGTTTGCATGTTAAGTTTGATCCAAGTGCAAGTTTAAAAAGGTAAAAAGTTTGAAACACACATTAAGATGGATAATGGCTGGTCCTATGGTCTTTGCTTCCTTTTTTTTTCCCTTGGGACCCAAGAGAAGGGGGAGAGGGGGAGGGGGAGGGGGGGAGGGGAGGGGGAGGGCTTGTGAAAACAGTTTTTACTATTTTTTAAAAGTAGATTTTTTTACACATTCCTTGGCAAAGGTGTGTGCAAGAAAAAGGTATAAGATAGTTACATGCATGTAAAACAAAATTAGAGCTAAACACCACCCTTGTGGTAAGACAAAAAACTGGTTTAAGCTACCAAAGCTTAAAGAAAGCACTCTCCATTGTTTTCCATTATTTTCCACCCAGGTTATCTAGTTCATAATCGAAAAACCTTAATGTGAAGCCCCCAAAATAGTGGTTATAGATCTGGAAGAGACTCTGGGAAAACAGTAAAAGCAGTAGTTCTATTGTTAATGACTTCATAAAGATTTGTAGAAACAACTCACCATTGAAATCTTGCTCGTCTACTCCTATAGAGGTCCAAGCTGCCCAGATGAGGTTCCCTGGAGCCATGATGTTGGGCTTCAGCACATCAGCCACATCAAAATTAGCACTGTTTATATCAGGTCCTCTTGATGAAAAGCTGGCTACTTGAGGAGGGCTGGAGCTAAAAGTTGCTTGTTCCCCACCAGAAATGCTTCCCACTGCATCAAATTTTGTGACTTTACCATGCTGGTCCCTTTCTGTTGTCATATTGTAATAATCCAATAGAACCTAAAATATAGAGATATGTTAATCCGACTGATGTTGAAAAATTCAGGCTTGCTACCATTCAGATTTGCAGATTGAATTATTAATTTAGAAAAGCAGAAAATTCTGTAAGTTTTAAAATATTCACAATAAAAGAGGAAGGCATACCAATGAATCCTTAGAATTGGGAATGATAATAGCTGGAAAACCCAAGGGAGTTGGGCTGAATGTAGCACCATCAACCTCCGAGCTTGCAGTTAGCACAATTCCTTGTGCACCCAAGTTCTGTGCAGTTATTACTACAGCTGGAATATTGTAGACACCGAACAGAAAATTCAAATCATAAGTGCAAATCAAGATGCTTCCTTTGACAACTGTCTCATCATATAATGTAGAATCCTGGCATCCGTCCGTTCTCGGAGTTGTATTTAGATTTCTAAAGGCATCCCTCGCAAGAACCAGTCTATAGAAGCTGCTACCATTTGTTCCAGCTGCCACAATAAACGAAAATTGGCAGATTCTAATCATTTTTATGTGCATAGTATACATGGTTGTTAACTTGTTGATCACCATTAAAAAACGAAAATGCTGAGCTCACGTCCCTCATCAACACTATTAGGTTTTCAAGTGAAAGATAAAAGGTAATGTATTTTTTCTTTAGATTATTCTTTGAGTAGCATTCAGGTGAGCGTCACTGGGTTCAAGTCTTATAAACTCAAGCCTCTATCAGCTGCAAGCTAAACAGAATTACTAGCACTCGTTGTTGCCTGACGTTGGTGGTTGGAAAGACGAGGTATTGAGAAATTACGTGCAAGCCCAATCCCAGAAATCGTCTTTGACTTGCTTCCCAAACAGATAGAGTTTGGATATGTCCGATCGTGGGTTCCAGCAGCCACCGATACTATCCAAGGGCTGAAGGATAGAATTGTCGATGGATAAGGACCTGCATTACCTGCTGCTTGTGTGACAAAAACTCCGGCTTTGACTGCAGAGAGAAGTGCCAGATCAAAGGTTGACAGATATGCTGCACTCCCACCTGGGATAGAAGCAGGGCCAATGGATAGACTGAGAACATCAACTCCATCTTTGACTGCCTGTAAAGAAAACCCAGCTTCTGCACATGAGTACAATCTCTCACGAGCCTATCTATCGCGGTCGGAAGTAGAAATCACTAATCAAGACGCAAGTCCGCAGTACCTGGTCTATTGCTGCTACCACATCTGCGAAAAAGCCTCCAATATCTCTGTAGATCGCTTTGTATTGCGCAATTCTGATGAGGTAAAAGTATTTCTATAGAGTGATTAATGATGATTCTGTATTTATAGACTACAAGTAAAGCTCTGCAATTGCACAGGATGATGCGTGAAGCGGAAAAGGAGGCTTACTGGGCACGTGGAGCCATTCCGCTTGCACTTCCATAGTTAAACCCGTTCACTAACACCGTGACCCCGTAGTTTCCGGCTGCTGTTGCAGCAGTGTGACTGTAACATACAACTTCAGGCACTTATTAGATTATCAGATAAAGTATTGATCAGGACAAGGATGAGGGAGGGAGGGAGAGAGGGAGAAGAGAGATCGCAGTCTTACGTTCCATGACCATCTGCGTCAAGCGGCGACTCATATTGAACGGTAGAATTAAATTCTCCGGAAGCCACTGCAGCAGCTGCAAAGTGTCTGGCACCCACTAGCTTATTATTACAAGATCCTTTGGGGAACTCTGCAGTAAATTCACATTGCCCAGTGTAGCTGGCGGAACGTTTATACGCCTTTGCAGTTTGATCAGAGAAGCTGGGGTGCTTTGGATCCACGCCTGTATCTACGAGCCCAATGACTATGCCTTCGCCTGCATTTGAACTCCCTCCTTCTAAAGTCCACCCCCCCGTGGGTAGCCCAAGGTAATCAGGAGTATGAGTTGTCTCCGTTCTGAAACGAAAATCCTTTTCAATGTGCAGCACATCTGGCATTGCTCCGAGTATGTCTGCCTTAAGAAGGAAATGGGGTACACACAAACATACAATTACAATGTAAGCAACGTGTTACTACCTCTTGGCCTGCACGTACTAGACCACAATTTTGTGCCTTTTCCAATAACTGATCTTAGATTGGTGGAAAATTTGTAAGAACTGAAGAAATTCAAGTCTTGTTAATGTGGAATATATAGATAATGCATATGCACATACATGATACAACCCTGTTCTTAGCTCGTAAATGAAAAAGCTAATTTTGAATTACCATATAATGTGTTGCTCTCTGCGCCCCTTCCTTATTGATTAACAGTCCATTTAAGGATCACATGGTAGAGAGTTATAGATGTGCATTATGAGCTACGTATACCTTTCGTTTTGTCATTTGAACAGCAACTCCATTGATTACATGGTGATAGCTGTAGAGCTTTTGATAGTTTCCTCGGCCCAAAGTCCTTTCTAGAACTGTATCGTGACTATTGACGAGGTATGCTACATAGGACTTGACTGCTTTGCTGGAGAAAAGAGACAGAACTATCAGTAAGTCGGTTAGATCAATCTCGACTTGAATCTTGAGAATAAAATCAGCTAACTGCAATACACATTTATCATCTTTGCTAAAGAACATGATCAATCTGAGATAGTTTCTGAAATCATCAGTTCCGCAAGAGCGTGCCTGATATGCCTCACCATCAAAAGCATCTATATCCGTCTGAGAAAAAATTAAGCCACTATATCCGTTAGTCGACAAACAGCTTCAGTCTGTGTCGTTTTGCTTCTGTATTCTCTTGTTGCTTTAAGATGAGATTTGATTGTTCTCCATATTTAAATTTCTAATCAAGGAGAAGCATAAGAACGCAACCTTGAGGCATTGAGTTTTCTCCCATTTGAATCTGAAGTTGCTGCAAAACCTTGTATTGATCCATTGTACTGTACCACGGGATCTCCCTTCAGCAAGACGATGTAAACTCCGACACCAGATTCAGGAGCTACGCCTACACAGATAGTTCTACGAAGCACTGTAATCAAGAAAAAGACTAGAACAAGTGCCTTCATGGTCGTGAGTGAATGTTGACGAGTATTGTATCCTTGGGCCATTTTTGTGTTTGCTTTTCTGCCGCCCTCGCCTCTCATGAAGGACTGCTCAGTTTATCTCTCGTTTTCATTTCTGCACTGCGCCACGTCAAGATGATGGTGTTCCGAACCTCTAATTTCGATTGCAGCTCTCTAACGGTTTACAACGGGCTCAAATGCAAGCTTGGGTAGTTTCATTATTGCATTCATGACATCTTTGTGCACGTTACAAGTCTGATTCCCTCAGAGCATCGTGTTTTTAAAGAATGCTGTCACATGAATGATGAAGTCAGATGATCTCTCTCTAGCTGATCAATACTGTAGGAATCATCGGTTCATGATCATACCAGCAACTTTCCAGCCCACAATCAACCCTACTGTCTGATTCTTCCGATGAAAGCAACGATCACATTCTTTTGTACAGCAGTACCAAAAATTACATTTATTGCTTTTTATCCATTAGACGTAGTGCTTCCACATTCTAGATCGCTCATCTGCTGCTTTCATTGCAGCAGTGGGGTAATTCTCACGGCATTATATTTCAGCTGATTATGACCTGACACTCACAGTATCTTTCACAGCAAAGCAATGCTCCAACATCCATGATCCAGCTAATCCATCATCATGTTAATACCCATTTAAACAAAAAAAATTGCAGATAATCCAGATCAGATAATTACTACCCACTAAAACCAAATGAACTGCATAAAAGCAAGATAAGACTAATCCCCACCAAAATCAAAATATTGCGCTAAAGCCAGATCAGACCACTACCCATCAAACTAAAACAATTGGATAAAATCAAAAATATAAAATACTCCAGACAAACCAGATCAGCCTAATACGCTATATCAAAATCAAAACAATCGCAGAAAAGCCAGATCAAAAAGCTTCCAGCTAGTTCATATCTACATCCCAGAACAACAACCTTAATCACCATGCCTGAGATTTTTTGAGTGCAAAAACCGGAAGGAAGCGGGTCCCTAGGAAGTGGAACGAGGGGAATTGGCCGAGGCATGGCCCGCGTAGAGCAGCGGGGCTCGTGCAGGGAAAAGGATATATATGCGCTACAACGTCCTATACAAGTGTCACAGACAGCACAACAATATATGCAGGTACTTCTACGTCTGCTTCTTCCTGCAGCAACTCAGACTTGCAACGGAGCTGATCGTGCTCACGAGTTGCGACAGACATGGCATACCCACCTCTCCCTTTCTAACGATCACGAATCCCACCTCCCCCTCCTTCCCTTCCTTCTCCATTCATCTCTCTCTCGCTCCATCTCTCTTTCTCTGTCTTTCTCGTGGGCGTGCTTTTGTTGCTGTGAGTACTTTGCGAGTGTAGTTGAAAAGAGCGAGAGCAGATGGCGGCTCATGCATCATCATTCATGCATGCATGCATGCATACACACATACATACATACATATATACATACATAATGACATACATGATGACAAGCACCATGCATTACTTTGGTTTGCCATGGTTCCTTCCTATGGCCCCCTTTCCCCCACTATTGACTCACTCTCATCCCTTATCTTATTGCACCTCCTTTTTCTTTTCTCTTTTATTCTTTTCCTAAAAAAGGGTATTGCTTGTGAGTTTGTGTGGTTCCGAACTAGATTAGGGGCATAGTGGGAAATAAAAAAGTGTGCTTTGTTTGGACAAGCCAATTTTTCTCATAAACACACGTCATTTAACCCAATAGGTGTCACAAGCATCTTAAATCTTAAACTTATGTTGGGCAAATGAAGACATAATTTTTAGTTTCCATCCAATAAGGATCCATACTTCTAGATTCAGTCCACTAGGGCTCCCATATCTTCAAGGTTGAAAATTGCAGCCAATTAGATTGTTGGGGCAAAATCAAATTTGATTATTACAAACTAGATTTTAGTTGTGCAGTCATCATAGATTTGAGGTGACATTAGTTAAGTACTATACTCATATTGTATGAAAGATTTGAGTTGACACAACCTAAGTACAATTACACTTACATTGTAATTTGTAAGTCCTTAGCTTTGGAGAGTTTTAGACTCATTTCCCAACAAGATTAAAAGTGCACTTGTCACTTCTCCATTTCTTTTCCAAATACCAAATGGGTTAGCACATTGTTGGCCAAGTATTGGCTTTTTTACACATTCTCAACTCAGTTATCAATGGGGTAGATAGCCTTGACTGTAGAAATGGGTGATACGGGCTTTTGTAGGAGCCATGCAAGGCTAAGAACCATAGGTTTCCTTTAAAGTCTTGGATTGATATTGAGAATTGGACCAATGGAGGTGGGTGTAATCCTAGCATCATCATTGGATTTTGCAAAGCACAAATAGTTGAATTTGTTTTGACAAGCTCACAAAGGCACCACCAAACAAAAACTCTCTTGTAAATTTTCGGCCAATGTCAATTTTCTAACCTCTAATTTCTCATTTATGCCTTTTGTGCACAAAAAGTATTAGGCAAAATGTTCAAAAGAAAAAGGTTTATTTCTCTAGATTTTGTTTTACCATACATATGTATCATTTCTATTACTAGTGAGAACTTTGTATTGGAAGTGGGGATTCTTGATAAGGGAAAATCATTAGATTGAGAACCGACAAGATTTATTTTGTAGTATTCTAGTGAGAGGCATCCTGAAAGAAAACTTTTAATCTAATTCAATATTCTAAATTGATGGTTCTTGATTTTAATATTAAGAATCGACACGAATCCTATATATGTGGGAACCACCCAACATTGGTTAGCATCCCTTTGTGTTTACACTTCATGTGCCCTTACATGGCAAGTGAGATGGCACTTTGGGCTGCATGTAGCCATATGGGAGCAACTCCAACATTTTTTTTCGGACTTACAAGCATTGTTGTCAAAATGCATATAACAAGGCAAATCACAGGTATGAGTTGAAATGCAATATTTGAAACTTTCTACTTCACACCTCCTCAATTGACGACCATCATTTCCATGTAGTCTAAAACGTTGCAGGTATCCCAACTCTTACCAATGTACACCATGAGATTCATATTTACGGCAACATTTTTTGCAACAACACTTGCCTATCAAGTAGCATGGACCCCAACCTTAGACATAGTCAATTTTGGGCCCATGGATTCATAGATGTCCTTTTCACATACGAGGATAGATTTCAAGCTTGGGTCTGAGCTACCACATATAACATTGGTATCTAACCTGGCAACATTGACAAACATGGTAGGCCATTTTATACTAGCCATGACATGCCCTTACTTGGTGTCTCGTGTGGTACCTTGGCTTTGATACATAGGTGCATTTGCAGTTTGAGAGACACTTGTGTCTTTAAATGGACACATAATTGTATAAGAGTGGCTTGAGACTACATTGTACTGCATGTGAAAGGCACTTCATATGTCCAAAGTTGGTTCTTAGCATCCAAAGTTTCTTTGGTCCCAAGTTCGAGCCTCCCTTGGAAACCAAGAAGCATTAGTGAAACGTTTTTTTATTTTTGATGATAAATAAGTTTATTATTTTACTATGACATCATCTTTGGGTCATCTTTAAGCTTGAGGTCCATGGTCCTCCCTATGATTAGACACTCAAGGGTGTCAAAGTTTCAACTATGAGGTCCATGGTCCCTCCTATATTATTGAGACCTAGGATGGCCCACTCTTAAATGCCATTGAAAATCAACATTGGGCCAAATTTCAATGTAGATCATGATCACTTCTAGTTTATTAAGGCCAAGGTTTGCCAATGACATGGCATCTGAGTGGGACCTTGGCTTCAACATGTAGAAATAAGCTTCAAGTTATTTTTATTTGGGCCAACCCAACTCCTTTAACAAGTGGCACTTGACAAATTTTAGCCAATACCTCCATCTCACACCATAGTTGTCATGCCAAAGTCTATACAAGCCATACCCATTCGCCACTATAGCAATTTGTAGCTTGGGCATGTTCTCCCAACAAGCTAAAATTATTCTTGGAGAATACAATTGTGCATGACAGTGGAGCAAGATGCAAAGGAATTGCATCAATTTGTGCAACAAACGACGAGTTACTAACTTCTTTTGGCTTGTATTATATGATATTATGGCTTTTGATGTCATTTAAAAATCTAGTATTTTTTGTATTCATATTGACAATGTTAAGGGAATGATTATGTGAATGTCTAACACATAATATGGCCTCTCTTGTGAGTTTTGCAATATTGTTGTGATGGGTGTCATGGAAGACCTCATAGCTCATGTCATGAGAGAACCATGTCGCATTTTTTAAGGTCATCCCTAATTGATTGAGGACCTTGCCTTCTGCATGATCTTTACTGACCATGTTTGCAACTATTGTCCTTGTCCTTTGTTTTCTATTTTCAAATTTTCATTTATCATGATTTAGTATTTCGTCTATAATCATATATGATTTTTAAGAGCAGACAGGCAAAAAATTGAATGTAAAATTCACAATAATGTAGTCCCATATATGAAAATATTGAAGTTTCATCAATACCTTTGTTACGTTATGTGGGATTCGGAATCATTCTTGACATGGATAGTCGGTTACTCCAATGTATAAGGTTATTAGTTATGCCTCATCATTTCGGGCTTGGCTAGTAATGTAATTAATAATCTTATGAGGGCCCAAACCTATAATTGGATATAAGAGCACTTGCATGGTGTTTGACTAGTATAATGCAAAGAATAGGAGGTCAATTGCTTATATTTCGGTTGCATGGGATTCTAAGAGGAATATTCTCTTCTCAAAGGAGATTATATATACTATGGAAACTTGCCCATCTCCCTATTGGATTTTCTACTCTATGAAGCCAGAGTCCCATCCTTTCTTGCATTCATTCACCATGGCTTGGGGGTGAAGTGGTTAGGGTATTGACTAGCCATTTCACGTTGGTTGGGTGGTTTTGCTCCACAGGTGTCCTTTTGGTTGCATGCTACAGGATCTAGTCGGACCTTCACTTGGCAATCTTTACAGTGGTATCAAAGCAAGGCTTCGCATCAATCAGAATGTGGAGTTGTTTTTTCCCAATTTTTTGATATTTCCTCCTTGCTTTTTACTTCCTGGTGGTGGAATCGACCTCCAAGCAATCGGCTTCTCTGATTTTGGTTTGCTTTCAATCTAATGATCATTATTATGGGATTTTTCCATAGAAAATGATAGAAATTTATGGATTTTTTATGGTTTCTTGCGAATTTTGAGCTAGTATTCCATGTTTTAGCTTGAAATTCATCAAAGCTACTGTTCATGAATGTTTTTCTAAATTCTACTGGCTGATTTCTAGTCATTATGATTGATTCTAATGATTTCATGCCATGGTTATGGTCAAAGATAGTGATTTTGGGCTGAAAATGGGCTATGTGAACCATGATTGATTGAAATCAGAACTTCTGGTGCTTGCATGTAATTTATTTACAGTCGGATTTGGGTGTGATTGCACTTAATTGTGGATTTGATCCACAAAAATGGTCAAAAAACATGGTTTTTTTTATGGTTTTGGGCTAATTTTGGGGATTTCCACAAAATTCTTGGCCAATACTTTCCATGCAAGTTTTCAGAGGTGTAATGATTGTGTCCTAAGGCTTTCGTGAAGTTTGGCTAGGATTGGACACCAGTAAGGGTCTCAAAAAAGTCAAAAATAATGTATTTTTGTGGATTTTTATAACTCTCAAAATGGTAGTCTGAACCTATTCGATCTTTTTTCAAGCTGAAAGATATGATGCATTGCCTCTAATTTGAGCCATCATCATGCATCCAATTTGGTTGTGGGAGGCTGAGGCACCATTATCTTGAAGTTTTGCATGTTGGAGGAGTCCATAAATGCAATTTTTGCATGATCTGAGCTTATGATTGCCTTCTGGACCTGATAGAAGCCTCTATTCCTCTCTAATGAACCTTATAAGAGTGCTTGTAACCTTTGATTGAATTCTTATTGGGCTGGGTATATATTTTTTATGAAACCTCCTTGAGAAAGTGCACCCTCCTACCTTAATTTTAATCATTTGCAGCTCGCACAAGTGAGGCCTAGGTGTCAGGGTGACATGGTAGGTGTCTTTTAGCCCTACTCTCCCTCTGTATAGTCCTTTACAGCGACCAAATCGAAATCTTGTAGCAAAAGTTATGGCCATCAGAAGTTTGGCAATTTTTAGTCTAAAATTTGAAATTTTTCGAAATGTTCTAATTGCATGCATGCATGGGAAATTGTAGAACGCTTTTCCAGTCTTGAGAATGGTTGGATGAACCTGTATACATGTTTGGATGCATGATACAGTGTGGTACAGTAGGTTGATTAGAGTAATTTCATGCTTGAATACAGTTTTACAAAAAACTAGTCAAAAAGCAAATTTCCCGGTTAATAGGCAATTTACATTAAAAAAACTTGATTCTTTTTTAGAAATAAATGCATGTCATGTCTGATGCATGCCAGATGTTTCGAAATCTTTTCGAAATGAGATGGTAACTGTGAAACTGCCAAGTCGATGCTTTAGATCGATTTTCACAATTTTGGTCCATATCGAACAGAATTTGAAAATCCCAGTTACGTAAATATGTGAAAGAACCATGGATGTTTTGGATTTGTTCAAATTTGTTGGCTATTCATTAAACAAAATTTGCTTATAAAGTGAATGACCTTTCTAAATTGAAATCAGTCATTTTTATAAAGTCACGGTACCTTTCCCTTTTTGGTTGAAGATTTTGAAATCTTTCAATTGATGGGAGCATTTTTTGTTTTATGTAATCAATATAGACCAAAAATAACGCAAATCTTGTTGGAACGGTTTTTATGCCGATCTACGAGTAGATTTGCCAATAGGTGAGTGTGGCACTTAACTAATGAACAATCAAATTGTTTGAATGATTAGTAGTTAAAAGTACTACTGATTTTTAATTGGTCCTTTTCCTAGCCAAATTTGGACTTTCAGCCTAAACCACATTTGGGAAGAAAGAAAAGAGATGAAACTTGAGGGGTAGATGATTGGTTGACCAAGTAACCCAATTATTTTAAATCTACTTTCAATTCCTGAAGTTTAAATGGGTAGCAAGTGAGAATACAATTGGAAATTTAGCTTTAGAAAACTGTCTCTGGGAATTTGGATTCCTTTTTCCAATGTTATTAGGATTTCAAGAAATCGAAGATTCTAAGGGAAAAGATATTGGCAATCAGATAATCCATCTATGGAACCATCTTTGTTTTGCAATTGGATTTGGATCAAATCCTAGGAATTTGCAAGTGAAAGTAGAAGGAATGTGTTCCATATAGAAATCTAGTAATTTGGATTCTTTTTTAGGCATTATAGAGTGTTTCTTTACAATGAATGAGACAACCAAGAGAACTTCTATTCTGTAAAAGAATTAAGTTCTTTTTACCGATTCTGAAATAGATATTGGATATCTATGATAGTATTGTTTCGGTTAGATTGAGATTCTTAATGTTCCTTTTGGTTCAGTGAATACACTTGCAGCATATCAATAGTACTTGAACAATACATTTCGTCCATGTCTGGGTCAATGCTAAGTGGTATTCTTAGATGTTGTGTTTACATCTACAGAGGAACGCTTAAGAGGCATGAGGAAATTGAATGGCTAGAAGTATCTACAAGTGGTGCCTTTTTATAAATGGAGAAGGCCCTTGCCCCAAAATCCTATTGGCTACTATTATTCTATTTACAACTTAACTTTCGTGCTCATTGAGCCATGGGCTTATACGCGCAGGATGCCATTCCCTCGCAACACATTTTATTGGTCGATTTTATTTATTTACAATGTGTTGGGAATACCCCCAATAGGACCCACGGCCTGAAGTAGTGTCGGTCCCTTGGCACTCTGCCGGTTTAGTAGAAAGTCTTCTTGGCCCGCCTTTGGTGGATCAGGTAGCCCGTGATGTCTTCCATGAAATTAATGTGGTCCAGTTTCTTCAAGTCCTTGGGCGTGTGAAGGGACTTGTGGACTCCTGTCAGCCAGTCTTGGTCGACCCACGCTTGGAATCTACGCATCCAGGGATCGCCAAGGAATGCAGCTCGGTAATAGACTCGAGCGACTGGCAGTTGATCTTCGACTTTGTTGGAGGCTAGCGCCTTATTAGGATCAAAGAATATGGGGGGGAGAAAATTGTCCCACTTGGATTCAATCCCCATTAAGTGCTCTAAATTTCGGGCGTAAGTGGCTACCGCGCGGACTGTTGGATCAGGGCAGTTGAAATATTTATTGGCAAATAGGGTGAGAGCCCTTCGGGCGTCCACATTTCTTGGCCAATTGAAGTTTTGAATAGTGATCTTGTCCAAAGGGGTGCCGCATTCTGCCCATTTGGATCATTGTGTGCATGGCAAGAAGTGTGTGTTCACCCGTAGTTGTTGCGAACTTGTCACATAGGCCCTGATGGCCGCAGGGTCTCTTTCAAAGGGCTGCTGACGCCACTCTGGTTGTGGTTGGAGGGCGGGTAGTGCTTGCAGCTCGTTGCCTTCTATTGTCTGTGCTGAAAATGATATCTGCCAGCCGCCTCTTGATGACTCGTGGGGATACTTAGCTAGAAATTCGTTTATTTTCTCCTCCACGGACTTTGGTTGTCGGAAGGCCCGGCTGGCAGATATGGTATGCGAGCCTCTTGATGAGGAGGCTTGTCCTTCCTCTTGGCTTTGGCTTGGACCTACGTCTTGGCCTTGGTCCCACGTTTCAGCACCCATATCAGCTGGTCCTTGGTCTTGCCCTTCGGACCCCTGATCGTGACCTATCCCCCCTGCTGCTTGCTGGCCTTGGTCTTGGCTCGTGCTTGCCTATGCAGCATCAAAAACAGGTGGTGGTGGAATCACCACTGGGGTGGGTTGGGTCTTCTTCTCCATGTACTGCTGGCAAGCCTTGAGGGCTTGTTTGGCCTGGGCGAATTCATGAGTTGCACTTGCCCAGTACTTGTCGAACTCCGTCTGGTTGTTGTTTAACGTTTGGTTATATACCTGCACCTGACGCCTGAAGAGATTCATCTCTGCTTGAGAGAGCGACCTTGAGTCTGGTGCAAGTTGAGCTAGCCAGGCGAGTTTTTTGCATTGTAAGGCTTTCACTTCTGCCCCCAGGCGCGTATTCTCTGCTTCATAAATTTGTGGTTGCACCTGGAGGGGAGCAAGCCATTGGGACGCTTCGGATTGAAGCTCCCGCACCTTCATGGAGGCATCTGTCAGCGCTTTGGAAAGGCTTTGAATATATTGGTTTAGGCCATCCTCCTTCTACTGCAGCTTGGCGATCTCCCAGTGCCCATCTTGTTCATGATGTTGAGCTATAAGGAGCTCTTGTTGTAGCTTCGTGAGTTCCGCTCGTAGCTGGGTGTTGCTTGTCGCCAAGTGGAGTACCCGGCTGTCCAAAGTGGCCATGGCTACTACCGCCTCCTGGATATATGTCCTCAAGGTTTGGTACACCATCGTTAAATTTGTTGGAATAGCCGGTACGTTGGCACTGAGAGGGGCTTGTGTGGTAGTGACCCCGATGACTGGTAGAGTGTTGTCGTCATTGTCTTCAATCAGGTTCTCAGGGGACTTCCGTCATCTGGGGTGGTGGGATCTGTCCGATCTAGTGATGGTATGAAAATTGTCTGAACAAATGCATCATCAGGCAACGGTTGGTTGCCCTCGGCAATCTTTGATGGCAAAACAAGTGGTGTGAGAGAAACAAAAGTGGAAACGGGGGTGGGAACTGTTTGTCCAAACGAGAGGATGGGTGGAACAGAGGGGAATTGAAGTGTGGGGTGGAGCGCGAAAGGCGAGGATGGAGCAGATATGGTTTGACGTGGGGGTGAAAAGTTGATGACTTGCATCCACACCAGAGTGTCTGAAGACAACTGAGAGTCATAGGGATTAAACTGGAGAGGAGCAAAGTGGAGACATGAGCAATGGAGGATGCGATAGTGATGGAAGGGGTAGTAGATAATGGAACAGAAGTAGAAGTGGTATCAACAGAGGAGACGGGAGTGAAAACGGAAGCAATCGCGGATGGAACAGAAAGAAGAGGAGAGACAACAGAGATAGGAGAAAGAGGTTGTACAGAAGAAGAAGTGGTGGTGGTTGATGGAGTGGTTACTATTGTTGTGGTGGTACGTCTTCTGGTGGTAGGTGGAGATGATGAGGAAGGGGGAGCGCCACGCATTCTTTTGTTGGTCGTCGTGTCAATAACTACAGGTTGGGAGGATGTGGATGCGCAGATGGTGGATGTAAGTTAGTGTGCAGCACAATGGAAGATAGAAGGCTGGAGCGACGAAAACAGTGCACTTTTGCCTCGAGAAGTGCACAGGAAAAATTACACAGCAGGGGACCTGCTGCAATACGCTCGCAGGTGTTGGGTTTGATGGAGATGGTTAGTTAGCGAATGAGGAAGGCATGTCAGTCGTATGGCACAATCATGAGGCCAGGGAATCCCAGGAAGGACTCCACTATCTGACTCAGTAGCATGGACTGAATTCTGTCCTTGCGAAATATTGAAACAACTAGAAAGTTGTTCAACAGATGCACAACCGCCTGTACGACTGGCTCCATGATAGCCTCTATCAGGTAGCCATTGTTAGTTTGAATTGGGATCTCCGGTGCAGTCTGGGCAACGAAAGGTTTGATCAGGGCTTTTGCTTGACAATGGGAGATGGGCTGATGGTCACCGGACATAATGTCGGTGATGACCATCAACTCCGGGTTAATCCGTACCCTGTATGTGGTACCCTGGTACAGGAAGTAAAAACGCGCTTTCGGTGCTCCCCAGGTGGCGTAAGCGTGAAGGGCGAGGCCCATGTTAATGTCAAAATTGAAAAAGTGTCGGGAATAATCTCATTGCCTCAAGAAGTGGGCTAGCAATCTGAAGCCATGATTGAATCAGAGTGTTAGAAGATAAGGGCCAAATCTGGGTGGCAGAGGGTATCTCGCACTGGATCATCTGCTTGGTGCCAGAGTCTTCAGAAGATGAGCAGGCCATGTTTGCAGTGATAGTTAAAATGCGAAAATATGAAAAAATGGTAAAAAAGACGAAAAGAGGTGGAAACGAGAAAAACAGTGAATAACAAGTGTTGGATTGTAAGAACTATAGTTTAGAGCGTAGATCTGGATTCAGAATATGCAGATGATGGCTTGTGTAAAGTTTGGTCGCATTCGGAGAACTTGGAAATTCAGTAAAAATTTGAGTAGAGCTTCGCCAGCAAAGGTGACAAATGACTCGAATTCATCCCTTATATAGCGGAATTTAGAGTGCGTATTAGGTGAAATCCACTTTCCCTTGTTCAATTTCACCCAAATTTTGGCAGGGACCTTTCTCACAAAACTCTAAGACCTCAGAGAAGTTTGCGAGAGTTCAGAAGGTGATTTGACTGCCCTGCGAAGGTTTTGCGAGGGTTCAGACTGTCTGCGAGGGTTCAAATCTCACAGAGGTGATCACTCGCACAACATGTTCTTGTGGTTGGATTTTCAAGATCAGACCATATAGGCAGGATAATTTCATTGCTTTGATTCCATTTATGCCCCTTGCAAAGGTTGGTATGATGAACTTGATGCTCTACGAAGGTTCTTAAGATTCAGCTTATGGGAATCCTTGCATACACTCAAAAATGATGATTTCTCCATCAAGAACTCTTGTAGAGATTTTCATGGATGCATCTGGGTCAGATCTAGTGAGTATCCAAGTTTCAAGAGCTATCTTCCAGGAGATCTCCAAAAATCATGAAAAAAGTGCTCTTTTAAAGTGTTTTTTGATGAGATCTTGAGATTCTCTGATTCTTAACTTTTGCAAACTAGTAATCTGCTTCATCCACGTTAGATCTGACTGTTGGTAGGATGGCTCTGATACCACTAAAGGAAAATTTCGAAAGAAGTTAGAATGCTCTGATACGAGCACTGATGGGAAAATTTTCGAGGATGAAGGCCGGATAGAGCCGACTTGGCAGGAGCAGCTACTGCTACTGACTACGATCTAATTTTCTTCCAAGCCTCAGATCGCTACTACAGATCTGATAAAAAATTGAACTTGTAAATAGCAGATAATGTCAAGTAAAATAACAATGGAAATATATCTACTGCTTTGTCAAGTATATACCTGACAGTTTAGCAGCTTCTACTCAGGAAGAGCTTTGTGGATTCAGAGGTGAACCACAAACCTATCAAGAAGTTGTTGAATGTTCAAAAAAGGACAAATGGATAAAGGCCATGGAAGAGGAGATGAAATCCATGAAGAAGAATAAGGTCTGGACTCTTGAACCAATGCCAAGAAATAGGATGACTGTCAAATGTAGGTGGATCTACAAGTATAAATATGGACTAGACGACAATGTATCAAGATACAAAGCTAGGCTATTCTCGTTTTGAATTGCAAGTTTGGTGTCATCTTTTGCCTTGCACTGGTCAGCATCAGTAGTTGACTCTACCTCTGAAATAGTGTTGAGTTCCTGCACAAGGTAGCAGGCTGGATCGTCCATGAATCAGGATGGAGACTGTCTGGATTGATTCGATCTTCCGTATTGAAATTCAATCATTTGATGTTGTTTGATCCATGGAGGTTCTGACTCATTTTCTGATTCGGTATCGGATTTTGGAATTTTGACCCTTGGGTTGGATTTTGGCTGTTCGACCTTTGGGTTAGATTTTGCTGTAGCTTTTCCCTCGTGGTCGACTTCCATAAAAGTGACATCTCTACTCATGAATGCCTTTTGAGTGTCCAGATTGAAGAGCTTGTATGTATGGTGATCTGAGGAAAAGCCAATAAAGATCAATTTGCTATTGTTCAAACCTTGGGTTGGATTTTTCTGGAGATCAATAGTGATTTGACTGAAAGAAAACATCCAAACACCCTGATATGGTTGAGTGATGGCTTCGATCCTGTCCACACTTCATAAGGTGTCTTGCCATTCAGGGCCTTTGAGATAAATTGATTTTGTAAATAGGTTGTTGTAGTAATAGCTTCTACCCAGAACTTCTTTGGAAGAGAGGCATGGGCCAGCATGCTCCTTGCACTTTCAATGAGTGACTGATTCTTCCATTTAGCTACACCATTGGACTGAGGTGAGTTTGTTGTAGATTGTTTTTGTATTCTAGTTGCCTTGCAGGAGTCTTTGAATTTGGTGGAGTTAAAAACTACCCCTCCATCAGAGCGTAGAGCTTTGATTCTTCTCTAAGTCGATTTTTTTGCTGATGCCTTGAACTGCATGAAGAACCTGAGAGTATCGGATTTGTTCTTCAAAAGGTATGTTGCCTCCGAGAGAAGTCATCAATGAAAGTCAGTAGATAGAGAACTCCTCATGTGGAAATGGTCTACATAGGGCCACAAATGTCCATGTGTACAAGATCTAGCAAATCTTTAGAAGAACACACTGAATTTGAAATGGCTGAACTTCTAACATGCTTCCCGGCAATACAGCTTTTACATGTAGAATCGGATTTGCCAATGTAAACTAGATTTTCTACTAAGTTCTGTTTTGACATTTGTTGAATAGAACTTGAATTTAAATGACCTAATCTGTGATGCCACAACATATCATTTGAATCATAAGTAGTAGTAAAAAGAGCTGACTACTTGTAGAATAAGAGTGACTGAGTTTGTACAAATTGCCACACCTTCTACTAAAAGCAACAACTTTCCTAGATTTGTCAAGAATAGTGCAGTCATGCTATCGAATTCGACTCTTTGACCTGAATCTGTGATTTTGCTAACTGCGAGCAGATTTTTGGTCAGATTCGGAATGTAATAAACATTGGACAAAAATATTACATCATCTTTCTAGAATTTGATCCTGACTATTTTTCATCCTTGATAGTATGAGTTGAGTTGTCTCCAAGTTGCACAACTCTAGAATGGGTGTATGGCTTGTAGTTATGGAACCAGTCTTGATGGTGAGTCATGTGTTGTGTTGCACATGAGTCCAAGTACCAGGAATCAACATTCTATTGTTCTTCAACTTTGTCAAAAAGGCAGCTTCATTTTCCTCTTCATGCTGGATCGAGTAACTGGTTGAGGCAGCATTTGCTTGTTGTTGGGAATGCATCTTCATTGTTCTACTTGAGTGTTCTGCAGTCCTTGATGAAATGACCAGTCCTCTTACAGCATTTGCAGAACAAGTTCTGCTTAGGCTGGAATGATGAAGTGTTCAAATTCGATCCTGAGAAAATATTTGAATTCGAATTCTAACCTGAGCCAAAATTCGACCCTGAGTCAAAATTCGACCCAGACTACTTGTTGCTCTTTCTGTCAGAAAATTGTTTACTAGGTATAACAAGGGCTAATGGACCGTATAAAGTTCAAAGTGGGTGGCCATCAAATAATGTCAAAATTTATTGATCGCAAAAATCATTTCCAATATCTTCCATGGCTTCTTGCAATGTAGCATACTGTTCCCGTTGTTTGAGTCTTTTTCTGATACCACCACATGATCACTACATGATCGGGACTCAGAGTGGTATTGCATTAGATTCATATATGCTTGACCTATTCAATGTAGTCCGAGACCCTTTCTCATTTACCCATCTTGATCTCAATAAGAGAAACGGGTCTTCTTACTTGATTTGAAGCGGGTGATGAAGGCTGCTTTAACCCCTTCCCATGTGGCTTTCTCTTCGGTCGATTGGTTGAAAAGCCAACGATGTGCTGTAGCTACTGTTGGAGGGTTTGTGGATATCGAGACAACCCTAACCATAGTTAATAAGTCCAACTTGATGATCACATAGTTATTTGCTTCGACCCACTTGGTCATGTAATCAGTTGCTACAATGATATATCTGGCTTGAGATCCTCTTGGCCCCAAGATTGTAGTGGGCATTTCCTATCCTTCTCATAACCCTATATCCAACCACACGAGCATCAAGGAGAAGATGAGGATTAACTAGTTGTCACAATCATTTGATTGGTTGGAAAGTGGTTAAAGCTGGCCTAATCACAAGGAAGATCCTTTTCTAATTCTAAGTAAAATTAAAATGGGAAAGAGAGAAGGAGTGCAAGATTATATTTAATGGGTTAAACACATCAGATCTGAGTGTGATCCTGAATTAATCAATAATGATTCCATGATCATGTGGTTTTTAGCAGGTCTACCTAAAAGGATTAGACACGAGCTTAAACGCTGAACTAATTATGTGTCCTTACAACATGCTATGGATGATGCAATACGAGAGGAGGATGAAGATTCAGAGATGAACCAAATATTGGAATGCTACCATATACAGCGGGGCAAATTACTACAACATCCACCACTATTGCATCCACGAATATCAATGCAACAACAAAGTTGATGATTAACGAATTCGAAAAACTTGGTCAAAAGTAGTAGTTGCAGCTAGAAAAGATGCAATCGCAATTCGATGAAAAGATGAAAGCATTGGAAGAGCAGCAAGAAAATAGTGCCAAAGCAGGTGAAAAGTTTGCTAAGATGTTTCCTAGGTGAGAAAATGTCTGTTGTGCAATCTGTGCGAGGAATCACACCATAAATGGGTGTCCAACAATGAAAAGACGTATGACAGATACTCTTTGTCATCTACGCAACTCTACGGGACATGAAACAACTTTTTGCTCGTTTAATCCTTGGATTATCCAGCAAAGATACACTAAGCTTCAATATCGGGAACCTGCTACCTATAAGGGACCTGATTCTAAGAGCCAGGCTCAAAACTTTGGCCTTGGATTTTCTAAACGACTAGCTTTGCCAGCTCCACAAGCACAACATGCTCCTCCTGCAAATCTAATGGAACCAGACTCTTCAGTTGGTAATGAGCAATGAAATTACAATACTAATCAAGAAATTGGTCCTTCAGAGTAGTATGCTATCTATGTTGTTGTGCAACAACAATATGCTAGACAATAGACTAGAGCACCACTTGGATGCTTTGCATGTGGCAAAAATCACAGAGTTGCAGAATGTCCTAACAAAGGCAAGTTTGTCCCATTCTGTTGGAAATGCAGTTATGGACATTGTTACAAGGACTATCTAGCAAGACCAAAACCACCACTGGTAGCTGCTCCATTGAATATGATTACAATCAAGCAGAGACCAGTAGCTCAACCTAATGAACCAAGTGTACCATTGATGATTGTTACCAAAGCTTAGAAGCAAAAAAAAGTTCCAGTTGATCCATCACCTACTGAATCTATGTCATCTACTAATATAACTATTGCATCAGGGGTGTATCCGAATCTCAACTCAGAAAAGAAGAAATATCAAAACATGAGGGGGGATTAAACAGTTGCAAGAAGAAGAGGAATTAGAAGCCTCTAAAGCTGCAGCTGAAGTATGTAATCCATGAATAGATGTTAATACTCAGTTGCATCATCATGGAAAATCCTTCAAGATGACAGAACCTGAAGCACCGCAAACAGACTTAATCATGAATATTCTATCTAGTAAGATGGATATCACATTAGGAGAATTTCTTAAGCTAGTTTCAAAAGCAAAAGAAATATTAGTGGAGAAATCAACACAGATTGAACCAACAACTCATCAACAGCCACTTTTTTGTGCTGTATTTCAAGAATCAAATGAAGTACTAAATGTAGGGGCGACTTGGGAAAGTGAACAAAGAAACATCACCTTGCCAATACAACATAGACAGTTTGGTAAGAGACAATCATGACAGATGGAGGTTCAAGAGTTAACTTGATTTCAAAAAAGCTATGTGCCAGATGGGGCCTTACAAGGATGAAGCCTATAACTTCTGCTATCAAACTAGCTGATCAGATGATAGTTCGTCCTAAGGGCATAGTGGAAGATAGACTTGTCAAGATTGCTGAAGTTTAGTTTGTCATTACTCTTGTAGTAATGGATTTACTTGACGCACCAAATATTTATCGTGTCTTATTGGGACGTCCATGGTTACGAGTTGCACAAGTAATTTACAACTGGGAGATGGGAAAGATTATTTTTGAGAATCATGAGCGTGCAGTTAAAGTTGATCCAATCACTTGGACAATCAAGCCAGTGGTCCAAAAAGGGGATGATGATTCATCAACAACGAATCATACATGTGATCGACAAGCAAAAACTTTGGGAATTTGTTATGACTCTCAAATAGTTACTGTTAATTGAAATCAAGCTCTTGGTACAGTGGATTGTACAGCAGGATATATGTGTCAACGCGATGACCAATCAAAGTTGAGCGAGATTCTTTTACATGATCAAACTTTGGATACGCCGATCACATTCCCAATGAATATGATGAATGTAGTTTGGATATCAGCCAATCCAATTCTAGATCCTATTGAAGATGACCTCATTCATGTTAGTCACACCTTGTCTTATGATGAAAGTGCAAAACTTACTGATGAGCAGATTTTAAATCACATGGACCCTACAAGATTTGGAGTTTGCGAGATTCTTGATGAATCAACAATAAAACCATCGAAAGCAGTGATATTGAAGGAAGGACAAAATGCAGACCATTGTGCCTACTTGGACAACTGAGGTGTTGGAAGCATTTGAGAACTGAAGAAAGCTTTAGCTTCTGCACTGATTCTACGAGTTCCAAATTGGACAATTGAATTTCATGTTCATACTAATGCATCAAAATATGTTATTGGATCGGTTTTGATGCAGCCATGAGAATATAAGAAAGACTATCCTATCAAATTTGCTAGTCAACAACTTACTGATCCTGAGAAGAATTACTCCACAACAGGACGAGATGCGTTGGC
Organism: Diphasiastrum complanatum; assembly: GCA_029204225.1. Taxonomy (NCBI): domain Eukaryota; kingdom Viridiplantae; phylum Streptophyta; class Lycopodiopsida; order Lycopodiales; family Lycopodiaceae; genus Diphasiastrum; species Diphasiastrum complanatum. Next base: position 43,321,942 of record CM055100.1, on the reverse strand, counting down.
CATGGTATTTTCAGTGAAGAAATTTTTACATTATCTAATGGCGACGCATTTTATATTTTATGCCGACCATCAACCATTGCTTTATCTAGTAAACAAGACATGTAACACGAGACGTATTGCAAGATGGCTACTATTGCTAACTAAATTTGATTTTCGAGTTGCGGTTCAAAAAGGTAACCAATATTATCTTGTTGATCATGTCTCAAGAATCCAGACAACACCAGTACACAGTGAAGTGGATGATAAACTACCAGATTGTGCGTTATTTTATGTTGAAGCAATACCTGAGTGGGCAGTAAATATTGTTGAATATTTGATGTTAGGCCAACCTAACAACTCTCTGACAAAAGTTCAAAAGAAACAATTGATTGTTAGGGCACAACCTTATCAACTGATTGCCGGCCAATTGTATCATCGTGGAATGGATGATATTCTAAGAAGATGTGTTTTACCACATGAAGTACCTGATCTAATCATGTTTTCACATGATGGGATGGGTGGTGGACATTTCTCAATTGATATCACTATTCAAAAGCTTTAACAATCAAGGTGTTGGTAGCCTACACTTCATAAGGATACGAAAAACTTTATTCAGTCATGTGATATATGTCAACGAGCACGTCATCCTACAAAGCATAATTATGAACCTTTGCATCTGGTTCTATCACAAGCCTCGTTTGAGAAATGGGGACTTGACTATGTTGGTCCTATTCATCCTGCGGCAAGAGGATCTCAAGCTAGATATATCATCTTAGAAAGTGATTAAATGACCAAGTGGGTTGAAGCAAAAGCAGTTCGAGTTGCCGATGAAAATCTACCATCAAAAATTGATCGATACTATAGACAAGGAGATATGACATCTTTATCAACAGTCATAGCGAGTGCTGAAAATTATGAGACTTTCACAATTAGCATGTAAAAGACGTTCAATCATGACTCCAGCGACAGTGAAGACAAATCTAAATCTGAATCCAGTTCAAGTTCTTCCAGTTCTGATTCTGATTCCAATAACTTGTCAGACACATAAACTGGTGATACCGATAGAAGAAAGAAACGAAAGTCTAAACGAAATGATCTAAAAGTTCAGATTTCAAAAGTTGCAGACAAGAGACCGAAAGCTTCTTCTTTGAACTCAGGACTTTGGTGCACGAAGTGCGATACATTTGGACATTCTAAAGAAGAGTGTAGATCTGTGAACGTGAAGTATGTTGAAGATCCTTCTCAGGAAGTTCTTTTTATATTTCAAGATGATGTGTGTTTGCACCAAAGAGACACAACCCACTAGAATTTGTTGGTCCTTCTAGTTCAAATAAATCTGTTTCAGAAAACTGTTATAATTGTGGTAAACCAGGACATTTTTCGCCTGATTGTCCGCAGCCACAAAAATCGATCGGATTTATACCCTTATGCTCAAACTGTAAAGAACCTGGCCACAAGTATCCGGATTGTCCACAACCATTGAAGTCGCGTCCAAAGTACCAGTATGTTGCTACACCTGCTGCTACTGCTGACACGAATTAAAACTTCGGCTGATGTTGTTGTGCAGAAGGCTGATGCAATCAAAGCGAAATAGTCAAAGACAGTTGACCATTCTTGGCCGAGTGATGTCAAAAAGTTATTCAAGGTAACTACGAGAAGCAAAAGTTTCTCGAAACTTGACATGAATTCAAATCAATAATAACACATTATGGGTGTCCCCTTGAATTAGTCAGTGATTGTGGTCCTCATTTTCTTAATGATACAATCCGACTATTGACTACTTATTTTTTGATCAAACACAGAAAGACAACCTCGTACAATCCTAAAGCCAATGGATTAACTGAAAGAGTGAATGAAATACTATGTAAGGTCCTAAAGAAGATTACTGTTGCACATGCTATAGATTGGGATCAAAAGCTACCCTCAATACTCTAGGCATATCGAAACACAGAGAAGATCACAACGAAACAAACGCCTTATTTTCTTACATATGGTATGCATCCGATCTTGCCAATTGAATTTGAGGTGCCTACTTTTCATATACAAGCACAACGAACAGATGCTGACTATTGAAGAGCTATCCGAATCTCAAAACAATTCAATGGATGTTACAGAGAAAATACAGGAGGAGCAAAAGAAAAAGCATGATACTCGTATCAAAATTGTTAATTTTAAGGTTGATGATTATGCTTTGATCTATGACAGTCATCATCAAAAAAATTCTGGAAAGCTACATATGAGATGGATGGGGCCGTACAAGGTCATTGAAGTATTTGAAAATGGTTTTGTCCAACTTTAGTCATTGGACGGTGAATTATTGCCAACGCGTATTAATGGTTCAAGACTGAAGAAATATAATCTCTAACAAAGGTTTTCGAAAGGAGAATCTTTCAAAAATCTTTCATGAATCTTTCGAGGATCTACCTCAAATTTTCTTTTCTTACTCACGAATTTTTCTTTTTCTAAGTTTCGTCTTTCTGAATTTTTTTTTATTTATAAATTATTTAACTAATTGTTATTCATTATTTCTTTTTCTTGGATTTAGTGAATATCTTTTTATTAGATATACACGTGTTATAAAAGGTCATTCACATTTATGTTCACATTTATGACCATGTGGAAGACTGTGTAGGCATGATTATTTTTAAATTTTAAACGGTCTTGATTTAACTGAAGATTATCTCTAAGTCGACCGCTTTTATGAAGTGACAATTGTCAAATCATGTTGCCACGTAATCATCGTCTCCAATGTGTCACTGTTTAAACATTGTGATTTTCTATTTTCATTTTACACTTTCTTTTTACTCTCTCTTGCTCTTGCTTCCGTGCTCGCTGCTACTCTTCTGTCATTCTTGCAATCACAATGGCCGCTAGCACAAGTTTCAGTTCCTCAATCAGCTGGAAAATCAGAGCTTCTATTAGGCTTGCATCTATCCAGTCTTTGTTGGATCAATGCAGGCTGAGTAATTTGAAAGTGGATCCATCAATCGTGTTGCCAGAGGTCAACACCGAGTTTATTTACTCTATTCACACGATGGCCAACTTCGATTTCTAGGTTACATTATGGAATAACACCTTTACGGTTAATGAAGCTGTAAGAAGAAGGATCACGCATTAAGATCCTTAGGCTTCCATCCTTTAATGGCTGATTACAATGTTTATGTGAAAGTCATAAGTGAGGAGATCATCATAGTCGGTGTCTATGTAGATGACACTCTGATCCTGTCACGGAGTGACAATCTGATTGAGCAAGTGAGGGTAGATATTTCGAGGCACTTCGAAATATCGAACCTGGAGGAAGCAAAATGCTACCTGGGTCTACATATTGACAAAGATCTTCAGGCTGGGAGATTGTATCTACACCAATCAAAATACATTCAGAAGATCATTGATGATTTTGACATGAAGAATTGCAAAGGAGTAAATACTCCAATGGTTCTTGGCACAGTGCTGACAAATGAAGACTGTCCCAGAGATGAAGCAGAACGACAAACAATCGAGCATAAGCCTTACAGAAGGCTTATTGGTTCTTTGATGTACTTGGCAGACAATACGTGACAAAACATTGCTTACGCAGTGTTCAGGTTGAGTCAATTTAATATCAATCGTCCAATGCATTGGAAGATCGCCAGGAGGATCCTGCAATATTTGCAGAACATAAAGAACTATGGCCTATGCTATTGTCGAGATGCAGGATTCAAGATTGAATCCTACAGTGATGCAAGTTGGGCATCCTTGGAAGATGATAGTAAAAGCATCTCAGGAGGATGCACCATAGCAGCCAATGCGACAGTTATTTGGATCAGCAAAGAGCAAACAATAATTGTCCAATCATCATGTGAGGTAGAATATGTTGCTGCGGCCAAGATGGCCAATGAGCTGACCTGGCTCAGACAGTTCCTAGGTGGACTAGGATAGAACACTGATGAGCCATTGATTCTGCACATGGACAAAACCTCTGCTATTCATCTGACAAAAGACCAAGTGTTTCATTCCAAAACGAAACACATCGCCATGAAGTATCACCTAATCAGGGATTGGGTTGAGAAGGACGACCGTCTTCATACCGACAAAGCATATGGTAGCTGGCATTTTTACAAAGGCCTTGGACAAGGCAATGTTTGAAAGACAGAGAGCCAACTTGGAAATCATAAAAATACACGGTTTAAGAGGGAGCTGAAGAAACATTGAGTTTCTGCATTTAAAGCCTTAGTATTTTTCCTTGTATTTTTGGACTGCTACATATTTTAACTAGTTTTTGCATAGTCTGCATTTTTGAACTGTTTCGTTGCACAGTTCGCATTTTTGGGTCATGAGGAAAATTCATCCCTAGGTCTAAAACACTTAGAAAATAACTTTGGCAACTTTCCCCGACACTGTCGCATTTTTTGCATTTTTGCAAAGAAGGCGACTGTCTTTAAATGCCTTAGAAATGTTTTCTGGCCTACTGTCGCGTTTTTTGCCTTTTAGGAAAAAGCGACACTTGCCCTTAGAAAAGCGACACTGCCTGATGTGATCTACATACTGCACCAGATCCTAATAGGACTTTAACATGGTATCAGAGCGGCAGGGTGCTGTAGGTATGCCTAATTCGATGGAGCTATGAATAGCATCTTTCACCAAGAAAAATATCACTCAGAGCATCTCAGGAGAAATGTGGACAAATGCCGAAGAAATCTCTTTCCTTGCTCAGCTAGGGTTTCTTTGTGAAATACCCTTGATCTCTCTCTATTGGAGGTGTTTTTTGATGCTGTAAATTCATAGGAAGGGGAGCCCTAGCTGGCCAAAACCATACTTGAAGGGCCATGGATAGAATAGCTGAGAGTGCTGGAATAGATCCAAGGGGTGGCCAAAAGCCCTTGTGGAAACCACCATAGCCAAGAAGCAAGGTGAAGGAGGAGAGAGAGACGAAGGAGGTCGCGGGATAGCTCGCACGCCCTCAATGGAATTGGAGCATAGCATTCGGAAGGTGTCGACGATTACATGATGGGGTTGGACATGCAGATGTGGCACTAAGACCGTCGGATCCACAACCATAAAGATCAATGGCCATGAGTTGGAGGCATATGAGACTTTGGATCGTGATCAATGGCCATGAGACATTTGAAAGGGCCCGAAGTGGATTTAGCCATGCAACTTCATAAAAAAAATTTAGTTTGAAATACTAAAAGGGACCCAAAGGGCAAGAAATGCTAATCTTCATTAAAAATCTTCATTTTGAAGAAATAGTTCATTTTTGCAAGGTATTCTTTGGAAGGACCTATCTTTGGCTAGAAGGCACCTTTTTTTGGCCATCCTTGGGCCAAAATGACCTCTAAAATTGGCTGCTCAGAGCCAATGGACAGAGTCACGTCACAAAGTAGGGAGAAATGTGTTTAAGGAAATTTTTGTCACCATTCCATCAAGCAGAGTGCGGGTGACCAAGTGATGGGCTACATTCGCCATTTGGGTACCGTAGGGCCAAACTTGGGGCAATTTTTGGGTGGTGAAACCTACTACAGGGCATTACAATGAGGCATTATCACTTTGAATTCATTATTGCTTACTTTTGACAGGGTAACAGGGTGTTTGGAACCAATAAATGTAGTATGGGAGTGAATGATAGCGGGATTGTGTGGACAAAGCTAGTATTGGCAACAAAAGCAGTTTGGTGGCGTGACTACTCATCACTGGCAACAATTTTGAGAGGGCAAGCAATCATAGGTGAGAGGTAGGCATGTTATGCCGATTACGAGCAAAAAATTATCATGATCAGGTTCAACTCTTGGGGTTCAAACTAACCAATGTCAGGTGACATTTGGAGGAACGCTCTCACAGGTAAGATCGGTAGTGACAATGTCGAGTCAGGTGATAGCTGCATTGACACACGCATCTGTAGCTTGAAAATTTCTCGTTTGAAGAGAAATATGGGCTAGCTTGGAGGTACACACATTCTGACGATCATGGGTGTTATGGCCATATTCGGTTAAGGACCTCGAATAGTCTTAATATGGTAGACCGGCCCTCTAGTACTCAAGATTATTGGTCACGCCATGAATTAATTCCATGTCAAGGCCTGTTTGTGACTAATTACCTTGAGAGGACCCAGACACTCTAATTAAGACATATGGAGTATTGCATGCCTGTGTGATGGATATAGGCATGAGGACTGCATGAAGATAAGTGATCTATTTATAGTTGACCTGCATGGGGATTGCATGGTTTCATGCACAAGATTCTACTCTCTATATAATGAGGTGGGGATTCTCCCGTCGACATATTGAGTTTAGGTTACCAGTTTCTCTCTTCTCCTCTTGCTTCACATGGCATGACTTGGGGGCTAGATCCAGGTTTGATCTAGGATTGGTTGGGCGGTTTGGCTCCATAGTCTCTCCTATTGTGTTCTCCTATCCTCATCTTAGGGGTTATCCTTGAGAGTCTTTACATTGGTATCAGAGCTCGGCTAAGATGCGGTCTTGGATAGGATGGAGACAAGCCTACATCGATTTGGAAGTTGAAGCTCTTGGATTACATCCCGGTTGGGGTGTTGTTTTTTTCTCAAGGGAATTATGGAATTGGATTCACAAATTCCGAATAAGTAGCATACTTTGTGAAATTATGGTAGAGTGCTCTTCTACAAGGTTAGTTTTGATTGAAAGATGCTAAGAATTTGTGTAAATTCACTACTGATTTCCAGTTTCTTGAAAAAACTTTCAAATGATGTAGAAGGATCTGTTATGTGAGATTCTGTTGCTTGGTTCAAGGTTGGATTCTGCTTGGATACATGTGTTAGTCCATAATGTTCCAAATTCTGCCACCTTTGTTTAAGTTCATAGTAAAATTGTCAATGAATTTGATTCTTTTCAGCTTCTATGGACTGTAGACAATATTGGTTAGGATTCTGGTGGCTGCAGATTGAGGATTAAATGGTTTACCTAGGTAGATCCTCCAGTGAATCTGCATGCTGAAGGAACATAGATTGGAAGAGTTGTAGACAAAGTTTCTGAACTTTTGAAGTCCCAATTTTCTGAGTGATGGACAGTCAGCCGTGTTCTACAGTCGCTTTGCCAGAACATGATTAGTCAGTTGCATGTTGAGGATGGAAAGTTTTTCCCTAAATCCTCTAGAGAGCCTGCCTGGAAGGAGGTTACTTGTCTCAGTTTTTATTTTCCTTCTGGAGTCTGTTCTGCCTGTGACAGCGTGTGTGGAGGTGACAATGTGACCCGGGTTGGGAACCTCAGTTATGATTCAATGGATTGCTGTCCTGCAAACGATTTTTCATGTGAATGAGTTGTTTGAAATAGGTTGCAGATCGGTTGTTGAAAGCTGAGTTGGGCCGGAATTGGAGCAATGAGTCTAGGAGGTTGGAGCAACAGGAGTGCCGCTGCCCTGCATGAAAGTTTTTGCACTTCCTATTGCTTGCTGGAGATCAGTCCTCTCTAACATTTCTCTTTATCTGGGTGGCTGAACTTACACCAGTCAATGAGTCCACAAACTGCTACAGCAGAAATACAAGCGATGGCTGCAACTTGATTCTGCCAGTCGATGTGTAGCAAGGCAGCGTGCATGGATTATGAGTGGTTTGAGCTGCAGATGAGTAAATGGAGAGCGCGATCAACCCTGCCTCAGTTTATTCCTTCTCTGTCTCTCTCGCGATGGTGCAGGCGGCTGGACAGTTCATAGAGTGGAAATATGTGGCGGCCTCATGACCTAATATTTTTTGGAAAGTAGTTTTCAAAAAAAAAAAACAAAAACACAAGGTTAGGGCTTGGTGGCCTCTATGTGCATGAAGCATGTTTTTGGCTTTGAGGAATGGTTATGCATGGGATAAATTTAGCTTGTTTTTTTGCATGTGAAGGGAGGTTTTTTAATGGAATTGGATTTTTTGTCATTGACTACTCTTCCGATTAACTACATGTGAAATGGCTAGATCTATTGGTGGGACGATATAATGTTTGCTATCCTAACAGTTCGTCTGTGAATTTGATTCATAGATTTAGGATGATGACAAGTTATTTGGTCCTCATGGGTTACCTTTCCAAAACGGTACCCAGTGAAAGAAAATTTAGTTTTCTGGTACTGTGTTTGGAGGTGACTAAACTTTGGAAGCTAAGTTTTTCCCAGATTAAAAGTTAAAATTAATTTTTTTTTTCAAGTTAAAATTTGGAATGGGTTTATTGTCTTGTATATTTCTAATTGATATTAATCATTAGGAATGAGACAAGTTAACGTTTGTACAAGATACTCATCAAAATTGATTTTAAAACCGTCAAACAATATGAAATGACCAGATAACATGAGTGAGGATACAACTCTTTATCCGATCAGTAAAATCTTGTTTGGATTCAGTTTAAGAGTTTCTAAAATCCTATTGGTAGGAATTACATTCATGTAATAATGTATTATTTGGATAGTTTTGTTAATAATGACGGAGTAATGCCAAACCAGTCAATAAAAAAAAATAGTCCATTTTTTTTTGGATAAAAAACGATCAGTGTGATATGGATTCATCGGGAGTTGATGGTTTTGAATTATACTGCTTGTAAGACGCATAAATAGTGAATCATTTTGGTTCATCAGTTAAAATTGTGTGCATTGGATATACAGTATTCTTGGGATAGAGTATTCCTTAGTTGAGGAAGGGACTAAGCTCATTAGTGATTGTATCCCAGAGAGCTCAATTGGATAACGAATCATAATGGATCCAAGAATAATTATTGAATTGATATTGAACAGGACTTTGGGTATCTTGATGTGATTCTGGATTGTAATCTAAAGTTTTTGTAGTTGAAGATGATTGTCATCTTGGTATGCGTTCAGTCTTTAATTACCAGTGGTTTCTAGACCTTGAATCTTGCACTTCAGTTAAAGAATCATGTTTTGGAAGTATTCCTAAATCTAGGAACGATTCTTACTTTTCCTAAGTTATGTTGGACATATACTCTAGTGTCCTGTAAATGATTATGGTTTTTGGATTCCAGAAAATTATGATTGACGAATCATACGAATCTAAATATTTATGATTGGCGGATCATAAATAACTACTTAATGGATTATTCGGAATTGTGATGATTCTTAGATGTGACGATTAAGTCTTGATCTATTAATTTAGTAAGAATTCAAATCAAGATTTTGAATCTCTCTACTCCAGTATTTTAATTGAGAACCTATAGATCTCACAAAAATTCTCACAAGGGAAGTTATTTTACTTGTAGAGAATTCAAGTTATCTAGTGGATGCTATTTAGCTACAGTATATGGTCTGTAGATGCTTGAGTACAGTTTTTTTTCTTTTGATTGGATCTCCAGTTATCATAGGAGACAGACAAGTCTATTAAGATGAATGAATGTTGTTTTTTGGCATTTAGTGTTAGAAATAAGAGCATTTAACTCAAAAGAGTATCTGGAATACTCGGAGTTGAGTTTAATCATTCTATATCTTAATGATTCTCCTAGAGATTCTAGTTGAATGAATATCATATCTTAGAATTGGATTCTAAGGATAGTTGTACTTGGAAGCTTTTTATAAATTGTCTGCCAGAGTTTGTGGATAATTTCAGACTGTAATTATTATTTCTTTTCTTTAACTTTAATCTCCTAAGTTAGAGAATATTTCACTGAGTGGTTCATGTAAGTGTTTTACATGAAGGTGATGTTACTAACTTGTGTTGAGCATAACCTAGTTGAGAAACTTATTACTTAAGTGTACTTTTTTCAAACTTGAGTCGTACTCCAAAACAGAGATTAACTATTGAAAATTGGTTTATCTCTGAGAACTTGTTTGATATGGAAGTCAGACTAAGGATAATGATTTTCTAAGTTAATATTGCAAGTTAAAGGAACTGTTTTTGTAATTCTTTCCTGTTTTAAGGAGCTTCTAAGGATAGAAGCAGTTTAAGGAGGGAAGAATGTTATGGCCATATTTGATTAAGGACCTGGAATAGTCCTAATATGGTAGATCGGCCCTCCAGTACTCGAGATTATTGGTCACGCCGTGATTTAATTCCATGTCAAGGCCTGTTTGTGACTAATTACCTTGAGAGGACCCAGACACTCTAATTGAGACATATGGAAGGGTAGATGCTCAGATCTTTGTGATAAGATATGGCATTGGATACCTAATAGGGATAGGACTACAGGATGATATGGGATGATCATCAGGGGGTAGCATCTCATATTGGACTTGAGTCATTGGACATGACTTACAGGTGGGATTCATGATGGAATTAGGAAGCTGCAAATGGAAATGGGCCAAGCATGAAGCTTTGGGAGCCAATGATCTACTGGAGGGGACACTGATGGTGAGGACTTCACGATGTGCTCATTTGGGAGTACAAGTTGGCATTACAACAAGGGGCCAATCTTTGGCATTGGCATCGATGGGTAGACATCTACCATCACGGACATGGATAAGCTACTTATAACTTTCATGCATTTGGTTGTATTTGCAGGAGTTTAGGCTTGGTACAGGTGTCGAAACTTGGTATGGTTCATATCCACAGGTGGTGAGATCAGATAGCCTAGATCAGGGAGATAGTAGTCTCGGAATCCTTTAAGCGACGACTCATGGATGAGCTTGCGTTGGCATGGTGTCGGGTGGCACAAGGCCAGGGAGAGTGAGAGTTACTGCTAGGAGCCAAGAGGAGCAAGTGATGCTTCGACGATCATCTTGGATAGTAGGATGTTGTGTACCTGGAGTGGTACATATCTTGAGGGCATGGAGTGCATTACGGGGTGATGTGGATCCAGCATGCCCATGGTTGTGAGCCGACAGAGATGGAGATGGTTGCTCAGGGAGTGACAATTGATACTTTGGTGAGTGATCAGGTGAGATACATGGTTATATGCGTGGTAGTCTCCAGGTTGGCGTCACATGTTGTTTGTTACCTATCATTATTTGGTAAGCAGGATGCAACTTTTGGTTAGATCCAGTTGGAGTCTAGTTGCACTACAGGTGGACATATTCTTGAGGAGCTATCAGCGGGTAATGGATACTTAGTGATCAGATGGTACAAGATACATGTTTCTGATGGAGCTATCCTATCTAATATGCTACAGGATCGTGGTGAGTTTCTCATCACGATGGTGGATCTATTTTGCATTTGCTTTGGTTTGGTTGACATGATGGATACAGTGTTGGTGAGATAGGCTCCTTGGTGGGAGGCCTATGTACTAGTCAAATCAGAGCTGGCAACGTCAAGCATGGGAAGTCGAGCCTACATGGGATGTAGGAGAGTAGATCATCATCAGTATCTATGGGAGATGGGCGAATTACTCAGGTATAGCCTATGGTGATATTTGTGTACATTCATTCATTGAGTCCTTGGTAGACTCCACAAAAGATTTCATAAAAACATCAATTACAAGCATCATTGTTTCTAAAAACAAAAACATAAATTAGTAGAAAACTATACAAATATGAAATGATGATATCTCAATCTACAGTGAACAAAAACACTCATCATAAAGTGCAGTAAGGGGTGCATTTATGCTAGCAAGGTAGTTTTCTTGTCATCATGAACCATATTGTCCACATGTTCAAGTTGTTAGTGACCAAAATATTAATATATGGGCACATTTTTTGCATGATAAAAATACTAAATACACTCAAAACCTTATGCATGGCTTTGCAACCACTAACACCAATTGGTATAGTTAATGAAAACATCTGTTACTTTCATGATCTCATCCAAGATCAATACTAAGATGTCGAAAGCAAGAGAACAATGTGAACGGATGGTGGATCAATGCAACCCAACCAATCGAATCTAGCCCCTAAGCTATAGAACACTAGCAATAGCTCGATTGTATGGGATGTCCATCTAGCAGCATGTAGCTATCATCACGTAGCCTAGCTCTCCTCATATTTATACCCTAGGTATATTTATTTACATGGTAATACCCTCAACAAACGATCAAGTGTTGATTTGTTATTTGTCAATCACAATGATTAGAATATGAATTATGTAATGTGAACATTACTACTCTCTGAAGAAGTCTTATAAAACTTCATGACGTGAAGCTTTGACTTTTGGTCTATGCTAAATATCTAGTTCCATCTAAGTTGGGATATTCCCAAGCAATCGAACCTTATTTCCAATCAATAAATAATTTAGACCAAAAAACATTGTCTATCCTAAGCACATATCCAGAAAAGTAAGATTCACCATGGATTGCGACCCATAAGCAGTACATATAACCGACAACATTCAATTTGGTAAATAACTTCATATTATATAACTCAAAAGTATCACTCTTGAATCGGTTAGTCCCTCCTAATTTAAAAAACCTTGAACATTGACATGTAGGCCTTTACACTTGTAACACCACATTCAATCCAATTCTAAATCTTCCTAAATTAGTAAGTAGAATCTTATTAGCTTACAAGTAATTGTACTCTATAGACAATACTCATCGATATGCCTATGTTTTTTTCCATTAAATTAAAGCATGCAAAATAAACTCATTTCAAAGAATACATAGTAGATCCACAAGATTTATGAAATTGCTCAAAAATAGATCTTGATCGCATAATGATTCACCACACAATATAATTATATAGATCTCACACGATCCATGCCTATAATCGACTTAGCTAGAAATCATGTTACTTAGTTAACTACCATAAAAAATATTAGGGGTTTTCGGATAGTGGTTGGTCTTTCCAAAAAGCCCTAAAAGGGGAAGGGCCTACACTACCCTTACAGTAGGGACTGAGAAAAACTACTTCCAACCTTGGTCCACTCGAACCCAATGAGGTATGATGTAATAATTGGCAAGATACTCCTAAGTCTCTAAGTTGTGAACAACATTGGTTTGTAATGCAGACAACAACAACTCCAGGAAGGATGCCACAAAAATCTCTAGTCCCCCATGTTTTGGTGCTCGCAACTACGCGAGCCCAGAAACATAGGCACACTATTTTCGGTACTATCTAGACAAATACCTAGACCCAAAATTTGGGAAACGCTATCGTCCAGTGAAGAGGATGGAATGCATAATGTACTCACCACTTTCTACTGACCTTTTCATGTTTAAAGGTGCACTTGTTCCAGGTCTCAATGGGCAATTCTTGTAACAATGCATCTATCTGCATTCTCAGCAAAAGGTTGTGGGAGTTGTTGGACAATTTTCTTTATTAGAAATGGAAAAGAAATTTCAGTGGCTTATGTTTATTTATCTATTTTAATATAAAATCTATCTCTTAAATAAGTTTCGAATCTCGTATTAATTTTTTTTTGTCAAATATAAACTATTCATGAAATTTCAAGAGGAAATGGTGATTAGCCTTAATTGCAAGGATTTTTAAGAGTGTTAGATATTGTGAGAAATTTCAACGAGTTTTGCTATTTTGATCATATTTGTATATTTGACAATTGAGGCCAATTTTCATATTCAACTTAGAGTTTGACTTTTCAAAGTTATATTAGTCTAAAAGCATTTGAATAAACACTTTTTGAAAGTTTGGGAAAGCGCAGTACATAAGTTTTAGAAGATTCAATTTGAATGTGGAGACATTTGAATCTAGTCCACATTAATGCTAGGGTTTTTGTTATGGAGGAAAACCAGACTCAGTCCTGGATCTACTATATATAGTTGTACACTTGTGCGAAGAGATACATTCTCTCTCTCTCTCTCTCTCTCTCTCTCTCTCTCTCTCTCTCTCTCTCTCTCTCTCTCTCTCTCTCTCTCTCTCTCTCTTATCTCACTTCAGTTAAGAAAACACAGTTTAAACACCCGACCGGATCAATCACCACAACACACCATCAAGTGCAACAAGACAAGACAACAGAATTGCTCTCAACAAACTGTATATTCAACTAATAAGTAAGTACAAAGATCAGTTGCTTAAAAGCACTCAAAGGGCTCGTAAAAGAAAGATGGCCCGATAACTCTAGAACTAAGCACACGTGGTGCCGTCAAAATAAGAAAGCATTGTATAAGTCGATCATTGCTATTTTAACTCTCTCCCTCAATGATCAACATCTCTCTTTATTTTAGAGTTTACTCTATTCATGGAACATACCTCCATGATAGTATTACAAGTAAAGGCCTTTTACATAACTAGATCTAAGCCAAGTTTGGCTCTAAAAGTCTCAAACTTTACTTAAAGCTTTTGTAAATATATCAGCAACTTGTAATAACGTAGAACAATGTACAATACTTATATCTTCAGATTGTAACTTCTCACGCACAAAGTGATATTTCACCTCAATATGTTTTGTCCTTGTGTGAAAGATAGGATTCTTAGCCAATTGTATTCCACTTTGACTGTCACAGAAAATAACAGTAGGATTTACCTGCTTCATGCCAATCTCACATAACAACTTACGTAGCCAAACAGCTTCCTGGGTAGCAAAACTCAATGCTTTATATTTGGCTTCTGTAGAAGAAAGAGAAATAGTATCTTGCTTCTTGCTAGACCATGAAAAACAACCGCTATCAAAATTGAAGGCATAACCTATTGTTGACTTTCTATCATCTATACTTCCTGCCCAATCAGCGTCAACATAACCCTGCAACTAAGGTAAAACACTCTGTCTTTTGTAGATTAGGACAAGGTTAGGTGTACCTTTCACGTACCTCAAAATCCTTTTTGCAGCTTTGGTCCATAGTGGGTGATGACATGAATTGGCTAATCAAACTTACAACATAGCAGATATCAGGACGTGTAGTCGTAAGATATATCAAACTCCCAACTAGCTGACGAAATAGAGTAGCGTCAACATGTGCACTATCATCAATACGAGATAATTTCTTACTAGCTTCGCAAGGGGTGATGGAAGGTTTGCACTCTGTCATGTGAAATCTCTCCAATATCTCACCCACATACTTGTTTTGACATAACCTGATATCACTGCCAGTTTGCCATACTTCGACACCCAAGCAATAGTGCATAAGATCTAAATCTGTCATCTCAAACTGCTTGCATAAGTTGGCTTTGATAGAACGAGTGAGGTTTTCATCATTGCCCGTGATAATGATATCATCAACGTAAAGTACAATCAAGGCAATGTTGTCATCATTTATAAGAACATAAAGGTTTGGATCTGATTTTATTCTTACAAACCCATGAGAAAGAAAGTACTTGTGAATGCGTCCATACCATGCACGAGGCTCTTGCTTAAGGCCATAAAGTGCTTTGTGTAGTTTACATACCTTCTGTTCTTGCTCTTTTGCCATGAAGCCTTGCGGTTGGACCATGTAAACTTCTTCCTCTAAGTCACCATTCAAAAATGAGGACTTCACAACCATTTGATGGATTTTCCACCCAAAATGAGATGCTAAGACAATGATAAGGCGTAGCGTAGTCCACTTAGACACTGGAGCAAATGTCCCTTCATAGTCAATTCCTTTGCTTTGCTCACAACCCTTCACTACTAGGCATGCTTTATGGTTTGCTATCGTGCCATCCGCATGAAACTTTGTTCTAAACACTCATTTGTTGTCAATGGGTTTCTTTCCAAGTGGTAGATCAACCAACTCCCATGTATCATGCCTGTGGATAGATTCTATTTCCTCTTCCATTGCCTTTGACATTTTTTGTGATCTTTTGCCTCATCAAAGATTGATGGTTCTCGACACTTCAAGATGTCACTCATTAGGGCATAGTTCACATGATAACGATCAGGAGACTTTCTTTTCCGCGTTGATCTTCTCACTTCTCCTTGTGTGCTAGATCCTGGTTGATTTAGCTTTGCGTCCTTCATGATCTTTTCATACCATTTTGGTATCTTAGATTCAGGTGATACACTACATGGAGAGTATGTATCCCAAGGAGTGTCTAAGTAATGTCTCTTACTTCCAATCGGTTTCTCCTTTATTGCTCCTATTGGCAAGTACCTCCCCCTAGGCTCTTGAATAGGTGGTGTCCTTTCATACTCGCCCTCTCGACTCTCGTCTTCACGTGCATCATCTTGTGGAGCATCTTCTTCATCTTCTTCCTCCAAAATTGTGGGAAGTCTTTTGATGCTTTCACCACTTGCATGGTCTTCATCAATGCTCTCTGCGCCTTTTTATCAAAGGCCGTCATATCACCTGGAGGGGTATTTGGTCAGATTTTAATACCTGCCACAATCTCCCATAACTCTTTCTCCATCAAAATGCTCTTCATTTTGAATTTCCAGATTTTGTAGTTAGAAGCCCCATCAAGTTTGCTTGCATCGTCCAAAATTGCCTCATTGATGTTTGCCATCTCCAAACTATTTGAAACTCCACCTGTAGGCTATAAAATGTATGCTGAAGCCAACCGTGATGTCAGAAATCACAAATAATGACCTGCAATTTTTGGCTTACCAGGCCACCCGCCGCTCTTTCGCCAAATTGAAAGCCAAATTGGCGTCGCTTTCTGAAATGCTTCTCGTCACCAACTACCAACTACCTATCCAGTGGAATGGTGAAATAACTTCTGGCACACTTCAAACACTTTTTCCACGGCAATCACTCTGTTTTGGTGTACCGTACTTGCAGGTATAGTCAGGGTGCCCTTTGTTTGGAGGCTATAGCCTTTCGTTTGGCCAAAATAGGCTAAATGAGGTGAAAATAAGGGCAATTTGGGTTTTTGAACTGTTTCTTCAGTGTGAAGAAACTTCACCCTTCCAAAACTTGGGACCCAACATTTTTTTTCAGATTGAAGATTTTTAATGAAGTTGCAATGCACTTTGCACTTCAGACCCCTTCAGGCTTTTTCACATGCATCCCAACGGTGGCCCTTGGTCCTACGGCCTATATTTCTCCATTTTCCATCATAGACCTTCAATAGACATGATCTGATGGTCGAGGTTCTTTCAACATGCTAAAATAGATTCCTTGCAAGCGCTAGACCCCTCCAAACGCTATGGTAGTTGCGCGATTGGGTGCGCACGAGGTCTGTCTGCCTCCTTTGCTTTCCAAGATCCCCTGGCTATGGCCTCCTCACGGGTTTTCTGGCTGCTAATCGCGATCCAGCTCTTTATCTGATCCACGGCCTTCCACGACTTCTCACAGGCAGATTCTCCTTACTAGGTCACCCTTCCTCAGCAGCTTACAACTCTGAAAAAGTCCTCCTACATGCTATTCAAGAGGAGGCCGAGTGTCAACTTTCTAAGAACCTTTGGATGCACATGCTATGTCAACATTACTCTTGATGATAGAACCACCAAGGAGGTTCCATCTTCAAGAAGAAGTATTTTTGTTGGATATATTGAGGTGAGTAAAGCCTACAAGGTTTACATTTCTTCTACTAACAAAGTGATTGTTGGTAGAGATGTCATTTTTGATGAGGGGAAAATTCCAAAGGTGTCTTCAAGCATGATTGATGGTAAAGTGGATGGATCTAACATTCTTGATGTTGATGAGAAGGATCTTACTTTGGATGGTGGTGATGATGGACCTTCATCAAGTCAAAATCCAAGGAGAACATCAAGAGAAAGACAAGTACCTTCAAGGCTCACATATGATCAAAAGGGTAAGCAACTAGTTTCTGGAAATTATGTTGCTTTTCTAACCTCTTTGGATGAGCCTACAAATGTGAATCAAGCAAGGAAAGAAGAGGAGTGGATCCAAGCAATGGATCTCGAGTATCAAGCTCTTATGAAGAATGGAACATGGAGATTGGTGGAGTTGCCTAAGGACAAGAAAGCTATTGGATGCAAATGGATCTTCAAGGTGAAGACAAATCAAGATGGATCTATCAACAAGTACAAGGCAAGGTTATTGGCAAAAGGATATGCTCAACAACAAGGAATTGACTATGACGAGACCTTTGCACCAGTGGCAAAGATGATAAGCATTCGAGTCATCATTTCACTTGCTACACTTTATAGATGGGATCTATGGCAAATGGACATTTCAAATGCATTCTTGAATGGTGATCTTGAGGAGGAAGTGTACATGGAGCAACTCGAGAGCTACATTTCATCAACAAAGCCAAATCATGTGTGTCTTCTACAAAAGAGTTTGTATGGCCTTAAGCAAGCACCAAGGAGCTGGTATGCTAAGCTTAACACTTTTTTACTCTCTCAAGGCTTTGTTACGAGTGAGTATGATCATTCACTTTATTATAGGTTTGTTGGAAATGATGTTACTATCTTGCTAATCTATGTGGATGATATCATCTTGAGTGGTGGAGACAATCAAGATGTGGAGGATATCAAGAATGCTCTTAAGGAGGAGTTTGAGGTGCATGATCTTGGTAATTTGCATTACATTTTAGGAATAGAAGTCATTAGATCTTCTCAATCTACTTTCATTTGTCAAGAGAAGTATGCTAATTCTATTCTAGAAAGATTTCATATGGTAGATGCAAAAGATATTGATACACCTATGGAGTCTCATGTAAAGCTGACTATAAGAGGTAATGAAAGATCCTTCGAGGACATTACTCTCTATAGGAAGCTAGTTGGTTCACTCATCTATCTAACCATTACTAGACCTCATCTAAGCTATTGTGTTTGAAGATTCAGTCAATTCATGCAAGATCCTAGTGAGGAGCATTGGAAGCTAGGAAAGCGAGTGTTGAGGTACATCATTGGAACTCGAGAATTTGGCATTTTGTATGAGGGATCATCACCTAATATTTTTGGATTTTCAGATTCGGACTATGCTGGAGATGTAATGGATAGGAAATCCATTAGTGCTTATTGTATTTTCATAGGTGAATTGCTTGCAATTCTATGTGTAGAATGATCTATATTTGCTATTTTTGGATCCACACGTGTAAAATACAATAGCTTGCTGGTTTTGTACAGATAGCAACAGTACATAATCATTTCATTCAAGTTTGATCAAGTTCTATTAGTGTTTGCATCTCAAATTGTGTGTAGATGCTGATTTTTCTACATTGGTGAGATTGGTAGTGTATTTCTCTTTCTAACCAAAGATCATTCAAGTAGATTGGATCTTGCCAAGCAAGCCCTCAAGGCATGCCAAAGATACATGGAAACGAAGGCCCAGCCCACCCCCGTGGTAATTCCACCACCACCTAATTTTGACGCTGCACAGGCTAGTACCAGCCAAGATTAGAGCCAGCAGACAGCAGGGGGATTTCAACCAGATCAAGGGTCCGAAGGCCAAGACCAAGGACAGACAGATGCGGCCGCTGAGACGCGAGACCAGAGCCAAGGTGCAACCACCAGCCAGGGCCAAGCAACATCATCCAGAGGATCGCGTATGATATCTGCCAATCGGGCCTTCCGAAAATCGAAGTCCGTGGAGGAGAACATCAATGAATTTTTATCCAAATATCCCCACGAGTCATCAAGAGGTGGCTGATAGATATCATTCTCAGCTCAAACCATCAAGGGAAAAGAACTGCAAGCCTTACCCGCCCTCCAACCACAACCGGAGTGGCGACAACAGTTATTTGAGAGACCCTGCGGCCATCAGGGCTTACGTGACGAGTCCGCAACAGTTACGGGTGAACGCGCATTTTCTGCCATGTCCAAGAAGATCCAAATGGGCAGAATGCGGCACTCTTCTGGACCAGATCACACTCAACAATTTCAACTGGCCAATCATCAAATCCGAATATGGGTGAACAATGGATGTAGACGCCAGAAGGGCTCTCTCCGCATTTGCCAGTCACTACATCAATTGTCCCGATCCCACAGTCCGCGCGGCAACCACTTACGCCCGGGACTTGGAATATTTAATGGGAATTGAAACAAAATGGGATGATTTTCCTCCTTCCATATTTTTTGATCCAAATAAGGCGTTCGCTTCCGACAAAGTCGAAGACCAACTACCAGTCGCTCGCATATATTACCGAGCTGCATTCCTTGGAGATCCCTAGACGAAACAATTTCAAGCATGGGTGGATCAGGAATGGCTGACAAGAGTCCACAAGTCCTTCCACATGCCAAAGGACTCAAAGAAACTGGACCGTCTCAACTTCATGGAAGACATTACGGGCTATCTCATCCACCAGAGGCGGTCCAAGAGAACGCTATACTAAATTGGCAGAGTGCCGAGGGACCGGCACTACTTCAGGCCGTGGGTCCTGTTGGGGGTATTCCCAACAGAGTGTAAATAAATAAAATCCTCCAATAAAATGTGTTGCGAGGGCATGGCATCCTGCGTGTATAAGCCCCCCCCCCCAATGAGCACGCAATTGAAGTTGTAAATAAAATAAACTTGACTTGGGCCTTGTAATTAAAATAAAACTAGAGGCCCAATGTCATTTTTAAACTTAGAGATCACTTTTTAGAGTTGGGTCCAAACTGGGACTCACATGAATCTTGTGATTTCTAATGTACTTTTTGTGGACCCTTGGATCAAGTTGGGTCCAATATAAATACTAACCTTTGTAAATTTGCATTGTTGCAGGCATTGACAAAAACTTGATGCCAAAGCAAACAAGTGTATCTTTGTCAGTTATGATGAGAGGATGAAGGCATATAGTGTCTTGATCCTGTAATGAACAAGATTCACATAAGCAAAGATGTAATCTTTGATGAGACGCATAGGTATGGAGATGAAGGCCATGCAGGTGATGAAAGCATCAAAAGACTTCCCACAATCTTGGAAGAAGAAGATGAAGAAGACATTCCATAGGATGATGCACATGAAGACGAAGGTCGAGAGGGTGAGTATGAGAGGACACCACCTATCCAAGAGCCTAGGGGAAGGTACTTGCTGATAGGAGCAACAAAGGAGAAACCGGTTGGAAGTAAGAGACATTACTTGGAGACTCCTTGGGACACATACTCTCCGTGAAGTGTATCACCTGAGTCTAAGATACCAAAATGTTACAAAAAGATCATGAAGGACGCAAATCTAAATCAACCAAGATCTAGCACACAAGAAGAAGTGAGAAGATCAACGTGGGAAAGGAAGCCTCCTGATCTCTATCATGTGAACTATGCCCTAACGAGTGACATTTTGAAGTGTCGAGAGCCATCAACCTTTGATGAGACAAAGGATCACAAAGAGTGGCAAAGGGCAGTGGAAGAGGAGATGGAGTCCATCCACAGACATGCTACGTGGGAGTTAGTTGATCTACCACTTGGAAAGAAACCCAATGACAACAAATGGGTCTTTCGAACAAAGTTTCATGCGGATGGCACGATAGCAAAGCATAAGGCACATCTAGTAGTGAAGGGCTATGAGCAAAACAAAGGAATTGACTATGAAGAGACATTTGCTCCAGTGGCTAAGTGGACTACGCTACGCCTTATCATCACCTTAGCATCTCATTTTGGGTGGAAGATCCATCAAATGGATGTGAAGTCCGCATTTTTGAATGGTGACTTAGAGAAAGAAGTTTACATGGTCCAACCACAGGGCTTTATGACAAAGGGACAAGAACATAAGGTGTGCAAGCTATGCAAGGCACTTTATGGCCTTAAACAAGCGCCACACACATGGTATGGATGCTTTGACCATTACTTTCTTTCGCATGAGTTTGTAAGGAAAAATTCAGATCCAGATCTTTATGTTCTTATAAACGAAGATAGCATTGCCTTGATTGTACTTTATGTTGATGATATTATTATCACAGGCAATGATGAGAATCTCATTCATTCTATCAAAGCCAACTTGTGCAAGCAATTTGAGATGACAGATTTAGATCTTATGCACTATTGCTTGGGTGTTGAAGTACGGCAAAATGGCAATGATATCAGGCTATGTCAAAGCAAGTATGTGCACAAGATATTAGAGAGATTTTGCATGACAGAGTGCAAACCTTCCATCACCCCTTGCGAAGCTGGTAAGAAGTTGTCTCATGTTGATGATAGTGCACAGATTGATGCTATTTTATTTCGTCAACTAGTTGGGAGTTTGATCTATCTTACAACTACTCATCCTGATATCTGCTATGCTGTAAGTCTTATTAGTCAATTCATGTCATCACCCACTATGGATCATTGGAAAGCCACGAAGAGGATTTTGAGGTACGTGAAAGGTACACCTAACCGTGGCTTGGTCAACAAAAGACAAAGTACTTTACCTAAGTTGCAAGGCTATGTTGACGCTGATTGGGCAGGAAATGTAGATGATAGAAAGTCAACAACAGGTTATGCTTTCAATTTTGGTAGTAGTTGTTTTTCATGGTCTAGCAAGAAGCAAAACACCGTTTCTCTTTCTTCTATAGAAGCTGAATATAAAGCGTTAAGTTCTGCCACTCAAGAAGCTATTTGGATGCGTAAGTTGTTAAGCGAGATTGGCATGAAGCAGGTACATCCTACTGGTATTTTCTGTGATAGCCAAAGTGGGATACAGTTGGCTAAGAATCTTGTCTTTCACACGAGAACAAAAACATATTGAAGTGAAATATCACTTTGTGCATGAAAAGCTACAATATGAAGATATAAATATTACACACTATTCTACGATGTTGCAAGTTGCTGATATATTTACAAAAGCTTTCAGGAAAGAGAAGTTTAAAACTTTTAGAGCTAAACTTGGCTTAGATTTGGTTATGTAGAAAGCTTTTACTTATGATACTATCATGAATAGAGTAAACCTTAGATCAAAGAGAGATGTTAATCATTGAGGGAGAGAGTTAAAATAGCAATGATCGACTTACATAGTGCTTTCTAATTTTGACGGTACGACGTGTGCCCAGTTCTAGAATTATCGGGCCGTCTTTCTTTTACGAGCCCTTTGAGTGCTCTTAAGGAACTTTATCTTTGTACTTGCTTATTAGTGTGTGAATATATAGTTTGTAGGAGAGCAATTCTATTGTCTTGTCTTGTTGCACTTAACGTTGTGTTGAGGTGATTGATTTGGTTGGTTTTTAAACTATATTCTCAACCCTGTGAAAATTGTCGACTAGTCTCTACATTTAATTTGGCAATTTTGGAGGCTAAAATGAAATCCCAACTTAGAGATAGTTTCATATTAGTCAATAAGGGCCTAAATAGTGGTATTACTATTTTTGGCAAGTAGATAAGTGGATGAGGTCATGTTTGGACCCATTCTAATTGTCTAATTTTGGTACATTGCATTTGGACTAGTATTTCTAGGTTTTTGGTTAAGTACCTACAGAAGCTTCCATTTTAGGGCATACTTAGGGAAAGTGTGTAAATGAAATATTAGTTGATATAAATGGTTGGTACTTGCATGGATAACAGATCATTGTTTTCTCTTATGATGTGGAATTCATCTTTGTTGATTTTATGTCCATCTCTTATGGTTTTCTCATGATATCTTGAGTTTCTATGTGTAAAATGTTGATTTTCTTGTTGATCTAGCTTTCACATGTGTGGAGTACTGTACTATACTGCTGCTATATGGAAATGAAAACTACTAATTCATATCTAAGTGGTTATGATCAGATCTTAATGCATTTCTAAATTCTAGCATGCATAAAGTAGTGATTTCTATGTTGTTGATGATTCTAGATGTGTGATCCAAATTGGCTAAAGATCATTGATGAACTAATAGTGTTTTGATCTCATATTTTTCACATGGTATCAGAGCAAGTTTCAGGCCAAAGTTTGTGATCTTACAAAATCTAGAGGTAGATTTGAGGGTGCCATAAATTCTATGAGGATTTGGAGGTGTTGTTGACTCAAATCAAGCATTTTCAACAATAGAGATTGGATCTTGTGATCTAAAAGTCATTTTAGGTCAACCCACTTGTAGATGGCCAATTTTTGAAACCACTCATTGGAATGTGAAGACAAAAATTGCTCATGGTAGAGGATGATACATTCTAATAGATGATATATCAAGATTCTAGCTTTTGCATGTAGATTTTCCTTGATTCAATATTTTGCATTTTTGGTGAAACCCTAAATTTGATAGGATATCTTGATTTGCAAGTTGCTGGAATTTTTAAGAGTGTGTTTCAATCTTATGTGTTGGAAAACTTTCATCATATTGTATTTAGATCTATTGTATAGAAGAAATCAAGATTCTAGGTGCTAGGATTTGCTAGAAGAGAGAAAAGGAGAGGCTAGAGTGTTTCCAAACCTTTGTGATTTTTTCTTGAGTTTCATTTGTTGATTTTCAAGAGAGTGCTAAGTGAATTGGAATAGGTTCAAAGAAGATCAAATCAGTGCAACATGGCAACCACAAGTAGCAACATGTTGGAAGGCGATGATAGGCTTATCTCAATCAACTATTCTACTTGGAAAGTGAGGATGGAGTCCTGTTGATGGAAATTGTTGCAGGTGTGGAGGATAGACCTTTGGCACCTCAAGATCAATTGAGGTATGATAAGAGAGCTAAGAAAGCTTTACACATAATCAAGATGAATGTGACTAATGAACTTCTCAAGGAATTTGGCAAGTGCATTACAACAAAGGAGGCTAGGGATTCAGTAAAGAAGCTTTATGAATCTAAGTCTAAATCTATAGTTCTAACTCTTAGGAGACAAATATTTTCTTGTATGCAAAAGAAGGATGAAAGTGCCCATGCTTTTGTTTTGAGGGTTAAAGCATTCAATGATGAGCTAGCATGTATTGATGAAAGCATTAAGGAGATAGAACTTGTTCAAGTTGTTCTTAATGGCTTGTTGGATTATCATGCTAATCTTGTTCAAAGTTTTGCTATTCAAACACAAAAGAAGTATGGTGAATTCTCAAGAGATTTTGGTGAATGAGGAGTTTAGGCTTCAATCAAGAGGTGGATCTACATCTACATCTCAAGTTAATGGAGAGGAGGCTATGTTCATCAAAGGAAAATTCAAGGGCAAAGGCAAAGGCAAATGGTCAAAGGATCAAGATCAAGATGAACCTTTCTCTTTTGTTGGTAAGAAAAAAGAAAGGTCAAATTTAAAGTGCTTCTATTGTGGAATCAAAGGGCATTTTGCTAGTGATTTCCACAAGAAGAAGAGATATCAAGGTGAGAAACAAACCAATCTTACTATTGATTAAGATGGTGTTGATAAACAAATCTCAAATGATGCTTTTGTTATGTCATCTTTTTTATTGGCTAATCATGGGGACATTGATCCTTGGTGGATTGATAGTGGAGCTACATCACATATGACATATCATGAAGAGTATTACTCATCTTTGAAGGCATTTGAAGGTGACAAGAAGTTGATCTACACGACCAATGATGGTGAGTGTGCAATCAAAGGGATTGGCACAATTCCTATTTCCCTTTCTATTAGTAGGAATGTGAATTTGAGAGATGTTTTGTTCATTCCTTCCATTACTAAGAACCTTATTAGTGTGAGTCAATTACTTGTTAAGGGATTCAAGGTGGAGTTTGTTGGTGATGCTTCTTTGATCAAAAGAGAAGATGAATTGATTGCAAAAGAGAAAAGACAAGGTAAATTGTTCAAATTTGATGCTTGTGTTGTTGCTAACCAAGTTGCTAACCTAAATCTCTAACAAGTTTGAATCATGTTTGTGAGCAATGTGCTTTATCTAAGTCACATAGGTTACCTTACAAGAAATCTACATCAAGATCAAGAAAGCCTTTCCAACTTATGAATTCAGATATTCATGGTGTTACTACAATTAGCAATGGACTCGGTGCTAAGATGCATGTGACTTTCATTGATGATTTTAGTATATTTTGTTGGGTCTATCTACTAAAGAGCAAAGATGAAGTGTTTGATGTCTTTGTCAAGTTCAAGATTGCAAGGGAGGTTCAATTTTCTACAAAGATCAAGTGCTTGAGGAGTGACAATGATGGTGAGTATATTTCTACCAAGTTCAAGGCTTTTTGTGATGAGCATGGGATCAAGAGGGAGTACACAAGACCAAGGACACCACAACAAAATGGAGTGGTCGAGAGGAAGAATAGAACTTTGTGTGAAGGTGCCAAAGCCATGAGGTTAGGTGTTAATCTTCCTAAATCTTTTTGGGATCAAGCTTTGTTGTGTGCTAATTTTCTATGCAATAGGTGGCCAAGTGCAATATTGGATAGAAAAACCCCTTTTGAGATATTGTTTGGAAGAAGGCCGAGTGTCAACTTTTTCAAAACTTTTGGATGTATTTGTTATATCAACATCACTCTTGATGATAGAACCAAGGAGGTTCCATCTTCAAAGAAAGGTGTGTTTGTTGGCTATAGTGAGGTAAGGAAGGCTTACAAAGTTTACATTCCTTCAACAACAAAAGTGGTCATTGGAAGAGATGTAATTTTTGACGAATGAAGGTTTCCCAAAGATTCTTCAAGTGGTGGTGTGGACATTGGATATAACATTCTTGATGTTGATGATGAGATTGATGCTACTTTGGATGTTGATGTTAAAGGGCCTACTTCAAATCAAAAGCCAAGGAGGACATCAAGAGAAAGGCAAAAACCTTTGAGACTCACTGATGATGAAAAAGGTAAGCAAGTTGTTGGTAATACAAACTATGCTTTTTTAACCTCTTTTGATGAACCTACATGTGTAGATGAAGAAGGAACAAAGAGGAGTGGATCCAAGCAATGGATCTTGAGTATCAAGCTCTTATGAAGAATGAAACATGGAGATTGTTGGAACTTCCAAAGGACAAGAAGGCTATCGGATGCAAATGGATCTCCAAAGTGAAGACAAACCAAGATGGATCAATCAACAAGTACAAGGCAAGGTTCATGGCAAAAGGATATGCACAAGAGTATGGAATTGACTATGATGAGACCTTTGTGGCAAAGATGGTGAGCATTAGAGTCATTATTTCACTTGCTACACTTTTTGGATAGGATCTATGAATATTGGATATCACAAATGCATTCTTGAATGGGGATCTTGAGGAGGACGTGTTTATGGAACAACACGAGGGCTACATTTCACATGGCAAGCCAAATCATGTCATATTTTGTAAATAATGAGATACCATTTGGGATCCGGATCTATATCTCATAATTTCCCAAAATACCCTGAACAAATAACCAATGGCTTTCTTTGTTAGTATTACCATTATAGTAATCACTAACTATCAGTCTACATATCATTCTCGCACAAAAAATCCCCTTTGGAATCACTGATGTCCCATACCACCAGTTTTCCCTCAAGAATTTTTTGCTTCTAGATTTGTTTACCAAAAATGTCAAAAAGACTATATGGCTATCCTATACCTGAAAATAGGATTAGATTCACTAAAGAAACCTTAAGTTTCTAAGTGTCAAAGCTTTAGTATTTCTGTTTTCCTTGAATTTTTTTAGATTGTTGCATTTTTTAGCTAAGTTTCACACAATATGCATATTTGAACAAAGTTTCGCACAGTTCGTATTTATCGCATTTCTCAAAAAACTAACACAAGGCCAAAATATGACTTAGAACATATTCCCGTGGACTTTCGGCTTTCTCACATTTTGTTAAAACACGACGCTTAGTTCAAAATGACTTAGCATATATTTTTTTGCCTACCTTTGGCTTTCTCGCATTTTTGAAAAATGCGACACTTAGTCCTAAATGACCATGTTTTTCACATACACAACTTCTTCTCATTTTTTGCAAAATGGAACCAAGGCGTGGACACACAATACAAGCAACTAAATACATAGAAACGATGGAGGAAAGCGACGTTGTGCACCGGAATCAATTAGAATTAGCATAATGCGTTCTTTTGATTACTATAGTTTAGATTAGTCATCTCTTATGTAGATTAGACTAATCATGTCTCTTCGTTCCTATATACAGGGTCAATGTGGGAGAAAATTATATACAGTCATAGTGTGACTAATAGAGAAGTAACAAGCAGTAGCTAGTTACAAGATACAGAAATTAGCAGTAGCTAGTTTTGCTCATGAGAGAGAACACCTCTCTTGCGTCGACGCACTGATCTGGAAAATAGACAATGATCAAAGTTCTGTTGCAAACTTGATTTTGATAATAGATGAGTTGCAGCATTCTGCTTATCGTGTGCAATCTGTGAATGGTTTGTGAGATTTGTTTGTGGTAGATATTACTTCCTCTGTTTTTTCAATTATTGATTGCTGATTAAAACATTATCTACTATCCATAAATTAATATCAGATCTGTAGTGTCAGTCTATAGTTGATTGTAGTATGAAGTAGTAGCTACAACTACATAGATCGACTCTATCTGAGTGCTTCATCGAGAATTTCCAGAGAGAGATTACAAGGTTTCCATTAGTGGGATCAGAACGATTGACCAATTCCATCAATGGTATTAGAGCCTGGTTACTCAAACTATGGCTTTTGTCAACAGCATCCAATAAAAAATATGCATAGTTCTTGAGGCAGACGAATCAAATTTCTTGGCCTGGAAAGTGAAGACTTCTCTCATATTGAGAGGAGAGGCTTTATGGCCCTAGTTAAATGACACCAAAGAGATGCCTGCCAGCACATGCAAAGAGCTTTGCGAGTGAAATGAGAAGAATGACAAAGTAGATAGCTATCACATCTTCTTCCATCGTAGACAACATCACCCTTGATCTTGTATCTATCTCTCACGCAAGAGAGATGTGGGATGCACTTATTACCATGTTTCAGACCAAGTCACGCAATCAAATCATGCATTTGGAAGATTAGCTTACCTATCTACGATGGGATGGCAAAGATCTCACAATCTTCATCAAGAAGATGAATAACCTATTCTTGTCTTTACACAACGTCGGAACAGAACACACAGTCTCACAAGAGAAGTAGCTCACGTACCTTCTACGCTCTCTACCAAGTTGTTCCAGACAACCAGGACTCTATTGGCCAAAGATCCTGACATGACTTTCGAGAAGGCTATCATTGACATCAAAGAGGAAGTGGAGGCTTAAGAGCACTACAATGACAAAAATGAGTCAGATCAAGATCTCTACAACAACAAAGATCAGCCAAAGAAAAAGCCTCAACCTAAGAGAGAGTCAGGTAGAAGACAAGATCAGAGTCAACAGAAAGAAGGAGAACAAGAAGGAAGGTGGAAAGAGAGGAGCAAACACAAGCAGCAAGACAGTGACAAGAAGACTTGTGTTAAATGCAGATGTGACAACCACACTGTGGACAAATGCTAGCTGAATCCAAAGATAGAGTGTGTACACTGTCATAAAAAGGGTCATCCAACCATGGATTGTTATCAGAATCCAAAGAACAAGAAGACACAAGAAAGGAAGGATACCTCTAACAACTCATCATACATGGAGGAGCCAGAATCCTCGAAGATGGTTGAAGAAAGAGCCAATCAAAATCCATCCAGTTATCTGTGTACTGATCTGTGTGCTAGATCACAGGCCGATTTGCAAAAAGTAGTTCTTGACTCAAGTGCTACATCACATTTTGTGACAGCAAGACAGATGATAGACGACTCTAGGAGATGGATTGCGACATGAAGTGAGCGGAACCGGAGTGCTATGGTTGAACACCAATGGCAGAGACATAAGACTAGATGATGTCCTATATGTGCCTACGCTACAGAAAGATCTAATACAGACATATGTGTGACATTCACGGATGACTCATGCAATGTAGTAGAAGCCAGCTCCAATACCCTCATTACACAAGGCAAGCGCAAAGGCAACATGTATCACTTGAAGGTACGACTTCCTATAGAGAAAGCTCATTAGATCCATGAGCCTATGGACATTCTATGGCATAAGAGACTATGTCATATGAACACAATGGCGCTATGCAAAGCTAGCTAACATGGCATATTCACAGGTGTTAGCATCAAAGATGCAACTAGTTTGATATCCTGTGATGCATGCAACAAAGGGAAAATGTCACAAACACTCTTCACAAAGGAGTTCTTTAGGACAACAAAACTCCTAGAGTTGATGCACTCGGACATCTGTGTCTCTTTTATGTGGTTTCTGTGGAGGTTTGCGATACTACATCACCTGATAATTTTAGTAAGTTTGCAGTTGTCTACTTCATCCACAACAAGTCAGAGACACTTGACAAGTTTACAGAGTTTGTAAACTAGGTTAAGAAGTGGACTGAGAAGAAAGTAAAGTAGCTAAAAACCGCCAGGGGCGGAGAATATGTCTGCAACTGATTTGCTGATTTCTATAGCAGTCGCGACATCCTTCACAAGAAGACTACAATGTATACACCACAACAAGTGGTGTTGCTGAGAGGAGAAATAGGTTTCTCATGGAAGCAACAAGATGCATGATGGCCTACTCAAAGGCATCAAGATTGTTATGGGCTTAAGTAATAGCTACAGCCACCTACCTGCAGAACAGGACTGGCAAATCTGGCATTCCTCAAAGGCATCAAGATCGTTATGGGTTGAAGCAGTAGTTACAGCCACCTACCTGCAAAACAAGATTGGCAAATCTGACGTTCTTCACACTACCCAACATGAGGTCTGGTGGAGCAACAAGCCAAATCTGGCTCATGTACGTATTCTCGGCGCAATTGAGAGGACAGGCAACGAAAGCTCGAAGCTTAAAAACCTTACTTAGTTTGATTCAGCTAATAGTATATATTTACAAGTGTTTTCAAAAAATATCTTAAGAGCATTGAATGCTATTTATGCCAGTCTTTGTATAGGTACAAAGTAGGTAACTGCCCTTGGGATATTAAGCTATCCAATTGTTTTAGGGTTGATGACAGTTTGGCGAAGCCGGTCTGCCACTGTTATGAAAAACCCGAAAGTGCCTTTGAACAGAAAAAGCATGTAAATCCCGAAGGTATGTTTGAAATGAATTTCAAGGCATTTTGGGTACTATGTCACATTTTTTCCAAAGGTGCGAAAAATGCGAAGAGGGCAAAAAAGACAAAGGTGTCTAAAAATGTTTTAAGGCAAAAAATGAAGTTTGCGAAAAATGTGAAGGTCCAAAATATGTAGTCAACCTTTGGCTGTTATCATGATGCTCATTACTTGAATGATTGTTAAGGCTAAGCATTATAATCTAATACTCCCCCTTAATGTGGATCCTGAAAAGCTTTGATCTTCAGATTTAATATATCGTTAAATTTGAGATGATGCTCTTTTGATAGAGCCTTTGTGAAGTAATCTGCTACCATGTATTTTGTCCTGTAGAAAACCAATGCTACTTCCTTGCTATGCACTTTCTCTCTAAGTTAATGATACTTAATTTCAATATGTTTGCTTTGAGAGTGAAATTTCGGATTGAGAGATAGCGCTATTGTGCTTTGATTGTCACAATATATTGTTGTAGGAAGTGTTTGTGCAAGGTTGATGTCTTGCTTTAGCCAGATCGTCTCTTTGGTTGCATTTGTGACACTTATGTATTCGGATTCCGTTGATGATAATGCAACTGAGGTCTGCTTCCGGCTGTTCCATGAGATTGGGCCTTGGTTGTATAAAAATACAAATTCAGAAGTTGATTTTATGGTATCGATATCTCCTGCCCAATCCACATTTGTGTAGGCTCTAAGGATGTTGGCAGTTTGGCTGCCTCCATAGCAGATGCTGAGAGTTTTTGTTGCTTGGATGTACTTCATGACCTTTCTTAGTGCTTTCTAGTGAGTTAGGTCTGGATTTGACAAGAACTGGCTAAGTGTACTGATTGAATATGCAAGGTCTGGTTGCATGCAGATCATTGCGTACATCAGTGAGCCGATGATGGATTGAAACGGGTAGCACTTTATTTCTTCCTTTTCTGCCTCAATTTGAAGAGACTGTTCCTTTGATAGTTTTAGTCCAGGGTTAAGTGGAAAGTGACTTGGTTTGTAGTTGGCCATTTCATACTCTTTCAACATGTTGTTGAGATATCATTGCTAACTGATGAAAATCAGTCTACTGAGTCGATCTCGTTGGATTTGGATTCCGAGACAATAGTGGGTCATCTTGTATTCATGGGCCAACATATATTTTGTTTTCTTTATCAGATTCAAATCGTTACTGAATAGGAGTGTATCATCTACATAGAGAGTGATGATGATGAAGTAATCTGATACAAACTTAAAGTAGACATTCAAGTCTATCGAGTTTGGAGTAAACCATTCTCGATTAGAAATGTGTTATTTTCTGGACCCAAGCTCTGGGTGATTGTTTTAGCCCATAAAGTGCCTTGTGGATTTTGCATAAAAGGTGTTGTTGCTTGCCGTTGAGTTTGTATCCTTTTGGCTGCTCATATAGAGTTTCTCTTTGATGGTTCCGTTGAAGAAAGCTATCTGGACATCGATCTGGTGGACTTCAAGGTCTGATGCGGCTGCAAATCTAGGCTGAAGGTTTCAGAATAATCCAGATCTGAAATCTGGGAGTAGCCTTTGGTGACTTGCCTAGACTTGTAGCGATTTAGCTTTCCTTCAGCATCATACTTCGCATTGAATATTCATTTGTATGGAATCGCTTTTTGGTCCTTTGGCAGCTCAGTGATTGTCCATGTTTAATTCTCTATTAGAGAATCGAATTCGATGTCCATCGCTGCTTTCCACTAGTCAATATCAGGAGTAGACATAGCCTCAAAAATAGTTGTTGGTTCCTATACGAAGTAGCAGGTCGGATCATCCATAAATCTGGAGTAGACATAGCCTCAGAAACAGTTGTTGGTTCCTATATCAAAGGAATTTGACATGATGATTTGAGAGCTGTCCATTCTTTGCTAGGAATTCACATTACTAGAAATAGACTTCAAAAGAAGATCTATCTTAGCCAGCAGACATATCTAAAAGGCATTTTAGAAAAGTTTCATATGTCTAATTGCAAACCACTTGATACCCCAATGGATCCAAATATTGTATTGACTAAACCTACTAGTGCTGATTCTGATAGTGAAGTACTCGACATAGCAAAGTACTCTTATCATTCACTAATAGGATCTTTGATGTATGCAATGTTGTGTACTAGACCAGATTTAGCATACACTGTTAGCACGTTAAGTCAATTCATGTCTAATCCTAGGATCTCTCATTGGAAAGCATTAAAGAGAGTGATGAGATATATTTAGGGAAGTTTAGATCAGATCTTATGTTATGATGGAAACGTTATCGACCCACTCGTTCTGCGAGGCTACTCTGACTCAGATTGGGGAGGAACAGTCTCTACCAGAAAATCTACCTCTAGATTTTATTTTTATCTAGTAGAGGGACCAATTTCATGGAATCCAAGAAAGCAAAAACCAATTGCGCTTTCTTCGACAGAGGCAGAGAACATTCTAGCATGTCAAGCTTCAAAAGAAGCTGTATGGATCAGGTTATTATTTCACGACTTGCATCACACTCAGTTCAATGCTACCACCATTCTGTGTGACAACTTGAGCTGTATTTCAATGTCACTGAATCCTAGATTTCATGGCAAATCCAAGCACATAGAAATCCAGTATCATTTCAAAAGTTTTCTCAGGGCAAGTGGTCCTTCAATGCTGCTACACAACAGAAATGGTCGTAGACATCTTCACCAAAGCGCTTCCCAAGTTCAAGCACTAGAAGTTCTTCAACATGCTACTTGATGAAGATACCAAGGCACCAACCGTGACCTTAAGGGGGACTGCTGAAAATTAAGCCACAGTTGTCTCCTTGGAATCACAAACTCAAACAACCAACTTATTTGAAGAACATCTACAACGGGCTTTTGGCTGATCTCCAGCAAAGGGTAACCAATCTTGTCATAATTTCAAGTTCAGATGTTAAGTTTAATAACTTGAAGTCATTGAAGACTTGGCCATCTTCAAGGGCTTTCGCAAACTTGCATTTAGAACAAGTCTATAGAAATACATTACTTTCGAGACAGTCTGTAGAAATAAACTATGTTCGAGACAGCTTTGCAAAATGTTCGTGAAGAGAGAGAAAATTCTCGAAGGTGTTAAATTTTCTTGAGTTAAATTGTTTTAAAGAAACCTTCGCCTTTTTAAGAGCACCTTCGTCTTTTTCGCAAAATCCCGAAGAAAGAGAAAAATGTCGAAGGTCATCTACTTTGAACGAGAAACGTTCCCAGCCACTTTTCAAAATTTGCGAAGTGAGAGAAAGGCACTTCTCTTATAAAGCGAAGTGAGAGATTTTGCGACGTCCTCGTCCGCGTCAACGATCTTGATTTGTTGACCGTATATACTATGTACGATTGTCACAAAATCCGTATACTTCCAAGTGCGATGGCTTTTCTAATTATGTGACAAGCATTCAATGTAGTTAATACATGAATGAAATCTATAAATAGATCATCCAAGCACAGATTATGGGTTGTTCCGTCCATGAGACATATTATTTGAGCCTCCCAGTTACGCCGTCAATTTTTGGTTGTAAAATTGCTATTTGTATTGTGCTTCAGTATAATATAGCATCAGCAGTTTTTCTATCTGTGTATAACGTAGATGAATACCTGTTGTGATTGAATGCACTCTTTCGTTGTTTGATCGCGCTTGTTTACTCACTCTGATCAGAATACGGACATCTACGACTCCTCAGTTTCTGATCAGACGATGAGGAACTCACGATATCATACTGCTCTTCCATTATTTCAGAACCGTACTTCACATTGAATCTGGTTTTTCAGTAACACCACACACAAACCATTTCTAATCTCTTCGGTGGACTGTACTCTTGTTTACGAGAGTATGAATTGATTTTTAAGATCCTATTGGGCAATTAGAACACTTAAAGCTATGATTACATTTAGCATAGGCTGTTTATTAGACTGGTTTTGCATCTAGCAGCTGATTAGAATGGGAGAGCTGTTCCGCAATATTTCTGCTCTCTTCTCCATTCGCGTTCTTCTATCTCTCTTGTCCCATCATTTCTTAGACTGCTGATGTGGTTATCAAACATCCGTGATTGTACCTACTTCAAGGATCTTACAATCTAATACCAAAAAAGTCATTTCAAGATGAAAAAAAGAGAGACATGTTCAGATAAATGGTTATGCTGTTCTTTCTGATGATGAAGGGAATATGCGGATGATGGTAATGCTGTGATTGAGACACGACATTGACAAAAATGTTCTAGGAAGTGATCTTATGAGATGGGCACCCTCCAAGACTTTTGCTATATAGGCTTTTGCTCCAACGAGGTCTGTGTTTCGTAGGAAAGGGACAACTTCTGAGCTTTGAAATGTTAGCACCTTTGGATTGCCTGCAAAGAACACTTTGGATCGTTAACAACAACTACTTTTTGCAAATACTGCCACAGGCAGGTGACAGGGCACGGGCAATGATCACTTCGTAGGTAGAGAGGGCTAGGAAATCAGTAGATTACTGTGCTCCATATTTTCAGCATGTTTTTCCAGCCAGCGACTGGCAGTAGTTTCTTCTATTTCTTGTTGTAGAAGCTTTTTTTCTCTTTTTAGGTATAGTTTGAGGATAGTCCTCTTGGTTTTTAGTAAACAAGGCCTATCTTCTTGTCTCTTCTTTTCATTTTGCCTTCTGCTTGTGCATTCCTCGTGTTGTTTTAAAGCTGGATCATCTTTACCTATCAATTTGGTTCCTCAAGAATCTTCTCATCCTTTGCAACTCCCGGATTTCAATCCTCTTGTTCGGCGTGGAGAAAAGAGACCTGCTTTACCTTCAGACCATCCTTCCAATGCAAAAATTAAAATGTCGACTAGTCGATTAGTAGGAGAATAATACAACACTTCCCCTTAATCTAAATCCATGAATGTCTTGACCTTTAAACTTAGTTCTGCACAGAACTTTCTGTGTGTATCCAAGCTTAATGCTTTGGTAAAAATATCTGCTGTCATACCTTGGGTTCAACAATACTGCAATCTGACCTCTTTGTCGAGAACTTTGCTTCTGACAATGTAATACTTGAGTTCAATGTGCTTACTCCTAGAATGAAATCTAGAATTGGCTGACAAGGCAATGGCACTCTGATTATCAGAAAATAGTATTGTCGGAGCATATTGATTTAGATTGATATCTGAAAGTAAGTTTCTCGATCAAATCGTTTCCTTTGTAGCTTGTGAGACTGCGATATACTCTGATTCTGTAGAAGATAGAACTATCGAAGTTTGTTTGCGACTGTTCCAAGAAATGTTGGAAAAGAGGGGTGTGAGAAATGAAAATAGCTCGAAAGGAATGAACACGAAAAAAAACGAACTCAAAACTCGAACAACCACGAAAAAAATCTAGAAAAGATTTGCAACAAAAACTCGAAAATTATCGAAAAAGGCTAGAAATGCGAACAAGCTAGAAAAATCTAAAACAGACTTGAAAAAATCTCAAAAAAAAAAAATCTAGCAAAATCTAGAAAAAGCTCAAAAATTATCGAGAATTGCAAACAGACTCAAAGAAACCTAGAAAAATCTAGAAACTCGAACAATCTCGAAAAAACCCGAACAATCTCGACAAATATTAGAAAAATCTCAAAGAACATGAAAAAAATTCTAGAAAAAATCTCGAAAAATTCTAGAAAAATCTCAAAAAACACGAGAAAAATCTTGAAAACAACTCGAAAATTCTAGAGAAATCTCAAAATACACGAAAAAAAAAGCTCGAAAATTGCAAACATGCTTAAAAAAAACCTAGAAAAACTCTCAAAAAAACACGAAAAACAATCTAGAAAAAACTCGAACATTCTCGAAAAGGCTCAACAATCATGCGAAAAATCTCGAAAAATCTAGAAAACGTTCAAAAGGCTCAAAAATCCTCGAAAAGGTTCAAAAAATACAAACAGGCTCTACAAAATTTCGAAATAAGACACGAACAAGCTCAAAAAAAATTGAAAACAGTAGGACGCAAAAAATCTCAAAAATTGAAACAAACGCGAAAACGAGAACAACTAAGAAAGCGAGAAAGGCTCTAAAAGAAAACGAAGTCACGAAAAACTGGAAAAGATGAAATCGTGAAAAAAAATTAGAAAAGAAGTCGCGAAAAACCTGAAAAGATGAAGTCGTGAAAAAAAAAACTGAAAAAGATGAAGTCACAAGAAAAACTAGAAAAGATAAACTCCAAAAAATGAAAACCCTTGGGAAAAGCGACAAAAATACGAAAAAAAAACTATCTCAAAACAGATGAAAAAAACACAAAAAACTCCTAAAAAACATGAAAAGACGCGAGAAAAATACGAAAAGAATAAAAAAAAAACACGAAAAGATAGGAAAAAATACTAGAAAATACACTAAAAAGCTCAGAAAAAAGTTCGAAAAGAACTTGAAAAACTCAGAGAAAATACGGAAAAACTCGAAAAAAACGCGAAATACGAAAAAGTTCAAACACAACACGAAAAGGCCCAAAAAAATGTGAAAAAATACGAAAAGAATTAGAAAAAACTCGAAAACACACGAAAAACTTGAAAACACAAGAAAAACTCGATAACACATGAAAAACTCAAAAACACACGAAAAAAGCTCACAAAGACTCGAAATCAGGAAGACGCAAAAGAGCTCGAAACTCGAAAAAACATGAAAAAGAGACTCGAAAATACTGCAGGACGCAGAAAAAAACTTGAAAGTCGAAACAAACTCGAAAAGCGTGAAAAAAATGAAGAAAGAGAAAGGCTTGAAAAAAATGAAGTCGCTAAGAGATCTCGAAAATAACAAAGTCACGAAAAAAACTAGAAAAGAAAAAGTTGCGAAAAACTAAAAAAGATAGTCTCCAAAAAATGAAAAACTTTGAGAAGCGAGAAAAAAATAAGAAAAAAATCTATCTCGAAATAGATGAAAAAAGCACAAAAAGCTCAGAAAAAACACGAAAAGATGCGAGAAAAATACGAAAAGAATCAGAAAAAAACATGAAAAAAAAACTAGAAAATACACTAAAAAGCTCAGAAAAAAGCTCGAAAAGAACTTGAAAAAGCTTAGAGAACACGGAAAAGCTAAAAAAAAATGCGAAATACGAAAAAGCTCAGACACAACACGAAAAGGCACGAAAAAATGCGAAAAAAAATACGAAAAGAATTAGAAAAAACTTGAAAACGCACGAAAAACTCGAAAACACTAGAAAAACTCGATAACACACGAAAAAATCTCCCAAAGACTCGAAATCAACAAGACGCAAAAGAGCTCAAAACTCGAAAAAGAGACTCGAAAAAACTGTAGGACACAAAAAAAAGCTCGAAATCATGAAAAAAACGAAACAGAGAGAAAGGCTCGATAAAAACGAAGTCGCTAGGAGATCTCGAAAAAAACAAAGTCGCGAAAAAAATTGGGAAAGAAAAAGTCTCGAAGAACTAGAAAAAATAGTCTCCAAAAAATGAAAAACTTTGAGAAACGCGAAAAAAATACGAAGAAAAACTATCTCGAAACAGATGAAAAAAACACAAAAAGCTCAGAAAAAAATATGAAAAGAATCAGAAAAAAACACGAAAAGACATAAAAAAAAAAAAAACTAGAAAATACACTAAAAAGCTCAAAAAAAAACTCGAAAAGAACTTGAAAACGCTTAGAGAAATCACGGAAAAGTTGAAAAAAATACGAAATACAAAAAAGCTCAGACACAACACGAAAAGACACGAAAAAACGTGAAAAAAATACGAAAAGAATTAGAAAAAACCCGAAAACACACGAAAAAAGCTCCCAATGACTCGAAATCAGCAAGACGCAAAAGAGCTCGAAACTTGAAAAAACACGAAAAAGAGACTCGAAAAAACTGTAGGACACAAAAAAAAGCTCGAAAGTCGAAACAAACTTGAAAAGCGTGAAAAAAAAATGAAAAAAGAGAGAAAGGCTCAAAAAAACGAAGTCGCTAGGAGATCTCGAAAAAAACGAAATCGCAAAAAAAACTGGAAAAGAAAAAGTCACAAAAAACTAGAAAAGATAGTCTCCAAAAATGGAAAACTTTGAGAAACGTGAAAAAAATACGAAAAAAAACTATCTCGAAACAGATGAAAAAAGCATAGAAAGCTCAGAAAAAACACGAAAAGACGCGAGAAAAATACGAAAAGAATTAGAAGAAAACACGAAAAGACATGAAGAAAAAATCAGAAAATACACTAAAAAGCTCAGACCCGGTCGAGATTTGATTGAAATGTTTCGGTTGAGATTTGACTGAAATGCTTCGGTCGAGATCTGACTAAAATCCTTCGGTCGAGATTTGATTGAAATGCTTCGGTCGAAATTTGACAGAAATGCTTCAGTCAAAATTTGACTGAAATGCTTCGGTCGAGATCTGACTAAAAGCCTTCGGTCGAGATCTGAGTGATTGTGTGCGGTGGAGAGCTAAAGAGAATGCCCCAGTCGAGATTTGAAGTTTAGACTCGGACGAGAAGTGAACGCGTTTTGGCTCGAATTTAAAGGAGAAGCGCGGGCGAGATTTCTCAGAAGTGAACGCCTTCTGGCTCAGTTGAGATTTGAAGGGGGCCGCGAGTGAGATTTCAAAAGAATGTCTCGGTCGAGATTTGAATTGGAGACGCGGGCAAAATCTGACTGTTTTGCTTTGGTCAAGATCTGATTGAAGCTTCCAGTCGAGATTCGACAGAAGTTTCCAATCGAGATTTTAAGTGCAGACGCGGGCGAGATCTGACTATTTTTTTGATTTTTTTGGTAAGCACTTGCATTGGTCGAGATGGTAATGGAGAGGCGACTTGGCTGAGATGGGACGTGAATGTCTCGGCTGAGTTGGGACGCGAAGAACTCGGCTGAGTTGGGATGCGAATGACTTGGTTGAGATGGGACACGAATGACTCGACTGAGTTGGGACGTGAATGACTTGGCTGAGTTGGGAGAGAAAGAGAGGTGGCTTAGATGGTGACGCGAAGGATGTGTAGACGATGGGTAAACTGTGTGTAATGTATGTAGGACGTGTGGAGGGTGGTTGCAGGTCGATTTTGAGCATGGGGTAGGTACATTTCACAAAAGCTCCTCTTCACAAAGAGGGAGTCTCTTAAATAAGCAAGAGAGCTCCTGAGGTGGCATCCTAGTGACATTTCCACATTACATAAACTACAAGTGAAATAATGCTCTCCACTAGAGGTCACCATCAAAAGGTGGCTCACTAAACTTTCTTTAAGAGGGGTCTACTTGCATTTATTACTTTGCCTAGAAATACTAGTTCCTACATGGTCATTCCATATTCCGGGATTCACCATGAGGCTTACACAGTTCTTGCTTGTCATTCCTAACTACTCGGCTCTCATGCTCGGCTCTCAGTCCTCGTTCGTCTCATCTTCTCAAAGACCTCCTCGCTCTAAGGTGAGAGGTGCTCTTGGGTAGCTCTGGTCGAGTATCTTGGGGATTTGTCGGAATCAGCCAACATCGACACTCTGACAAATACCTTAAAAACTGATTTACAGGTATCTTAAACTGTGAAGGGCACCTTTGGTAGTTGTAGGGCAGTGTTGTCTTTTTCGCCTTTCTCGCCTGTAGAAATTCAAGTGTTTATGCAGACAGTCACGTTTTATTCGTCTGTCTTATTTTACATGTAAATATGCAGACTGTGCGACGACACGAGTAAAAAATACAACAGCGTGAATGGAGACAGATTAACATAGGATTTAGGAGAGTAAAGTAGATAAACCCAACATGAAATGGGACCATTGTTGAGGAAGAATTAAATTCAAAAGTGGATTTACGAGTGTCTACATCTCCTGCCCAACTTGCATCTATGAAACCAATGAGTAAATTGAGTTTGTCGTTGTCGACTGATCCATAATAAATGCAAAAATTCATAGTAGCTCGAAGATATCTGATGACTTGGATAAGAGCCTTCCAATGTGTCATACCAGGGTAGTCATATACTGACTTAAGGAGCTAACTGCAAAAGTTATGTTTGGCATGATACAGATCATTGCGTACATAAGAGATCCTATCATCGAATGATAAGGATACTCACGCATCTGCTCCTCTTTGATTGTTCGGGGACACTGTTCCTTTGACAATTTGAGACATGGTTCCATTGGTGAGAGAACTAACTTGCAATAAACCAGATTATATCTAACTAACATATTGTAGATGTACTTCTGTTGAGTAACGTAGATCAACTTTCGATATCTGTCTCTGTGGATTTATTACTAAGTTAGAAATGAGCTTCACCCAGATCAGTCATGTCAAATTTAGAAGATAGCATTGATTTGTCTTCTTTTATCAGATCGATACTGTTGTCGAAAAGCAATGTGTCATCTATGTATAAAGTGATAATGATAAAAGGCTGCTACACTGTCTTGAAGCAAACATTCGAATCTAAAGAGCTTGGTGTGTAGCCGTGATCAATGAAGAAAGTATTGATCCTTTGAAACCA
Organism: Diphasiastrum complanatum; assembly: GCA_029204225.1. Lineage (NCBI taxonomy): Eukaryota > Viridiplantae > Streptophyta > Lycopodiopsida > Lycopodiales > Lycopodiaceae > Diphasiastrum > Diphasiastrum complanatum. Next base: position 43,281,144 of record CM055100.1, on the reverse strand, counting down.
TGCTCGAGCAGATTGCTTCAAGCCATAAAGTGCCTTATGGAGTTTGCATACATGATTATGTTTACCTTCAATACTATAACCTTCGGGTTGCACTATGTAAATGTCTTCTTCAATAACTCCATTAAGGTATGCTGTCTGTACATCCATTTGATGTATTTCCAAATCTATTGTAGTAACAAATGATAATAAAAGTCAGATAGAAGAATGCTTGACTACTTGACTGAAGGTCTCAGTGTAATCGACATTGTATACCTGAGAAAATCCTCTGGCTGCAAGTCGGGCTTTTCTTCTGTCGATGCTTCCGTCTGCTTTGTACTTGACTTTGAAAATCCATTTGCAATCAACTATGTTTCTACTAGCAAGTAACAATTGTCCATGTCTGGTTCTTGATAAGAGATGAATACTCTTTATCCATAGCTTCTTTCTAGAGATCGAAATTGGGATGATTGAGTGCCTCTTTGAAAGTTGTCGGCTTTTGAACAAGGTAGGCTGCAGACTCATCGATATACCTTACAGGTGGTCTGCTAGTTCTTGATGATCTTCTGGAGAATAGAGGAAGTTGATCATTTTCATCATACTGTAGTTGCTGAATTGCAACTTCATCATCTTCGGATTCACCGTTGATATGTTGTTCGTCGAAAGTGGATGAGCTTGGACCTTCAATGGGAATAGTCGACTGAGGAACCTCGAAATTCAATATGTCGGATGAGTCAGACAAGTCGGCTACATGGGCTTTGCCTTTTCCTTTGAGGTCGATAAACTAATCTTCGATGAAGATGACATCCCGGCTAGTGAATACCTTTGACTTGATGGGATCGAACAACTTGTAGGCTTGATTTGAAGTAGTGTAGCTGATGAAAACACATTTAATACTCTAGAAGTTGAGCTTCTTCCTGAGATCATGAGGAATCTGCGCATAAGCAGTACATCCAAAAACTCGTAAGTTTGATAAAGAAGGTTTGGTACCTGTCCAAATTTTGAATGGTGTTTTGTCTAAGAGACCTTTAATAGGACATCTATTCTGAATATAGTTTCCTATTGAAACAGCTTCAGTCCAGAAGGACTTTGGAAGTGTCACATGTGATAACATGCACTTTGTTGATTCAACTAAGTTTCTGTTCTTTCTCTCAGCAAGACCATTTGACTGAGGTGAATAGGAGGTAATGTATTGTTGCTCAATGCCGTTGTTAAGGCAATACTCCTGGAATTCGGTGGAGGTGTGTTCCCCCCCGGTTACCGAACCTTAATGCTTTGATACGTTTGTCAGTTTGATTTAATGCATGCTCTTAGAATTGTTGAAACTTGATGAAAGGTTTTGATTTCTGCTTATTGAAGAAAACAGTTGTTCTTCGAGAGAATTCGTCAATAAAAGTAATACAGTACTTTGCATCTAACAATGAAGGAGTTTGCATAGGTCCACATATATCTGAATGAACAACAACTAATAGACGTTTTGCTGCATGCCTATGAATCGATCTAAAAGGAATCCTAGTTTGCTTTCCAAGAATGCAGCTATGGCGGACATGGAGATCGATTTTGCCAGAAGGATAGTCGAGATCAAGTGCAAGGGATTGTATGGACATGTTCGAAACAGATGAATAATTCAAGTGCCCTAAGCGATGATGCCATATTCACCTTCGATAGTGTGAGTGTTATCATCACCAAGATGAACATACTTCTTTGTGTTGTAAGGCGTATAGGAATGGAAAATCTCACGATGATTGGTCATATGTTGAGTAGCTCTGGAATCCAAAAACCACGAATTATCCAAATTCGCGTATTTGTCTTTGACCATAAAAGCGGCTTCGTCCATTTCAACTTTAGGAGATGTTGTGACTGTATTTGCTTGTTGATCAGGTTGCTTGGCTGCATTCTTCGCTTTGAGAATTCGACAATCCTAGATCTCATGGTTATTGTGTTTGCAATACTTGCAAAACATCTTCTTCGACTACGAATGTGGAAATCACTTCAACCTTGCATGTATATACAAATTTTTATGAAGCATATAGATTAATATATTAATTTTTATTTTTTAACTGTTGCAGATCATCAATGTTGATAATGTGGAGGATCTAATACCACAAACAAATTTGGCAGAGTCAGTGCATGGTAGTTTGTTAGTTGGAGAAGGACCAAAAAAAATAGATTTATCTCTATGATTTTGCTGTGACAGATCTTGCAAATGCCATTTTGCAAACAACCAAACAAATTTCATTCAACGAGGAAAGACACATAAGACGTGGACCAAGTTTGCAAGGTCTCGTTGATCGGGTGTTTTGTAGAGCGAATGCAACACCCCAACCTAGGTTTGTTAATCATGTGGTGCAACGTGCTGTGACAGGGACTCACATGGAAAAGAACCCATAAATGCATGGTGATAGCATAACTTTCAGAAGAAAAAAAAGATCAATAAATGTGGAGGGTATGCATGATTGTGATAGCCATAGACCTGAGTACACCACACATACTCGAAAGTAGAGCGTTCGTGGTGTTCATGTACTTTTGCAGCAACAATGTTCAACACACATGTAATCCCTATTGGAGCATTTAAGCAATACCTGAAATGGCTCTAGGCACTTGGACCATAGCCACTGGCACCCACCTAACAAATGAGGAGGTTGAGAATCTCAATTTTGCAGGTTTTCATTTGGAAACTAAAATAGAGGTTCCAACAATGTTGCCTCAAAACCAAGAAGACATTCGAAATGGGCACTGCAGGTCACATGTATCAAGGGAGGCTTTAAAGAGAATAGAGTCAGCTGCCAACATGACAACGAGAGTGGTGTCAATAGAAGTAGTGAGGACAAAAGAGCATGAAGTTTTTGAAATAGAGAAAACTCACTCAAGGATTGAGAGACGTACATATAGAGTCATAATAAGCACAAACCCCTGTTGGGGGTATTCCCAACACATTGTAAATAAATAAAATCGACCAATAAAATGTGTTGCGAGGGCATGGCACCCTGCGCGTATAAGCCCATGGCTCAATGAGCACGCAAGTTAAGTTGTAAATAAGATAATAGACTTGGGCCCCTTTGTAATTAAAATAAAACTTAAGGCCCAAAGTCAATTTTAAACTTAGAGTTTACTTTTTTAGAGTTGGGTCCGATTTTGGAGTCACATGAACCTTGTGATTTCCAATGTACTTTTTGTGGACCCTTGGATCAAGTTGGGTCCAAGATGAATGGATAGGATCAATGTAAATATTAGCCAATAGGATTTTGGGGCAAGGGCCTTCCCCATTTATAAAAAGGCACCACTTGTACTCTATTTCCATGCTTAACGAGAAGGATGAATTTCTACCACTTTTTGGAGAAAAGCATCCTCATTTGCTATTCACTACTTGCTAATGCTTTTGATTGTGTTTTCCATTGTGTCTCAATCTCTTCTAATCTTTCTTTTTCTTTCACCTACAATCATGATGAAGGTAGTTTAGGGGAGTAGAGTTAGTGGAAGTAGTGTTAGTGGTGGTAGAGTTAGACAAAAGGTAGTGAACTAACTAAAAATAGCATCTATGCATAGTTAGGTGCCTATCCAGTGAACTAACCCTTGTTGACAGGCGGGCGGGCTACTACTACAGCAGATATTCGACCCTACAGTGGCGTCATTGCCGGGGATAGGTTTTCACTAACTAGTATAGCTGCATTTTAGCTACTTCTTGCTTTTTAGAGTAGTTTTAGGTAGATTTTTGGGTGTTTAGAGTTAGTTTTCTGTATTTTTTGTTTTTCGACTATTCACAACTAGCGGAGGAGGTGTGAGAGGGTAGAGGAGGCTCTGAACAGCCTCTAAGGGCTTGAAACCCAAACCAACCAGCCAAAAAATCCAAAAAACACACCGATATGCATTTTGGAGAAAAAAAGAGCCTAAAATCTCATCAAATTTTAATATCTCCAAAACCAGTGAGAGTTAACCCTTGCCTGATTAGCAGCAGCTCCAGAATACTATCCCAGACCTGCATAGAATCTGCCATAAATGATTATTTTGTGGCCTATGCAGCTCAAACTCAACGTCAAGTCGGAAGAAATTACAGCTGCTACGGATGTGGCGAGGGACACAAAATTGCGGAATGTCCTTACAAAGGACAATATACTTTTGTCGAGAATGCGGTTATGGACATTACTTCAAGAATTGTCCATTAACAGTTGGAACCAATGTACCACTAAATTTCATTGCAATACAACAGCCAGCAATTCCAGCGGGGATGCCACCGGAAGGGCAACATTTTCATGCTCCTGTGTTAGCCGTTACGCGAGCACATAAGAGGAAGGAAGTGGCTCCCTCACCAGCACCATCGATCACTGATGACCAACCCTCGACTTCAGTGGAATCTCCAGCTGATGGCGAACGGAAATTGCAAATGGCCACCATTGCGCACTGATTAGAACGATCGGTTGCATTGTCATGAACCACCTTTTCACATGGTAGAGCCCAAGGAACCACACACTGAAAGGCTCACAATCTTATTGGCGAGCCGTGTTAGTTTACCTCGGGAAATTATTGCGGATTGCGCCACAAGCTAAAAGCCTTTTGGCTGAATGGGCCAAAATGGACGAGGAGCCAGTAGCACCTGAGCCCATATATTGTACGGGTTATGAAAAAACAGATAACGTCCTCCATATCGGAGCAGCGTGGGAAAGTGAGGAACACAACATCACCATGCCAATCAAACACAAGAGATACGAGGATGAGGCAGCAGTAGTAGATGGAGGATCAGGTGTCAACCTGATCTCCACTACTTTATATGAAAAGTGGGGTCTACAAGGGTTGAAGCCAGCAAGATTCGCCATCAAGCTAGTGGATCAATCCTGTGTAAAACCAAAGGGTGTGGTTGCCGATATCCCTGTAAAAATAACAGGCATGCAGTTTGGTTCACTTTTGTAGTCATAGATATACCTGAATCTCCAACTGCATATCATGTTTTACTGGGAAGACCATGGTTGAGGACTGTGCAAGTAGTACACAACTGGGGTACGGGAAAACTCACCTTTGAGAATAGAGAGCAGGCTGTAAAGGTTGATCCAACCATGTGGGCGGTGAAACCTATCGCACCCAAGGCTGATGACGGATCATCCACGACAGATCACACGATTGATTGCCCAAGGCCAGCCAAGGGTGGTCACTATGATTTAGAGACGCATGTCGTGAGATGGACGGATGCATTAGCAACTATTGACTGCCAAGCATGTCAATATGAATCAGATCTTGAACCTAACACATCTTCACCTAAGTGTTACATGATGGACACACCAATCACATTTGGGGTAAATATGATAAATGTAGCATGGCTGTCGGCGGAAACTATTGAGAACCTAGTGGACGATGATTTAGTTCCTTGGCAACATGCTCTAACTTATAATAAGGAGATTGAGCTAACTGATGAGCAGGTCCTACAGCACATGGACCCAGATCGTTACAGAATCAAAAAAGTACCAACTCAACTGCCGCAAAAGTCTGCTATGGCGAAAGTCTCAAGGATCGATCCACCAAGGACACCTGTGAGCAAGAAGAATCAGTTGAAGCAACGCTACAACTAGGTGATCTGATGGAGTGACCTACCCAAAGAGGCTATAGCTATAGTGGATGTTGATATTCGCAACCACGAGGCAAATGTCACACCAGTTCCGATGAAAGACAACAAGGACGAATCCACCAATATGACAAAAAAGGACAAAAAGGAGGTGTTGGATTCCTTGAAGTAAATCAAGATGGACTCAGGTACAACGTCATCTTTCACTCAGATGACGGAGAACCAAAAGATGACCAGTCGGGTTAAGATCAATATGCTAGTCCAACACACCACACCCTTGGTGGATGGAGTAGTCCCCAAGGTGAGTCGTTACTACCGCTGCAACCCGAACTACACAAAATTGATCAAACAAGAGTTGTAGAAGTCGTTAGATGCAGATTTCGTTTATGAAATCGAGCACACGAAATGGGTATCGCCGATAGTTATAGTACCCAAGAAGAATGGCAAAATGCAAATCTGTGTGAATCTGAAAGCGCTAAATGTAGTCACCAAAAAGAATCATTTTCCTTTGCCCTTTACGGAAAGTGTCCTTGACTAAGTAGCTGGGGCCGAAGCCTACAATGCTTTAGATGGCTTCACCGGTTACAACCAGTTGAAGATAGCGCCCCAAGACCAGCATAAGACATCGTTCGCCACAGAATGAGAAACCTATGCCTATAAGGTGATGCCATTCGGACTTTGTAATGCCCCAAGCACTTTCCAGCGTGTTACGTAGGCAGCATTCAAAGAGTATTTGCTGAAAATTTTGGAAATTTTTTTGGACGATCTGTGCGTGCATGGAACAGACTCAGAACACTTATCCAATTTGGAGAAGGTGCTACAAAAATGTCGCAATTTTCAGTTCTCCTTGAATCTAGAAAAATGCCAATTTTGGATTACACATGGCTTGATTCTCGGCCATATAGTATCTAGACACGGAATCGCCACAGACCTATCAATGGTCAGGATCATTGTTGATCTACCACCACCAGGAACGATCCGCGAAGTCTATATTTTTATGGGTCATGCTAACTATTATAGTATCTTCATTCTAGATTTTGCGGAGTTAGCCCGACCAATTTACAAACTCACAACGGATTCACATTGGAACGAGGAAGCTCTAAACGCTTTCCAAAAGCTTAAAGATGCATTGGTTTCAGCACCAATCCTACATTCACCCAATTGGTCCATTGAGTTTCATGTGCATATGGACACATCAAAATATGCGATTGGAACATTCTTAACCCAGCCAGGAGAACACAAAAAGGATTTTCCAATCTGATTTGCAAGCCGACAGCTTAGTGATACAGAGATGAATTATTCAACCACCAAACGGGAAGCATTGGCGATGATCTATGTTGTTAAGAAATTTCGGCACTACCTAATGGCCACACATTTTGCTTTTTATACGGACCATCAACCCTTGCTCTATCTCGTTAACAAAACTTGCAACACAGGGAGAATCACCAGATGGCTACTTCTATTGTTGGATTTTAATTTTCGGATAGTAGTCCGCAAGGGAAAACAACACTACATGGCAGATCATGTGTCGCGAATCAAGGGTAGGAGGTTGCAATCCAACCCGACGATGAGCTAGCTGATGCTGCCTTATTTTGCGTGGACACAATACCAGAATGGGCTTCCAACATAGTTGAATATCCAATTCGGGGCCAACCAAACAAATCACTACCAAAGGCGGATCAGCGAAAATTGATCTTGAAAGCTAGACCTTATCAGCTGATTGCCAGCCAATTGTATCGAAGAGGACCAAATGGGATTCTTTGGCGGTGTATTCTTCCTCATGAGACCACCCAGATCATTTTGCTTTCAAATGAAGGCATGAGTGGAGGCCATTTTGCATCCGACATTACAGTTCACAAGATCCTGCAATCAGGATGTTGGTGGCCAACAATTCATAATGATACGGAAGAATACATGAGGAATTGCCATGTGTGCCAAAGGCAAGGAGACCAACGAGATTGAATTATGACCTAATACACCCGGTCTTAGCCCAAACACCACTCGAAAGTGGGGATTGGATTACATCGGTCCAATTCACCCTGCAGCAAGAAGTACCCAGGCTCGATACATAATCGTAGCCACGAACTATCCCACCAAGTGGGTCAAAGCCAAGGCAGTAAGAGTAGCTGATGCTAGGAAAACTGCCAAGTTCCTCTATGAGAATATCATTGTGTGCTCTGGTGTTTGTGGAGATAGTCAGCGATCGCGAAAGTCATTTCATCAATGAGACCATCAAGGTCCTGTTGGAGAAATTCTTCGTGATCCATAGAACCAGTATGCCTTATTATCTTCGCGGTAATGGGCAAGTAGAATCATCCAATAAGATCTTGTGTAGCGTGCTCACGAAAACAGTTGAAGCTAGCAGAGCAGATTGGGAACACAAGTTGCATGCTGCTTTGTGGACATTCAAGACAACATATAAAGGAAGTGCTGATCAAACACCCTTCCAATTGGTATATGGTCAGGATGCTGTAATGCCAGTAGAGTTTTTAGTCCCTTCATTAAGGTTTGCCACAACGCAATGCCTTAATGAATCCAAATCTCTAAACTATGCCATGAAGCTCTACATAAACTCTGTGAAACACGCTTACTAGTTGTGCATGCACTGGCAGCTGAAAAGGAAAGATGCAAAGCATGGCATGATCACATGTTACAAAAGAAGGATCTTCATTCCGGAGATTTGGTCCAGATGTATAAAACCAAGGTGATCAAGGGAAAATTAAAATTCACAGGCGAAGGTCCTTATCGGATCAAAGAAATTCTTAATCATGGAGCCGTGAATCTAGAGAAGCTAGATGGGACACCGTTCGACACACCTATCAACGGTAGCCGGTTGCACAAGTACTGGCCACTGTAGTGAGATAGATCCAGATTGGCAGCGGCATGTTACGAAAAGCTATTCTGCTAGGCCATCACAACTAGATCTAGGAGGATCAAGCCAAATCAAGCTAGATCCATCAAGATTCAGCCCGATCTGGAAAGATTGGAGAAATCCATCCACATTCAAGAGGGATCTAGATCCAGATGGGGTCAAGAGGGTAGCAGATCATCAGATTATGCCAATAAGTCCTCCATTTTATTTTTAAAATTCTCTCCCCTTCTCTTTGTACGTTATCTTTTTTTTTTAAGTGAGGCCTTTTCGGAGTTGAGGGGAAGCGACCCTATCTTTGATAGCTCCTCCCACGACTGTTGAAGGCCCTTTTCTATAAAAAATATTATAATAATTTTAGCCCAAGCCTCTTTGGTGAGTGACTTTGTCTTTGATAGACTCCTCCCAAGACCACCAAGGCTAAAACGAGTTATAGTTGGTATTGAAAAATCCTTCTATAAACTTTCGGGGAGGTGCCGAAAAGTAGTTTTTGAAGCAAAACTAACCCTTTGCCAAAAAACCTGCATAAGTGCTTTTTCAATTATCATCCCTCATCATAAGACTTTCACTGGAAGTGCATAATTGAAATTATCTATAAAATCTACCCTTGCCCAAACCGTGAATGTTCTAGACGAAGGAATATTTCTGCTTTGTTCATCATGCCTTTTCCTCTTCCATCTCCTCATCATCAATTCCCTCATATACATTTCAAAAACTGCATCTCCCAATCTCTCTCTCGTACATCACCACACCACTCCATATCACCTTCATCTTGCACACAACAAGCCATGGCAATTTATGAGCAGCTTGCCCAAATCTTGATGTTTTTCGGAGAAACTCTCAAGGGCTACACTGCACGATTTTCCAAGATGGCGGCGCATTGGAATTCCGATCTTTCTAGTCACCACAAAATGGCATTTTTCTATGTCGGATTAGCGCACAAACATCATATACCAGTCCAAAAAAACTCTGTAAGACAGCCACTATTGCAGAAGCACAGATCTTGTACACACCATCACAGCCCATATCCAACATTCAAACAATCAGAGATGATCGAACATCTAATCCACAAGATGCCACAGACAACGCTAGCCAAATTACTAGCAGTGCGGACAATCAGATGCAAGTTGTCAGTGACATAAATGAGATGTCCAGTCAATCTGATTACCTCCCAAAACCACGACATGCCAATCAGAAGATCTGACCATTGGACCAGTGCCATTATTGTTTTGGAAAACATCCAACACCTCAATGTCTAGTTCAAAATCGGAGATTACGAAATCAAGCAAATAAGGAAATTCTGGAGATTGAAAATCAATCAACAAAATCCTCATCTATGCCATCTAGCTTGCCATCAGATCGCTCCTCCAAAGAAAGTGGATCGATCTCAGGACTTTCATAATCTTCTCTAGTGGCTAGGCAAGGTTTGGTGGAAGTATTGGTTATATCAGTGAGCGGATCATCCCAAGCAGGGGAAGTTCAAACTGGCTCACCATTATATTCCGTGGAAGGAATCAAAGGAGACCTGATACCGGTGTATGCACATCAATTGAAAGGTGACAGAATCTTACACATGGTACGGTGTTTTGGATGTGGAGGTAAACATCGTAGATCAGAATGTCCAAACCGAAATGATATGTCCTCCTTTTATCCTTGGTGTGAACAATGCAACGTCCATCACCCATGTCGTGATTGTCCACTAAAAGATCCAAGAAAAGTCGTTATGACTCCTACTTGCTTGAATCGGCAACCTTCATATGACCTTGATAGCTTTTGCATCCAATTTCCTTCGTTTCTCATCAGGAATATGAGCATAAGCATCACAACCAAATACTCTCAAATGAGAAATATTAGGTTTCTTTCCAGTAACAACTTCATGAGGTGTCTTACCTTCCACGGATTTTGTAGGACACCGATTCAGGATGTGCGTAGCTGTGCTACAAGCTTCTATCCAAAACGTATTTGGTAGACCCTTGATTTTGAGCATCGCCCTGACCATCTCAACAATAGATATGTTCTTTTGTTCTGCAACCCCATTTTGTTGTGATGAATAAGGTGTTGTAGTCTGTCTCTTGATCCCTTGATCTTTGCAAAAATCAATAAATTCTGTCAAAAAATACTCACCACCTCCATCAGATTTCAAAGTTTTGATGCAACATCTTGTTTGCTTTTCAACTAATGCCTTGAATTCCTTGAACTTAGCAAAAGCATCTGATTTCTTGCTTATGAAATAAATCCAAATGCATCTTCTATAATCATCAATGAAGGTGATAAAGTAATAGTAGTCACTAAGAGATCTAGTCTGCTCTGATACCACATGTTGCGCCGGCGTCTCAAAGGGCGCTGGGACTTGAGCGGTTTCCCCAACACGCGCTTAAGTCTAACATTCATCCATCATGCACTTACATAAAATCCAACTCAGAAACGTAACAAGCTTAACCATTCAGACTTAAGAAAACTGGAATCCCAACCAACCCGAAAGCCAACTCAGAATCCGTCCCCAAAAGGTTACCAAAGGCAAAGACAAGCCACACATGAAACCCAAGGCATAGTGGTCACCAAACTGACCAATTGGCATAGCGGCAAGCCCCATGTCGATGACAGGAACCCTTAGGCGCCAGCGACGCAAAAAGGTTGTAGTAAGGGTCCTTCCACTTGGACCAGTCCCGGAGGTGAAACCGAAATGGTAATCATCCCCAAGGATCAACTTTATTAGATTTGGAAGAGGTTACATTCATACATAGACTGACCGGCCTCGGGGCCACCAACACGTGCTGGGCATTGTGCCTGGCTCGTGCTGGTAGAGGGAGCTGAGACCTGGCGCTGGTTGAGCTGCCCAAGTTTCTGTCTGCAGGACTCCCCCTATAGTTCTGCTGTGATTCGGCGCACCCCCTCTGGTTTGAAACATAGTGCTTTCTGGTAAAGCACGCTTTTTAGGACTTAGTTTTTATTTTGCTGATTAAGCCTGGCAAGCCTGGCAGAATCAGTCTGGCTCCCGGACATGGGTCCCTGACTAGGCCATGACTCGAGCTCCAGAGCTAGCTCATGACTTTGTGACTACTTGACTGGCTCACCACAGGTCGGAGGCTCAGTCCTTGACGTTCTAATTTGCTCTGGGACCTTAGGGAGTGTCACCCCTTTGAGTCTTACAGGGCACGCTGGGTGCACCCGAGTCAGCTTTACAACATCCTCCCCTCGTTTGAGAAAGCTGATGTCCTCATCAGGGCCAAACTAGAACCTAAGACTCATGGCACGGGCTTAATTCACCGGCCAGACTTTAGTCACATATACAAGGGCACGGGCTTGATTCACCGGCCAAAGGAAACCAACTGTAAAGCAGAGTAATGATATTGTGTTTTACACCCAGCACAGAAAAATTTGGATCTAGTTCACTTACGTAAAACCTGTGTGAAGCTGCTGCACTTAGACATCAAACTGAAGCTCACTCCTCAATGAGAAATGCGGCTTACTTTATTAGCATGAAAGAAAAAGGTACTCACGGCTCCCTTAAGCCTCAGATATGTCGTTGTCGTCGCACATCTGGATGAGTCCCCTAGGACTCTAGATATTTCATTTGGTCGTCCAGGTTGAGCTCCTTGAGCTCTGACGTAGAAACTGTAGGCAATGTTGGCTCCATTTGACCTCGCGTCAGCTGGTTTGTCACTGTTGGATGTCTTTCGTTAAAAAAGTGAGCTTTCGCTTGGTCACACAAGGTGAGCTCCTTGAGCTCTGCATCGGCACTTGAATTCACCTTTGATGTAGAGACTATAGGCAATGTTGGTTCCATTTGTTCCCGTGTCAGGTGGTCTGTCACTGTTGGTTGTCCTTCGTTAAATAGGTGAATGAGATTGGGAGGAATGGTTGGCTCAGGTTCATTTGTGTCGTTCTTTTCTAGTTGGTCCCCTGGCATAGCTCTGATGACACAAGGTCTCCTGCCATTATATAATAACACAAGGTTAACCCCTTTTGCCAAGAAGGCCACCACATGTTCATTAAACCAGCTTAATCCCAAAATAGCGTCGAAGGCATCCATCTTCAAGATTGTGAACGTTGGTCGATTCTTCCAGGCTCCCAGAGAGATTGGTAAGTTGGTTGCCAATCTACAAGTGGTCATTGTACCTTTCGCGGTCTCCACACAAATAGGAGTCACATTTTCTTCACATTGGATGTCCAATTCTCCTGTCAGTTTTTCTGACAAGTAGTTATGTGACGCCCCCAGGTCTACCATGAAGTAAATGATCCTGCCTTGAATACAGCCTTTCAGGTACAATAACTTGGATCCTCTCGCAGGAGTTGCCATAAGATGTTCACGATAAGCCGCAAGTGCCCCTATCTGTTGCAAGGCATTCAGATCAGACTCCGTCAAATCCATTTCTGGGTCCTCTTCATCATCTTGTTCACCATCTTCTTGATCAAATGCCTCTCTCTCCATCCTATCAAATCCTTCAATGGCAGCCATGATTTGCTTATTCAATGGTTTGGGGCATGACCTCCAAGAGTGACCTTGCTGATGACAGTTGAAGCAACGCATGGAACTGCCCACTGTTGGTGAGCTGTTGTTGTGACTAGCTGAAGGTCCAACATTGTTTCTTCTCTGGAACATGTTCCCTCCATTGTTGCCTTGGTTGCCAAACCCTATTTTTGTTGGGAATTTATTCACGCTACTCGAGGCTTGGTTGCCATTTGGATCTGAGTCCCCCCTTGAAAAGAAGCTTGGACTCGGTCTGGATCCACTAAATACTCTTGTTGAGGTTGCGGGAGCAGCTGGTGCCAATGTGCTCTCATAATCACAAACCATTTCAGCCGCTCGAATAGTTGAATTGAAATCATGGGGCATGTAGCTGTCTATCACAAGCCGGGTCCAGGATTGCATTCCAGACAATAGGTAATGAGTTTTGTCCGCCTCGGACATATCTTCAATAACCCATACACTCTGTCTGAATCTATTGAGGTACTCTCGCAATGACCCTTTCTGTTTGAGCCCCGATAATTCTGTCCTCAATCTCATGTGTGAATCCTTCGGTATGAACTCCTCTCGTAACGCGGCTTTGAATGCGTCCCATGTTTGAAAATGCATTCCTGCCATCCGGTACCAATTTGTAGTGTAGCCCTCAAAATATGCTAATGCCAAGTCAGTTCTTTCTTCCTCAGGAGTGTTCATCAGACGGAAGTAATGGTCCATGTGAATCAACCAATCTTCCACAACTCGAATGTCACGCTCTCCTTTGAAAGTAGGTGGTGCTTTCACTTTGGCAGTCTTTCTTGGGCCCTCCGTGGTTCGCGCTCGTGGTTCTCTTGGTATCTGTGGAGGAGGCGCCACTGCATTCTCCCTAGTTGCTTCCAACTCTTCAAACCTGGCTTCAAGCTGTGTTAGCCCGTCTCTCATTTCTCTAGCAAGGTTAATTTGAGTAAGATTCATGGCTCGCAAGGATGTTTTCCATTCTTTCCTTTCGGTTTCTCTATCCTTCTTCACCTCGCTAAGCATAGCCGTCATTGTGCTTGATAAGTATTGCCGCATCTTCACTTCAAAGAGGTCCTGTTGCGCCTCTGGCAAGGGTTCATCTCTTGGTGTAGGTTCAGAAGGGCCACCCATCTCTTCATGGAGGGGCGCCACTGTGGAGTGCATACGCTCTTTCTTTCTCGACTTGGACCTGGTGCCATCTCGATGCATGCAAGAGCTGTATTCTCGAGTCAGCTCTTCTCCGTCCGTCAGTGCTCGTAACTCTTCAAGATGGTCCTCCATTATAGTCAGAGGTGTACTTCCAACAGATTATCGCCTCAATCTTTTTTTATATTTGAAGCTCTCCCTTCTGTCAGCCGGGCCCCACAGCTCTCTTTTCTTCTTTATTAAATCAGCTTCAATGAGAATATCCCTTCCTCAAACTTAGCACGCCCACATCACCTGAGAGCCAAGTAGGAACCAGGTCATTTGTGTCCAAGAAAGCACACGACAAACGGAACATACCAACCAAAGCAAACACAGAGGATCCCTCTCAAGCCACAAACCCCCCTGAGACCGGACGTAGGACCTTTGCTTAGCCACGCCCACACAAATCTATCACAGAATTAGCCCACGGGGAAACATCCATGCAACCATCTGTGCTTTCACCATTAAGCAGCACATTGCCTCAGTCACGCCCCACCACTTTTTGGTCGATAGCCCTTATAGCTAAACGATCGGCAGCTATCCCGCACCGGCAGCTAACCACCCGTGCTTTACACCCGAATTCGAGCAGCATCTCTGTATCAATGGTTAACCCGTACAGTTCGAATATGTCGCCCCGCACCCCACAAGGTACAGACCGTGCTTTCACCTACCTAGGCAGCACTTTGCCTCATCCGTCCTACGTGCAGACAGCGCCAATGCCCATTGATCTTCTTCAATCAATGGCCTTGTCTCTTCACCTGTCACGATCTCCCATAGCTCCTTTTCCATCAAAATGTTCTTCAGTTTGAATTTCCAAACTACATAGTTGCCGGCTCCTTCCAATTTGCTTGACTCATTAAAGACACTCTCGCTTAGAGTTGCCATTACTAGATAGACAAGTCTGGATCACAAAAATGGCTCAGTCTGAGCACACAACTTAGTCTCCAAATTTTATCACGCCACAAAACTGTATAATTTTTTTTTTGGTTATACACCTGATATCAAAATGGAACACGAAAGGACGACTGCTCAGGATCTTTTTTAACTTGTGCACGTGGATCCGATATTGGAGCATGCGATATCGGACTGGAACGCGGATGTACAACTGCTCGGAATTTTCTTTAGCTCGTGCGCTTGGATCCGATATCGGTACGAACATGCGATATCGGACTAGAGCGCAGATGTACGACTGCTCGAGTTTTTCTTCAGCTAGCGCGCTTGGATCCGATATTGGTACGGGAAAAAAAAAAAAAAATATGGAGGAATGTTCCAGATTTCCTACTTCAGCACGGCGGCTACGCCGCCTCCTCTTTGCTTAGATTTCAAAACGAGTGATCGTTCAAACAGACAAATATTAATAATGTGAAAGGTATGAAGCCTCAAAGCTCTAAATGGCAGTACTAGACAATGTCTAGTGTGGTTTGTTGTACCCCAAACAAACAAATGAGAGATTTCTTGGCACAACTCTCTGACAAATGACACTTTTCACAAAGATTAAAAAAAATATTGTAAAACTTTTCCCACTCAACAGATTTTAAATCTGTTTGATGCTGCCCTGGCCTTTTCGATGCCTCCGAGACTGTGTCTTCATTCCCCAATAATAATTGTGAGCTCCAAAACCTGCAAAATACATCAAGAAGGATTTCTTCCAACCGTTTTTGTCTCTCCAAGCTTTCACCTCCTGTGAAGGATTTTCTCACTTCATTGCGGAGCCTGTGACAAGCAGTATCCACTGATTAGGCACGCAGGACTATCGTAGCTCTGATACCATGTCAAGAATCAGATATGCAACATCAAGCATTCACCATAAGCAATCACCAAGTAGGGAGGCGGAAGAAGAACACACAATATTACTCTATCACACTACAATAATACTGAATATAAAATGTACATATAAACCCTGAACCCTGATAGAGAGAGAAAACCTATGAATAGACTAATCGACTAGCCTACGGCTAATTATAGTTGGTAACAAATGTCAACATTAATGTACATCGTAGATAGTAACAATGAAGTTTATTATTGATTTCTAACAGAATCCCAATTTACAAAAAAATATTGGATTGAGGTGTTCGTCAAGCTGGGAACACAGTTGTGGATGAGTAGCTCTGAGCATCCTCAGACGGATGGTCAGACAGAGCGAGTAAATCAAATCTTGGAAGATATGCTTAGGGCATATGTGAGTAGTACGCAAACAGATTGGATAAATTATTTACCGTTATTGGAGTTCGCGTACAATGATTAGAGACATGCGTCCACTGGATTGAGTCCATTTGAGCTCAATTATGGTTTCAGGCCACTGAGTCCTGCAATTATAGGGATTCCGCATAGGGTACCTAGTGTTGTAGATTTTTTGGCTCAGATGCAGCAAAAGCTAGAGTTGACATGAGACAACTTGTCCAAAGCTGTAGCTAGGACAGAGAGTTATGCTCGTGAGAACTGTACCTATCAAGAATTTGAGAATGAAGATTGGGTGTATTTACTGTTGGAGAAAGAGAGTGTGTCGTGCGTGAGAAACGAAAATAGCTCGAAAAGAAAACGAACACAAAAAATAAGCGAACTCAAAACTCAAACGAGAAACGAACTCGAATAGAAAGTGTTCGTGCGTAGTGGAATGAGCTATATTACTCTTTCCCTAAGCAAGACTACGTCTATCAGAAATGAACAAAACGTTAGTGTAGAAATCACGGTCGTTCTGATTACGTAGCCAAACATTAACAAAACATCAGAAGAATAATTTGTCACAAACAATTAGACAAATTATTTGTCACGAATGATTCACGAAGAGCTAGACCGAGCTCAACAAATAATTAGTCGCGAATGATTCGCGAAAGACAAGACTAAATATTAGTTGTCAACAACTAGACTAATAATAACTTGCTAAGAACATATTACCAGATTGAGCAACAAGAAAGTCAGAGAAAATGAAGAAAAAACATAGCAATATCGACACAAATCTGAACGTAGAACAACAGAGCTGTTATCAGATTAAGTATAGCAAAATATACATGTCAATAATGCTGTGGAGCACAAGACAATAGCGGACGAAACCGCATGCTCTACAAAGCTAATTCAATCTGTGAAAAGGAATGAACCTGTTACTGACAATACAAAAGAATCAGTGCGCAAGGCATCTACTTTGTCTATCTCTGATAAGCGTCTGATGCTATTATTTTACACACACTTGTTATGGAATACGCAAGTGGTATTCAATATATATACACAATGTTACAGGTGTGCAGATGAAGAAAGTACAAAGTGGATGTGCTGTCTGTAGGAGATCGTGGGTGGCTGCTGTCGTTGTCAAATCTGTTAGCACAGTTGTATGGGATGAGCGTGAAAAGGCCGCGACGTCAGCCTTTGCTGAAATGAACGTTGGTGAAAATGCAAAAAATGCGTCACTCTGACGAAATGTGTTAGGATTTGATTTACAGGGTGCCTTTGCTTTCTAGGACACCTTTGGCATTTTTTAAGGTAGTGTCGCCTTTTTGTAAGGCATTTTGTCAAATCTGATTGCACAGTGCATGGGATGAGCATGAGAAGGCCGCGACGTCAGCCTTCGCTAAAATTAACATTGATGAAAATGCAAGAAATGCGACACTCTGACAAATGCCTTAAAAATTGATTTATAGGGTACCTTTGCTTTTCTATAAGGGCACCTTTGGCGTTTGTAGGGCAGTGTCGTCTTTTTCGCCTGTCACAGATCATGTGTAAAAACACAGTGTTGTCTTTTTCGCCTTCTTTTTGCCTATCTTATTTTACGTGTAAATATGCAGACTGTGCAACAACACAAGTAAAATACAATAGCATAAATGGAGGCAGATTAACATAAGATTTAGGAGAGTAAAGGAGATAAATCCAACCCCCCCCCCCTTAATCTGGATCCGTGAATGCCTCGATCTTCAGACTAAGCAATACACAAAATTTGTTGTGTGCAATAACACTTAATGCACTCGTGAATATATCTACAACCATGTCCTGCATTCTGCAGTACGTTAAGCTCATCTCCTTGTTGAGAACCTTGCCCCTGATGTAGTGATATCTAATTTCAATGTGCTTACTCCTAGAGTGAGATCTAGGGTTGGCCGATAAGGCAATAGCACTCTGATCATCACAGAATAAAATTGTAGGGTTGTACTAATACAGATTAACGTTTGACAATAAATTTCTCAACCAAAACGCTTTCTTAATAGATTGAGAAGTAGTAATGTATTCTGCATCTGTAGAAGAAAGTGCGATAGAGGTTTGCTTACAACTGTTCCATGAGATAGGACCGCCGTTGAAGAAGAATGTAAATCCAGATGTGGACTTACGGTTGTCTACATCTCCTCCCCAGCTTGTATCAGAATATCCACTGAGCTGATGAAGATTGTCGTTGCTGACATCTCCATAGCAGATGCACTGGTCTATGGTAGCTCGAATATACCTCATGACTCTTATGAGAGCCTTCCAATGGGTAATGCCAGGATTAGCCATATATTGGCTGAGTGAGCTTACTGCAAAAGAGATATTTGGTCTTGTGCAAACAATTGCGTACATGAGAGATCCAAGTATCGATCGATAAGGATACTCTCTCATCTGCTCCTCTTCCTACTTGGTCTAGAGACATTGGTCCTTTGACAAATGCAAGCCTGGATCCATCGGTCAGTGAGCTAATTTACAATTCATTAGATTGTATCTGTTAAGAACATTGTGAAGATATCTTTGTTGAGTGATGTAAATCAATTGTCTCGCTCTGTCTCTGTGGATCTGAATGCCCAGACGGAAGTGAGCTTCACCCAGATCAGTCATGTCGAACTCTAAAAACAAAATCTGCTTAGAATCCTTGACCAAATTGATATTCTTGCTGAAGAGCAACGTATCATCCACGTATAAGGTGATGATAATGAAGGATTGTTGCACTGACTTGGAATAGACGTTACAATCAACAGTGCTTGGTTTGAATCCTTGTTCGATGAGGAATGTGTTGATCATTTGAAACCAAGCTCTGGCAGACTGTTTCAAGCCGTAAAGTTCTTTGTGGAGTTTATAAACATGATTCTTCATACCTTCCAGAACGTATCCTTCGGGCTAGATCATGTAGATGTCTTCTTGTATAACTCCATTCAGATATCCTGTTTGCACATCAAGTTGATGTACTTCGAGGTTGGCAGTTGCAGCATAAGACAAGAGCATTCGGATTGATGAATGCTTTACTATTGGACTGAAAGTCTCGCTGTAGTCGACGTTGGAGATCTGAGTGAATCCTCATGCTACCAGTCTTGCCTTCCTTTGATCAATTGCTCCATTGGCATTGTATTTGATCTTGAAGATCCATTTGCAATCAATGATATTGCAGCCAATAGGAACTTCGACTAGAGACCACGTCTGGTTCCTGATTAGAAAGGAATACTCTGCTTCTCTCCAAAGATCAGAGTCTGGTTGGCTAAGTGCCTCTTCGACTGTCATCGGTTCCTGTATCAAGAGACATGCAGACTCAGGAGTATACCTTTTGGGCTGTGTGCGCACTCGACTTAATCTTCTAGGAGGATTCGACTGATGAACCACTCTTAGGACTTGTTGCTGGGTAGCAGCAACGTCTTTATCTGATTCCTTGTCAAGAAGTGGGTCGACAATAGACACGCCTGAGCCAGAAGCTCGGCCAATCGTGTCAATGACAGGTGATGAAGGTTCTCCTAGAGAAATATCCTTGCCTTTGATGTCGACGAACTGATCCTCGATAAAGACTGTATCCTGGCTATATAAGATTTGCTGGGTATTAGGATGGTCAAATCATAAGCTTGTATGTATTATCGAATGAAGTATATCCAATCAGGATGGCCTTGAGGCCATGGAAGTCCAATTTCTTCCTCGTGACTTTTGGGATCTGCGTGTAGGCAACGCATCCAAACACTCTTAGGTTCTTCACAGAAGGCTTAGAGCCTGTCCACACCTCGTGGGGTGTCTTGCCTGAGAGGGACTTGGTTGAACATCTGTTCTGGATGTAGTGGAGACAGCTTCAGTCCAGAATCTCTTGGACAGCGATGCATGCGCTAGCATACATTTGGTTGATTCAACCAGGGTACGGTTCTTCCTTTCGCCTAAGCCATTAGACTGAGGACTGTAAGGAGTGATGAATTGTTGCTCAATGCCTTGGCTTTGGCAGTACTCCTTAAACTTGATAGAGATATATTCTCCACCATTGTCTGACCTTAGAGCCTTGATCGTCCGTCCAGTCTCCTTTTCTGCACGCTCCTTGAAGATTCTGAAGTAGTTGAAGGCTTTTGATTTCTTCTTTATAAAGTACACCATAGTCCTTCTAGAAAATTCATCAATAAAAGTTATAAAATACTTCGCATTCTTCAACGAAGGAAATTTCATCGGGCCACGAATGTTTGAATGTACAATGTCTAACAATCAAATGGTTTTCTAGTCTGTTTACCAACTAGACAGTCTTGACAGACAGGTAACTCGACTTTATCACGAGGATAGTCGAGATCAAGAACAATAGATTGTCTAGACATTTATTGTACAATAGCATGATTCAAGTGACCAAGTCTATAATGCCAAAGTAAACATTTATTTGCATGAATAGAAGTACTGAGCGCCTGACTAGAGGCAGAAAAGCAATGACTTAATTTATACAAGTATCCATGCCTCTTTCCGAGTGCTAGGATCTTGCATGTCCTATCAACTACTTTGCACTGATCACATTCGAATTCTACTCTATGTCCTAGATATGTGATTATGCTTACAGAGAGTAGATTCGTAGACAAATTTGGTACATACAAGACTTTAGAAAGTAGCTTAGACTGATCATGTGCAAAGCTTAATCTTACAATATCTTTACTTTGAATAGCTTGTGTGCTATTGTCGCCAAGGTGAACATATTTCTTGGTACCGTAAGGTGTATAGGACTCAAAACAGCCAATGAGGCTGGTCATGTGCTGAGTGGCTCCGGAATCCAGGAACCAAGAATTGTCACCAGATGCTCCTTGATGGCTGGTCATGAAGGCATCATGATCCGCTTCTTAAATAGGTTGTGGAGCTTCTGCAGCTGCATTTTCCACTTGATTCGACTGCTCCTTGCTGTTGTTCTTTGCTTGCAGTATCCGACAGTCTTGAATTTCATGGTTGTTTTGCTTGTAGTATCTACAGAACAACTTCTTCTTCGTTTGCAGATTCAACTATTCTTTGTGCTGTGCTGGTTTCTGGTCTGGCTTTGATTGCTTCGGGCCTTTCTTCTTCTTTTGCTTAGTCGTGCTCTTGTTGGTGTACAAAGCGTGAGAATCAGCTGCGGAACTTGAGGCTTCGTTCCTTCGCATGTCTTCCTGCAACAACATAGTAATGACTCTCAAAAGAGTCAGTTCTGGATATGTCGTCATCGGCTAGTGGAGTCTTGTACTATGGAAGCTTATTAGGCTACGAAAATAGCTCTGATACCATGTTGGAGAAAGAGGGTGTGTCGTGTGTGAGAAACGAAAATAGATCAAAAAGAAAACAAACCCGAAAAAGAAGCAAACTCGAAACTCGAACGAGAAACGAAATCGAACAGAAAGTGTTCGTGCACAGTGGAATGAGCTATATTATTCTTTCCCTAAGCATGACTACGTCTATCAGAAACGAACAGAACATTAGTGATAGAAATCACGGTCGTTCTGATTACGTAGCCAAACATTAACAAAACATCAGAAGAATAATTTGTCGTGAACAACTAGACAAATTATTTGTCGCGAATGATTTGCGAAGAGCTAGACTGAGCTCGACTGATAATTAGTCGCGAATGATTCGCAGAAGACAAGACTAAATATTAGTCGTCAACAACTAGACTAATAATAACTCGCTAAGAACAGATTACCAGATTGAGCAACAAGAAAGTTAGACAGAATGAAGAAAAAACATAGCAATATCGACACAAATTTGAACGTAGAACAACAGAGCTGTTATTAGATTAAGTATAGCAAAATATACATGTCAATAATGCTGTGGAGCACAAGACAATAGCGGATGAAATCGCATGCTCTACAAAGCTAATTCAATCTGTGAAAAGGAATGAACCTGTTACTGACAATACAAAAGAATCAGTGCGCAAGGCATCTACTTTGTCTATCTCTGATAAGCGTCTGATGCTATTATTTTACACACACTTGTTATGGAATACGCAAGTGGTATTCAATATATATACACAATGTTACAGGTGTGCAGATGAAGAAAGTACAAAGTGGATGTGCTATCTGTAGGAGATCATGGGTGGCTGCTGTCATTGTCAAATCTGTTAGCACAGTTGTATGGGATGAGCGTGAAAAGGCCGTGATGTCAGCCTTTGCTGAAATGGACGTCGGTGAAGATGCGAAAAATGCGTCACTCTGACGAAATGCCTTAGGATTGATTTACAGGGTGCCTTCGCTTTCTAGGGCACCTTTGGCATTTTGTAAGGTAGTGTCGTCTTTTTCGGCTGTCACGAATCACGTGTAAAAATACAGTGTCGCATTTTTTGCCTCTTTTTTGCCTGTGAGAATTTACTTGTATTTAGGTAGATAGTCGCGTTTTATTCGTCTGTCTTATTTTACATGTAAATATGCAGACTATGCGACAACATGAGTAAAAATGCAGCATTAATGGAAGCAGATTAAAATGGGATTTAGGAGAGTAGAGAAGATAAATGCAACATTTACTAGTCCCTTCGAAGTCGAAGGTGCTACGCACAGGAAAGTGCGCCAAGTTATCTCCTAGGTATTGTGGACCATGGTTGATTATTAAGAAGGTGAGCCAAGTAGCTTATAAGCTACAGCTATCTGTAGGATGCAAGCTGCATCCAGTATTCCATGTTAGCAAACTGAAGAAATGTTTGCACAATGGCGATAGCTTGGTGGAAGGTCTAGTGTCTCTAGAGGAGAAAGACACCACAAGTTATGGGCCAGAAAGAATCCTAGATCGAAGGGAGTGACAATTGCGGAATCGTCTCCTTCAAGAGTATCTAGTAACCTGGAAAGGGCATCCGTTGTCAAATGCTACCTGGGAGATGCGACAGGCGTTGCAGAAGTCTTACCCAAAGTTTGTCATCGAGGACCAATGACTTGCCAGAGGAGAGAAGGCTTGTTAGAGTCCAGTTACGACTCTATCATGATCTCGGCACGACCGGTCACCAGAGGTCCTGAGGCCAAGTTTTGGCAAGGGCCGGTGACCGATGAGGACATCTGTCCCAAGTTGGGACCGGTGCGTCACGAGCAGTGACCTGGTGACAAGCTGTCAGAGATGCAGTGTGTCTTGACCGTCAGGACCCTAGCCGTCAGTGATGAGATGCTAGCCGGCGAGTAGTCGGGGTGACCAAGAGTGTCATAGGTCTTTGTCGGGAACGGGGGTGGTACCCTATGAGTCACTCAGTATTTAGGTCACAGGGGCCAGGCATGCCAAGTGGACTGATCACCCACATGTGGATGCCATGTGCCAGTTGATGAGAATAGCAGGTAGAAGGACTCAAGGAGGGGGTGCCTATGGTTGGGAGGTTCATTCTACACACCGACTTCTAGGAGCTTGGAGAGACTGGCTTGTGACACAGTAGCAGTAGCTGCTCCTGCCAAGTCGGCTCTATCCGGCCTTCAACCCCGGAAATTTCTCCATCAGTGCTCGTATCAGAGCGTTCTGACGTTTCCCCCGGAATTTCCCTTCAAGAAAAGAAAGCCTACTAGAAAACTGCAAAAGGAAGTGAGAGGATTGCACGAATTCATATTTCAAAATAGTCGTTCTTGGGCATGGATAATTGAGATGGATGCGACGAACACATCAATGCCGTGTAGGTAAGATTTTTGTCACAATTGCATAATTTGTGACACATGGATACATCAAAATCAGATGCACCTCAAATCTGTCGAAATTCGATGTCCATTTTAAAATGTTATTGCCACACTTTTCCGATTATCAAAGCATTGCTTTGAAATAAATTTTAGTGAATGTCGGAGTTTGAAGTGTACACTAGCATATTATAAAATTGTACTAGTATTGTCAAAAGCCTGAATCGGTAATCTCGCAATATGTTATTTTGTGGCATGATACAATTTGAAGCTCGACGCCATTGGATTTTGTCATAAAACATTGATGTTTTGCCACATTTGTATGATTAACCATTGACAAGAGTCCAAAAAAATCATGGTTATCATGTAGGTCGACATTTACTCATGATGTACTTGTTGACATGACTCTCATTTCAGAGTGCAAACGAAATAAAGTTGTGCCAAATGAACTCCTCTAAGAGTGCAAGTAGTGATCCATCCTCGTCCAATGTTGCATGAAGATCATGAAGTGCTTATTGGTTTTCAAGGGGAGGCTCGGGCTTGGACCCCGAAAACTTTGGATGCCAAGCTAACCAATTGAGCCAACCCATTAGGTAATAAGTTCATAAGTGGCATGATAATGTCTCTAATTTCGTGATGTAAGTTGGATAAGCGTGGGCCACTCCATCCAAGGATACACTCAACCGACCCAAACAACCCTAAAAGTGAGTGACCCAAGCATGGAAGCCAAAGTGAGAACAAGGCAGACCCTAGGGCGAAAGGGGAATGGGTATGACCCTCAAAAAAGCTCCTACAACCCTAAGGTCACCTGACACGTGGCTGTTGGGCATTGGCAGAGCCAGGCTGGCAGCCTTACCGTCACATCCTGGGGAGTCGGTACCAACCCACTCTCTCAAACGTCTTCTTTAAAATTATTATCTTCATATTCATTCATGTGCCAGACGAAGAAGGTGCATCGATCTTGCTGTTTTTGTCATAGAGTTTTTCGTCGATCATCACCTCATAGACCGACCTTTCTCTGGCGGTGGCTTGAAATCAACGCTTTATGGATGCCGATCTGGATCTGGAGGATTCGTCTTTTTCTGATGTCATTTGTATATTTTGGAGTTGGAGCGCTTGAACCTTGAATTGCTGATCGTCTTCTGACTTGGATCAGTGTCAGTCGTGCAGGTATATGCCCCCCGTCTCTTTCATATTTGATTGCTGCTGTTCTGCATATTCATACAGCTTTTCAATATTATTACAGTAATCTTTTGCATTCAATACTTTGTTGCATCTTCAGACTTTTTCGTACTTGCATAAGTTTCAGACATGTAGGTATATTGGCAGGCTTTTTGCATATTATAATACTATTTATCATCGGTCGCTCCATTGCAGGCTTGCTCTTCTTGCATTTAGTCATCGTCTGTCATCCTTATGGTCCGACTGGTCGCATATCGTTTCGCATCTTGCAAATTTTTGTTCCTCTTTTAGGGGTGGTTCACTTTGTGTTTCACTCGTTCTTCTAGGCATGTGCATATGTTCTCTTTTTTTCCCCCGTGTATGCGTATATTGCTTTTGATATTGTCGGTATATTGACTGGTCTTTGTTTCATTTGCATTTTTGCAGCCGACATTTTATCTGGTGCTTTACTATTTGTCGGATCTCTTCTTTCACCTTCTCGGAACATCTTGTGTATGCTGCCTGAACACTACCGCTAAGAGACATGCAGTGCAATGTGTCATTAGCCAAAAATCAGTAGTTATACATTTCCTGTACGGGCATTATTATCGTTTTGCTAGTGGCTTTCTGAGACCAGTTTGTTGAAAACCAGCTTCAAGATTTAAAGAGTCAGTCTTAAGCTAGTACAGTCAGAAGATGCCGGCCGATGATACTTCTGGTTTAAATTCTGAGAGATCTGATGCTATGGCTTCAAGAGCAGCAGCGGCTAAGTCGACCTTAAACCCCAACGCACCTTTTTTTTTTCCTGCTGCCTTTCTGCATATCGAAGATTTCTCAGCAGAGTGGTGGAGCCTGGTGCATACCTCTCCTGCTTTTCGAGATTATTGGATCCGCGAAAGGATGCAGTATGTGGATGGAGAAGAACTTACAGCCGAAGACGTAGATCATCTAGAGGCGATGGTGGATTTTATAGATCAAGAAGAACCAGATGTAATTCTTGATGATGGTCTGGAAGAATTCATTCTTCAAGAAGTTGAAGTAGACGGTACGTTTCACGTTTGCTTGCTCTTTCCATTCGTTCTTGCGACAGCTTAAGTATGTGAAGGCACCAGAATTTCGCTCTGATGATTCTTTTAATTTCTTAGGTTTGTTCTGCCGGATACATTGATTTTCTGATTCAGTACATAAGTTTCACTTTTTTCTGAAAGTATTTTGATTCTCCATAGTTCGACTTCATCTGCAGAATTTGTTTGAAAACTTGGAGCGTTGAATTCCTGATTTTTGATTTCATATAATTTCACCTTTATATTTTTACAGTACTGGTCTATTGAAACTTGGATAATTTGACACCTAACTTTGATTCTGTACATATCCAGGTTGTTGGGATTTAACAGAGTTAAATGTTTGTCTAAACCGTGACCTTTAAGCTGTTAACTTTTGAATTCGTACACCACTTTATGTATGGCATGTCTGTGGAAATTTAAATTGTGCTGGTTTTATGTCCAATTTGTGAATTGATAGGCTGCTTAGACTTTCAATTTGATGTGAATGAAATAGGGCTTGATTTGGAGTGCAGCTCCATATTTATTCAGAAAGGTTTCTTGTCTTGTGAAAGATATTTCTTTTTTGATGTCTATGCTCTCAGAGAATTTATAATGCTGCACAGGACAAATTGTTGAAATCAGTATTTCACCAATCAGTTTGAAAGTCATAGGTTTTTGACCTGTAATTCACTTGTTTGAGCTATGAATTTCATATTCATAACTTCTAATTGACACTTCAAAGGATCCCGTTCGATTGTTTGGTATGTACAGAAAGAAGAAACATATTCTTTTCAATGTATATCTTAGCTCAGTCTGAATGGGCTTGTTGTTAGGTTTATGAACTATGCTGTCTATGTGTCATGGCTTCTGGGAACTGTGATTATAGTGTTTTATCTCTTTCATTGGAGTGTAGTCCTTTTTTGTGTTACAAGAAAGTGGTTTTGTATTCCATTTGCTTCAATTTTACAATCCAATCTCATTCCTGGTTCAAATTGGATGCAGAACAAGCAAAACAACAGGAGCAGGAGCTGGTCAAGTCCATTAAAAGACTTGACCTTAAGGCCCACGTTCCACAAGCTGTTCAGAAAGAACAAACTATCTATCATGATAAAATACCCCAATCTGCATCCAAGGTACCTAGTTTTTCCAAGAGGTCAGGTATGCACAGAATCCAGCAGCCTCGGTAGACAAGTGAAAATTTCCAAAGCAAGTTAAGCTGCTCAATATTGAATCTGATCAACATGTGGCAGTTGCTATTTGTACAGGAGAATAGCTGGAGTCTGCCTAGTTTAAAAAATGACCTGTTTTTATGTAATTTGTTCAATGTGGGGTGGCATTTCTTTAGAGGATCTTCATGCAAAACTTAATGAGCCATATCCGAAGTGTATTAGTGTGAATAATGTTGTAGATAGAATTTGGCAGGATTAACATGATGATGCCTTTTAAACATTGCAAGGCATGTTGTTTCATGAAGGCACCGCTTTTGAGCGATATCTAAGGGTGTTTAAACGTGAACAAGGTTGTAGATAAAAAATATAGGATGAACTTGATGTCGTTCTACATTGAAAAGCATGTTATTTTCACAAGGCATTGTTTGTGCACCATATCTGATTAAGTGCGTTGGAATTTCAGTGCCAAGTATACTTGTAATAAATCTTTCTTGTTGAATGTGGATTGGCCATCTCTTTGGGCTTTGTACATGATTCTTTTTGCGACATGCTCACAAGTATTATTTTTGATAGGAAATATCTGTTTTAGTTGTCTGTGTCTCTTTGGTTATAGAGCCATCTACATTTAGAGTTTGGTCCCCTACAAGACAACATCACAGCATGTTCTTTGAATCAAGTTGCTTTTTGAAAATAGAAATGCTAAGGTTGGCTCTTCTCATTTGTGGGGCTGTAGGTGTATCTGGACAATCTTGCAGGATGCTTTTTATCATGG
Organism: Diphasiastrum complanatum; assembly: GCA_029204225.1. Classification (NCBI taxonomy): domain Eukaryota; kingdom Viridiplantae; phylum Streptophyta; class Lycopodiopsida; order Lycopodiales; family Lycopodiaceae; genus Diphasiastrum; species Diphasiastrum complanatum. The sequence goes on along the minus strand of CM055100.1, from coordinate 43,253,186 downwards.
GTCTTTTATAAATAGAGCCACATTTGTAGTTGTTGGTACCTCTGTCAATTTCTTTCAATCAAGTTGCTTTTTGAAGGTTGGCTGTTCTTGTTTGTGGTGCTGTAGGTGTTGTATCAACCATCCTGCTGGATTCTTTTATCATAGGAATGGTTTCCCATTAAACGTCCTGTTTATTACATCATACCCAAGTTTTATTGTAACATTTATTGACAACCACTTACGATTTTCTACCTCATTTCTTTGTTCAGATTCAAGAATTTCTTAACACTTGTGGTAATGGGTAATAAAGCAAACAAGTACATAATGTAACAGTCAGTGGGTAGCCAAGTAAGTGTTGTTTGGTGGTTGCTTGCTGGGGCACCCAGATTTTAGTAATTCAAGAAACTTCCTGTTTTTATTAATAAAAGATGGAGAAACCCATCGGAGTAGGAAGGAATGCATGTAGAAAGTGAAAGGCCAGGCCATAAGTCGAATTGAGATACTGTACAACTATAACAAAGTCAATCTCACACAGTATTTACATAACGCCTACTGCTTGATGTAAGTCGCTAGTTAAGATAGTTGGAAGTTTAGGTAGTGCAGGAAGTTGTGAAGCACAGCCATTCCTGCAACTACGGCACGCTCACGAAGTCCACTGTGCAGCTTCTAGGAAATTGTACAACTTTATTTGCGTCCTCTGAAGTGAGTCATAGTTTGAAGCTCAAAGTTGAACAAAGGTGCAGGAAGTGAAGTCGAATGTAAGCGCTGGCATTTTTTTCAGGTAGGTTGCTTGTTTAGTGTATAGAGATTGTATGACCTTGGTTGTTGAATTGGGCACAAAGTTGTGATTATGACACCCTAAAATCTTAACAACTTCTGTACGCTTGCTATTTTGGTTATTTTTATTATTTTGAAAGGTCCAGTTGTATTTGGATGCTTGACATCAGTCTTTTGAAAATAGTTTATTGATAATTTTATTGGGTCTCTCTTAGAGGTGCTTTTAATACCATGAATAATTTGTCTTGTTAATCTCTGCCAAGCCTATGTGCATGAAATAACGAACTTTGCAAACCTTACCATTTTTATTAGTGATAGCAGGAGGATTGATATATATTTGATGAAATGATGGTTGCATGTGGTGGATAAACAGATTTATGATCTTTTTTTCAACACATCAATGCTACATTTTAGTGTACTTGTGTATCTTTTCCTTGCGTAATTCTCATTGATGATTTATATATGAATAATATATGTATGGTGATCTATGAAGCATGTTCAAGGGTCTGTCTAGAGATTGTGGATTACAAGGATTTCGAACTTACAATTTATCTTTTATTTTCTAAATTTAGAAAATTCATACAAGATTAGGAAAATGTGAAGATATTTGTGACAATTGATGAAAGCATTATGTATGTAAAATGTGTGGAGCGTAAACAATGTTTGTGCACACTCTTTCAAATGTAGATGGATGTTTCAATGATAAGATTTCTGATGTCTAGCTTGTGTTGGAAGCTCATTTCCACATCTCTAGTTGGAGATGAGAATACTCTTGTGCATGTGCTCAATTTTGTGCCTTCAACACAGTGTGTTTGTTTAGGGTTAGTAGCCTTTGTGCCTTCAACATGTTATGCCTAATTTAGGTAACAAGAATGTAAATGGTTTGACCAAATTGCTCTTCCTGCTACATTAGCATTTAATTTTTCAACATCCCTTCCTTTCTTGAGTTAAAAGAATGTCTCATGGTTCCACTGAAATGGTCCCCCCCATACCTATTGGCATGCAGTTTTATGGACATCCCTTGCCTTTGTTGTATTAAAAAGGTTTTAATGGTTTACTAGAACATCACCCGGTTGGACTAGATTCACAAGGGGATATTGGCAAGCCATAAAGGGCCTTAGTCAAGTGTTGGTGTGGTTGTCATTGAAACTCTTTAATTTTAGTGTTTTTACTAATGCTTTTATTGATATTTTTGGTAGGTTATGGTGCGTATAACATGATGTAGTTTTCTTTTGTACAATGTTGAGGGTTATTTCGGTTTTTGAGGGTTGACATCTTGTACGATTTTTGAAAGAGCATTTAAACATTGAAGTCTTGTAGATATGTTATTGGTAGGTTTGTTGGTGAAGGAATTGGTCGAAAGTCATATTGACTAAAAAAACTCATAGACACATGGAAGTTTGTGGTCAATAGTACCTTTTGAATAGTGAACTTTGAAAGTGACCCAATGTTGATGTCCAATATCCTCAATGTACTAAATGGCAACTCATGCTACATACGTAATATTTGGTTGATTACCAACATGCTTCAAATAAAATCATTGATTGCACCTTGATAGGGATTTTATCTCGTTACTTTTCTCTCAACAACTATTCTACATTGTTTGACTTGTTGCTGAATGCAATAGAGTACCTAGAGGCTTGGCTATGACAATCCTCCAAGCTATAATGCTTCAAAATAATTGTCACATATGCTTGTTGACTTGTGTAGATTGATTAGATGTTTTTATTCATGTATTGTATTTCTCGTAGAAGTAATGGATCCTTTTTTAATCTTTCATGCAAATGTAGAGGAAAGATGGAATTTGCTCTCAAACTAGAGATTCAAACGATTTGCACATCAAGGTGAAGTCATCCACATAAAATGAAAGTATTATGAGTATGCAAACCTCTCTTTGTTGAGAATCAAAATAGTTGCTATTTTTTGGTACTATGGTGAAGGTCATTGCTTGAGACCATCTGGTTTTGTGACATTTACCTACCATATTTTGACTCCCATTAACAACGTACCTTTCAAGTTAATCCATGTAGAAGTCTTTCTTCATGTAAATACAAGTTGTAATGACTTGGATGAAGTATATGACTTACAAAAAATGTTGTATAGATTTGTGATCTTTAATGTGTTAGTCAATGTCCCTGGCCTTTCATTATTTTGTGAAATGCATGCACCATATTGATAAACTTTGAAAAACTTCTTTGATGGTTTTTGATCATGTTGTGAATGTGAATGTATGCGTGCTTCATATGAAATAGGTTTCTCATGAGCTTCATCACCCTCATAAATCTCCTCTTATCACCAAATTGAGACCAATTTGGTGATGGTTTAGTAGAAAAGATATGTAGGATTAGCAAATATTACAACGGCTTCATTAACACTTATTTCCTTGCTTTTTTCTAATTCAATCAAATGAATATCATGTTAAGTTCTTTTTATTTAAGGCCATACATTATCGACATTTATGCTGTATGGATTGATGTAGACATCTTTGAAATACATCTCTATTAATTTGAGTAAGGAGAATTTGAAGCATGACAAGGATGCCTCCCCTTACACCATTTGATTTGTTCTTGAAACCATTATGAGAACGATTAGAGCAAGTAGCAGTGGAAGTTTTGCTTGGTACCCATTATTTGTTTTTTTGCCTACCTTATACCCCTTCATATGGCCTTCACATGCTTTGTGCTTACTTCAACCTATGTTGCCAAGGTTCCATGTTGTTGGGAAATTTGCATGGGGAAGGAAGCCCTGTACCCTCGGTGCATGTGCTACACCTATCGAATCGAATCAAAATGGTGGGTCCAATGACTCAACTGATTCTACTTGATTATGACTTCGAAGTCTCAGAATGAATAGGGTCGATTACGTAGACAAAGACAAAGTCTAAAGATTGATTAGTTGCGGAAGCGACAGATAGTTCAAACAATTCTATACAAAAGCAGTATTAGCTAGAATGATAAATTAGAGTAGCATGCATACATTCACATTGATATAATTTTGTACGCAATAAGTCACTGGATTGATTTAAAAAGTAATAAATACAAATTAGCTGACGAGCACAAGACAATTGCGACGATAACCAGATACTCGGAACCAGCTCTAGTTCTATAACAACTTTGACGATTTGAAGATCAGTCGATAGCTTATTCCGACTCTCTGTCGAAAACTAATCGATGTAATAACATCTACTTTGTCTGCTGATTGATTACAATGATTATATGATTCTGAATACTTGATCTCTAATGAATTATATGTACTCTATCTTGATATATTGAGTTGTACATTTATTCAAACATATTAATAAATATATAGAAACTTAGAGCTATGTTGTCTGATGTGGATCTTGCGGCGATCATGGCTATCACTATTTCAGGTAGGACACAGTTGTGGGTGTCGCTATTTGGACAGGCGATGATTGTGGCTGCTATCAATGTCAAAATAGTTGCACAGTGCAAAGACTAGCTAGTATATGTGACTAGCTTTATTTAGAATGGTACTATGTCAGTTAGATAGTTGATAGTTTGTTGACTCGAGTCAGAGTCGCATAGTTGGAGTTGAGAGTGATGAAGGTTTGAATGTTTGATTCGATAGTTGTTTGAATCGAGCATTCGAGCGCCTGTCGATAGTCGACACTTGGAACTCCTTTGATAGTTCTACTTTCTTTAATAGTTTGTCTATCTTCAATAGTTTGACTATCGCATAGGTACATGTCTTTGATTTTTGTGTATTTATGTGGATTGTGCGACAATGTGAGTAAATATGCAACAACATGAATGAATCTAGATTAACTATGGGATTTAGGGAGAGAAGGAATTGTTTATTTTGCCTGGAATAGCCCTATTCTTGACCTGGGCCTTGATTCCAATTGCCTTGATTCGGGCCATCATTGGATTGTTCTTGAAATTGTTGGAACGATCCACGATTTGAGTTTCCACCTCTTGATTGGTGTCTTCCATGACCAAATCTGCCACCACGTCCTCTGACTGCAAGAGCTTGATCAAAGCGATGACTCAAGTTCTCTTGAGATTGTTCTTCCTGCAAAAGCAATCCACCTAACTCTAGGTTGGAAGATTTTCCCGTGTGGCTATACTTGTCACAAACATCTGATGTGACTCACTCAAACTATTCAATGTCAACTGCATGATCTCACGATCCTGTACTCGCTCTCCTACTGCTGCTAATTGGTCACGAATCTCTTTGATCTTCAGTAGGTGATCAGCAACAGTTGCACCATCATCCATCCGCAATGTGTGCAACTTCGTCTTCAGAAATAGCACCTGAGATGTGTTTGTGGTCTCAAACAATGCCTTCAACCTATCCCATGCTTCTTTTGGTCCTTCTGAATCCAAAATGTAGGGAATAATTGCATCTCTAACTGATAAATTGATGACATTTTTTGCTTTCCGTTTTCTCCTGTCAAATGCCTGCTGATCTTCTTCAATCACTGGCCTTGTCTCTTCACCTGTCACGATCTCCCATAGCTCCTTTTCCATCAAAATGTTCTTCAGTTTGAATTTCCAAACTGCATAGTTGCTGGCTCCTTCCAATTTGCTTAAAAAAACTTGAGGACACTCTCGCTTAGAGTTGTCATTACTGGATAGATGAGTCCGGATCACAAAAAATGGCTCAGTTTGAGCACACAACTTGTCTCCAAATTTTATCACGCCACAGAACTGTATAAATTTTTTTTTTGGTTGTAAACCTGATATCAGAATGGAGCGCAGATGTACGACTGCTCAGGATCCTCTTTAACTTGTGTGCGTGGATCCGATATTGGGACATGCGATATCGGACTGGAGCGCAGATGTACAACTGCTCGGAATTCTCTTTAGCTCGTGCACTTGGATCCGATATTGGTACGGACATGCGATCTCGGTGCGGATGCACGACTGCTCGGGTTTCTCTTCAGAGTCGAAACAAGTGATCGTTCAAACAAACAGATATTAGTAATGTGAAAGGTATGAAGTCTCAAAGCTCTGAATGGCAGTACTAAACACTATCTAGTGTGACTTGCAGTACCCCAAACAAATAAATGGGAGATTTCTTGGCACAACTATCTGACAAATGACACTTTTTACAACGACTAAAAAAATTTTATTGTAAAACTTTTTCCACTCAACAGATTTTCAATCAGTCTGATGTTGCCCTGGCCTTTTCGATGCCTCCGGGACTGTGTCTTCATTCCCCACTAATAACTGTGAGCTCCAAAACATGCAAAATACACCAAGAAAGATTTCTTCAAGCCGTTTTTGTCTCTCCAAGCTTTCGCCTCCTGTGAAGGACTTTCTCACTTTGTTGCGAAGCCTATGACAAGCTATATCCACTGATCAGGCATGCAAGACTATCGAAGCTCTGATACCATGTCAATAATCAGATATGCAACATCAAGCATTCACCATAAGCAATCACCAAGTAGGGAGACGAAAGAAGAACACACAATATCACTCAATCACACTAACTTCATACTGAATATAAAAATGTACATATAAACCCTGAACCCTAATAGAAAGAGAGAAAACTTAGGAGTAGACTACTAGACTAGCCTACGACTAGTTACAGCTGGTAATAGCTGTCAATAATAAAGTACATCGTGAACAATGACTAAGAAGTGTAACAATGAAGTTTATCATTTATTTCTAACAACTATGGCTCCCGATCATGTAGTAAGATTACCATGCAACATCAAAACTCAAGTTCAAATGAAGAGAGTGTGAAAGATTTCAACTAGTTTAGTCAAATTTGGTATATTTGTTTATTTGGCAATTGAGGCCAATCTCATAGACTTAGAGTTTGACTTTTCAAAGTTATATTAGTCTAAAAGCATTTGACTAAACACTTTTGGAAAGTGTGGAAAAGTGTGGGAAAGTGTAGAACACAAGTTTTTGGTAGATTCAATTTGAGTAGTAGAGACATTGAATCTAGTCACAACAATAGTAGGGTTTTTCATTATGGAAGGAAAAAAGTTTGAAATTAGATTTGGATCTGCTATAAAAGGATGTATTTCGTGGGAAGAGAAGATCTCTCTCTCTCTCTCTCTCTCTCTCTCTCTCTCTCTCTCTCTCTCTCTCTCTCTCTCTCTCTCTCTCTCTCTCTCTCTCTCTCTCTCTCTCTCTCTCTCTCATTTCATGCTTACACATGGTTCTCTTTGGGTCATCTATCCATTGGTGCACTATATTGGAGATATATTGCAATTTTGTGTGTAGAATATTTATTAAATGCTATATTCATATCCAGATGTGTGAAATACAGTAGCTTACTATTTCTGTACAAAAAAAAACTTCATTTCATATTTTGATTGACTTTTGATCATGATCTATTAGAGTTTGCATCTCATTCATAGTGCAGATGTTGATTTTTTCTACATCGGCAAGGTTGGGGTTGCTTGTCTTTCTAACCAAAGATCAAAGAGATATTTTGGATCTTAATGATCTAAAATTCTTCACATGTTATTAGAGCTGTTGTGTTGTAGGTTATGAAAGGATCAAGCACATCTATCAAGGATTTGGAGGAGATATCAATGCTAGAGCATGCCAGATTGAGTTCTAATAAAAAATCGAGTTCTTTGAATATGTAGATTGGATCTTTTATAGATCAAAACTCAAAATAGGTTTATATACTTGATCAATTTCGATTTCACACATCACTTTTTGGATTTGGCTGATTTTTTATGCATTAGAAAAGCCTAAGTGGTGCTACAAGATTGCATATCAAGTTTTAGGCAATCATTAGAGGAGTCCCAAAATAAAAAAAGACCCTTTGTAAAGATACTTTTATCTTTTTTCTCTAGTAAATGCACAAATTTGAAATTTAAGTAACGTAGCTCAAATAAACTGAGAAATAAAAATACATTATAGAAAACTTTGAAATTTGTGTCCAGGAAGCATGGACGTATCCCATTGGTTTGTTCAGGACATGTATTTTGTGCTCCCAAATTCATAAAATGGAGCAACATTTGATATACCAATGTATATTTTTCAATCAATTCTATACATGTGCAATCTATATCTGTTCTGTGTTGGATTTACTCCTACTACTCTCCTAAATCCCAATTTTAATCTGTCTCCATTCACGCTGCATAACTTTTCTAACGTTGTCACGCAGTCTGCATTTTCTACATGCAAATTCACACAGACGAAGAAAAGACGAATGAATCGCGACACTGTGTTCTTACACAGGTCATACCTTACTGAATGCCAAAGGTGCCCTAACAGATAAGACACCCTGTAAATCTTATCCTAAGGCCATTCGTAAGAGTGACGCACTTTTCGCATCATCACCAACGTTCACTTCATCATTGGCTGACGTCGCATCCTCTTTATGCCCACTCCATGCAGTTGCGCTAATAGGTTGGACAACAATTGTAGCCACCCACAATCTCCTCCAGACAGCACATCCACTCTATACTTTCGCATCTCCACACTTGTAATATTATGTATGTATATTGGATACCATCTGCATATTCGATGATGATGATGATTAGATGATCAAGTGAGTGAAGAAGAGACTAAGAGAAGAGGTTTCATTTATCATTACAGACAAAATAAGCTTCGTAGGGCACGCGGTTTTGTCCGCTTTTGTATTGTGCTCTGCCGCATTATTAACTTGTATATATGATATACTTAATCTAATACAGCTCTTTGTTCTGCATTCAGATCTGTGTTAATATTGCTATGCTTGTTCTTCATTTTGTCTGATCTTTCTAGTTGCTCTTTCTGGTAATAGACGATCAACTTTTAGTCTTGTCTTTCGCGAATAATTCGCGACTAATTATCAGTCGAGCATAGTCTAGCTCTTCGCGAATCATTCGCGACAGATGATTTGTCTTGCAATTCGCGACAAATTATTCATCTAGCACTTCATCCATTAAATGTTTGGCTACGTAATCTAGAATGACTGTGATTTCTATCACTAAAGTTTCCTTCATTCTGATAGACGTAGTCATGCTTACGGAGAGAGTCAAATAATTCATTCCGCTACGCACAAACATTTTTTGTTCGAGTTCGCTTCTCGTTTGTTTCTTGTTCAAGTTCGTTTCTCGTTCGTGTTCATCACTTATTCTTCCTCCCTATCTCCCAACATGGTATCAGAGCAATCTTTATAGCTCGATTAGCTCCCACAGTAAGTCTGGGACATCTTGAGAACACCATATAAAGTGCGAGATGTAGCTTCTAAGCTACATCTCAGGAAGAAATTCTACTCCCTCAAGGTGATGAATGGTGATTCTTTGCTGAATTACATTAATCATTTCAAGAACCTGCTAAGGCAAATGGCCGTTGTCGGATCTGTCATAGACAATCAAGACGCAGTGATGCAACCGCTTACAAGCTTGCCAAGTTCTTACGATAGCTGGGTGATGATCATCACGACTCATCCAGAGTTGACTCTTTCGAGAGTCATCACTATGTTGTTGCAGGAAGACACGCAAAGGAACGAAGCCTCAAGCATTAGAGGAGTTCTAAATCCAAAAAAGACCCTTTGTAAAGATTCTTTTTATTATTTTTCTCAAATTTTTTTTACACATGGACCAATCAAAACACTCAAATTTGAAATCTACGTAACGTAGCTTTTTGAGTCCACATTTTGATTCCATACTAAAAATGGCATAACTTTTTTTTAGTGATAAGTCTGAATCTAGCGGAGTTTAGTGCATTGGAAAGCGCTCAACAAGGGCTTTCCAATGATATGTTAGATGACATACTTTTGAGCTACGATTAAAAATTTATCGCAAGTTAAAAGTATTAGTGTTATATTATTTTAATAATAAAAAAGGCATCTTGCACGAATTTTTAAAGGGTCTTTTTGGAGCTCAAAACTCCTCTAATGTTCCTCAACTGATTCTCACGCCTTGTACACCAACAAGGGCACGACAAAGTAGAAGAAGAAGAAAGGCCTGAAAAGCCAGACCAGAAACCAGTTCAGCACAAGGAACAATCAAATTCGCAGACAAAGAAGAGCTGTTCTGCAGATACTGCAAACGAAACAACCACGAAATACAAGACTGCCGAATACTTCAAGCGAAGAACAACAGCAAAGGGCAGTCGAATCAAGAGGCAAATACAGCTGTAGAAGTTCCACAGCCCATTCAAGAAGCAGATCATGATGCCTTTATGACCAACCATCAAGGAGCATCTGGCGACAGTTCTTGGTTCCTGGATTCCGGAGCCACTCAGCACATGACTAGCCTGATTGGCTGTTTCGAGTCCTATACACCTTATAGTACTCAGAAACTCGTTCATCTTGGCAACAATAGCACACAAGCTATTGAAGGTGAAGGAACTGTAAGATTATGCTTTGCAAATGATCAATCTAAGCTACTCTCTAAAGTTTTGTATGTACCTAAGTTATCCACGAATCTGCTCTTTGTAAGCAGAATCACAGATCCAGGACACAGAGTAGAATTCGAATGTGATCAATGTAAAGTAGTTGATAGGACAGACAAGATGCTAGCACTCCGAAAGAGACATGGATACTTGTATAAATTAAGTCATTGCTTTTCTGCCTCTAGTCAGGCTCTCAGTACTTCAATTCAATCAAATAAAGATTTACTTTGGCATTATAGACTTGGTCATTTAAACTATGCTACTGTACAACGAATGTCTAGACAATCTATTGTTCTTGATCTCGACTATTCTCGTGAAATAGTCGAGCTATCTGTCTGTCAAGATTGTCTCGTTGGAAAACAGACTAGGAAGCCATTTAAGTCAAGCCATCAACATGTTGCTAGAGGATTGCTAGATGTTGTACATTCAGATATTTGTGGCCCGATGAAAAATCTTTCGTTGAAGGAAGCCAAGTATTTTATAACCTTTATTGACGAATTCTCGAGAAGAACGATGGTGTACTTCATAAAGAAGAAATCAGAAGCCTTCAACTGCTTCAAAGGAGCATGCAGAAAAGGAGACTGGAAGGACGCTCAAGGCCTTAAGTTCAGATAACGGTGGAGAATATATCTCTGTCGAGTTCAAGAAGTACTGCCAAAGCCAAGGCATTGAGCTGCAATTCGTCACTCCTTACAGTCCTCAGTCTACTGGCTTAGCTGAGAGGAAGAATCGAACTCTGGTTGAATCTGCTAAGTGTATGCTAGCACATGCATCGTTGCCCAAGAGGTTCTGGGCTGAAGCTGTCTCCACTACAGCTTACATCCAGAACATATGTTCGACCAAAGCCCTCTCAGACAAGACACCTCATGAGGTGTGGACAGGCTCAAAGCCTTCTTTGAAGAACCTAAGAGTGTTTGGGTGCATTGCCTACGCACAGATCCCAAAGGACACAAGGAAAAAATTGGACTTCCAAGGTCTAAAGACCATCCTGATCGGATATACTTCGTCTGATAACACCTTCAAGCTGTACGATCATGATACCCAGCAAATCTTGTATAGCCGGGATACAGTCTTTATCGAAGATCCGTTTGTCGACCTCAAAGGCAAGGATATTGCTCAAGAAGAACCTTCATCACCTACCATTGACATGACAATCTGAGCTTCTCGCTTAGGAATGTCTATCGTCGACCCACTTTGAGACAATGAATCAGACGAAGATGTTGGTGCTACCCAGCAACATATCCCAGGAGTGGTTCATCAGTCGAATCCTCCCAGAAGATCAAGCCGAGTGCGCACATAGCCCACAAGGTATACTCTTGAGTCTGTCTGTCTTTTAATGCAGGAACCGACGACAGTGGAAGAGGCACTTAGCCAACCAGACTCTGATCTCTGGAGAGAAGCTATGGACAAAGAGTATTCCTCTCTGATCAAGAATCAGACATGGTCATTAGTCGAAGCTCCTATTGGCTCCAATATTATTGATTGCAAATGGATATTTAAGATCAAATATAATGCCAACGGAGCGATTGATCAAAGGAAGGCTAGGTTGGTAGCATGACGATTCACCTAGATCCCGAATGTCGACTACAGTGAGACTTTTAGTCCAATTGTCAAACATTCGTCGATTCGAATGCTCTTGTCTTATGTTGTAGATGCCGACCTCGAAGTACATCAACTCGATGTGCAAACAGCCTATCTGAATGGAGTTATACAAGAAGATATCTACATGATCCAGCCCAAAGGATATATTCTAGAAGGCATGAAGAATCATGTCTGTAAACTCCATAAAGCACTGTACGGCTTGAAACAGTCTTTTAGAGCTTGGTTTCAGAGGATCAACACATTCCTCATTGAACAAGGATTAAACCAAGCACTGTTGATTGCAACGTTTATTCAAAGTCAGTGCTGCAATCCTTCATTATCATCACCTTGTACGTTGATGATATGTTGCTCTTCAACAACAATGCCAATATGGTCAAGGATTCAAAACAGATGCTATTCTCAAAATTCAACATGACTGATCTGGACGAAGCCCACTTCTATCTTGGAATTTAAATCCACAGAGACATAGCAAATTGACTGATTTACATCACTCAACAAAGGTATTTTTATATTGTTCTTAACAGATACAATTTGATGAATTATAAATTAGCTCACTCACCAATGGATCTAGGCCTGCATTTGTCAAAGGACCAATGTCCCCAGACAAATCAAGAAGAAGAGCAGATGAGAGAATACCCGTATCGATCGATACTCAGATCTCTCATGTATGCAATGGTCTGTACAAGGCCAAATATCTCTTGTTGTCAGCTCACTAAGCCAATACATGGCTAATACTAGAATTACCCATTGCAAGGCTCTTATTCGAGGCAAAGTTAAGTTAGTCTATGTGGCTTACTTGTCCCACAGTGCAATTCTATAAGTGACCACCACTCCAAGTATAAATAGGAGTGGAAGATTCCATTTTCGAGAAGAACCTCATTTGCAATATAGGCCTATCTTTCTCTCTGAGTGTTCTCCCTTGTGTGGTTTCATGTACTTTGTTACTTCACATTGTATTGTATATTATTCATCTGGCAACAGGTTAAGTTAATATAGGCCCTCTATTCTCTAGTAGGGTAAGCCTTAGAGGATGAGATTTAGTTTCGGGTTTTATCTTTTAGGTTAAGCTGTCATTTGTTAGAAATTAAGGAGAGAACAAAGAGAAGAGTGGATCTGGCCCATCAGAATACTCACTACCATGCTCATGACTGTCTTTCTTGCATCCATATCCAAGCTAGTTGGACAAGCCATAGCGTAGACTAATTGGGAGACTGCCATAGTCAAGCTAGTTGGAGCCATAGCCGGTGTGGATGCCGAAGACCCGAGGAGAGTTGAATGGATCAGAAAAGATGAGAGCACAATGGCGATCATCGTCTCATCCATAAATGAAGACCTACTCATGCAGATTGAAGATTGTAAAAGCAGCCATGCAGCGTGAGAAAGATTAAAGCATAAGTATGAAGTGAGGATTGCAGCTTCAGTCATGCACCTTCACAATCAACTGCAATCCATACGATGGGATGGAAACCAATTGGATCAGCATATTGAGAAGATTGAATTTTTTTTTGCTCAGTTTGCTGCATCAGGACAGGAGCACCAGGTCCCAACACCACAACAGTTGATGTACTTCATGAAATCTCGACCGACATCCTATCAGCCGCTGAGAATGCTCATACTGAGTCTACCAGATATGACATTCGACAAAGCAGTCAGTCTTGTCGCTGATGAGAGACTGATGAGAGACAAAGGAGAGGGAAGCAGTGACTAAGAGAAGGCTCTCTTCACAAAAGAAAAGAAGAAAAACAAGAACAAGCCAAGATTCGAGAAGACGAAGTCCTCGAATCAACAATCTTCTTCCTGCAATCACTGTCACAAACCAGGCCATACGACGAACAAATACTGGTTCAATCTAGCAATACCTTGCATGCAATGCAAGAAGAAGGGAAATTTTGCATACGATTGCAGATTCAACCCAAAAAGAAGAACAAAGCTGAAAAGGCTAATGTTGCAGAGTCATCCAAGGATGTTGATAGAGGTGACGAAGCCTTCACGATACTCGATGAAGCTTCAACAAGCTACACTAAACACGACTACGATGTAGTCATTGATTCAGGAGCAACATCACATCACCTGCACCAAGAAGATCTTGATCAACTTTAGAGAGTTCAAAAACAACAGAGCAGTGATTCTAGGTGGTGGGAGCAGACATGATGTCAAAGGCATCGACACTCTATAGCTACGAACATTGTCAGACCAAGCAGAGCTACCAGGAGCACTCTATGTGCCCTCACTCAGAAAAGATCTGCTATTTGTCTCCAAGATGGCAGATCTTGGCATTCGAGTTTTGTTCGACGGCAACACATGCTGCATGATCGAGAAAATGACAAACAAGTTGCTGATTGTCGAATGTAGAGAAGAAAACCTCTACCAGGCCAAGATAATCAACAACTATGATAGCATATTAAATGCATCAGAAAATGAAGATCAGCTTTGGCATAGGAGAATGTATCATCTGAACATGCGGAGCCTGTATGACATGAGCAGAAAAGACATAGTCACAAGTCTCAAGATTTCAAGGCCCGAAACCGAGTTCTGCAAAGCCTATCAAAAAGGCAAGCAACATCGGAATCCATTCACGCATGAGGAAAGAAGAGCCAAAGAAGTTCTTGAGCTCGTCCACTCTGATGTCTGTGGACCGATGAAGATGGATTTGCTCTCAGGTTTGAGATATTTTTGACATTCATAGATTATTACAGCCGGAGGACCACGATCTACTACTTAAAGAAGAAATCCAAAGTGTTTGATTCCTTCAAGAAGTTTGTGGCATTTGCAGAGCAACACACCTTGAAAAAGATACAGATCCTTAGATCTGACAATAGAGGTGAATACAAAAGCAAAGGATTTTCAAAATTCTATGAAGAACAAGGGATCGAACACCAGTTCACTCCTGCATACACACCAGAATACAACGGTGTTGCAGAAAGAAGAAACAGAATGCTAGTCGAAGGAGCCAGATGCATGATGACACATGCTCAATTGCCAAGTCAATTCTGGACTAAGGCAATAGCTGCAGCTGTACACCTGCTAAACAAATCAACAACAACAACGCTGGATAACAAGACGCCATACGAAATGTGGACAAGTAGAAAGCTTGATCTATCATACGTATGTGTGTTCGGATATGTAGCATATAAGCACATTCTAAAAGAGAAAAGAAACAAGCTCGATGACAAATCAGAGCAAACAATCATGGTAGGCTATTCGAATGGATCACAAGTGTACAGGCTCTACGATCTAACCACGAAGAAGGTTGTTTCGAACAAAGATGTGAAGATTGATGAGTCCACATTTTCTGGACTAAAAGACGAAAGAGACCATGGGATTTTCACACTGCTGCCTATTCAAGAGGGAGATCGAGGACAATCATCAAATCAGAATGCAGAGCCACAGACTCCAGAGCAACAGAAAGTAGAGGATTAACCCCATGAACAAGAAATGTTCGAGCAGTACGAAACAAACCTAGAAGGTCAACAAGACAAAAAAGACCTCCAAACCTCTACTCTAACAATCTTTGGTGGAGCGAAAACACACAGTTTGAGTACTGCAGCTTCACTAAAGAGCCAGCAACATATCAAGAAGCTATCTAGAGTCCAGAGGGAGAATTTTGGAAGCAGGCAATGTCAGAGAAAATTCGATGAGGCAAAACGAGGCATGGACATTAGAGCCACTGCCAAAAAACAGAAAAATAGTCGATTGCAAGTGGGTATACAAGAAAAAGATGAAATCTGATGGCACCATTGGCCACTACAAAGCAAAGCCTGTTGCGAAGGGCTACACGCAAAGATATGGTGTTGATTATTTCGACACATATTCGCCGATGGTCAAGATGACAAACATAAGACTACTCCTTGCATACGCCACACAACACAATATGAAAATTCACTAGATTGACGTGAAAACAGCCTTTCTCCACTGAGATATAGAGGAGAAAATCTCCATGAAGTAGCCTGAAGGAATTGAAGACCCTAACAATCGCGAATATGTCTGTCGGTTGCAGAGATGCATCTATGGTCTAAAACAGACATCACGAGCTTGGTACAAGAAGCTCGATGGTCTTCTGAAGTCTCTAGGCTTCAATCTTACACAACTGGGCTATAATGTCTACATAAAAAGATTAGGAAAAAATTTTGTGATACTGACAATCTTCATGGATGATTCCCTAATGAAAGGAAATTCCTTGATGTTGATCAAAGACACAAAGAGTCAGATTTTTGAAAGTTACGAAATCACAGATTTTGGAGAAGCAAAAAATGCCTCGGGCTGGAGACCAGACGAGATCTAACAAAGGGTGAAATGCACTTGAGTCAGTCAAAATATGCCAAAAAGGTGCTCAAGCAGTATCACATGATGGACTACAAAGAAAAGGCCACACCAATGATAGTTGGAGCCAAGCTCACAAAGCAAGATTGCCCAAAAACAGAAGAGGAAGAACAAAAAATGGCAGGTATACCCTACCAAACCTTAATCGGTAGTATGATGTATCTCACAATTTGTACTAGACCCGATCTAGCTTTCTCTGTTTACGCCTTGAGCCAATTCTCTTCCAACACTGGTCTGGCACATTGGCAAATGGCAAAACGAATCCTACAGTATCTGAAGGGTACCCAGAATATGGGATTAACCTACAGATCTGAAAACGAAGAAAAACGATTCGAGCTGCACCACTACAGTGATGCAAGCTGGGCGAGCTACAAAGATGACAACAAGTCCATAACTGGAGGATGTACCATAGCGTGCGGAACTATAGGTAGTTGGATATGCAAAAAACAGACCGTGGCTCAATCCTCTTGCAAAGCTGAATACGTCACAGCTTCAAAGGTGGCGAATGAGGTAGTGTGGCTGCAGATGATGCTGGAGGCAATCGGGATATCACAAAAAGGGCCAAACACGATGTTGATGGACTCTCAGAGTGTCATCTATCTGTCCCAGGATCCTGTCTTCCATTCAAAGACAAAACACATACCTCTGAAGTACCATCACATTCGAGATTTAATCTCGAAAGGAGAGCTCTAGGTATAGTATATAAAATCAGAAAACATGATTGCAGATCTGCTCACAAAGCCGCTCGACAAGCCACTCTTTTCCAAGCAAAGAAAGACAATTGAATTAAACGTGCAAAGCTGCAAGGTTCAAGAGGGAGTGTCAGAAATGGTGAACTCTTGCAACTTTGCTGCAACACGAACATGAAGCGAAGGTAAATGAGAACAATTCGCGAAAGTCAATGTGCCTTGACTCAAAGGACGAACGATTCGCGAATCATTTTTGAATCGTACACATGCCTCCATGACCGCAACCGCAAAGGGACTCAAAATGAAAGGTTACAAAAGAAACAAAAAGAACGAAAGGAAACAAAGAAAACGAAACAAACGAAGGGGAATCTTTCACGCTGCCAGCTAACAGCTCAACGGGCTTGGAGTTGTAGAGTTCATGCCCAACTGAAACGAGTGGCAACAATGGAGAGTAACTGATTAGTTGATTAGCCTTAACTAGTCTTGTGATTTTGCGTTTAGCTATCTTGTAAACTCCACATAGTGGAGATATAAACTATCCAATCTGGATCATAAATATATAAGAGAATTGACAGAATTACTATAAGAGACAGAGAGAGACGTAGCAAGTAGAGCAGAATAGAAAAACACTAGAAACAAAAGAGCTTGCATGAAAGTCTGCGAACGAGTAGAACACAGCAAAAGAGCAGAGCGTCAGGCCGCCAACGAGTGAGACACTGACGATCTCGCTCCAAAAATCAAACTGATAATACAGTTGCTCTATTTTCATGCATCTCCTTGTCTTGATTGCTAGAATAGAATGTGTTTTGTGATGTGCAGTCGCATGTCTAGGTTCCTGTGAAGCTTTCGCGCAAAAGAAAACTCAAAGACACAAAATCTTTCGCGAATTCGAAAACAAAAACGAAAAAGAAACAGTTTCACGACAAAATCAAATTCAACCTTGGATCAGGTTGAGTTGGAATGAAGTCAAAATTGACCTTGGATTGGGTCAAATCAAATCGAAGTCTAAATTGACCTTGGGATATTATCAATGATTTGGAGAAGATATTAATGCTAGAGCATGTTAGATTGGATTCTACACCAAAATCGAGCTTCTTGCATATGTAGATTGGATCTTTTGTAGATCAAAACATAAAATAGGTTTATAATCTTGATCAGTTCCGATTTCACACATTACTTCTTGGATTTGGCCGATTCTTAGAGCATTGGAAAAGCCTAAGTGGTGGCTACAAATTTGCATATCAAGTTTTTAGACAATTGCACATTTTGGGTGATTTTGTCAAAACTTTAATTTTGATTGGATCTCTAAATTGTGAGGTTACTGAACTTCATTTGATTGTGTTTCAATCCTAGGAAGTGGCAAGAGTCATTAGATTGAGCATAGATGATAGGTTGATCAAGATTTCACTATTCTATGTGTTGATTTGCTTGGTATAAGTGCTAGAAGAGAATTGGGAAGTTTCATATCTTTGTGATTTCCTTTTGAAAACATTTTTTGTTGTTCAAAGGAGTGCTTTGTGCATTGAAATAGGTTGAAAGAGAGGATTAGGTCATTGCTACATAGTTACATCAAGTGGAGTCATGTTGGAAGCCAATGATAGCTCAAGTAACTATACATTGTGAAAAGTGAGGATGGAATCACTTCTTGAGATGAATGATGTTTTGGATATTGTTATAGGTTTGGAGGAGAGGCCAACAACACAAAAAGATCAAATGAGGTATGACAAAGAGGGCTCTACACATGATAAAGATGAATGTTACCAATGAGCTTCTCAAGGAAGTTAGTAAGATTATTTCATCAAAGGATGCTTGGTGTTGGAAGTATTTCTAGTCCACTATGATGGCTAGGTCTAAAGTAGAGGTTCATGTGTAGTATAGTGGTAGACCGGTCATCCACCTTCTAAGTTCTACAAGCTTTCAACCATGAATAAAACATAAACAAGGAGGGAGCACCAAGGGCTTTCCAATTGGTGCTCGGGACGGAAATAAAACTAACTAAGGTGTGGCTAAGGTGGTACCCAACGAGCCAATGTCCAATAAACAAAATAAACTTCCTAAGGCGTACCCAACTAGTAAGGATCAACGAATAAAATCTTGCTAAGGCTTCCCAACTAGCAAGAGGACTAAATCCTTCTTAACACCCAAAGGGATTAGAAAACATGACTTGCAGCTACTACAAATAAAAGCATGCCACGAGGCAAGAGGAGGCCCGAGCACCTTCCCTCAAGCTATGCACCTTCCAATGGGAACACAAAGAAATCGGAGGGAATCATACTTCGAGCCAAGTTTCCTAGAGACTTTCTCTAGGCTGACGAAATGTTGAATAGCTGCCTGTGTATCTGACAGCATTGTACCAAAAATCTTAT
Organism: Diphasiastrum complanatum; assembly: GCA_029204225.1. Lineage (NCBI taxonomy): Eukaryota > Viridiplantae > Streptophyta > Lycopodiopsida > Lycopodiales > Lycopodiaceae > Diphasiastrum > Diphasiastrum complanatum. The sequence continues at coordinate 43,234,136 of CM055100.1, read as the reverse complement.
TATATAATTCTGCATCGAGGATTGGTGCCTCGACATCACATTCGCTTTCCTGCTGAATATCAAAAATTTGTTCTTCTTCTTGTTGTGTTGGCTCCTGTGGATATCATCGTGATTCTGCTCCTGCTCAGCAACATCCTCTGTTTCTTCTTCTGCTTCCCTGCTCTTATCTGCATTGGACAACGACTTATATTGGGATGAAGGATTAGACTCAAATGAAATCTAATTAAAATGGATCTGAATATTACAAGTGTCATTTCACACGTGTGGACAGGTCCTCACGCGTGTGGATCCACATAGATGTCTAATATTCATCAAAAACCATGTGAAAATTGCTAAATTCTAACATATAGGTCACCTAATAGAATGTACCATCCATGATAATGAGCAATTTTTGTCTTCACATTCCATTAAGTGGTTTGAAAAATCGGCCATCCACAAGTTATTTGACCTAAAATGATGATTGGACCACAAAGACCCACTTTCTATACTTGAAAATGCAAGATTTGATCAACCAACACCTCCAAATCCACATAGAATTTATGGCACCCTCAAATCCACCTCTAGGTTTGGCATAAACACAAACTTTGGCCTGAAACCTGCTTTTATACCATTTGAAAATTACAGATCCAAAACACAACTAATGGATCTATGATCTTGAGCCAATTTGGTATGCACATGTAGATTTAGTCACAAGACAGAATTCATCAAGATTAGCATGCTAGAATTGCATAAATCACAAAGATCTGATCATGAACATGAACATCCAGTATGGTACTATCCCTGGATGTACAACAACAACAGAAGGTTGTCCTTCACACATGTGGAACCTATATCAACCATAAAATCAACATTCTACACATAGAAAATCAAGATATCAAGAGATAATCACAAGAGATGGACATAAAAACTCAAGAGATGAATTCTCCATATGAAATGAGAATACAATGATATTTTCTCCATGCTGGTACTGCTATTTATAGCTTCCAAAATTTCATTTGGCCACTTGACAATAGTATGCCCCAAAATGGCAACTACTAGGTACTTAACCGAAAACCTAGTCTAAAAACTAGTCCAAATGTAATGTACTAAAATTAGCCAATTTGAATGGGTCCAAATATGACCATCCACTTATCTACTTGCCAAAAAATAGTAATACCACTATTGTTGATAGATTCTCTTCTTTAGAATTTGTTTACTAGTTCTTTTTTGTTTCTTGTTTACAAGAACTGTTTTTGCCCGTTAATAGGCTTCATGGCATTCATTAGAAGTCTTCTTGATCTTACAATGCCAAACCAGACAGAAGGGGATAGATAGACGTTGTAGTATATTTCTTTGTCATGCTTGTCAGAGGACTACTCAGGATCGTCTATCTTGAACGCACTTACATTCTACATAGATGCAAGCTAAGAATGTTCATTCACAGGTCAACATACAGCCCAAATGAACGTTCAATAGTTTCTACAACTACCTACACTTAAAACGGACTGAATCAGAGCCTGCATTTCAGTAACACTGAGCTACACGTGCATAAATTGAAAAAATAAGAATCAAGAACTAATCTACAGCATTTTAGGAGTCCAAGAGTCAAGAAACCAACAGCCTTTTGATTCTTGGACACCCCAAGAACATCAAGAACTGGAATGTCAGAGAATATGCAAGATTTACACCACAGATCCAGCCTGTGTAGTTTACCTGAATGCTGGTTCCTACATTAATCCACAAGAAAGCAAGAAAGCTAATCCACTCTACAAAAACAGCAAATCTAATCCACTCTACAGTCCACAACCACACACAAAAGGAGGGAAGGGCAAGATCATAAATGCATCACTCAAGAAACAAGAATGATCAAGGAGCTCAATGGTTGCACCAAACTCGTGAAGGCTCTTCTAATTTCAGCATGGAGTTGATACAATTCACAAAAAGCTCCTCTAGACAAAGAGGGAGTCTCTTAAATAAGCAAGAGAGCTTCTTAGGTGGCATCCTAGTGGAATTTCCACATTTTATAAGTTACAAGTGGAATAATGCTCTCCACTAGAGATCACCATCAAAAAGTGGCTCACTCTACTTTCTTTAAGAGGGGTCTACTTGCATTTATTACATTTGCCTAGAAATACTAGTTCCTACATGGTCATTCCATCTTCCGAGATTCACCATGAGGCTTACACAGTTCTTACTTGTCATTACTAACTAGTATTCCTCGGCTCTCATACTCGGCTCTCAGTCTTCATTAGTCTCGTCTTCTCAGAGACCTCCTCGGTCTAAGGTAAGAGGTGCTCTTGAGTTGCTCTGTCCAAGTATCTTGGGGATTCGACAAAATCAGCCAACATCATCCCACCCCTAATGTGTTGCAGGACCCACTACAACTCATATTGGACGATGTCGCTCCGCTTTGCATTGGCATCTTCGATTGTCACTTGAAAAAGCACAGATCCTCGTTCGCTTACATAAAACCAAGTGCTTATTGTCGCCAGTCTTTATCACAAAAATTGTTTTTCACAAATTGCCGCAATTTAACCAAAATGTCTTATTGCTGCAATTGGTTGACATTTTTCAAAATTGGAGAGCCCTCAGCAACTTCACAACTTGTATGCTCGAGTGCTTTCCATGTGTCTCTTTGTTTTGTCACCTGTATCCGCCATGGACGGTTTCGCTTTTGGTTTCTTGGCAGGTATTAGTGCTCCGGGAGGTCTGTATCCTCCATTTGCTTCTGGGTGTTTCCGTGGTTCTTCTCTTAGTCGAAGTTCTAGTCTCAAGAAAAACCTTTGATCTGCAGGTTGCACAAACTTTGGTTATCAGTCTCAAGGGGATGGACTCATCATCAAGAAATTGGTGGTAGGAACAGATTTGGATGGACGGTTTGATAGCAGAAAGGAAACATGATGAAGGCTTGGTGGAAGGGTGAGGGGACTGATAGTTCTACAATTGTAGCCTTGGGCCCTTGCAATGCCGAGCTTTGACCACCACTTGCTAGGTGAGGAGCTCACTTTATTTGCAGGTTCACGTTGTCTTCATCTTTCTTTTTTTTGCAGCTCTTTCTTTTGATCCGTTACTTTTGGATCTCTTTGGGTTTCATAAGAGGGGATTCAACTATCATTGCTCCAAAGAGTTTCTTCTGGTCAAAATTGATCTGACTCATCTGTTGCTTAGCTTTTCGTCCTTTCCTCCTCAGCTTCTTTGCTTAATTTCTGATGTTTTCTAGCTGCTTCGCCTGCTTTTGTAGGTCTTCTTTTGGCTGATCAACCATTGTAGGTGGCAATTGGTCTCCGCAAGACACTTGCAATGATTTTTCAACTGCTTTGGTAGGACTATAAAAAACTAGGAATTTCTCAGAAGAACAGTAAACTGATGATAAACACATAGATGGAAGGGAGGGTGGTGGTGACAATGGTAGATGGTGTGGACGATAGACATGAGAATGGGCACAGAAGTATGGCAAGAGGTTGGTTGAAGAAGGAGACTGATTTTCCAATGCTTGTGTTTTCCTTTTCTGAAGGATCTTTGTCATGATTGGAATACTTCTTCTGATTGGTCTCTTCGGATTACCCATCTGCCTTCTTTAGCCTTGTCTATTCATATTTGACCTGTGACCTTGGCTATCGATCTTGCTGATGTTGTTGTTGGCAGCGTAACTGCTCCAGTGGATCCAAAATCTGTTGGTGGAGATGTTGTTGTTGGTGACTGTTCATGTTCAGGATTGGATCTGCATGTGGAGCACGTAGTTGAAACTCGTTGAACATGTGACTGGACTAAAGATTGGATAAATTTTAACTAAATTTGTTTCGATCTTGCTGTAGGTGACTCGAAGGTAAATATGGTAATGAGATGCAGAAATCAACTCTAATTTGACATGGATTTTGCATATGTTTCAAGAATTCTAAACTGCTATACAAGATAATATGAAAGTGGATAGATGAATGAAAATGTGTTCATGAGATGCTCTACATAAGACTCTCATGCAATAGCTATTCCTCAAGCAAAATCAATCACACAAAATAGGTGAAGAGAAACAAGGAAATAAACAAACGTTACAGAGAGTGAGAACTGTATAGCACTTGTCGAACAAAACGTGCATTCATCAACATTGATACTGGACCTTGATAGTTGTAATATGCCATTGTTTTGTAGAGTGATGAAACTTACTCTGACATGCCCTTGTCAAAACAAGGCAGGGTATGTGGCACAAAAATCTACTATCATTGATAGCAGATGTTGAAAGATATAGTTTGAGATGTAGGTATGGTTGAGGTACTATGTCCTAAGGACCTCTTTGACCAAGAGATTCAGAACCGAATCTCTATCTGGATTTTCGAATCCAAGAAATATTGTGTATTGGCTCATTGAAAATCTTATCAGCTTGTGGAAAGACAAATAGATTTGAGTTATAGAAGGGGAGGAAAACTGTCAATTTCCTGTGGAGGTTGCTCTTCGTTGGACATTGTAGCAGATGACGGAATATCGGTTTCACTTTCTTGCGACAATGACTCATTTCATATTAGTGTCTTCTGGCATTTTGGAGCTGGTATATTGTTCGGTAATGTAGAAGTTTGCTAAAAACTTCTCAAGTGAGCAGCAGGTTGAGTGGTTGAGTGCTATGGTGCTCATGTGGTTGTTGTGAGAATCCTATCGGGAGTCATAACTAACGTGACGGGCAGGTAGGATCTTAGTTGGTTGCTTTGGACAGTCTTTGAAACTGTGTTTTCGGATACAGTCGGGACACTCAGCATGGTACTGGGTCTTAATTGGACAATCAACCATGAAGTGGCCAGTTTCACCACAGATGAAACATCTGGTGTGCAATGGCCCTTGTATAATGGCGTAGCCATCTTGTATGTCTAGTGGTTTTGGACTTTCTGGTGGATATTCATGATAAGGCAAGGCATTATTAGATTGTGATGCGTGTTCTTCATATTGTTGAACTGTATGTGCTTGGATAGATTGATATGAAGGACAAGCATCAACAGGATGTGTAGCCCGGCAGTGTGGGCACCATATTGTTTTTCGTCTATAAGGTACATGTGCAGGGTTTGGCTAACCAGGCATATTGCTTTGGATAGACTTCAGGGTAGCTTGAAACTCATTGGTGAGTTTCTCCATCTGTAGTTGATGTTGCTTACTAAGCAACTCCAATTGTGATTTCCAAAGCTGATCTCGGGTGTCCTCGATCGGCTTTGACTCATGGACAGGAGCGCGTGGTGCTCGTCTTTCCCTATATTTGTCAACATCTTATCCTTCATCTTCTTCCTTGATGGCATCAGACATAGCTAACTTTAGACTCGTGTATTCATCATTGGATTTAAGCTCACGTCTAATCCATCTTGGAAGGCCGACTAAGAACCAGATGATGAGCATTTGTTCGGAAGGCTATTCTTGTACTTGACTTTTGAGTCGTTTGAAATGCTCGATATAGTCTCATACACATTCATCTTTTGCCATCTTGATGTTACTCAATTTGACAAAAGGGCTCTCAACCAAGCGAAAGGGCTTAAAATGCTTGATAAAGGACTCTTTTAAAATTGACTAGTCTGTGTTCTCTTCACGATCAAGATTGAAAAACCAGTCACGTGCTTTAGCGATCATGGTCATCGAAAACAATTGGACCATAGCATCGGGGGATGTTTTGCCATATACATCACATGCATTCTCAAAGATCTGCAAAAATCTTTGAGGGTCCGAACTACCGTCAAACTTTGGTAGATCTAGTTTGGGTGTACGTCTTTCAAGATGAGCTCCGTGGGTAGCAGAAACTCCATTAGGGTTGGTTCTGACCCGTGAGGGCTCAGTACCATAAAAAAGGGCTCGTGCTCATGAAGACTTGGCTCTATCAGGTTCTTGTCCGTCGCACAGGTTTGTGGATGGCTCTTGAGTTCGGCTCTCATTTGGTAGAACCTATGGCGTCTGATTTGTTCAGCTACAGGGGACCTAATCTCGTATGGATAATCGTCTGGGACTTCAGTCTCATTTTGTTGGTCCGTTGAGGACTGGTGTGTATGTTTTTGTGTTGAGTATGAGTTTTTTTTATTGTGTTTTTTAATTTTTGGGTTTTTTTGTGTTTTTGGAGAGGGTTTTTTTTTTTTTTATGTTTTGCGGTCCCTACAGTTTACGGTTACGGGGGGTTGCGATTATTTGCAGTAGATTTCTATCAGTGGTGATATCCAACTGGTGCGGTCAGTTGCGATCTGTGTTTCGTTGTGGTCAGTTGCGATCCGTTGTGGTTGTGGTGGAGACGGGTGAATGCTGTAGATGATTGTGGTTTTGACGGGGATATGTAGTGTCAACGGGTACTTGTCATGACGGTGGTTGATTGCAGTAGCAGTAGTTGAGTACAGTTTTAGCGGTGCCAGCGGATGTGTGCAGTGTCAGCGGTGCTATTTGGATGGTGGCTTGTGTGAAAGATTTCAGATCCTTAAGATCCAATCTACTTGAATGATCTTTGGTTAGAAAGAGAAATACACTACCAATTTCACCAATGTAGAAAAATCAGCATCTACACACAATTTGAGATGCAAACACTAATAGAACTTGATCAAACTTGAATGAAATGATTATGTACTGTTGCTGTCCGTACAAAACCAGCAAGCTACTGTATTTCACACGTGTGGATCCAAAAATAGCAAATATAGATCATTCTACACATAGAATTGCAAGCAATCACCAAGATAGTGCACCAATGGATAGTAGAACCCAAGAGGACCATGTATAAGCATGAAATGAGATAGAGAAGAGAGAAGATGACTCTCTCCACGAGTTACATCCTTTTATAGCAGGTCCAAACCCTATTTGGCCACTTGGCTTTCCCACCAAAATGCTAACCCTACCAATTTTGGGTCTAGATTCAATGTACCCAACTTATTCAAATTGAATCTACTCAAACTCGCATTCTATCTTTCCCACACTTTCAAAAAGTGTTTATTCAAATGAAATTTAGACTAATGAACTTTGAAAAGTCAACCTCTAAGTCTAAAACAAGTTTTGGCCTCAATATGCCAAATATGGAAATATTGCAAAATGTGATGAAACTAGTTGAATTTTTCACACTCCCTCTTCAACTAGTTTTAGCATAGACTTTGATAATACTCCAAGTGAAGTTCTATGCTCTCACAAAATGATATTGTATCTCAATATGCTTGCTCCTAGCATGAAAGATAGGATTGGATGCCATTCTTTGGGCTGATTGATTGTCACAAAAGATGATTGGGCTCTCTGAAAAATCCAGCAAGTGAAGATCCTTGATCATCCTCTTGATCCATACCATCTCCTTTGTGCAATGTGTAAGAGCTTTGTACTCGGCCTCACTAGATGAAAATGAGATAGTGGCTTGTTTCTTTGACATCCATGATATAGCTCCATCACCTATGAAAATACAATAAGAACTAATGGATTTCCTATCCATTATATCTCCAGCATAGTCCGAATCTGAAAATCCAAAAAGATTAGGTAATGATCCCTCATACAATATGCCAAAATCTCAAGTTCCAATGATGTACCTCAAAACTCGCTTTCCTAGCTTCCAATGCTCCTAGCATAGTTTTTGCCAATAGAACTTTGATCCATCATAAGAATGATCTTCTTCCTAAGAATAGATCTCCTTTCAATGATCATGTAATGCTCAAAATAGAAACAACCATAATTGATATAGAGAATAGTGTCCACTTGGGATGCTTCACTATTTCTTACATCAATTTTACATGTAAAAAGGTGACTAGAACATGAAGAATCAAATAGAATTAAATGAAATGATTCCACCATGCTTCCAACTTTGAACTCTCTAGAAAAATACAGCAAACAAACAATAAATGTGAGTGATCAACTTTTGCTTGCATGTCTCCTCCTTTGTCCTTTGTTGCCATGTATCCACCATGATACTCCATGAATGAGCCTCCATCTTCATCTTGCCACAAGAAACCATCAAACCTTGGAAATCCATGAGTAGGTGAGTACATTAATGATGCCAATCCAGCACCACATGACTCCATAAACCAAGTAGTTTGCACTAGTCCATCTTCAAGATCTACTTGACACAAGAAAATGACCATGAATTCACCAAAAATTGACAATCTCCAAGTATTGGCACCAAGTAGCTCAACACTTGAGAACTTAGCCATGGATGAGTGACATAATGAACCTCCAATAGCTTCATTTCCATCAGCAAAATCAGCCAAGAATGCTAGTACAAATCCAACATCAAAACAATGCTCACCAATGTAGCTAGTTTTACCATATCTTGACAATTTGCACACATCCACATGAAATTGCTCAAACATGAGATAGAACAAGTAAAGTAAACTTGAACAACACTTCCTTGTTGCTCCTTTGACCTTACTTGAGTCTTCAATATGCTGCAAGAATAGATCCATAACACCTTTGCCAATTACCTCTCCTTTGATGCTCTTGACTAGCTCCAAATTGCCAACTTCCCTTTTGACTAGTTGAAGCGCTTTGAGATCAATTAGATTGATCATTTGCAAAGCTTAATCTTACAGTGCCTTCACCTTTGATAGTTGTGTGTTATTGTCACCAAGGTGAACAAACTTCTAGATACTATAAGGTGTATAGGACTCGAAACAACCAATGATGCTAGTCATGTGCTGAGTGGCTCCGGAATCTAGGAACCAAGAACTGTCCCCAGATGCTTCTTGATGGTTGGTCATGAAGGCATCATGATTTGTTTCTTGAATAGGCTGTGGAGCTTCTGTAACTGCATTTGTCACTTGATTCGATTGCCCTTGCTATTGTTCTTCGCTTGAAGTATTCGGCAGTCTTGAATTTCGTGGTTGTTTTGTTTGCAGTATCTGTAAAACAGCTTCTTCTTTGTCTGCGGATTCGACTATTCCTTGTGCTGAGCTGGTTTCTGGTCTGGCTTTGATTGCTTTAGGCCTTTCTTCTTCTTCTGCTTTGTCATGCTCTTGTTGGTGTACAAGGCGTGAGAATCAGCTGAGGAACTCAAGGTTTTGTTCCTTCACATGTCTTCCTGCAACAACATAGTAATGACTCTTGAAAGAGTCAATTCTAGATGAGTCGTAATGATCATTACCCAGCTGTCGTAAGAACTTGGCAAGCTTGTAAGCAGTTGCATCACTATGTCTTGATCGTCTATGATAGATCCGACAGTGGCCATTTGTCTTAGAGAGAGGTTCTTGAATTGATTAATGTGATTCTGCAGAGAATCACCATTCGTCATCTTGAGGGAGTAGAATTTCTTCCTGAGATGTAGCTTAGAAGCTATATCTCGCACTTCTTATAGTGTGTTTAAGATGTCCCGGACTTCTTTTGATGTCTGAGCCTCGGATACATGGCCGATCTGGGTATCCGTGATGTTGAGGACGATCAGCGTGAAAGCTTTTCCATCCTTCAGCTTCCATCTGGCGATTGCCGCGTCGTCCGCTTCGGGTTTCCCTTCTGCACCTGTAACAACATCGAATAATTCTTTTTTTATTAGTATAGTTTTCATCTTAAATTCCCACAGATGGTAATTGGCTCCATCAAGCTTGTCCCTGATAGGACTGGCTTTCCCTTGGGAATCCATGTGAAAGAATCAGTCTACGTGATAGGAGAAACTATCAGTGACTTAAGTATGAGAATCCGATATTTACTGAACAAGAGAACAATTATTCTATTGGCTAGTAGAGTCTTGTATTGTGGAAGCTTATCAAGCTATGAACATAGCTTTGATACCATGTTGGAGAGAGAGAGAGAGGATGGAGAATAAATGATGAACACGAACGAGAAACGAACTCGAACAAGAAACGAACGAGAAGCAAACTTGAACAGAAAATGTTTGTGCACAGCGGAATGAATTATTTGACTCTCTCCATAAGCATGACTACGCCTATCAGAATGAAAAGAACTTCAGTGATAGAAATCACAGTCATTCTAGATTACATAGCCAAACATTTAATGGATGAAGCGCTAGATGAATAATTTGTCGTGAATTGCAAGACAAATTATCTGTCGTGAATGATTCACCAAGAGCTAGACTGTGCTTGACTAATAATTAGTCGCGAATTATTCGCGAAAGACAAGACTAAAAGTTGATCGTCTATTACGAGAAAGAGCAACTAGAAAGATCAGACAAAATGAAGAACAAGCATAACAATATTAGCACCAGTCTGAATGCAGAACAAAGAGCTGTATCAGATTAAGTATATCATGTATACAAGTTAATAATGCAGCAGAGCACAATACAATAGCGGACAAAACCGCGTGCCCTACAAAGCTTATTTTGTCTGTAATGAGGAATGAAACCTCTTCACTTAGTCACTTCTTATCCCACTTCTCATCTAACTCTCTCTATATCTTGAATACACGAATGGTATCCAATATATATACATAATATTACAGGTGTGCAGATGTGAAAGTACAGAGTGGATGTGCTGTCATCATGAAGCCCTTCAAAAAATTGGACTATAGTCTTTAGCATGATAGTCACTTTTAGATCCATATCAAATTAAAAGTGCAAAAGTTATTAAATATTTGTTAAAAACTTATAATATTTCTTAACTTCAAGGGTTTTATAGAGTAGAAAATCCTATTTATTGGTAGCAAGGCATTAAGCCCATAATACCCATGAATAATGTCAACAAAAAGCTGTAGTACAGTTTTCATAAATGGAAAATCTCTAAACTTGTGGATGGAAAATGTAGTTTTTGCATTGGGGACAACATTTAGACTCCCACCCTCACATAAAGCTAGTCACACCCAATAAAGTCACCTCTCACGCTCTGGCTAGGGCCCAAAAGGCCTCTTAAAGTCCACTACCATGGATTGTACCTTGTTCAAAACATACAGATTTTGAAGTACTAAGTCGGGCAACTAAGTGATTGATTGCACCCAAAGATACATGACTCAAAATTCAATCAAGTAGAAACAAACAATGAGAGACCCCAAATTCCAAGAGTCTAAAGTGGGGTCAAATAATAAGATCAAAGCCAAGGAGCACAAGGCTTCAAATGTCCACTCACACACCACCCATGATTCAAGCTTGTGCAAGCATGGGTATAGATTCAACTCTCAACAACTATGGAGGATGTGGACACCTTTTTGAAGCCAATAGTTTTTTATGGGTTAAATGTGATGTATATCCATCATAAGTCTATTTGCTTGTACATTGCAAAGAGCTACTATGAGAATTGAACAATAATGAAAAACATGGACATCTTATTGTCAAGATCATAGTTTTTTCTTGGGTTAAATGTGATATATCCATCATAAATTTATTTGCTAGTACATTATGGAGAGTTATTACAACAAAAAAGTTACGTCAAAGGACTAAATAATAATGCTCACAACAAAAAAAATAGCTCATTTTGGGATCTATGCCTCTTTATTGTCATGAGGTACTCTACTCAAAACTAAGCTTTACATGATGGAACTGTAGAGGACTTTGTTGTCATTGTCCTTAATGTCATGAGTACATTTCAATTACATCTTGGAACTTTAGAGGACCTTGTTGTCATTGTCCTTTATTTCATGAGGACATGTCAAGCTTAAAAAAAAAACAAGATAAGCTTTGTATTATGTGCTCAATTCACTTGTAGAGTGACAATGTACTTAGTTTCTTTTGAAGAAAACTATTTGCGCATGATTATCATGTATGTCCTTTCTATGGCATAGTGGCATTGAAGAGGAAGAAATTCTTAGGTAATAGGTCCAATATTGGAGGAGTAAGAATAATTGACTACTTGCAAAGCAAAAGAGAAATTGAGGAGATACTTTTCTTTTGTCCTGTAATTTTTCATTATTTGCTACATTATGATTTTGTGTTTGATCATCGATTTGTAAGACATTCCACATGAGTTATCAACAAATGTGTCACTTGTTTGTTGATTGTGATTTATTTAAATGTTATTCTTAGATTCATTCATTTTATTGTATGGTATACAACATTTATTTGTACTAACTTTTGTAGTATATTTAGATTGTAATCTCATGTAAGTATTATGGGTATCTTCATCTTATAATATGGGTTTAATTTTAAGTGCAAGTAAAGATATTCATGTAAATTTGTGTTTTTTTTAATATGATATTTCAATGTTCTCCAAATCTTACATGTTAAGATTGTGTACTATTTGGTATTTATATGTTATGGATATGGGCATGATTATAGCACATCGATTTGGGCCGCATTTGGACCTTGCAATTTCATTGGACTATTGGCCTCATTAATTGTAGTACAGGTCCTATTTATAGTCGTATGCAAGCGTATAGAATAAGTTCGACCTTGACATGTGTTACTGCGTTGGTGGACTGAGGTAGTTCCTCAGGTTTCTATGTGTCATAATTTCTCTATAGTTTAATGACAAGTGGTAAATCCATGCAAAGTGAGGATACTCTTTGTAATTTCTACCCTTGTTTTTTAGAAGCTAGTATGGTGAAAGCTTTTACTGTTTCTTTGAAATTGCTTTTTTGATATCCTAAAATACAAACACTTGTTGATTCCCTATCATTCTTGAGATCTTAAAAATCTTTGCCTTTTTATTTTACTATCTCGAACAATTATGCCAAGCAACTCAAGCACTTTAACATTGTCTACTTCACCAACATTTAGTATGTAAACCAACACCCAAAGATGAATAAAGCTTCTAAGATAATGAAGAACATTCGCCTACTACAAACAACTTGAAGCAAAGTCCAAGAAGTGTGTTGATGAACAAGAACAAATGTAAAAACTCAACAAGCTTTAACATTCTTCTCTGTTTTGTGAAGGTTGCTAATCATCACTCACACATGAAATAAAATGATAAATAACCATTCTACTTAATTCATCTCAATGATGGTAGATTCAATGTCACTATTCCTGCCTTGTTTTTGACAAGGGCTTATGAGAGTTCTTTCATTACTCTAAAATATCAATAGAAACATGAAATTGTCAAGGTGAATTATACATGTTGATGAATGCAAGTTTTGTTCAACAAGTGCTATACAGTTCTCACTCTCTGTACAGTTCGTTTATTTCCTTGTTCCTCTTCATTCCTAGTATGTGATTAATTTTTGCATGAGAAATAGCTACTACACGAGAGTCTTCCATAGAGCATCTCAAGATCACATTTTCATTCATCTATCCATCTTCAGATCACGTTGTACAGAGTTTAGGATCTTTGCACATACTTCAAATTTGAAAAAATCCCTGTCACTTTAGAGCTGATTCCTATATCTCATCGTCATATTCATCTTTGAGTCAACTACAACAAGATCAAAACAAATTTAATTAAAATCTGTTCAATCTTTAGTCTAGTCACATGTTCAACATATTTTCAACTAAGTGTTCCACACACCGATCCTGTTGCTCCCTTTGTCACTGGCGGCGGGTCATAGTACCGTCTCTCCAGAACTTCGTAGCTGACAGGATTGTCATTGGCCATTGTCCTGCTCTCATCGAATCTGGCATCTCTCACTATTTTCACAATGTTCGTGTCTGGCATGTAGATTCTGTAGTATGACTAATTGTTGTCATAACCTACCAGAAATCCCTGCTTGGCTTTCTCATTAAGCTTCTTACGAAGCTTATCAGGAATATGTGCATAAGCTGCACAACCAAAGACTCTGATGTGAGATAGGTTGGGCTTTCTACCCCACCATAGCTCATGTGGTGTCGTGTGAGGAGCACCAGACTTACCTGTCCTGTTTTGGATGTATGTAGCTCTAGCTACTGCTTCATCCCACAGTGCCCTTGGAGCCTTCGAGTAGGCCATCATGCATCTGGCTGCTTCCATTAGGGTCCCATTCTTTCGTTCAGCAACACCATTGTACTGCGGTGTGTAGGCTGCAGTTCTTCTGTGAATGATACCATGATCATTGCAGAAGTCAGTGAAGCAATTCAAGATATATTCGCCACCTCCATCTGTTCTAATTTGCTTCACATTGATGTCTGTACATCTCTCTGCCCAATTCACATGTTCTGTGAATTTATCGAGTGCTTCAGATTTATTCTGAATAAAGTACACTCTGGCAAATTTTCTATAGTCATCAATGAAGGTTATATAATATTTCGAATCTCCTACTGAGATCACGTTGAATGGCACACAGCTGTCAGAATGCACTAGCTCCAGAATCTTTGTTGTTCTGTAGGAGTCTTTGACGAATGGAGTGCGCGACCTCTTGACTTTCAAACATGCATCACAGGTGGTCGAACTGGTTGCATTCGAGATGATGACCCCTGTTATCGCTCCATGATGACTTGCTCATAAAGTGCCATTGAGTTCATGTGGCAGAATCTTCTGTGCCACAGAGTGTCTGGTGAGTCCTCATGAGTCTGATGCACCTGATTGTCAGGTAGGCGTACCTTCAGATGATATAAGTTAACTTTCTTTCTGTCTTGAGCGATGAGAGTATTGGTACTGGCATCAATCATGTTGTATGCTTCATTATAAAACGTCACACGCATCCCTGCATATGCTATTCTTGCTACAGAGAGCAAGTCTTGTTGTAGAGTAGGCATGAACAAAACGTCTTCGAGTCATCTGTATCTGCCATTGGTGTTGAGCCATAGTGAGCCAATGTTGTTCACTTGATGTTTAGATCCATCTCCAAGAACTATGAATCTTGAAGGATATGCACTTCTAAAATCAGACATTATCCGTCTTGATGTCATGAAGTGGGAGGTGGCTCCTAAATCTAGGATCACCTCATGTGTGTCAGACGTTGATGCTGCACACACATCTTCACATATGTAGGCGGTCGAACAACTTCTGTTCGTTCTTTCTTCGCCCAACTTTGAGCTCTCGGGCTCCTTGACATAGGACAGACTATTGTTGTTCTCCTGTCTGTTCTGTGCTGATTTGTTCCTTGGGTTCTGGCGGCAATCCGTGGCTGCGTGACCCTTCTTATGGCAATGGATATACTCAATCTTGGGATTGAGCTAGCAGGTATCTACTGTATGCTCGTCTCTTCTGCATCTCACACAAGTCTTCTTGTCTGCATCTTGTCGTTTTGACCTCCCTTTGGTCTTCCAGTTGCCCTCGCTTGCTGGTCACAATTCTGCCTCTGATTGGAGTCCCTCTTAGGCTTAAATTGCTTCTTTGATTTTTCTTTGTTTCCATAGAGGGCTTGATCAGAACCATCTTTGTGATCCAAATGTTGTATGGCCTCGACTTCCTCTTGAATCTCAACAATCATCTTTTCGAGGTTCGTGGCAGGATCTTTTGTGAGCAGGGTTCGTGTCATCTGGAAAGATCTGGGTAAGGCTCTCAACAAGCACGTGAGCTACTTCTCAGCTGACACTGCATTCTCTGCTCCAGAGCTATGTAGTGATAGAAACAGATTCTTCATCTTTCTTATGAAAGAGGTGAGGTCTTTTCCATCCCACTGCAAATTCGTCAACTGATCTTCCAGCATCATGATCTAACTTCTTGATTTCGTCTGAAATCTGGTGAGTAATGCATCCCACATCTCCTTAGCCTTGGAGAGTGTAGCCAGGTCAAGTGTGAGACTATCTTCGATGGAAGATGATAGCAAGGCTACTGCCTTGTTGTTTTTCTCCCTCCATTCGCGTAGCTTTTTGCTTGTTGTTGTAGGCATTTCTTCTGTGCCATCCACCCAGGGGAAGAGTCCTTTACCCTTGAGTATCAAAGATATCTTAACTTTCCAGGCTAGAAAGTTAGATCTTGAAGAATCAAGTATTGTGCAGATTTTGCTCTACATGCTGCTAATTGAAGCCATTGCTTATTGAAGTCTGTTTCCTTGTTGATGGTTGATTGTCTGAATGCTTGGCCTCCTGGATCTGATAACTTCTTTGGCTATGTCAGAATTTGATAGGGTGCACTCTGATACCACTGTTAGGTTGTGATGACTGATGAATTTGTCAAATTCACGAAATGTTCGTGAAGGCGAATCAAACATGACTCTCTTCAGTCTCGGATGGAGTTCAGATGCGATCACTAGACACTGCCAGTTGAATCACTCCTAGTCCTCTAGAGTGTAGTCAGTCACTACTGATCTACGTTCGTAAACTAATACAACATTTAACATGGTTTCAACCAAAGTGCGGAATTCAAAATGAACAAGAGGGAACTCAGACACGTGATTAACAGTAGAAACATTTGCATTCGAGATCAGACACAATAGGTTTTGATATGTGCGCAAAGGCTACAATATCATCTATTGATTTCTTTCTCTGATTCTTTGAACACTACGTGCATACCCACGCAGTGCATTGGCATGAGAGAAATGCGGTTCTCTCACGAGTAATCATCTCACTTTTCTAGCGGACAGTTGGATCTTCTGATCCTAGACAGAATTGTCTTCGCACGTAGGCGAACAAGATTCTGTATTTTTTGTCTTGATTGCTTGCTAGCATCAAACTATTACATTACACTGTATGTGTATTCTGTTGACCTATATGTCAAGTATCATCCAGTAAGTATGGTTGCTACATGCAAATCTAAGATTAGAGTGATTAAGCAACTAGTCAGGGAGTTACAAGAGTGGTAGATTAGCCATGACCTAGGAAGTATCTGCTAACTTCATGCCATCAGATCATATCTCTGTACTTCTGGGTGCTTGCGTGATCTTAGATGGTACTCTTTGGAGCGTGAGGACAAAACGAGTTTCATTTTGCTCGTATGCCTTTCTCTCGTACTGGACCGCAAAGGAATCTCATTCATGGATCTTTCGTGTTCGTGAATTGTTCGTCTTCGTCTCCTTTGACTTTCGTGTTCACAAACCATTCGTATTCATTTTCTTTGACTTTCGTGTTTGCGAAACTTTTCGTGCTTCGTGTCTCCAAATCTTCGAGTTCGCGAATGTCTTCGTCGTGCTGAGGGCTGAAAGCTAGCAAGGCTTTGTAGTTGAAAACATTTCTTCTCTTCAGGAGAGTGGATATGCAGGCATCCACTAGAGCAGCTACATTGCAAACAACATCATCAACAAGATCAACAGCCAAGGTCACAAAACCAAAGATGATAACGACAAGAATTCCATCGAGCCTTCATCATGTTTTCCTACCATCACCAAACCATCCGTCCAAATCGGTTCCTACCACCAATTTTTTTATGATGAGTCCATCCCCTTGAGACTGATAATCGAAGTTTGTGCAACTTGCAGATCAAAGGTTTCCCTTGAGACTGGAACTTTGACTGAGCGAAGAATTGCAAAAACCCCTAGAAGCAATATGGAGGATGCAGACCTCCCAGAAGTTAGTACCTGCTAGGAAACCAAAGATGAAACTGTCAATGGCAGATACAAGAGATAAGACAAAGACACGAGGGAAGCACTCAGACACAGAGTTGTCAAGCTATTGGGGACTCTCTAATTTTGAGAATGTCAACCACTGTAGCAATAAGACATTCTAGTTACATTGCGGCAATTTGTGGAAAGCAGTTTTTGATAAAGACTGGCAACAACAAGCACTTGGTTTTATGTAAGCGAATGAAGATCTACACTTTTCCAAGTGTCGATCGAAGATGATAATGCAAAGCATAGCGACATCATTCAATATGAGTTGCAGTGGGCCTTGCAACACATTAGGGGTGGGATGATGTTGGCTAATTCTGACGAATCCCCAAGATACTCGACCAGAGCAGCTCTAGAGCACCTCTCACCTTAGACCGAGGAGGTCTTAAAGAAGACGAGACTGACGAAGACTGAGAGCCGAGTATGAGAGCCGAGGAATACTAGTTAGTACTGTCAAGCAAGAACTATGTAAGCTTCATGGTGAATTCCAAAAGATGGAATGACCATGTAGGAACTAGCATTTCTAGGCAAATGTAATTAATGCAAGTGGACCCCTCTTAAAGAAAGTAGAGTGAGCCACCTTTTGATGGTGACCTCTAGTGGAGATCATAATTCCACTTGTAATTTGTGAAATGTGGAAATGCCACTAGGATGCCACCTAAGGAGCTCTCTTGCTTATTTAAGAGACTCCCTCTTTGAGAAGAGGAGCTTTTTATGCATTGTATCTACTCCATGTCCAAATGAGAAGAGCCTCCACGAATTTGATACAATATTAAGCTCCTTGACCATGGCGGTTTTCTTGAGTGATGCTCCTATGATCATGCCCTTCCATTCATATTGTGTGTGGTTGTGGATAGTAGAGTGGATTAGTTTTCATGCTTCCTTAGAGTGGATTAGATTTCCCTTCTTGTTTGTGGATTAATGTAGAAATCGGCATTCAGGTAAACTAAATAGACTAGGTTTGTGATGTAATTCTTGCATATACCCTTACAGCCATGTTCTTGATGTTCTTGGGATGGTTTCTTGATTCTTGGACTTCTAAAATGCTACTAGAATAGTTTATTGTTTCTTGTTTTGTGAATCTATGCAAGTATAGTAGTGTTTAGAATCTGAGTCAAACTCATTTTACAGCATTAGAGTACGATTTCAATCATTGTTCAACAAAATTGCATGCTGATTTTATGGTTGATCGTTTTGGCATGCATGCTTGATTGATTGTGGTCATTTATGCATGTGCTTCAGTGCAAGAGTGACAAACCTGAGTGTCCTCTGTCAGGCAGGACAATACTAAAACGTTAATCAGTCTATTTCTGCCTGACTTGGGTATTGTAACAAACAAGAAAACATCCAATAAATGCCCAAACGAGCCTGGTAATAGGCAAAAATTGTTCTGAAAGAACAAGAAGAAACCAGCAGATCCTCTGGAGCAGAGGATCTATAAACAAAGAAGCTATGGAGTCACAAGAATGGAGGGATGCCATGCAAAAGGAGTATGGTGCTCTTATGGAGAATCATACATGGAAGCTTGTGGATCTTCCTCATGGAAGAAAACCACTTGATTGCAAATGGATCTATAGATTGAAGTACAACCAAGATGGGAGCATCAACAAATACAAGGCAAGGCTAGTGGCAAAGGGTAGGGTTCTTGCAAACCAAGGGAGTAGACTTTGATGAAACTTTTGCTTCTGTTGCTAAACTAGTTTCCATAAGGTTGATCATTTCTCTTGCAACTACTTTCAATTGGCCTCTATTTCAACTTGATGTGACTAATGCATTTCTCAATGGCTATTTGGATGATGAGATCTTCCCGAGGGCTTCATCAAGAAGAAAAAGTGTGTTTGTTGCTAAGAAGCCTTTATGGGCTTAAGCAAGCACCTAGAGCAGGTTGAATGCTTTCTTGAACTCTATAAGATTTGTTGTAATTTATTATGATCCTTCTTTATACTTAAGATTCAATGATGGTAAAATTATCATTCTCATTTTGTATGTAGATGACATTATCCTTAGTGGAAATGATCATGTTGGTATACAAGAAGTGAAAGTAGCATTGTCTAAAAAGTTTAAGATGGCGGATCTTGGTAATCTTCATTTCATATTAGGAATAGAAGTATCAAGAAGAAAAGATTTGAGTTTCATTTGTCAATCCAAATATGCTTCTTCTATTTTAGAAAAGTTTCAAGTGAAATATTGTAAAGGAGTAGAAACTTCTATGGAGCAAAATGTGAAAGTCTCTAATAGTGATGATGAAGCATCATTTGAGTACATCACACTATATAGAAGACTTGTAGGCTCCCTAATCTATCTTACTATAATGAGACCTGATCTAAGTTATAGTGTGGGTAAACTAAGCCAATCTTTGCAAAATCCATTGGTTTGTCATTGGAAAAATGCAAAAAAGGTGTTGAGATACATCTCGACCACCAAGAACTTTGGCATTTTGTATGATGGATCTAATATTGAATTGAGGGCATATTTAAATGCTGATTTTGCAGGTGATAAAGTGGATAGGAGGTCCACAAGTGCTTTTGTTACCTTTCTTTGCAATGGCATAGTGTCTTGGCTTTCCAAAAGCAAGACACAATTTCTCTATCTTCAACCGAGTCAAAATACAAGGCATTAACATCAACAACCAAGTAGATCTTATGGTTGAAGATGCTTTTGCTGGAATTGCAAGTCATGAAGGCTGAGGAGCAGCCAATCATATATTGTGACAACCAATCAAGCCAAGCATTAGCAACCAATCCCACATTCCATGCAAGGAGCAAGCACATATCGGATTTCTCACCATTTTGTGAGGGAAAAGGTTCAAGCAAAGGAGATCAAGCTACATCATGTATATTCTTCAGATTGCCTTGTTGATCTACTCACCAAAGCCTTGCCAAAGGCTTCATTTATCAAATTAAGATTAGCCTTAGGGGTTGTAGATAGATGTACCATAGATGTATCATGTAAAAATTGAGAAGTGTTAGAATTTGGCAATTTGCACATGGTTTTTGCAATGTATTTGACATCTATGTGGATCCACACGTGTGAGGACCTGTCCACATGTGTGAAATGACACTTGTAATATTCAGAGCCATTTTATTTAGCTTTTATTTGAGTCAAATATGACATCTCCTAAATTATAGGAGTTAGGTCCTAGATTGTAGAAATCTAGAAGGTCAACACAAACCACCAATGGATGATGTGGCAAATTAGATAGATCTTATCCAAAATGGATATGGATGAGTACAATGAGCTGTCCCACACGTGCTGGATGTAGCTTAGAGAGAGATTATGGTGATTGTGTACTTGATCCATGATGGATCCATTGTGAAGAAAATGATGAGTAATCTTGGTTTGTCATGCAATCTTGATGTTTTCACTCTCTTTAGCACTTTCTTTGTGAATGAATGCTTCGTATTTCACAAGTAAACTAATTCTTTGTTATCAGGCTGTACAGTAGCAGTACTTCACATGTGTGAAGGCGTGGATCATCATTTCTTGATTGTTCTTGCTTGGAATCACAAAAATTGTCAACTAGAACTAGAATTGGAAGCTAGTCTTGATGTAGATCAAGATCTCAAGCTACCAATCACTCTTTGTGATCATTTGTAGATCAAATTTGGTCCAAAACTCTAAAATTTGACATTTTTGATACTGCATCAACAAACTCGATACAAGTCCTTTGTACAATTTTCTTATCAATATCAGAGTATTTATCTTTTCTTAGAATAACAATCATACTATCAAGCTTCTTCCATACATCAACTTTTAGTACTCTAGTTTTGCCGCTCTTCTCGAAGTCCTGAGTGGCAACTGTGAAAAAAGTGGACCTTGAATGGATCCAAACTCCAAAATACTTGGCTAAGATCTTTGCACAACAAAGCTACAAAAGCTAGAAATGGCAAAGCATCCTAATGCTACCTTTGATACACATGAACTTGACAAAGCATTCAAGAGACAAAAAATAAAATAAAAGGTACTGATGGCAGCCAAAAATAGCAACAAACAGGGCTCCCAATAGCAGCCTACCACTTTTGAAAACCTCTTAAGGTCATACACAAAAGCTTGAAGACAATACACAAAGCAATGGTCTCAATGGAGGAAGAAACTGTGACAATGATCTATTGATCTCTCTCAACAATATAATAAGTTTCTCCAACCTGCTCTTTAAAAATTTCAGCCTAATATAGGTGAGAGAGATGATTCTCTCTCCTCTCTCTAGAACCTAGGACCCAATTTTAGGGCACCAATAGTCTAAAATAGCCAATTTTTGCCTATATGTCCAAATAACATGATTTTGCTGTCATTTCGAAGGTCCTAAAGTTTGAGACTTCTTCAATATGAAATACATACTAAAATAAAAGTATCTAGGCCTCTTCCACATGCGTGACAGGTTATATCCAAAACTATTCATAAAAATTGCCAATTTAATTCTCAAACTAGCTAGGAAATGTTGACAATTTTCACAGTAGCAATAATATCTATCCAGACTGATTGTTAAATATTAGAAGTCTTACCAGTATGATTTGATAGTCACAACCAGTCCAATAGGGGGTCACCTTTTGAAATGGGGTGAGGAGTTAGCTAGACCTGCTGAATCCTGGATCAATTTCATAGAATGCTATGAGATTGATGAGGATGAGGAAATACCAACAACATCCGAGTCAAGGGAAGTTTTGGGTGGAACCAGAATAAGCCTAACCGAAGAGATGGTAGATAAAACAGATTATGTAGAAATAGAAATTAATAAAAGTAAAATTTTGAATTTATATAAACACCAATCGGACCAAGAACGTGAAGAGTATATATTACTTCTTCAAAATACCAAAACGTATTTGCTTGGTCGATGGATGATTTAATAGGAATACCAGTTAAATGGGGTGAACATAGAATAGATCTTATTCAGGGAATAATACATGTTAGGCAGCGCCAATATAGATTGAATCCAAAGTACTCCTTGTTAGTTAAAGACGAATTAGATAGATGTCTTAGAGCGGCTATTATATATCATGTTCTAAGTAGTGAGTGGGTGTCACCAATAGTTATAGTACCTAAGAAAAAGACGGGCAAGATTAGAGTTTGCCAAGATTTTAGGAAACGAAATGCTGCTACAGCAAAGGATTATCATCCTCTGCCATATATAGATACTATTCTTGATCAGGTAGCTGGTCATGAACGTTATAGCTTTTTAGATGGATTCTCAAGTTATAACCAGGTTTTTATAAAAGAGGAAGATAGATCCAAGACCACTTTCACCACTAATTGGGAGACGTACGCGTATACGTGAATGCCCTTTGGTCTTTGTAATGCACCTGCTACATTCCAACGTATGATGACAAATATTTTTCAAAGTTTGTTTCATTTTCTCATTTTTTGCCTCAATTTTAGGACATTGTTCCTTTGACAGTTTCAGACCGGGGTTGAGTGGAAAGAAGCTCAATTTGCAGTTGGTCATTCCATATTTTTCCAGCGCGTTAGTGAGATATCATTGTTGACTGATGTAGATCTGTCTGTTGGATCGATTTTGATGAATCTGAATTCCGAGACAGTAATGGGCTGGACCCATATCAGTCATCTTGTATTCATGGGCTAGCATGCATTTTGTATCCTTCAAGAGATTCCAATTGCTACTAAACTTTAACGTATCATCTACATATAAAGTGGTTATGAAATAGACTTGAAATATACATCGAGTCTGCCGAGTTTGGAATAAAACCATTCTCAATTAGAAATGCATTTATCTCTTGAAACTAGGCTCTCGTTGACTTTTTCAGACCATACAGAGCCTTATGGATTTTGTTGACAAGATGCTCCTTACCCTTGAGCTTGTATCTCTCTGGTTGTGACATATAGATCTCCTCTTCGATAATCCCATTCAGAAAGGTTGTTTGGACGTCCATTTGGTGGACTTCGAGATCGGCTGTAGCTGCATAGGAGAGTAATAGTTGAGTTGTATGCCCCAACGAGATTGGAAAATTGGTTGCCAATCTACAAGTTGCCATTGTGCCTTTGGCGGTCTCCACATAGATAGGGGTCACATTTTCCTCACATTGAATGCCCAATTTCTCTGCCAAACTTTCTGACAAGTAGTTATGCGATGCTCCCAGATCCATCATGAAGTGAATGATCTTGTCTTGGATGCAGCCTTTGAGGTACAACAACTTTGATCCTTTTGTAGGAGTCGCCATGAGATGTTCCCGATAAGCCGCAAGGGCCCCTATTTGTTGTAAGGCATTTAGGTCGGACTCCGTCAAATCCACTTCTGGGTCTTCTTCGTCGTCTTGTTCACAGTCCGCTTGATCAGACGCCTCTCTTTCCATCTTATCAAACACTTTAGTCGCCACCATGATTTGTTTATTCAATGGTTTGGGGCACGACCTCCATGAGTGACCTTGTTGTTGACAATTAAAGCAGCGTAGGGAACTGCCCACTATTGGTGAGTTATTGCTATGACTAGCTGCAGGGCCAAAGTTGCTCCTCCTCTAGAAGGTATTCCCTCTGCTGTTGCCTTGGTTGCCAAACCATGTTCTTGCTGGAATCTGTTCACGCTACCTGAGGCTTGGTTACCATTTGAAGTTGAGTCCCCCCTTGGGAAGAAGCTTGGACTAGGTCTGGATCCACTTAGTACCTTTGTTGTCGTTGAGGGAGCAGTTGGTGTCAACGTGATCTCATAATCGCAAACCATTTCAGCTGCCCGAATAGTTGAGTTAAAAGTCATTGGGCATGTGCTGAGTCCTCACGGTTCAGAACCAACCCTAATGGAGTTCCTGCTACCCACGGAGCTCATTTTGAAAGACGTACACCCAAGCTCAATCTACCAAAGTTTGACAGTAGTTCAAACCCTCAAATATTTATGCAAATCTCTGAGAATGCATGTGATGTGTATGGCGAAACATCTCCCGATGCTATGGTCCAACTGTTTTCGATGACCATGATCGCTAAAGCACGTGATTGGTTTTTCAACCTTGATCGTGACGAAAAGACAGACTGGTCAATTTTGAAAGAATCCTTTATCAAGCATTTTAAGCCCTTTTGCTTGATCGTGAGCCCTTTTGTCAAATTGAGTAACATGAAGATGGCAAAAGACGAACGTGTACGAGACTATATTGAGCGTTTCAAACACCTCAAAAGTCAAGTCCAAGAACAGCCCTCCAAACAGGTGCTCATCATCTGGTTTTTAGTTGACCTTCCAAGATGGATTAGACGCGAGCTTTAATCAAATGACGAATATACGAGCCTAAAGTTAGCTATGTCTGATGCCATCAAGGAAGAAGACGAAGGATCAGATGTTGACGAATCCAGGGAAAGGCGAGCACCACGTGCTCCTCTCCATGAGTCGAAGCCGATCGAGGAAACCCGAGATCAGCTTTGGAAATCCCAGTTGGAGTTGCTTAATAAGCAACATCAGCTATAGATGGATAAACTCACCAATGAGTTTCAAGCTACCCTGAAGTCTATCCAAAGCAGTTGTAGCGCAGGCATCCCAAAGGGAGCCGGGAACCACGACTTAGCTTCCCAGCCTTCAACTCTTGTCGTCAAAACCCACCTGACATACAAGCAGCCAACTCACCAACAACGATTGGACTTAACCAACTGGAAGTTCGGAAACCAACATTGAGATCCAACCTGGCGCCATGCCAGATCAGGGGTCCCGATGTGGGTGACTTCCCTCCAAGCAAGCCGCCCGACATACATCAAATTTAACCAGCTCAAAGCTTCGTTACAAACGAGTAACATCCAATCCAAGCAAGTGGTCTGACTTACATCAGACTTAACCAGCTGAAAGCTTCGTCACGAGCGCTGGAAGCCAACCTGGTGCCATGCCAGACTGGACAGCATAAACAGGTAACTTCCACCCAAGCAAGCCATCCAACTCAGCCGACAGGTTAGAGCCCGTTCCCCAAGAGCTTAACCCATTCACATTCATGCAAGGAACACTCGGAACCACAAGCCGCGACAGATATGTAGACAACCAGTTTCTGCACCGAATGGTCCCAACAGCATACCGCTGGCGCCACAGACCGAATGGTCCCAACGGCATATCGTTGGCATCCCGGGATACGACCCTCAGCTATGTGCCAAATTAAAAGTTTGAAGCGGCCTTACAACTGGCGCTTTTACCGAACACTGAAACCCAGAAGGTAATCAGAGCCAGTTTGAGAAAAAATCCCACTTTATTGATAAATCTGAGAAGGTTACATTTCAAGTGTGTGACCGACCCTAGTCTCCGGGGCGCTAGCCTGCCAAGGTGAGTGCCAGGACAACATTCCAGCAAGGGAGGCTGAGACTTGGTTGGAACTCGCCCTGAGTCGCAACCTGCACTCCCCTATGGTATTGGTGGGATTCGCCACGTCCCCTCATACCAAGTACTCTACCCAGGCTGGTAAAGCACATTTTCTCTCTCTAGAATTTTCTCTTTCTAGAAAGTCATTTTCTCTCTCTAGAATTTATTGATCCCTAGGCTTCCTTTAATCATGCCTAGATCGTGTGAGGTGATTGCACATCGATTTGAGCTCTTTGGACTTCGCTAGAACCGATCAAAGATTTTCAGCCATAGGAACTTGGCACCAGTTACATTTTGGTCACAGTGGCGCTGGGAGCAGGAGGGGTGTTGCGGGCGTCATGGACAATGCTAGCACCAGTGGCACCGGAAGTAAAGCTTGTAAAGGTAACTTTACAACATCCACCCCACCTATATAAAATTTGATGTCCTCATCAGATGTCAGATTAAAGTAAAGGTGTCTCCCAATTAAAATTAACCATACATTTGAGCTACTTGGCACAGTACTCAATTTACTGGTCACTTTTTATTAACATTGAAGCTGGCACACCACAAGTCGGAGGCTCAGCTCTTTGCACTGAAATATTACTTAACTTGAAAATATCACTTTGTCTGGGAAAAGCGTAGGTTTTATATCGCTTTCGTAAAACCCAAGAACCTTATTAACTAGTGACTGAGGCCTTTCTGTGAAATGTTCGCCCATGTCGCTTCTGACTTTTGACATTGGAACTCCTTTGAGCTCCTGATTTGTCCTTGATGCACTTTGTGTTGAGCTCCCTAAGCTCCAAATTTATCGTTTGATTGCCCACTATATTGTCCACTCCGTGCCTTGTTGCTTCTGCACCTTGATTTCTCTCCTTGTCCCAGCCTGATCTTGATGCTTTTCATTTTTGGCTCTTTGAGGTAGGCAAAGTTTGAGTACTCTGCAATGCACCTCTCACTTAGCTTGAAATAGCTGTCTTTGAATCAATCCAAATGTAACCATTGACCTCGTGGAGAGCCAAGGGGTCGCACCAGTTTGATCTGCATACGAACTATCTCTTCGAGTTTGTTTGAAGCGCCATGTCCGTCGCGCAGAACTTAACTTTCACAATTCCATCACTGGTCAGTTGCCTCATAGTCAAAACAAGAAGTGTACATCTAGCATGGCTTCAAGTAGCTCTCTTTGAATTAGACATGTGCACCCAAAGTTTGCACTAGTCCGATTTTCAATACGAACTGTCCCTTAGCGTCCGCTCGAAGTACCAAGTCTCTCGTGCAAGACTCAACTTTCACAGGTCCTTCGTTGATCAGCTGCCTTACACGTAACACAAGTCAGCGTACTCATTATGTCTCCTCATCATTGCTGTCCAGAGAAAGCCTATAACAAGATTTCCTTTCCACAACAAAGACTTGTCAACTTATTAGGTCCAAAGTTCGCCAATCTCCTCATGTGAGTATGGCTAGGTCACCTTGAACTTGCCCCCGTTTTGATCAACTTTCATTCAAAATTTGCTCCAAGAGAGAGGGGTGTGTGATAGTTCCCCTCTTGCTTATAAAATCAGCTGACCGGACTTAGAGTAGAGTTCTTTGGACACAAAGCCTTTCCAACACTTTGCTTCCCATCTGCTAGGATTATGGCTCGATCCAACTTGTTGCCAATCTCTGAAGAGGATCCTAGTCTTTCCCCTTTAAGGAAAAACCCAACTGATACTAGGTATCACCCATGCTCAATGAGTTTCAGTTCCGAAGGTGGCCATCCCAAATGAAGACCAACTGCTAAATAGAAGATCTCCCCTGAAATTGCCCTTTCCAACTTTTGACTTCCTGCTTGCGTCTAGTGGGCGTTGTCGCAAATGAAACTAACCCAAGAAACAGGCTAGTCATCCATCCTTTGCAAACATTGAGTCATTTTGTTGTCGTTCACGTGCTAGTACTTGAACTGCGAATCCGCCCCATAGATTCTGTAGTCCTCTTTGTTTGATGGTATCAGCCTTCAAAAGAAAGGTTCCTTCTCGAGCCATCAGCTCCTTGTATCACAAGCAATCATGCAAACCAGGCAAAGCATGAGTACTAAGACTCACCACGAACACATGCAAGCAAGACACTCAGGCAGGTTTACTAATAGGTAACAAAGACAAGGTCTCTTTTTGATAGAAATTGCCTATTGTACCAATTTGGACAGTAGAGGCATTTGAAGCATTTGAAAAATTGAAAAAAGCTTTAGCTTTTGCACTGATACTATGAGCTCTAATTTGGACAATTGAGTTTCATGTTCATACTGATGTATCAAAATATGCCATTGGATCAGTTTTGACACTACCAAGTGAATACAAGGAGGATCATCCTATTAGGTTTGCAAGTCGATAGCTTACAGATCCTGAAAAGAATTATTCGACAACCGAACGTGAAGAGTTGGCCATGATTTTTTTTGTTAAGAAGTTTCGAAATTATCTATTGGCAACACATTTTGTATTTTATATTGATCATCAACCGTTACTTTATTTGGTACACAAGACATGTAACATGAGCATATTGCAAGATGGCTACTTCTATTGATCGAATTTGATTTTCGGGTTGTGGTTCGAAAGGGTAAACAACATTATCTCGTCGACCATGTCTCAAAGATTGAATCAGCACCAATTAATACTGAAGTGGATGATGAATTACCAGATGCTGCATTGTTTTATGTTGAAGCAGTACCTAAGTGGGTAGCAGATATTGTTGAATATCTGATGCTAGGCCAACCTAATGATTTCTTGACAAAACTACAAAAGAGACCATTGATTCTTAAGGCATAACCTTATCAATTGATTGCTGGACATTTGTATCACCAAGGAATGGATGATATTTTGTGAAGATGTGTTTTGCCGCATGAAGTACTTGAACTTATCATGTTTTCACATGATGGCATGGGCGGAGGACATTTTTCAACAGATATCATTCTTTGCAAACTTTTACAATCAGAGTGTTGGTGGCCTACACTTCATAAAGATACAAAGAAATATATTCAGTCATGTGATGTTTGTCAACGAGCATGTCATTCTACACGACAGAATTATGAACCTTTACATCCAGTTTTATTGCAAGCACTGTTCGAGAAATGGGGCCTTGACTATGTTGGTCCTATTCATCCTGCGACAAGAGTATCTCAAGCTAGATATATCATTGTTCCAACTGATTATATGACCAAGTGGATTGAAACAAAAGCAGTTCGAGTTGCAGATGCAAAATCCACGGATAAGTTTCTTTATGAGCATATTATTATTAGGTTTGGATGTCCTATTGAGATCGTAAGTGATCGCAAAACACATTTTGTGAATGAAACAATAAAGTGTCTGTTGAAAGACTTTTTTTTATTATTCATCAGTTTAGTACTCTGTATTACTCAAGGGGTAATGGTCAAGTTGAATCTTTCAACAAGATTCTCTACAACATTATGACTAAAAAGTTTCGAAGCAAGTCGTTTTGATTGGGAACATAAACTTCATGCAGCATTGTGGGCATTCTAGACACAGCTTATAAAGGTAGTATGAATCAAACACCATTCCAGCTTGTCTATGGTCAAGATGTAGTTATGCTGATTGAATTCTTGATACATCTTTATGCATAGCAGCAATGGAATGGTTGGATGAAGCGAAATTCTTATAGATGTGTAAAACTTTGTGAAACCAGATTGATGGCAGTTCATGCATTAGCAGCAAAGAAAGCCCGCCGTCTCAAGACATGGCACGATCACCGTGATTACACAAAAAAGATCTGAAGAAATGAGATCATCCACCTCAAATTTCTTTATATTGAGTTTGGCGAAGGTTCTTTTCTAGAGTTACTATCTGTTTTGCGGTTACACGAATGTTCAGTAACTTACCATTTTGGAAACCTTCTCTGAGCATCTTATAGCCTTTATGAACCTTTGTCGACCTGCCAGATGGATTTAGAATGCCCAAGTTAGGTTGGACATAGGTTCAGATCTCCAAAATTTGTATTTATTACAGTATCTAGGCGAAGGATGTTCTTAGGCGAATGTTAAACCTTCGTTGGATCTTGAAAACCTTCGCTGAATCAAAATGACGGCTATTTGATTGAATCTATCCAAGAGCCTACCATCCATTCCACCGCTCCACAACTTCTTGATGGTTGGTAACCTCAAGGAGGGCATTTCATCCCAGATCCTGCACTGCATTGTAGAGTCCAACTACAAGTTAGGATCCAAATCATTAGAGCCTTATGACTGGTTCAAAACGGTATTTGGAGAGTTGAAGAGAGCTATCAAGAGCAATTCCAAACAATAGTTTTCTTCTGGGCTCCTTCTCTCCTCCCTTGTTGTTTCGTACTTAGACAACAAAATTCATGGGTTTCATGCTGACTCCGTGTTGTCTGTCTATGAAGACTGACAAGCCGAATCCTCCTAGCAAGCTTCCAGTTCTCATAGTCGCCGTCATGTACTTAGCGAAGTCGTTGTTCCTGACTCACCTCCTGCGTCATGTCACCGTACTAGGCAAACATCTTCAGCTGCGCTTTCACTCCCTACTGCAACTCACACTGAACCGCCTATCTCCAATCCAATGATGCTTCCCTCGCCTCAGCTTTCTCACAGGGTCAGTTTGTGAACATTGGAGGTACCATTCCAATCAAAGCTGCCCAAGCCACCTCAACGAGCAATTTCACCAAACACGCAAGCATTTATGGGTATGTTGATGCTTCCAATCTCTTAGGGCTAGATGAAATTTTTGAGATGCCTCAGAATCTTGGACCCTTTGATTCCCAATCCCTTGGAAAATGATTTGATCATTTTCATGACGCTGCGAATGTTTTTGATTTATCCTTTCAGATCAGTCAACAAGATCAAGCAGATCAGGCACCAGATACCATCAGGGTCGTCCATGTAGTTAAATCACCCTCACATTTTGGGAAAATGCAAAAAATTGACACTGTTGAAAATAGTTGAACTATTGAACTATGCTGAAGTGTCGCTTTTTGGGAAAAGTTGACACTGTCACATTTTGGGAAAAGACGACACTGTCGCATTTCAGAAAAAGCCGACATTGTTAAAAAACATAGTTCATTTCTACAGACTATAGCGACACTTAGTGTATTTCTGTAGACTGTTACGACACTTAGTTTATTTCTGCATATTGTTGTGAGACTTAGTGTAATTTTGCAAAGTTGTTCTAAATGCTAATTCGTGGAAGTTCTTGAAGATGGCCAGGTCTTCAATGATCTTCAAATTATTGAACTTAACATTTGAACTTCAAATATGATAGGATTGGTTACCCTTTTCTAGAAATCAGTCGGAAGCCTGTTGTAGATGTTCTTCAAATTATTTGGTTGTCTAAGTTATGATTCCTGAAGGTATCAGATGAGCAGACATAGAACCAAAGTTGGTTTCACTTGGCCTAGATCAATGATCAATAAATGTGCAGGAAGAATCTTGAAATAGAAATTAGTCATTCACCAAGGAGACAACTGTGGACTTAATTTCCAACAGTCTGTCTATCTACCCTCGATTTTCGAACATACACTTCCAAGAGTCAACTTTAAATATAATATTGCAGTACGCAGGACCAAGCTTTTTTGATCCGGGATCAAATTTAATTCAATCCTTACTTCACATGAATGCGCACGTCACTGATTCTATATGATAACATATGCACAAGAGATATCTTTACATCATGATTACTCACGTCTTTTAAGGTTTCAACTGGTCTTTCCAAAAGACTACTCACATAGATTCAAATCTTCAAGGATTTTCTTCAGATAATAACTTCTCCTCTATAAATCCAGTGACTGATCCATAAAAATGTTTCAGTTCCAATTCTCGTTCACTCAACTTCGATCCACCAAGATAGCTGAACGCTTTGTTAATAGAGGTGGACATATCGTTTGAAGACGGGTGGTTACGGTGCTAGATGTACATGAAGACTCATGCATTACCCCAAAAGTTCTCCTTTCGTTAATTATTTTGCAGATGTGGAGGAAGCTTCCTCTAGAAAAACTGACCGTGAGCCACCTAAACAGGCTGCTCCATCAGAAATAATTAATCCTTGGCTTCAAGAACTTCGAGCGTTCCAAGTGTTACCCATTCCGTTAATTATCTGTGCAAGTTTATCCATATATAGTTTAATCATGTTACTATATCACGGAATCTGCTGAATGTAATGCTTTTGTATAAATATACATACAGAAAACTTGTGTTATCAATCCATCTTGATGTCGTTCGAAATCTTTGTTGTTGTCATCTTATTCATCAGAACGATCGGCGTAGGTGAATTCCAGGGAGAACTCACGGAAAATCTTGTAGTTTGGTGGTTTCGAAAAAATCATCGGTGATGGCTACGTTATTCACTATGTGGACAGTCGTTTGGAACAACGGGACTTGCAAGGGATTTGCAAAGAGCAGTGACAGAGAACCATAGCAATTCATAGGAGACAAATTGGTTGAAAACGGAAAAAATTTGGAAAATTTTCAGTTTTGTGGGGTGTTGACAGATTTCTCAAAAAATCAGCTTGTTTGAAGTCGATGCTGCACCAAATTGAAAGTTGTGAATTGCATTTGAAAGGTAGAGGTAGGGCAACATCTGTGGAGTTGTGAACTGCAAGAGAAACCACAAGAAATTGTGGTGTAAAAAGCCCAAAGGTCAGGGGGCTCTTGATACCCAGAGCCCCCTTCTACAGAAATGTATGTCTGATTACCTGAGATAATTATAGAGTGTTGTCTGTCAGGTTCACACCTGGAGCATTGCAGTGTTTGCAGGAGTCCGCGGAGGACTATTTGGCTCTTTTTTTTGAGGATTCTTTTTTGCTTTTCATCCATGCCAAGCGAGTGACCATACTGCCCAAAGATTTTCAAATCCTAATTAGAATGAGGGAGAGATTTTGTAGACTTCACAAGGGTGAACCCGATGCTCCTCGGGACAAACCCCTTGATAGGACCAACCTACCCACCAAGAAGCCTCACAAGCAACCTGCCCCCAGAAGGAGCAAGCCATCCTCTTCTCAGGCTCCCAAAAAGGTCCAACGTATGACCCTCCAAGCTTCCACATCTGGAGGTGGTGGAATTGTAAATATTATAGCTCTTGATACGTGGTTGATTCAGCCACAAAAATTTTGGACATTTCCTCCATACTCTCATGCCTCCTCTCATTAATGTCAAACATGTAGCATATCTAGATTCTGATGATTATTTAAAGTTTGAGAAAGATATTTCAGATGCGATAGATAGTATCTACATGCCAATCCTCTTCCAAATAGAAGAGATTGGTTTTACTCTTAAGTTTAGGATTCCAGATTGCTTGCAGATGAAGGATAGAAGGGCCTCTATTAGTGATCCAGTGATTGAGGCTGGTTTCCCCTTACTGCATATGATATAGCAAGGGATTTCATGAAAGAAGTGGCGCTTTTCAACAATTCTTTCCTGCAAGGCATCAAGGACAACAACGACACTTTGTCAGACTGTATCCTTGGTGCTTGCTCACCTGCTGTGAAGTTTTTGTTGATGCCATGTCATACCAAGTATGTCTATCTCTTTACTTGTCAAATTCATTACTTGTCTACTTCTTTACTTGTAATTATTGTTCGTTTATCTAATGAAATTCTTCATGATTTTTTGTTGTGATCATTGGAGCTTAATTGTAATTTCTGTAAAAATCACAGACAATAATATCATAAATATTTTCTGTGTAAAGATGAATTCTGCCAGCAACACAAATAAGGATATTGACTCGCTGCTGCCGAAGATATGTAAATATTTTTCAATAGAGAATCCCATGGCAGGGAAATGTGAAATTGTGAGCATTGAGATAATCATTGAACATTTCAGGTGTATTTTTGTTTATCATCATTGTTAAGCATCAGTACCTTCATCCCATTATTAATCAATTGAATGTATTGCAGACATCCCAGCAAAGTGACTCATTTAGCTGTGCGTGGTATACTCTATACAATGCAAAGTTATTTTTTCAGTGGTACAATCTTCAGGAGGATGTTGATATCTCAAAGGTGAGTTATTAGCTCTTTCTATTTTATCTTTATGTAAACTATTGTTTGTTATTAATATTCATCTAACACAGTGTTTATTGCAGTTTGCCCTCGGTGATTATACTGCTAACGAAGTGTACAGATTTCGACAGGAGATCATTCTTAGTCTATTGGCCAGGTCAACTGTTGGACCAAAGACTGATGTTGGGCCGTCTAAGCCAAACGATGTTCATATTTTAAATGAGACTGGGAAATTTGTAAATTCCCAAGCTGAATAGATAGACATATAAACATATAGAAATAGAATTATAGAGATATAGACATACAGAAACAAAATCATTTGAACAGATGTACAAAATTCCCAAATTCGGACGATCTTTTATTGAATACATATACCAATTTGTACAATTGAATGTATGGATTTTCATTGTTCTTCTACAATGTTAATATTTGTTGGAAGATCCTTGCAGGGTGTTGTGTTTTCTTGTCTTTTTCGTATCTACATGAAAGATAAACAACTTGTTAATTTCTCTATTCTCTAATAAAGTTACATATATGATCATTGATTGATTTACAAATCAGATTAAAATCTTACGAGCTTTCCATTTATAATGAATCTGAAGTGTTTTGGTAGAAATTAATTGTGCATTAAGTCCAGCTCTTGTCTGATATAACTCAAGCTCCAATGATCCTCCACTATAATTGTAGTTAGCATATCTTCATCGTTGAAAATGTGGACTTCTTTTCAATCTGTGTGATCATCCATTTGAAGGTTTTGATCGAGTGGCATCCATGTCCCACTTATTCGTTTCCATCTCTGGTAACCAAATGTAAGACTAAGCATTTGTCTTGAAATGCAATAACGAAATATCATAGATGATTTTTTAATTCTACATTCAATATCTCCAACTGCCTTGCATTCCCAACCCACATCCATCACATCTGAAAGAGTGTCATCTGGCACATCCTTACAAACAAATAATGTTGGTGTTCTACGAACTTTTGCATTTGAAAAAAAATCTACAAATACATATAAGGATAGGAACCAACTTAATCTATTGACTTTTGATAAGGTACATGTGCATGGTTTAACTGACCAGACATACTGCTGTTGTAAAGTTACCTTTACAAGCTTTACTTCCGGTGCCACCGACCCCAGCATTGTCCCCAGTGCCCGCAGCACCCCTACTGCTCCCGGCGCCACTGTGACCAGAATCCAGCCGGCGCCACGTCCCTATGGCTGAAAATCTTTGATCGGTTCTAGTGAAGTCCAAAGAGCTCAAATCGATGTGCAATCACCTCACACGACCTAGGCATGATTAAAGGAAGCTTGGGGATCAATAAATTCTAGAGAGAGAAAATGACTTTCTAGAGAGAGAAAATTCTAGAGAGAGAAAACGTGCTTTACCAGCCTGGGTAGAGTACTTGGTATGAGGGGAGGTGGTGAATCCCACCAATACTATAGGGGAGTGCGAGTTGCGACTCAGGGCGAGCTCCAACCAAGTCTCAGCCTCCCTTGCTGGAATGTTGTCCTGGCACTCGCCTTGGCATGCTAACGCCCCGGAGACTAGAGTCGGTCACACGCTTGAAATGTAACCTTCTCAAATTTATCAATAAAGTGGGATTTTCCTCAATCTGACTCTAATTACCTTCTGGGTTTCAATGTTCGGTAAAAGTGCCAATTGTAAGGCCGCTTCAAAAATTTTAATTTGGCACATAGCTGAGGGTCGTATCCTGGGACACCAGCGGTATGCCGTCGGGACCATTCAGTCCATGGCGCCAACGGTATGCTGTCGGGACCATTTGGTCCAAGAACTGGTTGTCTACATATCTGTCGCGGCTTGTGGTTCTGAGTGTTCCTTGCATGAACATGAATGGGTTAAGCTCTTGGGAAACGGGCTCTAACCTCTCGGCTGAGTTGGATGGCTTGCTTGGGTGGAAGTTACCTGTTTATGGCTGTCCAGTTTGCGTGGCGCCAGGTTGGCTTCCAACGCTCGTGATGAAGCTTTCAGTTGGTTAAGTCTGATGTACGTCAGACCACTTGCTTGGAATGGATGTTACTCGTTTGTAACGAAGCTTCGAGTTGGTTAAGTTTGATGTATGTCGGGCGGCTTGCTTGGAGGGAAGTCACCCACATCGAACTCCCAATCTGGTATGGCACCAGGTTGGATCTCAATGTTGGTTTTCGAACTTCCAGTTGGTTAAGTCTGATCGTTGTTGGTGAGTTGGCTGCTTGTATGTCAAGCGGGTTTGGATGGCAAGAGTTGAAGGCTGGGAAGCTAAGTCATGGTTCCCGGCTCCCTTTGGGATGCCTGCGCTACATGTGGTATCAGAGCCGACTGGCCAGTCAGCTATGCGGATCTCACGGAAATGGCCACTGTTTGGGGTTCATCAAGACAACTGTTGTGCAAGGTGCTACCCACAGTGTAAGCATGCGTCCACGGTTGGGGTGGTCGGCAGAACTGGGGACTTGATCAGTCAAGGTGTTGTCCTTGAGGTGTAAGCACGGTCAGTTCTCGCGGTTCGGGCCTGGCGCTGTCTGCACATCGGACAGATGAGGTAGTGTGCTGCCATTAGGTTGGTGTAAGCATAGCCTCTGCCTTGTGGGGTGCGGGACGACATATTCGAACTGTACGGGTTAACCATTGATATGAAGATGCTGCTCGAATTTAGGTGTAAAGCACGGGCGGTTAGCTGTCGGTGCGGGATAGCTGCCGATCGTTTAGCTATAAGGGCTATCAACCAAAAAGTGGTGGGGCGTGACTGAGGCAATACACTAACAATCTCATTTCTAATCAAAATGACATTTCTACCACTTCTTGAGTTGCTAGTTTTTCAACAGAAAACAGCACTACTTCAGCTTTGCAGGTTGCTGTTTTTTCTTTCATTGATTGGGTGATTGATAGCGGAGCTACACGCCATATGACTCACCATAGAGACGTCTTCACAAAGCTTATGAAAATCAAAGATGGAAGCAAGGCTCAAGGTGTTGACAACACCTCCTATCCAATTGAAGGCATTGGATCTATACCACTCATTCTTCCCAATGGAGAAGAAAAGTACATTCGAAATGTATTTTATGTTCCTAAGATTAAGAAAAATCTCATTTCGGTCTCTACAATCATGAATCAAGGACTGATTATAGAATTTAAAGAAGACAAATGTCTTATAAAAGACCCAAAGAGATCACTTTTAATTGTTGTTTCGGGAACATTGCGAGGAGATTTGTTTTTGTTGGATATTTATGAACCTAAAGCTTTGACATCCTTTGGTCTTGTTGCTACTAATTCACATGCATTGGAGTTGGCTAAACTATGGCATGCGAGGTGCAGGCACCTCAATTTTGGAAGTTTGAATATGTTGAAGAAATTCAACATGGTGGAAGGCATTCCAAATATGGAGCATCCCGAAGGACATGTATGCGAAGGATGCATACTTGATACTACGTACCGACCGAGGAGGAGAATACATTAAAAGTACGTTCGGCACGTTTCTTCAAAGCAAAGGCATTCTACATCAAATGACTAGACCTTATACACCGCAACAAAATGGTGTTGTCGAGAGGAAAAATCGCACAATCATGGAGATGGCTCATTGCATGCTTAAGGCAAAGGGCGTTCCCCACAAGTTTTGGGCTGAAGCGATTATTACGGCGGCATACATTAGTAATCGGTGTCCGACTAAAGCCTTGAAGATTTTGACTCCTTATGAAGTCTAGTATGGTAAGAAGCCGTCGGTTTCTCACTTTTGCACTTTTGGTTGCATGACTTATGCGTTTATTCCCGATAAGCTAAGATCCAAACTAGATGATAAAGGAGTAAAATGCATTTTTATGGGCTGTAGTAGTGAAAGTAAAGGCTATAGATTGTTTAATGTGGATACTAGCAAAATCATAGTGAGTCGTGATGTTCATTTTGATGAGAAGAACTCCTATGATCTTGCACCCATTCATGTCATGAAAGGGGACATCCCCCAAGATGACTATGTTGAAGTGTTTCCAGATTTGGTATCACCATCTAATGTTGAAGAGAAGGGACTGCCATCATCCTCTAATGGACAGCCCACTAGTTCTTCAAGCAAACAGACCATAATTCATCAAGAGGAGCAGATTTATGAAGAGGAACGACCTGTTGAAAACTTTGGATAACATAGTCCAATTTTAGAGCACTTTGGACAGCAAAGTGTTGACAATTCAGATCACTTTGGACAGCAAAACGTTGATCAAAGTAAGGCTGTTGGACAGCCTAAACCAGTCCCTAAATGGCTGTTGCAGACTTTGCAGGACAGCAAAGTGAACCACTTCTATGAAGGGAAGACTTGTGCCTCATCTAAATCAGTAGAATTTGCTGATTTTTCTGATTTTGCTCTTGCATCTATTGAGGATAGTGCAATAGAACCTGTTTTTTATGAGCAGGCCAGAGGAGTAAAATGTTGGGAGGACGCGATGAAAGAGGAGTATGACTCACTCATAAAGAACCAAACATGGGTTCTTGTTGATCTTCCACATGGAAAGAAAGCAATTGGCTGTAAATGGGTTTATAAGATCAAGTACAAGTCCGATGGTACTGTTGAAAGGTACAAGGCAAGACTTGTTGCCAAAAGCTATGCACAAAAGTGTGCAAAAAGTACAAAAAGGACCAAGAGTGGATCCGAATCTGATCCTCAAGAGAAATTGGTTGCCAGAGTACTTGATCTATCAATCTATTTTAGATTAAGATCAATCTAGATCAATTCTAGACACAAAATCCTAACAAGAACAATCATTAATTGAAGGTAAGTGTAGTTTATGGTTTCACAAGTGTGAAACATTGTCTGAGTATGGACTCCAACCTGAAAATCAAGTACACATTGATAGAATCTCAAAACAATCAAAACAAATGTAGACAAATGGAGAGAATCACTCAAAATTGCTTCCAAAACCAAGATTGGTGTCTCACAATGATTATGGCCAAATGTGGCTCTATATATACAATAAGTGAGAGCTTGTGGTACTGATCATCCCTCTGATCCCACATGTGTGAAGGTGCTTTGTCATATGATGATCCATCATGCAAAACTGGCACTTGGAGAAAACCTTCTATTTTGAGCACTTTTGGTCCATTTTCCTTCTATATGGAGATCTACTTGGAAATCTTCTAGAAGTCAAAATTTGCCTACTTCAGCTTATTCCACACGTGTGAGCTGTCCTCTACACATGGGATATGACACCTAACCAAAGGATGTGGCTCATGCAATCAATAGATTGATGCCATGTGTCATATGTCTAGAAAACTAGTTCTTGGCCATTTTAGCCACTAGAACTTGAATTAAATCATATGTACAACGTATATGATTATGGTACATGACAAGTACACTAGTTTCACACGTGGGAACAGGCTCCACACATGTGTGTTCATCTATATACAATATTTTTGGCCTCTACCAAGCTTATTTTTGCATTTTTCACACTCCTCAAAAATCTAGCTTGGTAAATCTAGCTTGATGGAAAACATGATGATCTTGAACTTGACTCCATGGGCTGAATTGGTCTTTGCTGGTTCAAAAGGTGTGAAGATCAACCAATGAGCTTGATGTTGATCTGAAATCACCATATCTATGATAGTGTTTCTTTGATGTTGACATCTTTGATGAGCTTGAAAGCTTTGCACCATCCTAGCACCTCCAAAATTAATTCCTTCCAATTTTCATGTAGATGCTTGACCTTGAGGCTTGCTCCTTCTTCATGTGGATGCTCCTTTTTGATGGAAATCCAAGACCTCCATGTCTCATAATGATCACAACAAGTATGACCATTCAATATGCACTTCCTATGATTATCAAGATTACTTATGCTAGAACCATAAGTCCAAAAATCACCACAACTTGGCATGATTTTTTCAATATTGAAATCAAAAGGTACTTCCATCTCAATAAGGTTAACTACTTGCTTATGGATATAAGTGTCCACTTTGGATGCTTCACTTATTCTCATAAGAAGTTTACAACTTGCCTTTAAGATTGAAAACTTACAATTTTTATCTTTATGAATGAACACATCATTAATGATCTTATTGAAACCAAAAGATCCTACATTATGAAGATATTTCCATTTTCTTGACTTCATAACTAATGTAAGCTTACAAGAAAAACATATTTTGCTATCTTTCAAGGCATCACACTCAACTAGTATTGCCTTAATCCACCTTTGAGATACAAAAATCTCTTCAAAGCAAAATGGTTCTTCATAAGTTGACATGATAGCATAATTGAAACTATTTTTATTTTGTGATTGCTGCTCCTTATTCTTGATTGATTTCTCTTGGATCATAACAATAAGTTTGAACTTATCTAAAGTTCCAAGCAAAATACTTTTCAAGGACATAAAATAAATCCAAGTTATTTTCATGAAAGTGACATCTATCTTTGCATCTTGAACCAAACAATGCACTTCCAAATGAAAAATTTCAAAAGATTTGACATGTGTTGTGATGGACTCTTGAAGACAAATCTTGCAAGTCCTTATGAGACTCCAAGCCTCATTCACCTTTCCACAAAGAAAACACCTTTCCTTGGACTTGTCCTTCTTGTATTTGCATTTCGAACTTGAAGCTCCATCCTTCACCTTGGTCCCCTTGCCTTGGTTCTCCTTGGATGGATTGGTCTTCTTTTTGTAGCATCTTGAAAAAATATATCCTCCCTTGCCACAAAGGTCGCACTTAGGATTCTTTCTTTCTTTCAATAGGATGCCACCTATTGATGCCATGTGAATAAAAACATGTGATATGATTCTACAAATGTAATTTGTGACTTTCAAGAGACTAGATTTGAACATCTTCAATAATCTAGAATGATCTACAAAAGATCTAGCTCACAAACCTAAGAATCAATCTTCACACTAATGACTAGTCACTTGGAAACTTTGCTTTGATCACTAAGACAAAAGCACACAATCTTTCAATCAAACCACAAAAAAAATCAGATCCCATCTCCTATTGGACTCATCAAATACCAATGACTCTTTTTTTTTTAAACTTGACCCTATCACTCTTGAACAAATCTAGAGTGATGGTACAATGGATTTCAACCTCTCACCTTGCATATCACTCCTTAATCTATGATTTTTAGCAATATCTCTCTTAACTTCAACATACACTCAAAAAATTAGAGAAGATCAATTAATGCACCTTTTTCAAGCTTCAATTTTAATTTTTTGGCTGATCTAATTCAAGAACTAATCAAGGGATTAGATTCACTATAGAAAATGCTTGATTTTGCACCAAAACTCACTCAAACTGGGTATGTGAGTCAAATTCTACAAATTTTTTAAATTTATCAGTCAAAACCAGAGTTGTGCAGCCTCACACGTGTGAAAATGGTTCCTATAGCCCACAACAAGATCTGGACCAAAAATTTTGAGGATAGCTATCAGATCCAACTCGCTACACAAAATTTGACTAGTTTCCAAAAAACTGCTAATTTTGGATTTGATTTGGATTAACCCTATCAATCTCAACAAAACCTCTTGTACTAGGCTCTGATACTATGTGCAAAAAGTACAAAAAGGACCAAGAGTGGATCCTAATCTGATCCTCAAGAGAGATTGGTTGTCAGATTACTTGATCTATCAATCTACTTCAGAATAAGATCAATCTAGATCAATTCTAGACACAAAATCCTAACAAGAACAATCATTAATTGAAGGTAAGTGTACTTTCCGGTTTCACACGTGTGAAACACTGTCTGAGTATGGACTCCAACCTGAAAATCAATTACACATTGATAGAACCTCAAAACAATCAAAACAAATGTAGACAAATGGAGAGAATCACTCAAAATTGCTTCCAAAACCAAGATTGGTGTCTCACAATGATTATGGCCAAATGTGGCTCTATATATACAATAAGTGGGAGCTCATGGTACTGATCATCCCTTTGATCCCACATGTGTGAAGGTGCTTTGTCATATGATGATTCATCATGCAAAATTGACACTTGGACAAAACCTTCTATTTTGGGCACTTTTGGTCCATTTTCTTTCTATATGGAGATCTACTTGGAAATCTTCTAGAAGTCAAAATTCGCCTATTTCAGCTTATTCCACACGTGTGAGCTGTCCTCTACACATGGGATATGACACCTAACCAAAAAATGTGGCTCATGCAATCAATAGATTGATGCCATGTGTCATATGTCTAAAAATTGGAAGTCTCATTTACTTATGCAACTCAAGACCAGACATATCTTATAGTGTTTCCCTCATGAGTCAATTCATGCATGCTCTATTGACATCACATTGGAAAGCATTGAAGAGGATCCTTCGATATCTTCAAGGAAGTAAACCACTTGGTCTGTTTTATCCTTCTAATGATGATGCATGTTTGGCTGGTTTTTGTGACTCGGATTGGGATGGAGATCAAGACACTAGACGCTCTACTAGTGGTCATTGCTTTTTCATTGTAAATTCTGCAATTTCTTGGATAAGCAAGAAGCAACCCACCGTTGCTACATCCTCAAGTGAAGCAAAATATAGAGCAACGTTTTTAGCCACTATGGAGTGTATATGGCTGAGACAATTACTTATCGATATGAAGCATGCCTGTGAAAGTTGAGTCTTGCACGAGAGGCTTGGTACTTCGAGCGGACGCTAAGGGACAGTTCGTATTGAAAATCGGACTAGTGCAAACTTTGGGTGCATGTGTCTGATTCAAAGAGAGCTACTTGAAGCCAAGCTAGATGTACACTTCTTGTTTTGACTGTGAGGCAACTGACCAGTGATGTGTTTGTGAAAGTTAAGTTTTGCGCGATGGACATGGCGCTTCAAACGAACGTGAAGAGATAGTTCGTATGCGGATCAAACTGGTGCGACCCCTTGGCTCTCCACGAGGTCAATGGTTACATTTGGATTGATTCAAAGACAACTACTTCAAGCTATGTGAGAGGTGCATTGCGGAGTACTCAAACTTTGCCTACCTCAAAGAGCCAAAAATGAAAAGTGAAGAGAAATCAAGGTGCAGAAGCAACAACGCACGGAGTGGACCATAAAGTGGGCAATCAAACGATAAGTCCTTTGGCTCAAAGAGCTGTTGTAAAGCTACCTTTATAAGCTTTACTTCCGGCGCCATCGGCGCCAGCTATGTCCCCGGCGCCAACAGTGCCCCTGCTGCTCTAGGCGCCAAGGGCGCCGACGCCGCTCCCAGCGCCACTGTGACCAGAATCCAGCCGACGCCAAGTTCCTATGGCTGAAAATCTTTGATCGATTCTAGCGGAGTCCAGAGAGCTCAGATCGATGTGCAATCACCTCACACGATCTAGGCATGATTAAAGGAAGCCTAGGGATCAATAAAATCTAGAGAGAGAAAATGACTATCTAGAAAGAGAAAATCCTAGAGAGAGAAAAACGTGCTTTACCAGCTTGGGTAGAGTGCTTGGTATGAGGGGGGGTGCCGAATCACACCAATACTATAGGGGAGTGCGGGTTGCGACTCAGGGCGAGCTCCAACCAAGTCTCAGCCTCCCTTGCTGGAATGTTGTCATGGCTCTCGCCTTGGCATGCTAGCGCCCCGGAGACTAGGGTCGGTCACACACTTGAAATGTAACCTTCTCAAATTTGTCAATAAAGTGGGATTTTCCTCAAACTGACTCTGATTACCTTCTGGGTTTCAGTGTTCGGTAAAAGCGCCAGTTGTAAGGCCGCTTTCAAAAATTTTAACTTGGCACATAGCTGAGGGTCGTATCCCGGGACGCCAGCGGTATGCCTGTCGGGACCATTCGATCCGTGGCGCCAGCGGTATGCTGTCGGGACCATTTGGTCCAAGAACTGGTTGTTTCCATATCTGTCGTGGCTTGTGGTTCTGAGTGTTCCTTGCATGAACGTGAATGGGCTAAGCTCTTGGGGAACGGGCTCTAACCTGTCGGCTGAGTTGGATGGCTTGCTTGGGTGGATGTTACCTGTTTATGGCTGTCCAGTCTGGCGTGGCGCCAGGTTGGCTTCCAGCGCTCGTGACGAAGCTTTCAGTTGGTTAAGTCTGATGTAAGTCAGACCGCTTGCTTGGAATGGATGTTACTCGTTTGTAACGAAGCTTCGAGTTGGTTAAGTTTGATGTATGTCGGGCGGCTTGCTTGGAGGGAAGTCACCCACATCGGGACCCCCGATCTGGCATGGCGCCAGGTTGGATCTCAATGTTGGTCCTCGGAACTTCAAGTTGGTTAAGTCTGATCGTTGTTGGCGAGTTGGCTGCTTGTATGTCAAGTGGGTTCGGATGGCAAGAGTTGAAGGCTGGGAAGCTAAGTCGTGGTTCCCGGCTCCCTTTGGGATGCCTGCGCTACAGTCACACACTTGAAATGTAACCTTCTTAGATTTATCAATAAAGTGGGATTTTCCTCAAACTGACTCTGATTACCTTCTGGGTTTCAGTGTTCGGTAAAAGCGCCAGTTGTAAGGCCGCTTTCAAAATTTTTAACTTGGCACATAGCTGAGGGTCGTATCCCGGGACGCCAGCGGTATGCCGTCGGGACCATTCGGTCCGTGGCGCCAACGGTATGCTGTCAGGACCATTTGGTCCAGGAACTGGTTGTTTCCATATCTGTCGTGGCTTGTGGTTCTGAGTGTTCCTTGCATGAACGTGAATGGGTTAAGCTCTTGGGGAACGGGCTCTAACTTGTCGGCTGAGTTGGATGGCTTGCTTGGGTGGATGTTACCTGTTTATGGCTGTCCAGTCTGGCGTGGCGCCAGGTTAGCTTCCAGCGCTCGTGACGAAGCTATCAGTTGGTTAAGTCTGATGTAAGTCAGACCGCTTGCTTGGAATGGATGTTACTCGTTTGTAACGAAGCTTCGAGTTGGTTAAGTTTGATGTATGTCGGGCGGCTTGCTTGGAGGGAAGTCACCCACGTCGGGACCCCCGATCTGGCATGGCGCCAGGTTGGATCTCAATGTTAGTTTGCGGAGCTTCAAGTTGGTTAAGTCTGATCATTGTTGGCGAGTTGGCTGCTTGTATGTCAAGTGGGTTTGGATGGCAAGAGTTGAAGGCTGGGAAGCTAAGCCGTGGTTCCCGACTCCCTTTGGGATGCC
Organism: Diphasiastrum complanatum; assembly: GCA_029204225.1. Taxonomy (NCBI): domain Eukaryota; kingdom Viridiplantae; phylum Streptophyta; class Lycopodiopsida; order Lycopodiales; family Lycopodiaceae; genus Diphasiastrum; species Diphasiastrum complanatum. The sequence continues at coordinate 43,189,702 of CM055100.1, read as the reverse complement.
TGCGCTACATGCAAGCAGGAAGTCAAAAGTTGGAAAGGGCCATTTCAGGGGAGATCTTCTATGGAGCAATTGGTCTTCATTTTGGGACGGCCACCTTCGGAACTGAAACTCACTGAGCATGGGCAATATCAAGAATCTGTGCGGCGGATTTGCAGTTCAAGTACTCGCACGTGAACGACAACAAAACGACTCAATGTTTGCAAAGGATGGATGGCTAGCCTGTTTCTTAGGTTAGTTTCATTTGCGACAATGCCCACCAGACGCAAGCAGGAAGTCAAAAGTTGGAAAGGGCAATTTCAGGGGAGATCTTCTATAGCAGTTGGTCTTCATTTTGGGACGGCCACCTTCGGAACTGAAACTCACTGAGCATGGGTGATATCCAGTATCAGTTGGGTTTTTCCTCAAAGGGGAAAAGACTAGGATCCTCTTCAGAAATTGGCAACAAGTTGGATCGAGCCATAATCCTAGCAGATGGGAAGCAAAGTGTTGGAAAGGCTTTTTGTCCGAAGAACTCTACTCTTAGTCCGATCAGTTGATTTTATAAGTGGAGGGAAACTATCACACACACCTCTCTCTTGGGGCAAATTTTGAATGAAAGTTGATCAAAATGGGGGCGAATTCAAGGTGACCTAGCCATACTCACATGAGGAGACTGGCGAACTTTGGACCTAATAAGTTGACAAGTTTCTGTTGTGGAAAGGAAAGTTTGTTATAGGCTTTCTCTGGACCAGCAATGATGAGGAAACATATGAGTACGCTGGCTTGTGTTACGTGTAAGGCAGCTGATCAATGAATGAACTATGAAAGTTGAGTCTTGCATGAGAGACTTGGTATTTCGAACGGACGCTAAGGGACAGTTCGCGTTTAGATCGGATTAGTGCAAACTCTAGGTGCATGTGTCTGATTCAAAGAGAGCTACTTGAAGCCAAGCTCAATGTACACTTCTTGTTTTGACTGTGAGGCTAGCGAAGTCCAGAGAGCTCAGATCGATGTGCAATCACCTCACACGATCTAGGCATGATTAAAGGAAGCCTGGGGATCAATAAAATCTAGAGAGAGAAAATGACTTTCTAGAAAGAGAAAATCCTAGAGAGAGAAAAACGTGCTTTACCAGCTTGAATAGAGTGCTTGGTATGAGGGGGGGGGTGCCGAATCACACCAATACTATAGGGGAGTGCGGGTTGCGACTTAGGGCGAGCTCCAACCAAGTCTCAGCCTCCCTTGCTGGAATGTTGTCATGGCTCTCGCCTTGGCATGCTAGCGCCCCGGAGACTAGGGTCGGTCACACACATGAAATGTAACCTCCTCAGATTTATCAATAAAGTGGGATTTTCCTCAAACTGACTCTGATTACCTTCTGGGTTTCAGTGTTCGGTAAAAGCGCCAGTTGTAAGGCCGCTTTCAAAATTTTTAACTTGGCACATAGCTGAGGGTCGTATCTCGAGACGCCAGCGGTATGCCGTCGGGACCATTCGGTCCGTGGCGCCAGCGGTATGCTGTCGAGACCATTTGGTCCAGGAACTGGTTGTTTCCATTTCTGTCACGGCTTGTGGTTCTGAGTGTTCCTTGCATGAACGTGAATGGGTTAAGCTCTTGGGGAACGGGCTCTAACCTGTCGGCTGAGTTGGATGGCTTGCTTGGGTGGATGTTACCTTTTTATGGCTGTCCAGTCTGGCGTGGCGCCAGGTTGGCTTCCAACGCTCGTGACGAAGCTTTCAGTTGATTAAGTCTAATGTAAGTCAGACCGCTTGCTTGGAATGGATGTTACTCGTTTGTAACGAAGCTTCGAGTTGGTTAAGTTTGATGTATGTCGGGCGGCTTGCTTGGAGGGAAGTCACCCACATCGGGACCCCCGATCTGGCATGGCGCCAGGTTGGATCTCAATGTCGATTTTCAGACCTTCAAGTTGGTTAAGTCTGATCGTTGTTGGCGAGTTGGCTGCTTGTATGTCAAGTGGGTTTGGATGGCAAGAGTTGAAGGCTGGGAAGCTAAGTCGTGGTTCCCGGCTCCCTTTGGGATGCCTGCGCTACACTGCCCACAGTGTAAGCACGGGTGCGTCCACGGTCACGGTGGTTGGCAGGATGGGGGCTTGATGAGTCAAAGTGCTGCCCTTGAGGGGTAAGCACGGTCAGTTTCCGCGGTTCGGGCCTGGCGCCGTCTGCACGTAGGACAGTGTTGCGCCTGGCGCCTCAAAGGGCGCTGGAACTTGAGCGGTTTCCCCAACACGCGCTTAAGTCTAACATTCATCCATCATGTACTTATGTAAAAGCCAACTCAGAAACGTAACAAGCTTAACCATTCAGACTTAAGAAAACTGGAATCCCAACCAACCCGAAAGCCAACTCAGAATCCGTCCCCAAAAGGTAACCAAAGGCAAAGACAAGCCACACATGAAACCCAAGGCATAGTGGTCGCCAAACTGACCAATTGGCATAGCGGCAAGTCCCATGTCGATGATAGGGACCCTTAGGCGCCAGCGACGCAAAAAGGTTGTAGTAAGGGTCCTTCCACTTGGACCAGTCCCGAAGGCGAAGCCGAAATGGTAATCATCCCCAAGGATCAACTTTATTAGATTTGAAAGAGGTTACATTCATACATAGACTGACCGGTCTCGGGGCCACCAACACGTGCTGGGCATTGTGCCTGGCTCGTGCTGGTAGAGAGAGCTGAGACCTGGCGACTGGATTCCTGGCGCTGGTTGAGCTGCCCAAGTTTCTGTCTGCCGGACTCCCCCTATAGTTCTGCTGTGATTCGGCGCACCCCCTCTGTTCTGAAACATAGTGCTTTCTGGTAAAGCACGCTTTTTGGGACTTAGTTTTTATTTTGCTGATTAAGCCTGGCAAGCTTGGCAGAATCAGTCTGGTTCCCGAACATGGGTCTCGGGAGCCGTTCCGATGGCAGAATCAACTTGCTTCCTGACTAGGCGATGACTCGAGCTCCAGAGCTAGCTCATGACTTGTGACTACTTGACTGGCTCACCACAGGTCGGAGGCTCAGTCCTTGACGTTCTAACTTGCTCTGGGACCTTAGGGAGTGTCACCCCTTAGAGTCTTACAGGGCACGTTGGGTGCACCTGAGTCAGCTTTACAACATCCTCCCCTCGTTTGAAAAAGCTGATGTCCTCATCAGAGCCAAACTAGACCTAGGATGTATGGCACGGGCTTAATTCACCGGCCTTAGCAACTTTGAATTACAAAATACATTGGCAGTAGCACAGGAAAAGTGTAGATAAAGTTCACTTACGTAAAACCTGTGTAAAGCTGCAAGTGATTTATTGGCAAAGTTAAGAAAAATACCGGGAAGTTCTTTGAACTTCAGAATGGCCATGAATGTTTATGTAAGAGGCATGCCGCCAGGTAGTGCTTTGTGTGCCGATCTGGGAAAACGGCTATTGTGTTGGTTCTTCTGCAGATAATCTGCTAGTACTTCAGGGGCTCCCTCCTTAAGTTTGTCTTCGTACTCCCAAGAAGCCTCAATAAGTGGAGCCCGTAGCCACTTCACTAGATATTCACGTTGAACGCCAGTTTGCTTTCTATGTGTCAATATTTGTTCTGGTACAAGCTGCCTCTTCGTATCATCAAGTGTCGTTGGTGGGTGACGGAGTTCGTGTTGCCGATCAAATCGCTCATCTGGTTTGTACCGTTTGAGTAATGAGATATGAAACACATTGTGTATATCCAAGCTGGATGGCAGCGCTAATCGATAAGCCACTGGGTTGATCTTCTTGGTGACATAATATGGTCCCGCATAAGGTCGAGCAAACTTATAAGAAAAACCTTTTGGTAACGCAATGTCCTTTGTGTTCAACCATACTTGATCACCCTCCTCAAATTCCAGTTCTCGTCGATGTGGGTTTACGTTAGCTGCCATACTCCTTTGTGACTGCTCTAAAAATGCCTTCACCTCTGTCAGCTTTGTGTGCCACTCATTGATGAATTCCTCTACAGTGGGTACTGGTGTTTCCTGCACGCCTGTAAGAAAAGAGCTTGGAACAATCGGTAGCCGACCATTGCTTATCTCGAAGGGTGCCCTTCCAGTAGATCTGTTCACTTGGTTGTTATGTGCAAACTTGAGAATATCCAAGTAGTTGACCCAATCGGATTGGTCCCAAGCGACATAATTGCGTAAATATTGTTCAATCTGTCGATTGACTCGCTCCGTTTGCCCATCTGTCTAAGGATGATATGCAGTACTGAAATTCAATCCGGTTCCCACGAGGCGAAATAGACAAGTCCAAAACTTTCCGACGAACTTGGTGTCTCGGTCAAAAATAATCGTTCTAGGCAGGCCGTGGTATTTGAAAACACATTTGAAAAATAACCTTGCCACTTCTTCAGCTGTCACTGAACTTTTAGTTGGTACTAGATGGACTTGCTTTGAAAACCGGTCAACCACCACATAAATTGAGTCGAATCCTTGGCACCGTGGTAGTTGAACAATAAAATCCATGCTCACCGAATCCCATGGGTATGCTGGTACCGGTAATGGTTGGAGTAGTCCAGCCGGAGCTAGCGGTTCCACCTTCACTTGTTGACATGTCGGGCATGTTTGTACATAGGATTCAACGTCTGCCCACATACTTGGCCAATAGAAGCCTCTTTTGAGAAGTTCATACATGCGATTCACCCCTGGATGCCCGGCGGCTAGTACGTCATGATGTTCTCGCAAGACTTTCTTCCTCAGGTTGATGTTGTCTGGGACATATACTCTGCGTTGTTTATAAACAACCATTTGATCTTTCCAAGTGAAATGTTTATGAGGCTTTCCCAGCTGGAATTCGATCATTAAGTCCTTCGCCAACGCATCTACACCATAATTCTCCCTGATTTCTTGGAGTAGGCCAGTCACCTGAGTTGTCATTGTTGCCATCAAGTGTTCCTGCCTACTTAGTGCGTCCGCCACCACATTGTTCTTTCCCGCCGTGTGTAAAATGTCTATATTGAATTTTGAGAGAAAGTTTTGCCATCGCATTTGCTTTGGCGTGAGCATACCTTGGGATGAGAAGTACTTGAGTGATACATTATCAGTGAACGCCTTAAAGGGTTTTCCTGCCACATAATGTCTCCAATGCTCCACTGCTTGGACTACTGCGACCATTTCTTTTTCATGAGTTGGCCATCGTCGCTCTACGTCACTCAATTTCTTTGAAAAATATGCAACAGGTTTTCCGTCTTGCATCAGCATGGCCCCAATAGCAAAGTTCGACGCATCTGTATGTATTTCAAAAGGTTTGCTAAAGTCCAGTAAGGCAAGGATGGGTTCTTGAGTGATCTGTCGTTTTAGTTCTTGGAACGCTGCTTCACATTTCGGTGTCCATGTCATCTTCAGATGAGTCTTGGTCTGCTCCAACAGTGGTGCCACAATTTTGCTAAATGCCTCAATGAATCTCCTGTAAAAGTTACATAATCCCACAAAGGATTTGATGCTATGAATAGTTTTAGGTGCTAGCCAATCCAAGATAGCCTTGATCTTCTTAGGATCCATTCGAATCCGTCCGTGGCCTATAACATGTCCAAGGAAGTCAACTTCCTCCACCACAAACTCACATTTCTCTCTTTTCGCGAACAAGCAGTTCCTCCTCAGTCGTTGGAGAACTGTCCTTAAATGTTGAATGTGATCTTTAAGGTTCCGGCTAAATACTAATATGTCATCAATGTACACAATGACAAATTCATCCAGGCAGTCTTAAAATATATTGTTCATCAACGTGCAAAAAGTGGCTGGTGCGTTTGTTAGACCGAATGGCATCACCAGGAACTCGTGACTCCCGTACCGCGTTCGAAACGCCGTTTTGTGCTCATCACCTTTAGCTATTCGAATTTGATGATATCCAGATCTGAGATCTATTCGGCTAAAGTATTTGGCATGTTTGAGTTGGTCGAATAGGTCATCAATTCTAGGCATGGGGTACTTGTTCTTGATGGTACTCTTGTTAAGCATGCGATAATCCACACACATTCGAAGAGTTTTGTCCGCCTTTTCCACGAACAACACTGGGGCTCCAAAAGGGGAAGCGCTAGGTCTAATAAAACCTTTGTCTATCAATTCACCAAGTTGTCATTTCAGTTCCGCCAACTCTTCTTGTGACATTCTGTAGGGTGCTGGTGAAGTTGGCTCTGTTCCTGGTACCAACTCAATTTTATGGTCCACTGGTCTTCGAGGAGGTATCTTAGCTGGGAGTTCCTCCGGGAACACATCGCTAAATTCTTCTAACAGATCTGCCACTTCTTTTGGCAAGTTTTCTTGTCGCACGCTTTTCCCTTCTGGGACTTCTCGACAGATGCAAAGAAAGCACTTTGACCTTTTCCCTTTCGCCATTCTTTTCATCACTAATGCTGCAACCAGATTTTGTTCAATATCGGTATCCTTAGCATTTCCTCCGGGCAGGGCTTTTGTCACGCAGATTTGTCCCTTATAATCCAAGAGGACCAAGTTTGAGCTCCTACCCAAAACTGCGATACAGTGTTCATTTAACCAAGGGAGGCCCAAAATCACATCGAAGGCATCCATCTCTAAAATCACAAAGCTAAGTTTAGCCTTCCATCTTCCAATCTGCACCGGGATGTTCAATGTCGCTTTGTCTGCATCTAGTGCTCCCTTCGCTGTTTCTACCTTGAGAGTAGATGTAACATTCCTGGTCGGCAAGCTGAATTGTTCCACTACGTTCCTTGAGATATAGTTATGTGAAGCTCCGGAGTCGATCATGAAATCTGACTTCCTCCCCGCGACCTTTCCTGATAAGAATAACAATCTTGAACCAATCTTGGGGGTTGCCCCATGGAAGTTCCTTTCCATACTTGTGCGTCGTCCACTCATAAATGTAAGCTCCTCTCACAACTCCCAACTAGATCAGATCACCTGGATCAAAACAAGTAGTCAGGGATAATTCAGGTCCAGGCAAGCACATCACAAATGAACATACCAACCAAAGCTAAACAGAGGATCCCTCTCAAGTCACATTCCCCTTGAGACCGGACGTAGGATCTTTGCCTAGCCGCGCCCACACAAATCTATCACAGAATTAGCCCACGGGGAAACATCCATCCAACCATCCGTGCTTTCACCATTAAGCAGCACATTGCCTCAATCACGTCCCACCACTTTTTGGTCGATAGCCCTTATAGCTAAACGATCGGTAGCTATCCCGCACCGGCAGCTAACCACCCGTGCTTTACACCCGAATTCGAGCAGCATCTCTGTATCAATGGTTAACCCGTACAGTTCGAATATGTCGCCCCAAACCCCACAAGGTGCAGACCGTGCTTTCACCTACCTAGGCAGCACTTTGCCTCATCTGTCCTGCGTGCAGACAGCGCCAGGCCCGAACCGCGAGAACTGACCGTGCTTACACCTCGAGGGCAGCACTTTGACTCATCAAGTTCTCCGTTCTGCCGACCACCCCGACCGTGGACGCACCCGTGCTTACACTGTGGGCAGCACCTTGCGCAACGGTTGTCCTGACAAATCCCAAAACGTGGCCATCCCTGTGAGACTTGCGTAGCTGACCGGCTAGTCGACTCTGATACCACATGTTGTGCCGGCGCCTCAAAGGGCGCTGGGACTTGAGCGGTTTCCCCAACACGCGCTTAAGTCTAACATTCATCCATCATGTACTTATGTAAAAGCCAACTCAGAAATGTAACAAGCTTAACCATTCAGACCTAAGAAAACTGGAATCCCAGCCAACCCGAAAGCCAACTCAGAATCCGTCCCCAAAAGGTAACCAAAGGCAAAGACAAGCCACACATGAAACCCAAGGCATAGTGGTCACCAAACTGATCAATTGGCATAGCGGCAAGCCCCATGTCGATGACAGGGACCCTTAGGTGCCAGCGACGCAAAAAGGTTGTAGTAAGGGTCCTTCCACTTGGACCAGTCCCGGAGGCGAAACCGAAATGGTAATCATCCCCAAGGATCAACTTTATTATATTTGGAAGAGGTTACATTCATACATAGACTGACCGGTCTCGGGGCCACCAACACGTGCTGGGCATTGTGCCTGGCTCGTGCTGGTAGAGGGAGCTGAGACCTGGCGACTGGATTCCTGGCGCTGGTTGAGCTGTCCAAGTTTCTGTCTGCCGGACTCCCCCTATAGTTCTGCTGTGATTCGGCGCACCCCCTCTGTTCTGAAACATAGTGCTTTCTGGTAAAGCACGCTTTTTGGGACTTAGTTTTTATTTTGCTGATTAAGCCTGGCAAGCCTGGCAGAATCAGTCTGGCTCCCGAACATGGGTCTCGAAAGCCGTTCCGGTGGTAGAATCAACTTGCTTCCTGACTAGGCGATGACTCGAGCTCCAGAGCTAGCTCATGACTTGTGACTACTTGACTGGCTCACCACAGGTCGGAGGCTCAGTCCTTGACGTTCTAACTTGCTCTGGGACCTTAGGGAGTGTCACCCCTTAGAGTCTTACAGGGCACGTTGGGTGCACCTGAGTCAACTTTACAACAGACAGATGAGGCAATGTGCTGCCATTAGGTTGGTGTAAGCACGGTCTGTGCCTTGTGGGGTGTGGGGTGACATATTTGCGATGGCCACCGTTCGTTTAGCTATAAGGGCTATCGACCAAATTTGGTGGGGGCGTTACTGAGGCAATGTGCTGCCTAACGGTGAAAGCACGGGTGCATCCACGATTTGGGTGGTATGTTGTCGATCGTTTAGCTATAAGGGCTATCGACTAAATTTGGTGGGGGCGTTACTTAGGCAATGTACTGCCTAACGGTGAAAGCACGGGTGCATCCACGGGGGTGGTATATTCAAGGATAGCTGCCATTCGTTTAGCTATAAAGGCTATTGACCAAATTTGGTGGGGGCGTTACTGAGGCAATGTGCTGCCTAACGGTGAAAGCACGGGTGCGTCCACGATTGGGGGGGTACGCTGCCGATCGTTTAGCTATAAGGGCTATCGACTAGATTTGGTGGGGGGTTACTGAGGCAATGTGCTGCCTGACGGTGAAAGCACGGGTGCGTCCACGGGGGTGGTATATTCAAGGATAGCTGCCGATCGTTTAGCTATCGACCAAAAAGTCGTGGGGCGTGACTGAGGCAATGTGCTGCTTAATGGTGAAAGCACGGATGGTTGGAGGGGTGTCCTATGTGGGCTGATTCTGTGATCGATTTGTATTGGCGCGGCCAGGCAAAGGTCCGTTGGCAGGACCATCTCAAAGGGGGACCTTGTCTTTGTTACTTGTTAGTAAACCTGCCTGAGTGTCTTACTTGTATGTATTCGTGGTGAGTCTTAGTATTCGTGCTTTGTCTGGTTTGCATGATTGCTTGTGATACAAGGAGCTGATGGCTCGAGAAGGAACCTTTTCTTTTGAAGGCTGATACCATCAAACAAAGAGGACTACAGAATCTGTGGGGCGGATTTGCATTTCAAGTACTCACACGTGAACGACAACGAAACGACTCAATGTTTGCAAAGGATGGATGGCTAGCCTGTTTCTTGGGTTAGTTTCATTTGCGACAACGCCCACCAGACGCAAGCAGGAAGTCAAAAATTGAAAAGGGCAATTTCAGGGGAGATCTTCTATAGCAGTTGGTCTTCATTTTGGGACGGCCACCTTCGGAACTGAAACTCACTGAGCATGGGGGATATCCAGTATCAGTTGGGTTTTTCCTCAAAGGGGAAAAGACTAGGATCCTCTTCAGAGATTGGCAACAAGTTGGATCGAGCCATAATCCTAGCAGATGGGAAGCAAAGTGTTGGAAAGGCTTTTTGTTCGAAGAACTCTACTCTAAGTCCGATCAGCTGATTTTATAAGTGGAGGGGAACTATCACACACACCTCTCTCTTGGGGCAAGTTTTGAATGAAAGTTGATAAAAAATGGGGGCAAATTCAAGGTGACCTAGCCATACTCACACGAGGAAACTGGCGAACTTTGGACCTAATAAGTTGACAAGTTTTTGTTGTGGAAAGGAAAAGTTGTTATAGGCTTTCTCTGGACCAGCAATGATGAGGAAACATATGAGTACATATGAGGAAACATTTCAGTTCTCGCGGTTCGGGCCTGGCGCTGTCTGCACGTAGGAGGGATGAGGCAAAGTGCTGCCTAGGGAGGTGAAAGCACGGTCTGTACCTTGTGGGGTGCGGGGCGACATATTCGAACTGTACGGGTTAACCATTGATACGAGATGCTGCTCGAATTCGGGTGTAAAGCACAGGTGGTTAGCTGCCGGTGCAGGATAGCTGCCGATCGTTTAGCTATAAGGGCTATCGACCAAAAAGTGGTGGGGCGTGCTGAGGCAATGTGCTGCTTCGGCGCCAGCAGCGCCCCTGTTGCTCCCGGCGCCGCTCCCGGCGCAACTGTGACCAAAATCCAGCCGGCGCCAAGTTCCTATGGCTGAAAATCTTTGATCCGTTCTAGCGGAGTCCAGAGAGCTCAGATCGATGTGCAATCACCTCACACGATCTAGGCATGATAAAAGGAAGCCTGGGGATTAATAAAATCTATAGAGAGAAAATGACTTTCTAGAAAGAGAAAATTCTAGAGAGAGAAAAATGTGCTTTACCAGCTTGGGTAGAGTGCTTGGTATGAGGGGGGGGGGGTGCCGAATCACACCAATACTATAGGGGAGTGCGGGTTGCGACTCAGGGCGAGCTCCAACCAAGTCTCAGCCTCCCTTGCTGGAATGTTGTCATGGCTCTCGCCTTGGCATGCTAGCGCCCCGGAGACTAGGGTCGGTCACACACTTGAAATGTAACTTTCTCAGATAAAGTGGGATTTTTCTCAAACTGACTCTGATTACCTTCTGGGTTTCAATGTTCGGTAAAAGCGCCAGTTATAAGGCCGCTTTCAAAAATTTTTAACTTGGCACATAGCTGAGGGTCGTATCCCAGGACGCCAGCGGTATGCCATCGGGACCATTCGGTCCGTGGCGCCAGCGGTATGCTGTCGGGACCATTTAGTCCAGGAACTGGTTGTCTCCATATCTGTCGCGGCTTGTGGTTCTGAGTGTTCCTTGCATGAACGTGAATGGGTTAAGCTCTTGGGGAACGGGCTCTAACCTGTTGGCTGAGTTGGATGGCTTGCTTGGGTGGAAGTTACCTGTTTATGGCTGTCCAGTCTGGCGTGGCGCCAGGTTGGCTTCCAGCGCTCGTGACGAAGCTTTCAGTTGGTTAAGTCTGATGTAAGTCAGACCGCTTGCTTGGAATGGATGTTACTCGTTTGTAACGAAGCTTCGAGTTGATTAAGTTTGATGTATGTCGGGCGGTTTGCTTGGAGGGAAGTCACCCACATCGGGACCCCCGATCTGGCATGGCGCCAGGTTGGATCTCAATGTTGGTTTTCGGAACTTCAAGTGGGTTAAGTCTGATCGTTGTTGGCGAGTTGGCTGCTTGTATGTCAAGTGGGGTTGGATGGCAAGAGTTGAAGGCTGGGAAGCTAAGTCCTGGTTCCTGGCTCCCTTTGGGATGCCTGCGCTACACTAACTTGTCGGCTGAGTTGGATGGCTTGCTTGAAGTGGAAGTTACCTGTTTATGGTTGTCCAGTCTGGCGTGGCGCCAGGTTGGCTTCCAGCGCTCATGACGAAGCTTTCAATTGGTTAAGTCTGATGTAAGTCAGACCACTTGCTTGGAATGGATGTTACTCGTTTGTAACAAAGCTTCGAGTTGGTTAAGTTTGATGTATGTCGGGCGGCTTGGTTGGAGGGAAGTCACCCACATCGGGACCCCGATCTGGCATGGCGACAGGTTGGATCTCAATGTTGGTTTCTGAACTTCAAGTTCATTAAGTTTGATCGTTGTTGGCAAGTTGGCTGCTTGTATGTCAAGTGGGTTTGGACGGCAAGTGTTGAAGGTTGGCAAGCTAAGTCGTGGTTCTCGGCTCCCTTTGGGATGTCTGCGCTACAGGCTTGGTGGGATGCTCATCGGTCAGTAGACGTGCTTGTAGTGGGAGTTTTTTGTTGGGCCAAACCAAATAAAACTTCCATATCAACCTTTTGAAAAGCCAATCAAAGTCGTAATAAGACCATAATTTTAGGATTTGTAAGTAAATTCATGGATTCCTAGGTTAGAAATCCACAATTTTTGAACTATCCTAAGAAACACCAATCACAACAATTGGCCTGTAAGAATTTGCCAGATTCTTGCGAGCATTAAGCTTTGTATGCAGACGGTTTCTACTCTTTCACGCTTGGGTCATGTACAGAGCTATAGGGAGTCAGGACTGGGGAGCAGGATACTAGCAGCCTCATAGATCAGATCTCTGGCTGGAGTCTGGACTCTGGAAGCAGCAGAGAGTCAAAGTTAGAGGTGGACTCGCACTCAGTCGGTCACTGCTCAGTACTGTGAGTGCAATCTCAGAGCTTGAAAGTTGAAAGTTGAGAGAGGAAGCGTTGGCTCTGAATTTTGCAGCAGCAGAAACGCAAGGCTCAAGCCTCAAGAGCCCAAGACAGAAGACAGATTTTCACAGCAGACTCCTGAGTCCTTATATAATATAGTCACAGGATGGGAGTGATGTTGCTGCGCAGTCCTGGCCTAGACTAGACCCAGTAACTAGGACTCGGCCCCAGGCAGCTTTTAAGTTTGGATGTTATCAAAGCAGCTGATCAATACTGTGGCTACCGGAGTCTGGGAACCCGGAGGAGGGTCCTGGACTCCTGGGTAGCATGAGCTGGGAGCAACCACACTGCCCAGCTGTCCCAGGCAGCAGGAAGGATCCAGCAGCGGCTGTTGCTCCCGGGACTAAAAAAAGACTCCACCCACAAAAGCAAGAAGTGGGTATTCTGCTCTGGCGTCCCGCTCGGTACTTGCCCAGTTGCCCACTCTCCAGAGTCCAGAGTCCAGCGCCCACAGTCTCAAGAATCAAGACAAATTGGGTGCTCCATTGGAACTGTACACTGCATTCTGGAGTGACTGCACGGATGAGGTCTGAGAGACGGAGGAGTAGTACCTAGAGGGCTGTGCAGTGGGGACAGACATTCCAATTAAGACTCTCACAGCAGCTCTTATCAGGCAGCTGCTGGCCTGCTGCTGCTGATAGATAATAGGCCTAGATGCTCCATACATACATGGATGATGATGGCTTCCAGTCCTGCTGCTGCTGGAGCTGCTGTTAATAATAATGCAGTCATCTCAATCTAAGAACAGGCTTCACAGGTCCCAAGAATCAAGATCTAGTGACTGTGCATGTGGAGTCTAGACTCAACTGGGAGTCCAGGCTTGAGCCTTGGACTTTGCAAGCTGCAATGCCTTTCAAGGGCCTCTCTACCTTTCTTTGAATGTTACTCTAAAGGCTGGTTATAAGTTTACTCTTCAAACAGGAAATCTACTCAAACAGGTCAGTTAAAAATCCAAGAGTTTGATATTTCATTGGAAAGCCCAATGACGAAACAGCATCTCATGTTGAATGTCATTAAAAAAATATGCCCTTTAAAAAAGATACCATCCTTCTTGAAAGGTAGGAATACCCTCATATTCTCTGGCTGGGCCCCACCATATTCCAACAATAGGTTTCCCAACTTCCAAGAATCAAAGATCCAAGGGACTCTGGAGACTGGACTAGACTCAGCTACAGTAGAGGAGTCCATCCTTGAAGCTTGGACTTTGCAAGTTACAATACCCTTCCAAGGACTATATGGCTGTCAAAGAAAAGCATAAGAAAACCTACTAGATGTGACTTGAAGGCCAGCTTGAAATTTTAGCCTTCAACTTAGAAAGCTGGAGTAATTGGTGAAACTTAGTGGAAATAAAAAGTTGAGAAGCCCCTTTGCAAAGTTGTCATGAGCATTGAGACACTGTAAGCTGTTTTAAAGAGTATAAAACATTTAGAATATTTCATCTAAAAAGCAAAAGGTGAGGTGACATATCAAGTTGAATGCTATTAAAAAATTATGACCTCCTTTACAAAAAGAAGAGATGGCCTTCAAATTTCAAGCTTTGGTTATGTTGGGGGAGTACTTGCAAAAAACTTTTTTTTTAACCTAACACAAAACCTATTAATTTTTTTTTGAAGGCTTTTTAACAACTCACAGGCCAAAAGCCTACGATTCTATATGGAGAAATCTCATGAAAATTTCTTTCAAGACATTTCAAATTTTTATACAAAGCCTTGTAATACGTGTTCAAACTTTGGGTCATTGTCTGGGAAAGGCAACAAACATAGAAATGGAACATCTTTTTCCAAAAATCTACTTTGTAAAAAACTTCTAGGAAGTAGACTTTTAGGTCTAAAACACTTAGAAAATAATTTTGAAAACTTTCTTGACACTGTCGCATTTTTCACATTTTTGCGAAAAAGGAGACATTGTCTCTAAAATGCCTTGGAAAGGTTTAGACCCTTAGAAATAGGGGCACTGTCCTTAGAAAAGGTTTCTGTCATACTGTCATGTTTTTCGCCTTTTGGAAAAAAGCAACATTGTCTCTAAAATGCCTTAAATTTGTTTTTAGACCTACTTTCAGATTTTTCTCTCTTTTCTTCTTTTTGGGAAAAAGTGAAGGTGCATTTGAAAAGCAAAGGTGTCCTCAAAAACAAAAGGCGACACTACCCTTAAAAACTTAAAAAGGTTCTTTAAGCAAAAGCGAAGGCCTGCAACGTGAAGGCACACCACAAAGGGCAGAAGGTGGATGACTCACAGAGGACAATGACAGAAAACTGGAATCAGTTTTGGTTAAGGCTAATGCATTTCTTTTTACTAGACCTTTTTACTTAATCAGTCTCTTGGATTGATCACATAAAGAGAGCAATGAATGATGCAATATGTAGATGAAGAAGACACACACAGTCACAAACAGAATACAGACAGATAGTCTGAGATAGCTCCAGAGCGAGTTTACAGATTAGCCGTAGCTAGTCATACTATTCACGAGAAAAGAACATCTCTCTCACGCCAACGCGCTGATCTGGGAATAGACAGTGCTCAAGAATTGTATTGTAAATACAGTTTTGATATAGAAGAATTTTTTCTCAATGGTTAGTTCATTGATGTGTATGATCTGTAAAATTTGAGTGCATGCTATTAGTAGATAAACTTTCGTTGTTGTTTTATTTAACATTATCTACTGTTTACAAATTTAATTTTACAATAGGTCGTTAGAATTGATCTAGGGTTTGGAAAAAAATTAGATAGCAGTGAGAAGCAATAGCTACTCCTGCTAAGTCAGCTCTATCTGGCCTTTCATTCCACAACAGTGATCTCTGAACATGATTGCCATGACAATCGGGTCGGACAGACTTAGCTTCCATCAGTGGTATCAGAGCCACGACTTTGATTATCAGAGCACATGGCATCCATTAGCAACATTCAATCAAAGATCTGCACAATCCTTGATTCTTCAGGATCAAACTTCCTAGCATGGAAGGTGAAGACTTCTCTCATACTGAAAGGAGAAGGTCTATGGCCCTGGGTTGATGGCATAGAAGAAATGCCCACAACCACCGACAAAGAGCTACAGGAATGGAGAGAGAAGAACGATAAGGCGTGTTGTCTTCCTCCATCAAAGACAACTTAACACTTGATCTAGCCACACTCTCCAAAGCAAGAGAAATGTGGGATGCTTTGCTAACTAGATTTCAAACGAAATCACGAAGCCAAATTATGCTTGTTGAATGTTAGCTGACCAATCTCAAATGGGATGGTAAAGACCTCACCTCCTTAATCAGAAGAATGAAAGACCTATTCCTTTAGCTACACAATTCTGGAACAAAGAATGCAGTCTCAACATAGAAACAGCTCGCATACCTGCTACGAGCTCTACCAAGATTGTTTCAAATGACCCGAACACTACTTGCTAAAGATCCAACGATGACTCTTGAGAAGGCTGCAATCGATATCAGAGAAGAGGTGGAAGTCCTTGAACACCTTGATGACAGAGATAACTCTAATCAAGCTCTCTACATCAACAAAGAGAAGCAGAAGAAGAACTCCAAGCCTAAGAGGGAGTTAGACCAAAGACAAGATCGAAGGCAGCAGTCAGAGGGAGCAAAAGAAAGCAAGTGGAAGAGTAGAAATAAACCGAGACAACAGAACAGTGAAAAGAAGACCTGCACGAGATGCGCATGAGAAGGCCACACTGTTGACAAGTGCTGGCTCAATCCAAAGATAGAGTGCATGCACTATCACAAGAAGGGTCATGCAGCCGTTGACTACAGCCAAAATCCCAGAAACAAGAAAGCTCAGAGCAGACGAGAGAGTGACAATAGCTCATCCATGTGGAAGAACTAGAGTCCTCCAAGATGGCCGAAGATAGAGCCAACAATGACAAGAACCCAGTAGCTTACTTGTGTGTTGATGTCTGTGCGACATCAACTTCAGATACACAAGAGACAATTATTGATTCAGGTGCAACGTCACACTTCGTGGCAATGAGGCACATGATCAGTGATTATAAAAAATCAAAGTCTTCCAAATGCATAATCTTGGGAGATGCTTCCAGACACAAAGTCAGCGAAACTGGAGCGTTGTTGTTAAGCACCAAAGGAAGAGACAGAAGGCTCAACGACACTCTGTACGTGCCCACTCTTCGGAAGAACCTACTATCTGTTGCTAAGATGGTAGATGCAAGACTGAGAGTCACCTTTGAAGGCGATACATGTGAAGTGGTTGAAGCTGCAACCACTCAGTTTGTCACGACATGGAAGTGAAAGGAAAATCTATATCACCTCAAGATCCGAGTACCTTCTGAGCAAGCTCACCAGACCAACAAATCGATGGATATTACATGGCACATGAGGCTGTATCACATGAATACAATTGTTCTATACAACGCTAGCCGGAGCGGAGCTTTCATTGGCATCAACATCAAAGATGCAGCATGCTTGAAGTTCTGCGATGCTTGTAACAAAGATAAGATGTCACGTATACCATTCACGAAGGACTCTTTCAGAACGAAAGAACTCCTGGAATTGGTACACTCTAACATCTATGGACTGTTTGATGTGGTCTCCCTCGGAGGTTCAAAGTACTACATCATGTTCATTGATGACTTCAGCAAGTTTGTAGCCATGTATTTTATCCACAACAAGTCAGAGGCCCTGGACAAATTCACAGAGTTCGTGAATTGGGCTGAGAAATGGACTGACAAGAAGGTGAAGCAGCTAAGAACAAACAGAGGAGGAGAATACATCTCCAAACGATTTGCTGAGTTTTGCACCAGCAGAGGCATACTTCACTTGTAGACCGTAGCCTACACACCACAACACAATAGTGTGGTGGAGAGGAGAAATCGGACTCTCAGATTAAATCCTATAGCGATGCAAGCTGGGCATCCTTGAAAAATGACTGCACAAATCGATAGAAAATGAAATATTAAGATGCTTATGAGCAAGATGGATAAGGTTACAAATCAATTTACTATATAACTAGTGATCAATGTCATTTGTGTCATCCTGTAAGGTTAGCTTCAAATTTGTATCCATAGGCATACTTATTGGCTTGCACTCATACATAGTTAAAAATTTCAACAAATCAAATGCCCATTCTTTCCACAAAAAAAGCATTTTAGCTTTGACTTCTCCGTTTCCTTTAAACTTGATGCTTGATCCTCCTCCTCGGCCTTGGCTCCTTTGCTTTGGCTCTTCTTGGATCCTTTGGTCTTCCATTTGCCTTTTCTTGAGAAATAGGCTTTCTCATCTCCATCATGCAAGGATATGGAACTCATCTTAGCCTTGACATGTAGGATCCTACACTCCTCGGCCACAAGCACAATATGACTTGTCAATAGAAGCTAAGACTTCTTGGATGGCATTGCTTTGAACCAAATTGGATAACTCATCTCCTAAGCAAATGCTTGCCAAAAACCTATAATCCATTGAAAAACGCCAACCAGATTTTAAATTCACCTACTAAGAAATTTTTTATAGGTTCTCATAACCTACATATTTTGAGCACTTATAGGTTAATACGAGCCTATCAAATATTAAACTATAGGTTTTTATTTTCATATAAATTTCTATGGTTTAAGATATTACAAATAATTAGTTTGGCTCTAGGCTATATGTTCCCACAATTTTGAAAAAATTGTAGTCCACCAATTTGCGCTTGACACGGAGACGGTGTACACACCACCGGCAGCAGCGCCCCTGTTGCTCCCGGCGCCACTGTGACCAGAATCCAGCCGACGTGTTCTAAAGCTATCTTCATAAGCTTTACTTCCGGCGCCACTGGTGCCAGCAGTGCCCCTGCTGCTACCGGCGCCAACGGCGTCGACGACACTCCCGGCGCCACTGTGACCAGAATCCAGCCAGTGCCAAGTTCCTATGGCTAAAAATCTTTGTAAGGCCGCTTCAAAATTTTTAACTTGGCACATAACTGAGGGTCGTATCCCAGGACGCCAGCATTATGCCGTCGGGACCATTCGGTCCGTGGCGCCAGCGGTATGTTGTCGGGACCATTTGGTCCAGGAACTGGTTGTCTCCATATCTGTCGCGGCTTGTGGTTCTGAATGTTTCTTGCATGAACGTGAATGGGTTAAGCTCTTGGAGACCGGCCCCTAACCTGTCGGCTGAGTTGGATGGCTTTCTTGGGTGGAAGTTACCTGTTTATGGCTGTCCAGTCTGGCGTGGAGCCAGGTTGGCTTCCAGCGCTCGTGACGAAGCTTTCAGTTGGTTAAGTCTGATGTAAGTCAGACCGCTTGCTTGGAATGGATGTTACTCGTTTGTAACGAAGCTTCGAGTTGGTTAAGTTTGATGTATGTCGGGCGGCTTGGTTGGAGGGAAGTCACCCACATCGGGACCCCCGATCTGGCATGGCGCCAGGTTGGATCTCAATGTTGGTTTTCGGAACTTCAAGTTGGTTAACTCTGATCGTTGTTGGTGAGCTAGCTGCTTGTATGTTAAGTGTGTTTGGATGGCAAGAGTTGAAGGTTGGGAAGCTAAGTCGTGGTTACCGGCTCTGTTGTAAAGCTACCTTTACAAGCTCTACTTCTGGCGCCAGCTATGTCCCCGGCGCCAGCAACGCCCCTACTGCTCCCGGCGCCAACGACGCTGGCGCCGCTCCCGCCACCACTGTGACCAGAATCTAGCCAGCGCCAAGTTCCTATGGCTGAAAATCTTTGATCGGTTCTAGCGGAGTCCAATGGCTGAAAATCTTTGATCGGTTCTAGCGGAGTCCAAAGAGCTCAGATCTATGTGCAATCACCTCACACGATCTGGGCATGATTAAAGAAAGCATAAGAATCAATAAAATCTAGAGAGAGAAAATGACTATCTAGAAAGAGAAAATCCTAGAGAGAAAAAAACGTGCTTTACCAGCTTGGGTAGAGTGCTTGGTATGAGCGGGGTGCCGAATCACACCAATACTATAGGGGAGTGCGGGTTGAGACTCAGGGCGAGCTCCAACCAAGTCTCAGCCTCCCTTGCTGGAATGTTATCATGGCTCTCGCCTTGGCATGCTAGCGCCCCGGAGACTAGGATCGGTCACAAACCTGAAATGCAACCTTCTCCGGTTTATCAATAAAGTGGGATTTTTCTCAAATTGACTCTGATTACTTTCGGGGTTTCAGTGTTCGGTAAAAGCGCCAGTCGTAAGGCCGCTTCAAAATTTTTAAGTTGGCACATAACTGAGGGTCGTATCCCGGGACGCCAGCGGTATGCCGTCGGCACCATTCGGTCCGTGGCGCCAGCGGTATGCAGTCGGGACCATTTGGTCCAGGAACTGGTTGTCTCCATATCTGTCGCGGCTTGTGGTTCTGAGTGTTCCTTGCATGAACAAGAATGGGTTAAGCTCTTGGGGAACGGACTCTAACCTGTCGGCTGAGTTGGATGGCTTGCTTGGGTGAAAGTTACCAGTTTATGGCTGTCCAGTCTGGCGTGGCGCCAGGTTGGTTTCCAACGCTCGTGACGAAGCTTTCAGTTGGTTAAGTCTGATGTAAGTCAGACCGCTTGCTTGGATTGGATGTTACTCGTTTGTAATGAAGCTTCGAGTTGGTTAAGTTTGATGTATGTTGAGCAGCTTGCTTGGAGGGAAGTCACCCACATCGGGACCCCCGATCTGGCATGGCGCCAGGTTGGATCTCAATGTTGGTTTTCAGAACTTCAAGTTGGTTAAGTCTGATCGTTGTTGGCGAGTTGGCTGCTTGTATGTCAAGTGGGTTTGGATGGCAAGAGTTGAAGGCTGGGAAGCTAAGTCATGGTTCCCGGCTCCCTTTGGGATGCCTGCGCTTCACGGCGCCAAGTTCTTATGGCTAAAAATCTTTGATCAGTTCTAGCGAAGTCCAGAGAGCTCAGATCGATGTGCAATCACCTCACACGATCTAGGCATGATTAAAGGAAGCCTAGGGATCAATAAAATCTAGAGAGAGAAAATGACTATCTAGAAAGAGAAAATCCTAGAGAGAGAAAAACGTCCTTTACCAGCCGAATCACACCAATACTATAGGGGAGTGCGGGTTGCGACTCAGGGCGAGCTCCAACCAAGTCTCAGCCTCCCTTGCTGGAATGTTGTTTTGGCACTCGCCTTGGCATGCCAGCTCCCCGGAGACTAGGGTCGGTCACACACTTGAAATGTAACCTTCTCAGATTTATCAATAAAGTGGGATTTTTCTTAAACTGACTCTGATTACCTTCTGGGTTTCAGTGTTCGGTAAAAGCGCCAGTTGTAAGGCCGCTTTCAAAATTTTTTAAGTTGGCACATAGCTGAGGGTCGTATTTCAGGACGCCAGCGGTATGCTGTCGGGACCATTTGGTCCAGGAACTGGTTGTCTCCATATCTGTCGCGGCTTGTGGTTCTGAGTGTTCCTTGCATGAACGTGAATGGGTTAAGCTCTTGGGGAACGGGCTCTAACCTGTCGGCTGAGTTGGATGACTTGCTTGGGTGAAAGTTACGTGTTTATGGCTGTCCAGTCTGGCTTGACGCCATGTTGGCTTCCAGCGCTCGTGACGAAGCTTTCAGTTGGTTAAGTTTGATGTAAGTCAGACCGCTTGCTTGGAATGGATGTTACTCGTTTGTAACGAAGCTTCGAGTTGGTCAAGTTTGATGTATGTCGGGCGGCTTGCTTGGAGGGAAGTCACCCACATTGGGACCCCCGATCTGGCATGGCGCCAGGTTGGATGTCAATGTTGGTTTTCGGAACTTCAAGTTGGTTAAGTCTGATCGTTGTTGGCGAGTTGGCTGCTTGTATGTCAAGGGGGTTTGGATGGCAAGAGTTGAAGGCTGGGAAGCTAAGTCGTGGTTCCCGGCTCCCTTTGGAATGCCTGCGCTACACTGTCTTCTGCTCCCTTCTTGCTCCTGCCCTCGCTCTCCTCCATCCCCTGCTCCCTGCTCGCTCCTGCCCTGCTCTCTCTGTCCCTCGTCTCTCTCTCTCTCTCTCTCTCTCTCTCTCTCTCTCTCTCTCTCTCTCTCTCTCTCTCTCTCTCTCTCTCTCTCTCTCCCCCCCCTCGTTCCTAGCCTGCATTTTTTTTTTGTTTTATTTTTCAGTTAATCGGAAAATTCTGTAATTCTGCTTGAATTTTCTTAGCAAAATGAGCTTCCCAATGATCTTGTATGCTTCGATTCAGCATGTTTGTGCACACGTATGATTTTTTGATACATTTTAAGCCTATATGTTTGGCTCTAGTAGATTCTTTGAGTGGCTCATAATAAAGTTTTAACAAAGTGCATGACATTTTACTTTTTTTTAAATACAAAATCATAGAAGTATTTCTTAATCATTATTAGAATTTAATATATATCAAAATGTACAAATTTAACATTTTGATATTGATTATTGCATCACTCTAATTTGTTGTGTTTTTTTTATCAATGTTTTTAAAATCTTGTTTCTTGAGCATCTCAATTTACTTGTTGGCAAAATATTGCAAATTTATATTAATAACTAGTTCTTTCTATTGACTTAATAAAGCTATGTAGCACAAGCTTTATATGAATCTCCCTACTTTAATACACATAAATTTCTTGCATTTGAAACAATAAACAATTTTTTGTTTACATTTCAAAAAATTTGTCAATTGTGTATGAACAACATCTAACAGATCTTTTGTTGCATACATATGGTTTTGATGTACAAGAAATCTTAGCCTGCTTTCCAAAGATACAACTATGACAGACAAGGAGATCGACCTTATTAGAAGAATAGTCGAGATCAAGGAGCATGGATTGGCTGGACATGTTCAAAATAGATGCGTGATTCACGTGTCCTAAGCGATGATGCCATAGTAATGTCGTATTGACTAGAACAGAGGTTTTCAAGGCTTGACTAGACTTAGAATAGCAATGTGCCAATCTATATAAGTAACCCTACCTCTTGTCAAATACAAGGATCTTATTACTCCTATCAACAATTATGCATTGATCAGATTCGAATTCTATCTTATGACCTAAATCTGTAATTCTACTCACTGATAACATATTTGTAGAGAGTTTAGGAGCATATAAGACCTTTGATAGTAATTTGAATTGATCGTGCTGGAACCACAATCTTACAGTACCTTCACCTTTTGAAAGTGTGAGTACTATTGTCACCAAGATGAACAAATTTATTCATGCTGTAAGACATATAGGAGTTGAAAATCTCACGTTGATTGGTCATATGTTGAGTTGCTCCAGAATTCAGAAACCATGAATCATCCAAAAATGTGCTTTGATCTTTGACCATGAATGTGCTTTCGTCCACTTTGACCTGGGGAGATGATGAAACTATGTCTGCTTGTTGATCAGGTTGCTTGGTTGTGTTCTTCGCTTGGAGAATTCAGCAATCCTTGATCTCATGGTTATTGCACTTGCAATACCTGCAAAACATCTTCTTCTTTGATTGTGGATCTGATGATTGTGCTTGACTTTGAGTCTATTTCTAATTCGTTGCAGCCTTCTTGGAGCTTTTCTGCTTCTGTCGCTTAGAGCCTTTGTTGACATATAGAGCCTGAGAGGAGGAAGTAGACAGATACTCCTACTCCCTTGACGTCATCATCATCAAATGCTTCCCCTTTGTCCACAAAACTGTTGTCGGAAAAAATGACAAAACTACACAAACAGCAGATGGAACAACTTACAGCACAGTTTGATCAGAAACTGAAAGTCTTACAAGGAGCTGCAATGTCCAATCCACTGGAACAGAACCAGCTACAATATCTGTAGCGCAGGCATCCCAAAGGGAGCCGGGAACCACGACTTAGCTTCCCAGCCTTCAACTCTTGCCATCCAAACCCACTTGACATACAAGCAGCCAACTCGCCAACAACGATCAAACTTAACCAACTTGAAGTTCCGAAAACCAACATTGAGATCCAACCTGGCGCCATGCCAGATCGGGGGTCCTGACGTGGGTGACTTCCCTCCAAGCAAGCCGCCCGACATACATCAAACTCAACCAACTCGAAGCTTCGTTACAAACGAGTAACATCCATTCCAAGCAAGCGGTCTGACTTACATCAGACTTAACCAACTGAAAGCTTCGTCACGAGCGCTGGAAGCCAACCTGGCGCCACGCCAGACTGGACAGCCATAAACAGGTAACATCCACCCAAGCAAGCCATCCAACTCAGCCGACAGGTTAGAGCCCGTTCCCCAAGAGCTTAACCCATTCACGTTCATGCAAGGAACACTCAGAACCACAAGCCGCGACAGATATGGAAACAACCAGTTCTTGGACCAAATGGTCCCGACAGCATACCGCTGGCGCCACGGACCGAATGGTCCCGACGGCATACCGCTGGCGTCCCGGGATACGACCCTCAGCTATGTGCCAAGTTAAAAATTTTGAAAGCGGCCTTACAACTGGCGCTTTTACCGAACACTGAAACCCAGAAGGTAATCAGAGTCAGTTTGAGGAAAATCCCACTTTATTGATAAATCTGAGAAGGTTACATTTCAAGTGTGTGACCGACCCTAGTCTCCGGGGCGCTAGCATGCCAAGGCGAGAGCCATGACAACATTCCAGCAAGGGAGGCTGAGACTTGGTTGGAGCTCGCCCTGAGTCGCAACCCGCACTCCCCTATAGTATTGGTGTGATTCGGCACCCCCCCTCATACCAAGCACTCTACCCAAGCTGGTAAAGCACGTTTTTCTCTCTCTAGGATTTTCTCTTTCTAGAAAGTCATTTTCTCTCTCTAGATTTTATTGATCCCCAGGCTTCCTTTAATCATGCCTAGATCGTGTGAGGTGATTGCACATCGATCTGAGCTCTCTGGACTTCGCTAGAACCGATCAAAGATTTTCAGCCATAGGAACTTGGCGCCGGCTGGATTCTGGTCACAGTGGCGCCGGGAGCGGCGCCGGCGCCGTTGGCGCCGGGAGCAGCAGGGGCGCTGCTGGCGCCGGGGACATAGCTGGCGCCGATGGCGCCGCAAGTAAAGCTTGTAAAGGTAGCTTTACAACATCCACCCCACCTTTATAAAATCTGATGTCCTCATCAGATGTCAGATTAAAGTAAAGGTGTCTCCCAATTAAAATGACTATACATTTAAGCTACTAGGCACAGTACTCAATTTACTGGCCACTTTTTATTAACATTGAAGCTGGCACACCACAAGTCGGAGGCTCAGCTCTTTGTACTGAAAAATTACATAACTTGAAAATATATCTTCGTCTGGGAAAAGCGTAGATTTGATATCGCTTTCGTAAAACCCGAGAACCTTATTAATTGGTGACAGAGGCCTTTCTTTGAAATGTTCGCCCCTGTCGCTTCTGACTTTCGACTTTGGAACTCCTTTGAGCTCCTGATTTGTCCTTGATGCACTTTGTGTTGAGCTCCCTGAGCTCCAGGTTTGTTCAGTTCCGCACAGGTATCAAGGCTCCCTGAGCCGAAGGATTTATCGTTTGATTGCCCACTTTATGGTCCACTCCGTGCCTTGTTGCTTCTGCACCTTGATTTCTCTCCTTGTCCAAGCCTGATCTTGATACTTTTCCATCTTGGCTCTTTAAGGTAGGCAAAGATTGAGTACTCCGCAATGCACCTCTCACTTAGCTTGAAGTAGCTCTTTGAATCAGCCCAAATGTAACCATTGACCTCGTGGAAAGCCAAAGTGTCGCACCAGTTTGATCCGCATCCGAACTATCTCTTCGCGTTTGTTTGAAGCACCATGTCCGTCGCGCAAAACTTGACTTTCACAATTCCATCACTGGTTAGTTGTCTCACAGTCAAAACAAGAAGTGTACATCGAGCTTGGCTTCAAGTAGCTCTCTTTGAATCAGAAACATGCACCCAGAGTTTGCACTAATCCGATCTCAACGCGAACTGTCCCTTAGCGTCCGTTCGAAATACCGAGTCTCTCATGCAAGACTCAACTTTCACAGTTCCTTCATTGATCAGCTGCCTTACACGTAACACAAGCCAGCGTACTCATATGTTTCCTCATCATTGCTGGTCCAGAGAAAGCCTATAACAAACTTTCCTTTCCACAACAAAAACTTGTCAACTTATTAGGTCCAAAGTTCGCCAGTCTCCTCGTGTGAGTATGGCTAGGTCACCTTGAATTTGCCCCCATTTTGATCAACTTTAATTCAAAATTTGCCCCAAGAGAGAGGTGTGTGTGATAGTTCCCCTCCACTTAATAAATCAGCTGATCGGACTTTAGAGTAGAGTTCTTCGGACAAAAAGCCTTTCCAACACTTTGCTTCCCATCGGCTAGGATTATGGCTCGATCCAACTTGTTGCCAATCTCTGAAGAGGATCCTAGTCTTTTCCCCTTTGAGGAAAAACCCAACTGATACTGGATATCACCCATGCTCAGTGAGTTTCAGTTCCGAAGGTGGCCGTCCCAAAATGAAGACCAACTGCTATAGAAAATCTCCCCTGAAATTGCCCTTTCCAACTTTTTGACTTCCTGCTTGCGTCTGGTGGGCGTTGTCGCAAATGAAACTAACCCAAGAAACATGCTAGTCATCCATCCTTTGCAAACATTGAGTCATTTCGTTGTCGTTCACGTGCGAGTACTTGAACTGCAAATCCGCCGCACAGATTCTGGATATCGCCCATGCTCAGTGAGTTTCAGTTCCGAAGGTGGCCGTCCCAAAATGAAGACCAACTGCTCCATAGAAGATCTCCCCTGAAATGGCCCTTTCCAACTTTTGACTTCCTGCTTGCGTCTGGTGGGCGTTGTCGCAAATGAAACTAACCCAAGAAACAGGCTAGCCATCCATCCTTTGCAAACATTGAGTCGTTTCGTTGTCGTTCACGTGTGAGTACTTGAACTTCAAATCCGCCCCACAGATTCTGTAGTCCTCTTTGTTTGATGATATCAGCCTTCAAAAGAAAAGGTTCCTTCTCGAGCCATCAGCTCCTTGTATCACAAGCAATCATGCAAACCAGGCAAAGCACGAGTACTAAGACTCACCACGAATACGTACAAGTAAGACACTCAGGCAGGTTTACTAACAAGTAACAAAGGCAAGGTCCCCCTTTGAGATGGTCCTGCCAACGGACCTTTGCCTGGCCGCGCCCATACAAATCGATCACAGAATCAGCCCACATAGGACACCCCTCCAACTATCCGTGCTTTCACCATTAAGCAGCACATTGCCTCAGTCACGCCCCACCACCTTTTGGTCGATAGCCCTTATAGCTAAACGATCGGCAGCTATCCCGCACCGGCAGCTAACCACCGTGCTTTACACCCGAATTCGAGCAGCATCTCTGTATCAATGGTTAACCCGTACAGTTCGAATATGTCGCCCCGCACCCCACAAGGTACAGACCGTGCTTTCACCTCCCTAGGCAGCACTTTGCCTCATCCGCCCTACGTGCAGACAGCGCCAGGCCCGAACCGCGAGAACTGACCGTGCTTACACCTCAAGGGCAGCACTTTGACTCATCAAGTCCCCCGTTCTGCCGACCACCCCGACCGTGGACGCACCCGTGCTTACACTGTGGGCAGCACCTTGCACAACAGTTGTCTTGATGAACCCCAAACCGTGGCCATTTCCGTGAGATCCGCATAGCTGACCGGCCAGTCGGCTCTGATACCACATGTAGCGCAGGCATCCCAAAGGGAGCCGGGAACCACGACTTAGCTTCCCAGCCTTCAACTCTTGCCATCCAAACCCACTTGACATACAAGCAGCCAACTCGCCAACAACGATCAGACTTAACCAACTTGAAGTTCCGAAAACCAACATTGAGATCCAACCTGGCGCCATGCCAGATCGGGGGTCCCGACGTGGGTGACTTCCCTCCAAGCAAGCCGCCCGACATACATCAAACTCAACCAACTCGAAGCTTCGTTACAAACGAGTAACATCCATTCCAAGCAAGCGGTCTGACTTACATCAGACTTAACCAACTGAAAGCTTCGTCACGAGCGCTGGAAGCCAACCTGGCGCCACGCCAGACTGGACAGCCATAAACAGGTAACATCCACCCAAGCAAGCCATCCAACTCAGCCGACAGGTTAGAGCCCGTTCCCCAAGAGCTTAACCCATTCACGTTCATGCAAGGAACACTCAGAACCACAAGCCGCGACAGATATGGAAACAACCAGTTCTTGGACCAAATGGTCCCGACAGCATACCGCTGGCGCCACGGACCGAATGGTCCCGACGGCATACCGCTGGCGTCCCGGGATACGACCCTCAGCTATGTGCCAAGTTAAAAATTTTGAAAGCGGCCTTACAACTGGCGCTTTTACCGAACACTGAAACCCAGAAGGTAATCAGAGTCAGTTTGAGGAAAATCCCACTTTATTGATAAATCTGAGAAGGTTACATTTCAAGTGTGTGACCGACCCTAGTCTCCGGGGCGCTAGCATGCCAAGGCGAGAGCCATGACAACATTCCAGCAAGGGAGGCTGAGACTTAGTTGGAGCTCGCCCTGAGTCGCAACCCGCACTCCCCTATAGTATTGGTGTGATTCGGCACCCCCCCTCATACCAAGCACTCTACCCAAGCTGGTAAAGCACGTTTTTCTCTCTCTAGAATTTTCTCTTTCTAGAAAGTCATTTTCTCTCTCTAGATTTTATTGATCCCCAGGCTTCCTTTAATCATGCCTAGATCGTGTGAGGTGATTGCACATCGATCTGAGCTCTCTGGACTTCGCTAGAACCGATCAAAGATTTTCAGCCATAGGAACTTGGCGCCGGCTGGATTCTGGTCACAGTGGCGCCGGGAGCAGCAGGGGCGCTGCTGGCGCCGGGGACATAGCTGGCGCCGATGGCGCCGCAAGTAAAGCTTGTAAAGGTAGCTTTACAACAATATCCCTATCGCAAAAATGTATGGTGTTCAGTATGCACACAAAACCATATAGCGAATGAGTGTCCAGTCCTAAAGCAAAATATGAGGTTGACACATAGATTTTGTCATCTGTACAATGCAACATCACACGAGACGACCTTTTTCCCATTTAACCTTTGGATTGTCCAACAGAAGAGGAGTCCTTATCAGACTTCTAATCCATATCATCAAGGAGCACCAAATGCGGCATCGAGGAATGGCGTGTCGAATAATCAATAGCGCATGGATTTACTTGCACCACCAGGGCCAGCTAATCAACAAGCGGCTCATGTGAATCTAGCAGCAGCAAAACCAGAGATGCCAGTACCACCTCAACCTAAGCAGCAACTATGGTATGGGCCGGATGAACCATATATGGATTCTGCCGTAAATGAATACTATGCGGCCTACGCAGCTCAAACTCAGTGTCAAGGTGGAAGAAATTATGGCTGCTACGGATGCGGCGAAGGACACAAAATTGTTGAATGTCTTTACAAAGGACAATATACATTCTTCTATTGGGAATGCGGTTATGGACAGTGCTCCAAGAATTGTCCATTCAGACCTGGGACCAACGCACCATTGAACTTCATTGCGATACGATGAGCAACAGTTCCAGCGGGGATGTCACCGGAAAAGCAACATTTCCATGCCCTTCTGTTAGCCGTTACAGAAGCATAGAAGCGGAAGAAAGTGGCTCTCTCACCACCACCATCGGTCACTGATGACCACCCTCAACTTCAGCGCCATATCCAAATGTGAGGGAAGAAGGGAAACAATACCAGAAGATACGACATTGGGTACAGAGAGCACAAGCAGAGGAAAAAACGTAAGAAAAAGCCAAGCCTACGGAACCTCTTGCTGACAAGGAACCGGAACCACGAACGGGCTCACCACTGTGCACTGATCAGAATGATCGATTACATCATCATGAACCACCTTTTCACATGGTGGAGCCCGAGGACCCACATACGGAAGTGCTGCTAGTTTGCTAGCAAGCCGCATTAGCCTATTCTTTGTAGAAAAAATAGTACTTTTCTCAAAGAACACAATGAAAGTTTGAATAAATCAAACTAATATTAGTGTCTTCAATCGGGTCTGTTTCTGTTCTATGTACTAATAGAACAGTTTTTACCTTGATTGAATGAAGCATGCGGAATTAAGAGACAATTTTAAACAATAAAAAATTGAGAAACTTTGATGAAAAACAAATTTTTAATAATTCTAAATCTGAATCATCAATATACATCTCTTGTTGTCTTATTTCGCTGTTGTGTTTCTGATTGAGTGAGTTACAACGAGTAGTGCACATGTATTTATATTGTTACAGGATAGGTCTTTTGGCCTTTTAATTCTATAACAGTAGATCTAACCGATCAGATGGTTGATATCCAAATAGACACTCTGTTTCCATACTCAAATAATTTCTGTTCGTGACAGTTTGTCTCTTTGTGACAACTTTGTGTTTCGCGGATTGTTCGCGACACTTTGTCTCTTTGTGATAGCTTCATGTTTCTCGAATTTTTTGCGACAATTGACAGTTTAGAACATGAACAAAAATTAGAATGTTTCACGAATTATTCGCGACAGATGACAGTTTCGCGATAGTTGAGGTTTGAACAAGAAACAAAATATTTCATGACAAGAAATTGTTCACGAATCTTTTGAGTTTGAAACAAGATATATTTTGTGAATCTTTCGAAGTTGAACATGAATAGAAATGTTTTGAGTTCGAGTTCGTTTATCATCCTTTATCAATTAAGTTGTGCACTTTGTTAGTAGAACCGAGATTTGTCTGATCAGGTGTTCTACAGCTCCCTCTCAAAGTGGGCAGTTGGATTAACCCCAATCTTCTTCGCTGCTTCTCAAACAAGGCTTGATTGATTGGCTTTGTAAAGATATCAGCTGTCATTTCCTCTGTAGGTATGAAGACTGTCTTCAGTATCTTCTTTTTGACTAAGTCCCAAATTACATGATACTTAATAGCAATATGCTTCGTTTTTTAATGAAATACAATATCTTTCGTAAGATAGATTATTGAAGTATTATCCATTAACAAGACATAAGATTCAAAAATAGTATCATCAAATCCTTCCAATATTTGTTTGATCCATATCAGCTCGTTTGCCATCTTAGCTGTTGCTACATATATGTGACATAGCCTCTTGTGCCACAGAATATCTGTCGATTCTTGAGTTTGATTCGCTTGTTCGATTCGAGTTCAAATGTTCAAGTGATACAAATTTTCTTCTCTGTTGCATTTCATCAAACAATTTACAAGAGTCCCTTGTGAAGGTTACTGAGATTTCTGTGTTGACTATCTTTGCTACGGATAGAAGATCTTTATCAAGAGTAGGGACATAGAGAACTTCCTCCAGTTTCTTGTCACCATGATTTGTGTCTAACCACATTACACCAGTTCCATCAACTACATGCTTAGAACCATCTCCAAGTATAATGAATCTCGAATAATTCGTCTTCTTGTACTCAAACAAAATTTGTTTCGAGAAAACAAAATGTGAGGTGGCTCCCAAATCAAGTACTACTTCTCGAGTTTTTGAATTTGATGAACAACATTGATCAGCACAAACATATGTTGCTGAGTTTCTTGTCGCCCTGTCTTCTGCTACTCTTGGGCATTTTGCTTTGTCTTTGACAAAATTTGAATCTAAAGGTTCACTTCGATTCTGCTCCTTTTTGTTTTCGGGATTTTGATAACAGTCTACTGCTACATGACCCGTTTATGACAGTGAATGCAATCAATTTTTGGATTTAATCAACACTTGTCTTCTGTATGACTTGATCCTTTGCATATGTTGCAAATCTTCCTATCACCGTCGTTTGATCCCTCATACTCTTCCCTGATGGCATCCTCCATAGCTTCTTGCAAAGTAGCGTACTATTCCCATCATTTCAGTTCTCTTCTGATGCTATGTGGTAACCTTACCAAGAACCACATGACCGGGAGTTAGGGCTGCATTGTATATCGTAGATGTTTGACCCACTCAATATAGTCCCTAACCCTTTCTCTTTTTTCCATCTTGACCTTGTTGAGAAGGAGAAACAGGTCTTCTTGGAATTTCCTTGGTTAAAGCGTGTGATGAGAGCTGTTTTAACCGCTTCCCAGGTGGATTTTTCTTCCTCTTGTTAAAAGTATAGTACTAAGGACCATAAATGGATCTTTGAATGATCCACAAGGTTGATTGTGTGCTTGTTTAACAATCTATCAGATACTAGTCATCAGAAAACAAGATCTAGTTTAGTAGCTTGATAGAAAACAAGTAGAGACAATCAAAGCATTGATCAATAACTATAATCCAACTCCACACGTGTGGAAATAAGGCTGTAGTAAGGCCTGTAGACAGTGTTTAGAATGTGCCAAAGTTGGGTTTCATTGGAATCAAAAGCAATCACCATACAATGAGAGGAAACGTGAGTGTCTCCTTGAGTCTCCAAAAAGTTTCTATCTTCTCACTATGGAGAATGAGAATACATAGTAAAGACACTTCCTTTGCTAAGTTAGGTGAAAATCCAGCATGTAATAAGGAAGTAGACTCAACTTTCTTGCCCTAATGTGAAAACCCTAGCCTAGATCCAAGAGTCATGCTTGGTAGGTGCATGGTAGGTACAAATATCATCATAAATCATGGTCTAGATCCTACAAAGTAGGAATCACTACCAAATGGACACAACCACTCCTCTTGACTCGTGGTAACCTACTGTAGCTGTGAATGTACAAGTGGCACTTTGGCCATTCAAATAACCAACAAACAATATTGACAAAATGTACAATATTCTACATGGCTAGATTTGCCAATGTAGGCAATGTTTCACACTCCTCTTCAAATCTAGCCTTGGAAATCACAATGCTTTTATCAATAACTCCAATTGAAAATCTAAAATTGACAAATAAATCTTTAGGTAAAGATTTAGTAAACAAATCAGCCAAGCAACTTGATGATGGCACATGTTGGAGCTTGATCTCTTTGGCTTGGACTTTCTCCCTCATGAAATGATGAGCAATCTCGATGTGTTTGCTCCTTGCATGGAATGTAGGATTAGTTGCAAGTGATTGGGCTGATTGGTTGTCACAATAGATGATAGGAATCTCCTCCTCTATGACATGAAGCTCCACCAATAGCCTTTTGAGCCACAAGACCTCCTTGCATGTTGATGTCAAGGCCTTGTATTCGGATTCTGTGGAAGAAAGGGAGATGGTATCTTGCTTTTTGGAAAGCCATGATACTATTCCATCACATAGAAAGGTGGCAAAAGCACTTGTTGATCTTCTATCCACTTTGTCACCTACAAAATCCGAGTCACTATAGGCTCTTAAGCCAAGATTAGTCCCTCTATACAAAATGCCAAAATTCTTAGTAGATGAAATGTATCTAAGAACTCTTTTGGTCATCTTCCAATGTGAAACTAGAGGACTTTGAACGAATTGGCTTAATTTTCCAACACTATAACTAAGATCAGGTCTAGTTATAGTTAAATAGATCAAGGAGCCAATAAGCCTTCTATATAATGTGATGTCCTCAAAGGATGCTTCATCACAGCCAATAGATGCTTTTACATGTTGCTCCATCGGTGTCTCAATGCCTTTATAGTTCTTCATTCCAAATCTATCTAGGATGAATGTAGCATATTTTGATTGACAAATGAAGCTAAAATCACATCCTCTAACAATCTCTATTCCAAGAATGAAGCTTAATAGGCTGAGATCTACCATCTTAAACTCTTTTGCTAAAGCAATTTTTACATCTCTAATTACATCTAGAACATTACCACTCAAGATAATGTCATCTACATACAAAACAAGAATATTGATCATGCCATCATGAAATCTTATGTACAATGATGGATCATAGGCACTCATTACAAAATTGATGGAAATGAGAAAAGAGTTCAGCCTAGAGTAACATGCTCTAGGTGCTTGCTTGAGCCCATAAAGGCTCTTCTTCAAAAAACACACCTTTTCTTCATGATTTGCCTTGATGAAGCCCTTGGGTTGCCTCATGTAGATCTATTCCTCCAAGTAACCATTGAGGGATGCATTTGTGAAATCAAGTTGGAATAGCTCCCAATTGAAGGTTGTAGCAAGACTAATGATCAACCTAATAGTAACAAGCTTAGCCACAGGAGCAAATGTCTCATCATAATCAATGCCTTTGGTTTGTAAAAAACCTTTGGCTACAAGCCTAGCTTTATGCTTGCTTATTGATCCATCTTGATTATACTTCAATCTAAATACCCACTTGCAATCAAGAGGTTTCTTCCCTTGAGGAAGATCCACAAGATCCCAAGTATGATTCTCAATAAGAGCATCATACTCTACTTGTATATCATCCATCCAACTTTTAGACTTACAAGCATCTTCATAGCATGTTGGCTCATCTAACATTGAAGTAAGAAAGGTGTAAGATGTGAAAAATGATGAGCCTTCTCTTTGATCACCTTGATCATCATAGGTGAGCCTCAATGGCTCGGACCTTGCCCTTGAAGATCTTCTTGGAGCTCTTGGAGTTCTTGGAATTCTTGCAACTTGAGGTGGATCCTCAAGTTCTTCTTCACTTGGAAGCTCCTCCTCCATCCTAGCATGATCCTTGGCATCAAGATGATTAGTAGCATTATCATCCAAATCACAAGCATGTCCTTCATAAAAAATAACATCTCTACTCAATATCACCTTGCTAGTGATGGGATTGAAGACTCTATAACCTTTGTTATTCTCACCATATCCTGTCAAAATATTGGAAAAATCTATCTAATGTTGTGATTAGGGGTCCTAAAAATGCCAAAGATGAATAAAGCTCTTTTGGCTTAGTAAAGACCCATCTTAGAATAAAATATTCAAGGTAGGTAGAAGTAGAAACTCGAGCTACCATAGGAATTGCCATTTGTACTTTGCATGCCACATTTAATGCATGAAAAGACTAGGTGGCACAATTAGACATAGTGAGGTGGCTTGAATAAGTCTAGATAGCTTGAGAGGTGGATTCATAACTCCAATTCAACTCAAAGTAGGAGGAGAGTCCATGGATCTATATATATGTGATGTACTCTCATTGAGAAGATGATGAAATTTGTGTGTAATGCAAATTTGGAGACAAGCTCTTTGTGTCCTCTCTCTCTACTCGAATTTTGTACTTTCATTTTCTCTCTCTAGCCGAGTTGAGACATTTATTGTGCTTAGTTTCATGTTTTGTTGACAGATCTTGCTTGTCACACAATAATATTTCTTGTATGAATAGCTTTCCTATTGTCAATCAATGCTAGTTTGATCTTTATGGTATTATTGGGCTTAGGAGATCAAAAGTACATGTGTAGGGCATCCCACACGTGTGAATTCAACATGGTATCAGAGCCTACCTAAGATTTACAAGCAATTGTAATCAAAAAGTTTGCAAATTTGATCAGATTTCAAGCTAGGAATTGTCTAGATTCTAGTTTCTAGCTAGTTTGCAGTTTTCTAGTGATTTAGAGCTTCAAACCACTTTGAATGGTCTAGATCAAGTACTGTACAAAATTTCAGGTGCTGGCACGTGTGAAATCTACCCATTTTCAGTTTGGTGGTTCTCTCTCACCTTAGATCCAAATTTCATGCAAATCAGCCCACTAGAAAGCTAGAAATGTTGTGAAATTTGATGCAATTTGAATCATGACAATTGGAAAGCCAATCAAAAGTTATAAGCTTTTGAAGAGTCATAGGTAGGGCACCTAGACCTGTGGCAAATCATGAGTACATGTCATTTATTGCTTGAATGATCACAAAAATCATCCAAAAGTTGACCAATCTCATCTATATGTAATTTAGACAAAATTTATAGGTTCTAGGCAAATTGTTTCATAAAAATAGATTGTATTTGAGTCAATTTGACATTTTTGGAGTATTTCACACGTGTGAAATTCAGAGAACCATAACTTTTGCCGTACTTCATCTTTTTTTATGATTCAAATCTTGTTGTAGAGAGATTGTCAAGCTAGTGAGATCTATCTCACAGTATTTTGCTTTGTCTTACATAGGATTTGGTTTTTTGCCCTTGATTGGTTCCTATAGTGAGAAGATAAGCAATTTTTTCATCCATCTTTTTTTATTTCCATCATTCTTTATGACTTCAATGGGTGTCTTTCTATTAGAAGCAAGTGAAAGATTGTCAACCTCCAGTTACTCAATTTGGAAGGTAGGATGGAATCTGTCTTAATACTACAAGATGTGATGGATATTGTACTTGGAATTGAAGAAGAACTACAAATTCCTCAAGAAATTCCAAAATACAAAAAGAGATCTAGGATGGCTCTGCATTATATTAAAATGAATGTCTCAAATGACATCTTAAGAGAAATTGGTGGTTGTACTAATGCCAAAGATGCTTGGGATACTCTCAAGTCCATCTATGAGGCAAAAAATACTTCTAGACTTCTAACACTAAGAAACCAAAATTTTCAAAGTGTACAGAGAAGTGATGAATGTGCTTCAGCTTATGTAATGAGTGTTAAAGACCTCCATAGAGAATTGTCATGCATAGGAGACTCCATCAACCAAAATGAACTTGTTCAATTCATACTTAATGTGTTAAAGGAGGAATATGACAACCTTGTTCAAAGTTATGCCATTAAGGAGGAGCTACCAAGTTTGGAAGCACTCCAAAGTGTGCTCATTTATGAAGAATCAAGACAAGAGTATAAACTCTTGAAAATGGAAAGACTGTCTCTCAACATTGATGGTAAATCTCTCTTCAACAAAGACAAGCACAAGACAAGAAGTAAGAATCAACACCAACCCTCTTCAAGCAAGAACAATCTTATTTCCAAGAAAAGGAGAAGAGGATGAGTCCTCTCAAGATTTTACATCCAAGAAGAAGAAGAAAAACATCAAGTGTTTCTTTTGTGGCAAGAAGGGGCATTATGCCACCAATTGCTTCAAGAAGAAGAGTCAATTCAAGCAAGCCAACATTTCCAATGAAGAGAAGGAAGATGCTCATGCAAGTGATGGAGAGGATTTTCTTATGGTCTCGAGTTTTTCTTCATCACCTTTCAAGAAGGATGGTTCATGGTACATCGACAGTGGAGCTTCCTCACATATGTGTAGCTCCAGGCATTCTTTTTCATCCATGACACCTTATGAAGGAGCCAAGAAGTCCATCTACACAGCAAATGATCATGAGTGTGCTATTGAAGGCATAGGGACCATTCCCTTGAAGCTTTCATCATCAAAAGTTCTTTCTCTGTCTAAAGTACTTTTTGTTCCTAAGTTAACAAAAAATCTTATTAGTGTTGGGCAATTGTTTGATAGTGGACTAGATGTGAATCTCAATGTTGATACATGAACAATCAAGAAGCATGATGAGATACTTGCATTTGGGTCTAGATATGGTGGAATCTACAAGCTTGATCCCAAAGAGTATGCTAACTCTTGTGATGGTGCTTTTGCTTCTCATATGTCTTTGGAGGAACTATGGCATAGAAGGTTGGGGCATCCTAACTATAATTCTATGGTTTCCATTGTCAAGAAAGCCAAAGCAATTGGCCTGCCTAATCTTATCTCCAAGAGTTTCAAGCCATATGAGGCTTGTGCCATATCTAAGTCTCATAAGAAGCCTTTTTCAAAGTCATCCATCAAGACTACACATCCATTAGAGCTCATATACTCGGATGTGTCTTCTCATCTTCAAAGAGCAAGGGTGGTGCTACTTGCTTTGTAACTTTCATTGATGATTTCACAACATTTACTTGGGTATATCTTCTAGCTTCAAAGTCTATGGTGTTTGACTATTTCCTAAAGTTCAAAGCTCTAGTTGAAAAGCAATTTTCATTCAAAATCAAGATTCTTAGATGTGATGGAGGTGGTGAGTACACTTCCAATAAATTTCATGATTATTGTGAGCTTGAAGGCATTAAAAGGGAGTTTTCTTGTGCATATACACCATCTCAAAATGGGGTGGCTGAAAGAAAGAATAGAACATTGTGTGCATGTGCCAAAACCATTAGAATTGATGCTTCCTTGCCAAAAGACTTTTGGGGTGAGGCCATCAATTGTTCAAACTATCTTTGCAATCGACTCCCTCATGTTGCACTTGGAGGAAAGTCACCATATGAAGCATTTTATTTGAAGAAACCTAAGGTTGAAAACCTTAGAGTATTTGGATGCATTTGCTTTGTCTATATTCCCTTGGAAACAAGAAAGAAGGATGATCCTTGTGCAAGAAAAGGAGTAACGGTTGGATATTCATCCAACAAGAAAGCCTATCGAATCTACATGCTCTCTACTTCTAAAGTAATTGATAATAGAGATGTAGTTTTTCATGAAGAAGAAAAGTCCACTCTTGGAGGGGCCGAGATCAAGCAACCTCAAAATCTATCACCTTTTGTTATTGAAGACAATCAACATATGGAGGAGTCCAGATTTGAAGATGGAAGTCCTCAGATTTTCACTCCTACAAGATCCATGAGGGAGAGATCCGAGCCTAAGAGGCTCACTTATGATGACAAAGGAAAACAAGTGGATCTTGATTCCACTTATGCTTATTTTGTTTCTCATGAGGAGCCCAAAGATGTCCAAGAAGCCCTCAATACCAAGGAGTGGTATGAGGCTATGAAGATTGAATATGATGCCTTGATCACCAACCACACATGGGAGCTAGTGGATCCACCACCTAACATGCATATCATTGGATGCAGGTGGATGTTCAAGATCAAGTACAATCATGATGGCTCCATCAACAAGTACAAGGCAAGATTGTGTGCTAAAGGCTTTGCACAAATATATGGCCTTGACTATGAAGAAACTTTTGCTCCTGTAGCAAAGATGGTGACAATAAGAATCATAATCTCTCTTGCCTTATTTTTTAAGTGGAAATTGTATCAACTTGATGTCTTTAACACTTTTTTGAATGGCTATCTTGAGGAGGAGATATACATGGAACAACCTCAAGGATTTATCAAGGATAAATCCAAGATGTGTTTGCTATTTAGAAGTCTTTATGGCTTGAAGCAAGCACCTAGATCATGGTATTCAAGACTCAACAACTTTCCACTTTCATTAGGATTTGTGCTTAGTGACTATGATCCTTCTATGTACTTGAAGTTTGACGGTAGTAATATTGTCATTCTTTAATCTATGTAGATGACATTATTCCTAGTGGAAGTTGTTTGATGCTAGTTCAAGAAACTAAAGATGCATTAGGAAGAGAGTTTAAAATGCAAGATCTAGGAGAGATCCATTACATTTTAGGCCTTGAGATTGATTTTCATGAAGAGTATGCTTTTATTTGTCAATCTAGATATGTCTTTTCTATGTTGAGAAAATTCAATATGCAAAATTGTAAAGCATAGATACTCCCATGGAGCAACATGTAAAAGATCCTATTAAAGGTGATGAAAAATCCTTCGAGGACATCACACTTTATAGGAGTCTTATAGGCTCTTTAATTTGGCTTACTATCACTAGACCCGATTTGAGCTATTGTCTGCACAAATTGAGTCAATTTATGCAAAATCCTAAGATCCAACATTGGAAGATGGCCAAAAGAGTTCTAAGATATGTATCTTCTACTCAAGATTATGGTTTATTGTACAAGAATGAAGATCTAACCATTGTTGGCTATTCGGATTCCAATTTTGCAAGTGATAAAATGGATTGAAAGTCCATTAATGCATATACTATCTTTCTTGGAGGCAATCTTGTGTCTTGGCTTTCAAAGAAGCAAGATACCATATCTCTATCTTCTTGTGAGGCCGAGTACAAAGCACTCACTACAACAACTAAAGAGGTGCTTTGGATCAAGAGGTTAATCATGGAGCTAAAGTGCATCAAAGAGGATGATCTTCCCTTGATCAAATGTGACAACATATCGGCCCAAGATCTTGCAAACAATCCTATTTTTCATGCAAGAAGCAAGCATATAGAAGTGGCACACCATTTTGTAAGGGAAAAGCTCATTGGAGGTGAAATTAACTTGGAACATGTCGACACATCTTCATGTATTGTTGATCTTCTCACAAAGCCACTTTGCAAAAGTGCCTTCTCAAAGCATAGATCTAATCTTGGTCTTATCTCAAGATCGATGCTTGATCCACATTAGATACATTTTTAGGAGGAGTGTCAAAATATTGGAAAAATCTATCTAATGTTGTGAGTAGGGGTCCTAAAAATGCCAATGAATTAAGCTCTTTTGGCTTAGTAAAGACCCATCTTAGAATAAAGTATTCAAGGTAGGTAGAAGTAAAAACCTGAGCTACCATAGGAATTGCCATTTGTACTTTGCATGCCACATTTAATGCATGAAAAGACTAGGTGGCACAATTAGACATAGTGAGGTGGCTTGAATAAGTCTAGATAGCTTGAGAGGTGGATTCATAACTCCAATTCAACTCAAAGTAGGAGGAGAGTCCATGGATCTATATATATGTGATGTACTCTCATTGAGAAGATGATGAAATTTGTGTGTAATGCAAATTTGGAGACAAGCTCTTTGTGTCCTCTCTTTCTACTCGAATTTTGTACTTTCATTTTCTCTCTCTAGCCGAGTTGAGACATTTATTGTGCTTAGTTTCATGTTTTGTTGACAGATCTTGCTTGTAACACAATAATATTTCTTGTATGATCAGCTTTCCTATTGTCAATCAATGCTAGTCTGATCTTTATGGTATTATTGGGCTTAGGAGATCAAAAGTACATGTGTAGGGCGTCCCACACGTGTGAATTCAACATATCCCACAAAGATGCCTTTGATGGATGTTGCATCATCCTTCCTTCTCTTATCCAAATATTGGTATACATAGCAAGTGGATCCAAAAACTTTGAGGTCCTTGAGATTGGGCTTCTCTCCAAATAGAGCTTCAAATGGTGTGATTCCTCCAATGGCTTGGTTTGGCAATCTATTGCACAAATAGTTAGCACAAGTTATTGCTTCACCCCAAAATGGTTTGGTTAGAGAAGCATCTAGCCTTAAGGCCTTAGCACACTCACAAAGAGATCTATTTCTTCTCTCACTCACTCCATTTTGTTGAGGGATGTATGGACATGACAACTCCCTCTTTATGCCATTAGAACAACAAAAGTCAATCATCTTATTGGAGATATATTCACCTCCATTATCACTCCTTAATACCTTAATTTTGGTACTAAGTTGATTTTCTACCAAAGTCTTGAACTTTACAAAAGAATCAAACACCATAGATTTGCTAGATAAGAGGTACATCCAACAAAATCTAGAATAGTCATCAATGAAGACTACATAGTACTTGGCACCACCATTAGATTCATGTGAAAAGATATGAACATCCGAATGAATGAGTTCAAGAGGAGAGCTTGATCTTGATGTAGATCTTGAGAAGGGTAGTTTGTGAGCCTTTGAGAGGCTGCATGCTTCACATCTCTTCCCACACTTTGACAAATGCTTGGGGAGTCCAACTGCAAGCTCCTTTGCAACCATAGATTCCATGGCTTTGTAGTTGGGGTGGCCCAAAATTTTGTGCCACAGTTTCACCTTTGCCAAGTTAACACTCTCCACTGCAACATTAGCATCAAGCTTAAACAATCTACCTTGCTTAAAGCCTTTTGGCTATACATTCATCATTTCTAAGGATGCAACAAACTCCATGCTTAAATTGTACATCAAGGCCATTACCCATTAACTGGCCAGCACTAAGCAAATTTTTGGTTAACTTAGAAACATAAAGAACATTTTCAAGATTCATCCTTTTGGATGATCCAACATACGAGGGAATTGTTCCTATTCCACTTATCTTACATTCTTGACTACTTGCAGTATAGATTGATCTATGTAAATTATTGTAAGAAAGTAAAGTGGAGAATATGTCCTTTTGATATGTCATGTGGGAACTAGCCCCAGTATCAATCCACCAAGAATCATTGGTGTTGATCTTGGATGATGGTGGTTTGTTGGAAACCATCAAGGATGACTCTTCATCCTCCTCCTCCTCTTGATGTGCAATGTTGCTTTGTTTGCTCTCTTGTGCCTTCTTCTTCTCGAGACATTCTGATGCAAAATGTCC
Source organism: Diphasiastrum complanatum (assembly GCA_029204225.1). Taxonomy (NCBI): domain Eukaryota; kingdom Viridiplantae; phylum Streptophyta; class Lycopodiopsida; order Lycopodiales; family Lycopodiaceae; genus Diphasiastrum; species Diphasiastrum complanatum. The sequence goes on along the minus strand of CM055100.1, from coordinate 43,148,606 downwards.
TTTCTTTCCACAGAAAAACATTTGTACTTGGACTTGTCTGTGATCTTGCCCTTTGAGCTTGAAGCCTCATCCTCCTCCTTGGTCTCCTTGAAGTGCTTCTTCTTGCCATTGGTCTTCTTCTTGCCTTTGAATGAGAAATTAGCTTTCTCATCACCATCCTACAAAGAAATAACATTCATTCTTGCATTGGTATTCATCATCCTACACTCTTCATCCACTAATACACTGTGTAGCTTTTCTATAGTGGGCAAAGTGTCTTGGATTGCAAAGATTTGGACCAAATTAGTGAAGTCACTCCCTAGACCATTGAGGACAATCTGAACAAGCTCACTATCTTGAATCTTCTCGCCAATGGAAGCTAACTCCCTATTGAGAGACTTGATTCTTAGCACATAAGCCTGTGCACTCTCATCACTTCTCTTCGTGCTTTGCAGAATCTGATTCCTAAGCATGAGAACCGTTGAAGTATTACTAGACTCATAGATTGGTCTTAGAAATTCCCAAGCCTCTTTAGCACTGGTATAAGCTGATACTTCTCTCAATAAATCGTTGCTTGCATTCATCTTCACACAGTGAAGTGCAAGCCTAGACCTTCTTTTGTATTTAGCTAACTCCTGTGCACCTAGAGGTTCATCTTCCTCATCAATCAGAAACTCATAGAGATCCTGGAGCACCATGAGTGACTCCATCCTCACTTTTCAAATAGCATAATTAGTAGAATTTAACCTCTCACTAGCTTCTAGAAGGTATGCTCCAGCAGATCCCATCTTACTTGTAAGATTCTACACACAAGATATAGATTTGTTTGAACCTGAAACTCACAAAGATTTCTAACTTGCAGTGTTTCAGTCAACTAATCCAACAGATGGACTTGTAATCACAGTTCAATCACTCCCTCACAAAGCTGGAATGAAGATAAGATGAAGTGAAAACTACTCTCAAGCAAATCTTGCCAATCTTGGCTATTCCTGGACAAAAACTGACTCTATCTCTCTCATTCACTTTATTGTACTTTCAAGACCTGGTTTCCACTTTGAGAAGGTCTGAGATCAGTCTAGATTGATTAATTTTCATGAACCAAATTCAAAACTAATTAATGGCAAGTGATCTTGGTAGCTTATCCTAGGATTTGCACTAAAAATTACATCAAACTGACACCAGATGAAAATACAGTGATCCAATGAATATGGGATTTCAAATGATGGTTCAAAGATGCCCACACATGTGAATAGTACAGACTTTGATCTTGAAAAAGTTTGGGATCAAATCCCCTCATCAAAATAGCAGCTTGATAGAAAACAAGTAGAGACAATCAAAGCATTGATCAATAACTATAATCCAACTCCACACGTGTGGAAATAAAGATGTAGTACGGCCTGTAGACAGTGTTTAGAATGTGTCGAAGCTGGGTTTCATTGGAATCAAAAGCAATCACCATACAATGAGAGGAAACTCGAGTTTTTCCTTGAGGCTCCAAAAAGTTTCTATCTCCTCACTATGAAGAATGAGAATACATAGTAAAAGACACTTCCTTTGCTAATTTAGGTGAAAATCCAGCATGTAATAAGGAAGTAGACTCAACTTTCCTGCCTTAATGTGAAAACCCTAGCCTAGATCCAAGAGTCATGCTTGGTAGGTGCATGGAAGGTACAAATCTCATCATAAATCATGGTCTAGATCCTACAAAGTAGGAATCACTACCAAATGGACACAACCACTCCTCTTGACTCGTGGTAACCTACTTAGGTGTGAACGTACAATTGGCACTTTGGCCATTCAAGTAACCAACAAACAATATTGACAAAATGTACAATATTCTACATGGCTAGATTTGCCAATGTAGGAAAATTTTCACACCTCTGACAAGTTGAAAAACCAATCTTGAGCCACAGCTACGAGTGACATGGGGAACAACATCAACTTCTCTGCAGGAGTTCGATTGGCGTAGATTTCACAAGCTTGCTAGTAGATTTGGAAGAAACGGATGAGATCTAATGATCCGTCGTATTTTGGTATCTCCATTTGAGGCGCCCTCTAGGACTTGCAAGGGAGCGACATGTATGGGTTGACCCATTGAATCCATTGGCACTGGTTTTGGTTCAGCTTCTTGTTGCACAACTGCTAATTTGGAAAAGTGTGGTGCTTGATTCGCTGTCCTAAAAATTTAGTGATTTTTTAGCACTTAAGTTCAATATTTTGCTCATTGGAATCAAGCTAACTCTTGCAGATTCTTCTATGTTCTGGTCTCACTAAGAAGAAACTTCAGACTTCTTTGCGAGGGTTTTTCACCACTAGAACTGAAATTTTTTGTGTCTGCGAGGGTTCTGATAGATTTTCCTTCATTTTTATCATTGAGAACCTTTGCACTGGCACTTGCATTGGGAACTAACTCTCGCAAGCTTCTCTATGTCTTGGTCACACTAAGATGGAACTTCAAAGAGCTCTGCGAGAGTTCTTATGGAAATTTGAAATTTTTTGGTTTTTTACAAGGGTTTCTACTTGAAACTAACTCTCGCAGGCTTCTACGCAGGTCTAGGACAATACCCTGGAGCTGCTGCCAGTCGTGCGAGACCCAATTCAAAAAAAGTATAGGTTTAAAAATGACTTTGGGCCTCAAGCTTTATTTTAATTACAAAGGGCCCAAGTCTATTATTTCTATTTACATTTAGCTTGCACGCTCATTGGGCCATGGACTTATACGCGGAGGAAGCCATGCCCTCGCAACACATTATTATTGGATTTATTTATTTTCTCACGTTGTGTTGGGAATACCCCCAACACTTTCAAGACATGTAAAACAAGTTTAGAGGACCTGATTTCAGCCTAGATTAATTAGATCTCATGACCCTAAGTCAAATCTCAATGGCATTCAATCTTGGTAGCTTATCCTAAGATTTCTACCAAAAATTACATCAAAAGCTCACACATGTGTACTACAGGCTGTAGTACGGCCTTCAAAATGAGAAACAAGTAGAAATCAATTTGGTTGCATTTGGATCACAAAAACTCAATGCACATAGTGGAGTAGCTTGAGATGCCAATGAGCTCCAAAAATATTCTATCTTCTCACTATGGGAGCTTGGAATACATAGCAAATTTGACTTCCTTCTTGAAGTCAGGTGGATTTCCAGCATGTACTAAGGAAGTCAACTCACTCTTTTTGCCCTAAAATGAAACCCTAGCCTAGATCCTAGAGTTATGCTTGGTAAGTAGCTAGTTGGTCAAATTTTCACCTTAAACTTAGGTGTAGGTCCTATAATGTAGGGATGACCACCAAATAGACATGACCAACTCTCTTGACTTGACCTAACCTACATTAGGAGTGGGTTGCCACATGGCATCTTGGCCTTACATGTGTGGAACCCAGTTATACACAATATATACAATGTTCTACATGGCTAGATTTGCCCAATGAATTATTCAAACTTAGTATAATATGATTTAATATTATCCATTGAATCTAATGTAATAATGAGAAAAATTACTTGAAACGCTACCAACCACCATATATCATTCTCGGACTAGACACTGAATCTAAAATCTTCTTGATCCACTGTTTGTGATAGTGCACCATTCATGAGAGTTGTACTAACCCTCTCCATCTTCTGCCCTTTCATAATTTCTGACTCATCTAACTTAAGTACTATGATTATTTTTCCATTCACTTTTTCAAAGGTTATATCATAGAATGTGACGTGTATCTTAGCAAGTAATTTAGATCAACAAATAAGTTGTTGGATGAATTATAAGATATTAATATTCCATCAATTTCATACACCTCCTCAATATGAAATGGGGTACCGATGATCTTATGCATACCTATGTTTAATGTATCCCTCTCTTTCTTCAAGTGATATGACCTTGGGATTGGGAATTTTCTAATTTGAACTTGCTTAAAGGCTTCTCTAATAAGTTTAAATATTGTTCCATATGCTTCTCTACTAATACCTACAAAATCACATGCAGCCTGAACTATAGTCTTATCTAATCGAATACTTTCTTCTAATCATTCAATTGCTTATATAGCTGCTTTATGATCTTCTATTATTCTAAGTTTATAGATTAAAAGATTATTAAAAGCCCTTGTACTTGATTTGTAGATCGGTTATTGGTGTGTCGTGAAGACATGAAGAAGTACAGTAAAAAGATCTCCTTCGTACATGTTAGGAGCATGAGAATGCGATGTTGTCGCAACCACATACTGACTGTAGGCTAAGCTCCTGCAGTGCCTAGGCGATCCTCTGTGGTCTTTCTTCTTCATACGCTACAGCCACAGTCTCTGACCGTAGGTGAGTCTTGTGCGGTGCTCCTTCGGTCAATTCATTTTGTTTGCAATGCCTTTGGCGGTGAGTTGCAATCTTTGCATGTTGACCGCAAGTGAAGAGTTGGTGGTTTACTTCAGTCTCTTACAATTCTAAGTGATCGCAAGCTAGAAACTTGCGGTTCCTGGCAGTTCCTTGCGGTGTCTTGCTTGTTGAGGTTTTCTATGTGTTTATGTAGACTATAAAAAAAGGTAGACCATTTTTGCATATGCTTGAGAGAGTGTTTTTTTTTTCCTGAGTGAAAAGGAGGGCAGTTAGAGTGAGTAGGAGAAAGATTAGCTCCAATAGAATAATGGTGAATGGAGGTGAGAGAGAGAGAGTGGTGAGGGAGGTTTAGCTCATGTGCTCAACATCACATACTAAAGGAAAAGCCATTAACAAATCAAAAGTAAGAACAATGCAAAATGGAAAATAACTAGCAATCACAACAAGAGCATAAGCATGAAAACATTAGCATAGGAGAATGTTTGGCTCTCCAAAGTGATAGAATTTCCTCCTCTCTATTAGCATGTGAAATGGTGTACAAGAGTCTGGTGCTGAGTAGAGACATGAGGTTCGATGAATCGACCTTTCTTGGAATGAAGGAAGCTAAGGGTCATGAAATCTTCATAGTACCGCCAATTCAAGAAGGAGATCAAGGACAAACATCGACACAGAATGTCGAACCACAGACTCTAGAGCTGGAAGAACTAGATGAAGAAGAAAAGAAAAACAAAACAAATCAGCAACGACAAGTAGGACCAAGAAGGTCAACAAGAATGAGAAAAGAGTCTGAATGATACATCGACAACCTGTAGTGGAGTGCAGACATAGATGTTGAATATTGTAGCTTCATTGAAGAACCAACAACATATTGAGAGGCTATCCAGGGTCCAAAGGGAGAATCTTAGAAGCAAGCAATGTCGGAGGAGATGGAATCCATGAGGCTAAATCAAGCATGGACACTTGAGCCACTGCCTGAAGGAAAGAAAATTGTCGACTGCAAATGGGTATACAAACGAAAGCTAAGGTTAGATGGAAGTGTCGAACGCTAAAAATCTAGAGTTGTCGCCAAGGGCTATACACAAAGGTATGGTGTCGATTATTTTGACACATACTCACCAATGGTCAAAATGGCGAGCATTCGACTACTCCTTGTCTATGCAACAAAATATGATCTGGAAGTGCATCAGATTGACGTCAAAACAACCTTTCTCCATGGAGACCTAGAGGAAGAGATCTTCATGAAGCAGCCTGAAAGATTTGAAGACCTGAACAATTGGGAGTATGCTTGTCGGATACACCGATGTATCTATGGTCTCAAGCAGACATCGTGAGCTTGGTACAAGAAGCTCAATAACCTTTTGAAGTTCCTAGGATTTACTCCTACAGTGCCTGACTGTAATGTATACATGAAAAGTATAGAAAATAAATTTGTGATTCTGACAATCTTTGTAGATGACTCTTTAATGATAAGAAATTGCTTGACGTCAATCAACGATACAAAGACTCAAATATCAGAAGTTATGAAATCACAGATTTAGGAGAAGCGACATATCTGGGGCTGCAAATCAAAAGAGACTGAACAAGAAGGCTCATGCACCTGAATCACTCTGAGTATGTAGAAAAGGTGTTGAAGCGGTACCAAATGTTCGACTGCAAATAAAAGGCCACACCAATGATAGCTAGAGCCAGATTGTCGAAACAAGAATGTCCAAGCACAGAAGAAGAGTGACAAAAGATGGAGGTATACCATACCAAAATCTAATCGGTAGTCTGATGTACCTTACAACATGTATCAGACCCGACTTGGCCTTCTCTATCTATGCATTAAGTCAATTCTCTTCTAACCTTGGCATGGCACATTGGGTAATGGCAAAATGCATATTGCAATACCTAAAGGGCACCCAAAATATGGGATTGACCTACAAAGCCGAAGAAGAATTCAAGCTGCAACACTATAGTGATGCAAGTTGGGCGAGCTGGAAAGATGATAGCAAGTCCATAACATGTGGTTGTTCGATTGCGTGCGGAGCAGCGATAAATTGGATCTGCAAGAAGCAGACATTGGTAGCTCAATCCTCCTGCGAAGCTGAATATGTGGCAGCATCAAGGATGGCAAACGAGGTTACATGGTTGTAGATGATGCTGGAAGCAATTGGCATACAACATAGAGAACCATGCACCATGATGATGGATTTTGAAAGTGCCATATATCTAGCCTAGGATCCAGTCTTCCATTCGAAGGCCAAACACATACCTTTGAAGTACCAACATATTCAAGACCTGATCTCGAAAGGAGAGCTCAATGTTGAATACATAGAATTAGAAGCCATGACTACAGACTTGTTGACCAAGCCACTGGACAAACCATTGTTTATAAAGCATAGGAAATCAATGGGAATTAGATAAACGAAAGGAAAGTTGCATCGTTCAAGAGGCAGTGTTGGAAATGGTGAGCTCGACAATCATCCGCTGTCAATCCCCAAGTCACCGAATAGTCGGACCCCCTATCAACAAGCTGAGGTGCCGAATGTCTTGACCAAGTGGGTATCACAAATAGGTTATAGTCACCCAACATTGGTTTAATCCTATGTCATGTCTATTACCTCTAGTTTATGTACAATTGAAATATGCTAAGCTCTTGCAAGTATTATCCTAAGATACATTTTATGCCATCAAGTTTGTTTTTTCCTCCAAAGGAAATATTCAAACTTAAGAACTTCTTACAATGTGAAAGGTAATTAAGGAGCAACAAAATGGCACACAAACTATAGAATATGAGAGGGGTGATGGAAAACTTGAAATAATACTAGTGGATGAGAGCAAATATGTGTTATGCTATTAAAGATAGATAGAATCATGTCAGAACAATATAAATTTTTATTTGCAAACTTTGTAATAGTGCTGGTATGAAACATTAGAGGAATGGATCAAATCGAATGAACAGAGGAGATTGAGACATCTTAGATTTCTTAATGAAGCTCCGTCGGGAGTTGCTCTATGCTAAAGAGTCCAAGTGTGAATTCTTTAAGCAAGAGTTGCTTTATCTCGGTCATAAGATCACATTAAATGGGATAAAGATTGATGAGGATAAAATCAAGATTGTGATTGAGTGGCCAATTCCAGGAACTGTGAGGCGGGTAAAGTCTTTTTAGGTTTTACACTTTTCTTCAAGAGATTTATTGAGGATTATGCTAAGTTAGCAGCACCGCTTAATAATCTGACAAAACGAATTGTTAATTGAAAAAAAAGAGGAATCAACCTAGTCCGCCTGTTGTTTGGAACGAGGAATCAAATCAATATTCTGAGAAACTTAAAACAATGATTGTTTCAGCTCCCATGTTACAAATTGCAAGTCCAGATTTACCTTATGTCATGAGAACGGATGCAAGTGATGTTGCAGTTGGAGCGGTTCTATTACACATGGATAGGCCACTAGAGTTTGAGAACAAAAAATCCATTGGTCCTCAGTTGCGTTATACTACGTAGGAAAAGGAATTGTTTGTTGTAGTCCATGCACTTAAAACCTAGAGACACTACTTGTATGGTAGTAAGTTTGTAGTGTATACAGATCACAGCCTCTTAAGTATTTTTGTAATCAACATGATCTTCGGGAGAGAAAAGCTTGATGGCTGAATCGATACAAAAATTCGATCATGAAATCCGTTACATAAGAGACAGCTCTAATCAAGTTGCAGATGCTCTTAGTCAGATTGGTGAACTGAACGAGTTGTCATTCACCCAGATTTCTATGGATCTATATCTTTTGCTGAGAGAAAAATATGAATCAGATTCTCATTTTGGTCACATTTGGAACATTGTTCAGACCGGAATAAATGTGGACAGTGTTGAGTCAGAAACACAGGGGACTCATCTAAATAAGAAACATAAGAAGATTGTGGAACAGTTCACCATTCGAGATGGATTACTATTTTGGAATGGAAAAGTTTGTATACCTGGTGATGATGAGCTCAAACGGAAGATTTTGTTTGAATGTCATGACATACCCTGTGCAGGACATCCCGGTATACACAAGACTCTGGACTTGGTTAAGAGGGAATTTTATTGGCCAAAGATCAAGCCATATGTCAAGTCATATGTTGTCAAATGCAAGCCCTGTGAACTAGCAAAGGCTGAATGCCATAAGGCTGGTGGTTTGTTACATCCGTTAGATATCCCAGATAAGAAATGGGAAAGCATATCTATGGATTTTGTAGTTGGACTTCCAAAGACCCAATGGCAAAATGATTTTACTTGGGCTGTAGTGGATTGGTTATTTAAGTTAGCTACATTCATACCAGTCAAGTCAACTATAAAGGCTTCTGATTTAGCCCAGATCTTTGTTGAAAGATTATTTTGGCTGTATGGACTGCCAAGTGACATTGTTAGTGATAGAGATCCTAAGTTCACAGGTCCCTTTTGGTCAGCAGTATTCCATAAATTAGAAACTTCTTTGAGTTTAAGTTCTTTTGATCATCCTGAATCAAATGGCTAGACAGAAAGGACTAATCAAACTATGGAAGATATTGAACTTCCTTATTACATGCTGGAAATCCACCTAACTTCAAGAAGGAAGTCGAATTTGCTATGTATTCCCTCTCTCCATAGTGAGAAGATAGAAAAATTTTGGAGCTCATTGGCAATCTCAAGCTAGTTCACTATGTACATTGAGTTTTTGTGATCCAAATGAAACCAAATCGATTTCTACGTGTTTCTCAGGTTGAAGGCCATACTAAAGCCTGTAGTACACATGTGATTGGATGCTTTTGATTCTTAATGCTTGTTGTTTGTCAAATTGCCAATCTAGATCAACTTTTTTATGTCTAGGTTTTTGATAGATTGTTAAGCAAGCATCCAATCACTCTTGTGGATCTTTTGTAGATCCATTTATGGTCCTAAAGTATAGTACTTTCACATGGTATCAGAGCCAAGTACAAGAGCATAAGCCATTGATCTAATGCAAATCCATTTTTAGCTAGTTTTGGTACTAAAAACTAGTATTGAGAGGGCAAGCTAGAATCTTGATTTTGGTGAGGAGGTTTGATCCCAAACTTGGTAGGGGTCCAAATACATACTGTCCACATGTGTGGGCACCTCTGAACCTGCATTTAATGCATGGTATTCATTTTATCCAAAGAAATTCAATTTGTGAGCTTTTGATGTAATTGTTGGTGGCAGTCTTAGGATAAGCTACCAAGATTGAGTGCCATTGATTAGATTTGACTTAAAGTCATGAGATCTAATTAATCTAGGCCGAAATCAGGTCCTCTAAACTTTTTTTACAGGTCTTGAAAGTACATCAAAAAGTTAAAAAGAGATTAAGTCATTATTTTGTCCAAAAATAGCTAAAATTGGCAAGATTTGATTGTAAGTCACATCATCTTATCTTCATTCCAACTTTGTGAGGGAGTGCTAGAATTGAGATTATAAATCCATTTGTTGAATTAGAAATCTAATATGAGTGAAACACTACAAAAGAGAGACCTTAGTGAGTTTCTAGAGACAATCAAATCCATTTCCTTTGTGAGTTTCAAGTCAAACAAATCTATTTCTTGTTTGTAGAAGTCACTAGTAAGATGAAATCTTCTGGAGCATACCTTCTAGAAGCTAGTGAGAGATTGAATTCTACAAATTATGCTATTTGAAAAGTTAGGATGGAGTCACTCTTGGTGCTCCAAGACCGTTATGAGTTCTTGATTGAAGCTGAAGAGTGCACAGGATTATGTACTCAAAATCAAGTCTCTAAATAGGGAGTTGGCTTCCATTGGAGAGAAGATTCATGATGGAGAGCTTGTACAAATTGTTCTTAATGGTCTAGGAGATGACTTTGCAAATTTGGTCCAAAATTTTGCCATCCAAGACACTTTGCCAACTATAGAAAAATTTCATAGTGTATTAGTGGCTGAAGAGTGTAGGATGCTCCATGCAAAGTCTAGGATGAGTTCCTTGTCTTTGCAAGATGGTGACGAGAAAGCCAATTTCTCATTCAAGGGCAAAAAGAAGACCAATGGAAAGAAGAAGCATTCAAAAGAGGCCAAAGAAGAGAATGATGCATCAAGCTCAAAGGACAAGTCAAAGCAACAATGCTTTTTTTGTGGAAAGAAGGGGCATTATGCATCTGAATGTTACAAGAGGCTAAGAGCACAAGTGGAGGAGGACAAACAAGGAAACCTTGCAAAGGAGGAGGAGGAGGCTGAAGTAGATGTATTCTTGATGGCATCTACATCCTCACCAACAAGCAATAGCAATTCAAGAGACAATTGGTGGATCGACAGTGGGGCTAGCTCCCACATGTCTTGTGAAAAGGACTTTTTCTCGACCTTACACTCTTTCAATGATGCTAAAAAGTTTGTCTTTACTGCAAATGATGAAGAGTGTAGGATAGATGGTGTTGGCACCATCTCTTTGTGTCTAGAATCCTCAAAATGCATGGATCTAGAAAATGTCCTTTATGTACCATCAATCACCAAGAATATGCTTAGTGTTGGTCTACTCTTAAAAAGTGGCTTGGATGTCCACTTTAAGCATGGTGTTTCTTTCATCTTGAAGAATGATGTTTGCATTGCAAAGGGATTTAAGCATGGAAGATTGTTTAAGTTGGAAGCTAGTGTTGCTTTTGAGAGGGTGAGCTTGGCAAAGGAGGAGATCACTCAAGAGGAGATTTTGGCAAAGTGTGATCTTGCTTACATTGAGGAGGAGCATCAAAAGGAGGAAGATCTTGAGGATCAGCCTCAAAGCATGACAGTTCCAAGGGAGTCCTCAATGACAATGGCCGAGTCATCAAATTAGACTAGGGTTTTATTTTAGGTCAAGGGGGGTGAGTTAACTTCCTTATTACATGCTGGAAATCCATCTAACTTCAAGAAGGCAGTCGAATTTGCTATGTATTCCCTCTCTCCATGGTGAGAAGATAGAAAATTTTTGGAGCTCATTGGCAATCTCAAGCTAGTTCACTATGTACATTGAGTTTTTGTGATCCAAATGAAACCAGATCGATTTCTACTTGTTTCTCAGGTTGAAGGCCGTACTAAAGCCTGTAGTACAGATGTGTGGGCTTGGATTTCAATGTTGATCAATGCTTTTGAATGTTAATGCTTGTGTTTGCCAAATTGCCAATCTAGATCAACTTTTTTGTGTCTAGTTTTTTGATAGATTGTTAAACAAGCTTCCAATCACTCTTGTGGATCTTTTGTAGATCCATTTATGGTCCTAAAGTATAGTACTTTCACATGGAGATGTCACCAATGACAATCTTCATCAGCTCAGTGGATATTCTGATGCAAGCTGGGGAGGAGATGTAGACAATCGTAAGTCCACATCTGGATTTACATTCTTATTCAACGACGGTCCTATCTCATGGAACAGTCGTAAGCAAACCTCTATTGCACTTTCTTCTACAGAAGCAGAATACATTGTTGCTTCTCAATCCATTAAGAAAATATTTTGGTTGAGAAATTTACTATCAGACATTGATTTGTATCAGTACAATCCCATAATCTTGTTCTATGATAATCAGAGTGCTATTGCCTTATCGGCCAAATCCTAGATTTCACTCTAGGAGTAAGCACATTGCAATTAGATATCACTAAATCAAGGGCAAGGTTCTCAACAAGGAGATGAGCTTTACGTACTGCAGAACGCGGGACATGGTTGCAGATATATTCACAAAGGCATTATGTGTTAATGCACACAACAAATTTTGTGCATTGCTTAATCTGAAGGTCAAGGCATTCACGGATCCAGAATAAGTGGGGGTGTTGGATTTATCTCCTCTACTCTCCTAAATCCTATTTTAATCTGCCTCCATTCATGCTACATTTTTACTCATGTTGTCGCACAGTCTGCATATTTACATGTAAAATAAGACAGACGAATAAAACGCGACTGTCTGCATAAATACAAATAAATTTCCACAGGCAAAAAAGGCAAAAAATACGACACTGTGTCTTTACACGTGATTTGTGACAGGCAAAAAAGATGACACTGCCTTACAAAATGTCGAAGGTGCCCTAGGAAAAGCGAAGGCACCCTGTAAATCAAATTCTAAGGCATTTTGTCAGAGTGTCGCATTTTTTGCATCTTCAGCAACGTTCATTTCAGCGAAGGCTGATGTCGCGGCCTTCTCACGCTCATCCCATGCAATTGTGCAATCAGATTTGACAATGACAGCAGCCACCCACGATCTCCTACAGACAACACATCCACTTTGTACTTTTCTCATTTGCACACCCGTAAAATTATGTATGTATGTTGGATACCATCTGCGTATCCAGTGTGTGTGTAAAATAGAGCATGTATCAGAAGCCTATCAGAGATAAGCGAAGTAGATGCCCTCGCGGATTGATTCTTTTGTATTGTCAGTAACAGGTTCATTCCTTTCACAGATTGAATTAGCTTTGTAGAGCACGCGGTTTCGTTCGCTATTGTCTTGTGCTCCACAGCATTATTGACATGTATATTTTGCTATACTTAATCTGATAACAGCTCTGTTGTTCTGCATTCAGATTTGTGTCAATATTGTTATGCTTTTCTTCATTTTGTCTGATTCTCTTGTTGCTCAATCTGGAAACCTCTTGTTAGCAAATTATTATTAGTCTAGCTGTTGAAGACTAATATTTAGTCTTGCCTTTTGTGACTGATTATCAGTCGAGCTCAGTCTAGCTCTTCGCGAATCATTCGCGACTAATAATTTGTCTAGCTGTTCACGACAAATTATTCTTCTAATGTTTTGTTAATGTTTGGGTACGTAATCAGATCGACCGTGATTTCTATCACTAACGTTCTGTTCATTTATGATAGGCGTAGTCATGCTTAGTATAGCTCATTTCGCTGCGCACAAACACTTTCTGTTCGAGTTCGTTTCTCGTTCAAGTTTCGAGTTCACTTCTCTTCCTGTTCGTTTTCTTTTCGAGCTATTTTTGTTTTTCACTCTCACACACCCTCTTTCTCCAACAGAGGAAATCCATTCATTGATTGGATGACCCAATTTTAAAATGAATTTTTGGTGGGAACCCCTATTTTATTCACTAACTTGACTTTTAGGCCCTACGACATTAAAAGTTTCGCATAATAGGCGTAAAGTCCTTTTATCAAATCCCTATGTGATCATCAAGTTGGACTTACATATGCTGGGTGCCAAATCCCTCTCACTTATTAACTAGGGTTAGGGTTGCCTCGATATCCACAAACCCTCCAACAGTATCCCCCACTAGAATTGGTGGCGGTCCAATGACACCTCGCGAGATTATTTATTTTGGGCTCTGGTTGGCCTCTCTTCGCACCTTTATCAGGTGGTATTGAACCTTTTCCATGAATTCCAGGTGCTTGGTGTTGAAATCCTTTTTGTGAACTAAAAAGCACTTATTTTCTCGTAAAATCCAATTTGAGGTCGTCCAAGTTGTAAATCTTGACTCCCATGCTCCGCCCAGCATCGTAGTTTGATAGTATAACCTAGCCAATGGCAACTGATCTTGTACTTTGTCAAACGCCATTGGAACATTTGGATCGAAAGCCAATGCTGGAGGGCAATTATCCCATCTTGGTGATAAGGACGCCAACATTGTCAAGTTGTTTGCAGAAAGCGTAGATTGCCTAATAGTTGGATCCGACTAATTCTGTACTCAACAACATAAAACTGAAGTGCGCGATGAAAATCAACAGAGATGTTCCAATTGTACTTCTGGTAGATGGCGAGCCAAATTGGGGTGTAGATACTAACTTGTCCCACTAGAATCCCCAAATCTTTCCATTTGTTTCGTCTTGGCATTGGCACATACTAAGGATCTACTCGCAATTAACGAGGGCTGGCGACATAGCAAAAACTATCTTTCGCCAAGCTAGTTGCTCTCCCAATGCTGGTAGGTTGTCCAATTCTTTGTCGGCCTCAATCTCAAAGGTCTTAAACTTAATTACCCATCCACCCCTCGAGGACTCATGCAGATGTTGCTTCAAAAAAGTTTGGATCTGGTACTCAATGGTGATTGGCTTTTAAAATGAAGGCCTGGACCTAAAAGTAGATGGACCTTCTGCCTTGCCTGTGTATCTGGTAGGACATCTTCCATAGTAGCATCTCCCCCTTGATCCAGGCTTGTATCAAATCCTCCTTGATCTTGTGGTTGAGGCGAGAACTGAGGTATAATAGGGACTGAAATCTGAGGGTTCGACTCTAACACTTGAGCAGCTGCCTTTTCATAATCCATGATGATTCTCTTTCCCTTAGCCAGCTCCGTCGATGCTGTATGTTTGAACTTATCGAATCAAACTTGAAACTCTGCCAATGAAATTCAGAAGGTTTCAACCTTCTTAAACAGATAGTTGATCTCCTCTGGTGAGATAGGACAATCAGGGACTTGAGTTTTTAAATATGTGTCTCTTTCAAGAGTGGTTGGTACGGTGCTTGTTTGGCGTTGAGATAGTGTCGGTTATTCTTCCTCAAAAATGTCTTCTTCTTCATAACCATCAAGCACCGTGGCATCAAACTACTTCGATGATTTAACTGCATGGATGACCCAAATAGTGTCTAGAGTCTGGTGTCTAATCTGCTTGATCTTGTTGATATGTCTAAAAAGATGAATATAAAATATTAGCGGTGTCATGGAACTGGTCGAACTCTCTTCTGGGGGATTGGAGTTCAAAGGGCGCTGGGCTTTGGGGCATCACAAAAATTTCATCTACCCCCAAGCAATCGAAATCATTGAACAGATCCATGAACTTCTGAATTCCCGGTGATGTTGCTTGAGTGTCTGGGGGAGAGGCGGCGTGGGCAGCTGTGATTGACCCTGTGAGGAAGCAGAGGCTAGGGGAGCATCAATAGATTGAAAAATAGGAAGTGCAGAGCGTGTGGCAGCGGGGGGTGGTAGTGCAGCTAACGTGGGTTGCCTAGCACGACGACATGACACGGAAGGCGAGTCGGGAATTGCGACCTCACTACGTACCCGTCGGCAACTAGATGCTTGTCGTGAAGATTCGGCAGGTGCCACATCTTCATAGATGTCTACAATACTGACTCAGGGACAAACCCATGGATCTTGTTAACCAAGTAGAAAGCAAAGATGATGGACAAAAGAGGACCAACGACAAATTGCTGCTTGGTATTACCCTTGATGGCTCTCTTGAGTTCACCAAAACTATTTTAAGCCAGTTGTAAGGCTCCAACAATTCTTATCCAATTTATAGTTTGACTCGACAATGTGGTGCAAGATTTGTGAGAAAATGCGCTCCTTCATGAGGTTGCAACCATCAAGAAATTGTTCAGAAGTTGTGCAACGGCATGGATAGTGGGATCACATATGTGGATTCTAGAAGGTAGCCATCATTGGTCCAGTACAGCTCATTGGACGTATCAATGAAAGATTTAATGACGTTTTTGGCATGCTTGATGTATAATTTGGCAACTCGGCGAAGGTCCCTTAGATTGTATGAGCAAGAAATGACTCAAAAAGTGATTTTCTATATCATTTTTTCATAAAAAAAAATGATTCTTGAAAATACTTTCCTTCAACTTTTTTCTGATTTGATGACTCTTTTGACTTTTGCTCATCATTCTTTTCCCTTTCTTTTTTACTAACTATCTTTTTCAAAAGGGAAAATCAACCAAGTAGTGAAAAACAAAAAAAATATAAAACAACAACAAAACTAAAATTGATAAGGTGTTGGATCAAGCTGGTTGAACTAGCTAAATTGGCTACCAAAACTTGCGTAGTCGATTGCCATTCACCGGAGTATCAAATCGTTTTCCATCCAAGTGTTCTAAAATAACTACTCCATAGTTCATTATCTCTTTTACCTTGTACGGTCCTTCACTTGTGAATTTCAATTTGCCTTTGATTAGTTTCGTCATGTACATCAGTGCTAGATCTCCTTCCTTCAGATCTTTTTTGTGTAATCGACAATCGTTCCATGCCTTGTGATGGGCTTTCTTTGTTGCTAATGCATGAACTGCCATCAATTTGGTTTCACAAAGTTTTTGAAAAGCCTAGTGACGCATTTGTAAGGATTTCACATCATCCAACCATTCTGTTGCTGCTATGCATAAGGATGGTATCAAGAATTCAACCGACATAACTACATCTTGACCATAGACAAACTGGAACGAGGTTTGATTCGTACTACTTTTGTAAGCTATTCTGAATGCCTATAATCGGTTGCATGCAATTTATGTTCCCAATTAGAACGACTTGCTTCCACCGTTTTTGTCATAATGTTGGAGATAATCTTATTGGAAGATTCAGCTTGGCCATTACCCCTCAGATAATATGGAGTACTGAACTGATGAATAACGAAAAAGTCTTCCAACTGAGACACTTTATCGTTTCATTCACAAAGTGTGTTCCACAATCGCTTACGATCTCGATAGGACATCCAAACCTAACAATAATGGGTTCATAAAGGAACTTAGATTTTGCATCTGCAACTTGAATTGCTTTTGCTTCAATCCACTTGGTCATATAATCAGTTGCAATGATGATATATCTGGCTTGAGACCCTCTTGTCGCAGGATGAATAGGACCAACATAGTCAAGGCCCCATTTCTCGAACGGTGCTTGGGATAAAACTGGATGCAAAGGTTCATAATTTTTTGACTAATCAACTATGTTGGGGTATTGTGGGTGAAATTGTGGGTGGAAGTAGTAGCTTTTCATACTCATTGAATATAAATATGAAATAGTTCTTAAAAATTTCAGGTTGGGTATTGACAAACCAATACTTGGACTCGAAACCATCAAAACCAAATGACTCTATAATAACCCAACAAAAGATTCAACCAAGAAAAGATTCTCAATAGATTTGTAGTGCACGTTATGTATTCAGAATACAGACTTTGAATTGATTGGTTGAACTCCTATTTAGATTTATATGCTTTACAATTGTATGACTTCCTTCCAAGACCCAAAAAAAAGGTCACGACAACTAACCTTTTGTTTTAACATTGTAAATGTACAAGTCTATAAGTCTTACATTATTTTATTATTATTTACTTCTTTCATATTTCTTTGAAGATGATGACTAAATTACACTTACATTGAAATCATCAATGTCATATGACATTCAATTGAGTTTTTCTTAGTATGGTTGTACTATGCTTGTTATATTTTTTATATATATTATATGCAAAGGTTTTTTTATGACTACCACAAGTAGGATATAATGCTCTATCAAGAAATCAAGTACATTGCTTGCTTTTTGAATAAGATTTCATAATTTTTTGCAAAATTACAAATCAATGCTTTCTATTATGTGAAAAAAATGTAATTTAAAGCTACAAGGATTGAGCATCACCAAGATGGCCAATCTACAAAATTCAATCAAAGGGCACCTATTACAACTTAAACTTGCAAAAACAAGCCAAATAAAAGTTACATTTACACATAGATATATCATCTCACTACTAGTACAAGAATACAAAATTTTGTGAAGTTTGTGCACATTACATATGTATCCCGATGAATGTAGACTAGCTTGGGCTCCAACAAGTGGCCATCTTATAGTTTAAAAGAAGGTGGGTAGTTATTTTCTATATTAGCCAAAAGTTGTTATTAGTGAATGCCCATTTACCTTTTGTGGGTAATGAATATGCAAAATACCCTTAAATTAAAGTGCCTTAAGGTATGTTTTCCTACAAGATAATATATACTCAAGTCATGTACCTACATGTGGGCAAAGCTCCAAGTGATTTAAATCTAGACTAAAGTTGAGTTCAGCCTTACTAAGATTGAAAATTAGAAAATGAATGTATTTGCTTAAATCAACATACATAAAAAGGATGTCGCAATTTATGACTTTCTTACACTATCGAAAAAATTGCACTACTTTTCTAGAATGATAATCCAAATCAAGAATGGAAATCACTATATGATCTTACAATGGTATCTATATCCTTAGTATGGTAAACTTTGATTTCTTATGTATCTTTTACATATATTTTGAATGGTATCAAATAATACAATACTTTGGAAGTAAAATGCCACAAGTTTCAAAATTCATACTTGATTTGAGCAATCTACTAGCTCAAACTGATAGTAGAGCAAAACAAAATCCTATGATGTTGCTCATGAAATGCTAAATAATTGACTTTCAAAATTTGAAATTATTGATTGGAAAATTGCCCAATTTTCTTAGAATATTTTAAAATCATTATTGTAATTTGTGAAATTGGCATCCCACAAAGCATGAGATAGATTTGCAAGTAATCAAGCCTTAAAAGGAAACGCACCTTTGAGTTTCTAGTGCTCTACGTCACATGTAGCATTGTTAATTAGCATAATAATTGATAGTCAATGTTTGTAGTTGATATTGATGCTTAATTTTATGCCTAAGAAAAAAAAATTAACAAAAACAAGTTAGAGTTAGCTACATAAATTCTTTTTAGAAACTTAGATTTCATTTTTTTTGTCAATGTTGCTTTCTATCTTGAGAATGTCCTTTTCATCATCTTTTTCGATGCATCTATGTTGTGTCAAAGTCGAAACAAGATTTTGATGTACAAAACAAGGGTATTAAGATATGTAGTGAATATTTGAGTTTCTAAATAGAAAAGTAGAGTCTTTTTAACAAAGTATTCTCTTTGGATTCCTTGAATACTTAAGACATGACAGGTTGTAAGATCATTAATTGTACATACTTTTTTGTTTTATTTATGTTATATGGGAGACTTTCGTGTCTTCTTGTTTTTCTTGCAACATGATAAATAAGAATTCTGTTGTAATGAAAGTTGTGCTAATACTTTTTAGGTAAAGACACAAATCTTGTAAACATGTCACTCTCATCTAGCTAGAACTAACCCAAACAAATTTCAAGCTACATATTAAAAATATATATATATATAGAGTACCTTTCTCGTCACTACATTGTTGTCTATTTTGACTCATTTCAAAAACTTTGACTCGAAATGATAAGTAAAAGCCTATATAAATCACTTATAGTTCCTTGCATTGTGCTTTAAATGAACTATTATACTAAATAAGCCATAATTCATGATAAAATATTGAAAAATGAAATCTATGATCCTCCTTAGCCAACAAAAAGAAAAATAGAGTTTCAAAGTTTGACCTTAAGAGCACATATCTAGACGTATATGTGCTCTCTCTCTCTCTCTCTCTCTCTCTCTCTCTCTCTCTCTCTCTCTCTCTCTCTCTCTCTCTCTCTCTCTCTCTCTCTCTCTCTCTCTCCATATATAAAGCACTTTGTCATATGCTTTTTATATGTCATGTTATATAGAAATGAGTGCTTAAATTCTAAATGTTGGCAATGTGTAGGTGCATGTGTCATGCATCATTTGCTACTTCAATGAATACATATTAAATAAAGTTTGCAATAAGAATGGTCATCTACTAAACAAAAAAAAGCTAGGCATGAACATGTGAATGCATTATTCAAGTAATTGATATAACATTTGTTTTGTCCATTTTGCATTGCAAACTAGAAGTTTTTACAATTATACATGGATATGACCAATAGGACCATTAAGAGATGAATGAAGTGCTATATAATAGTCTGTGAAAAAATAAAAATCTAAAAAAACCAAAAGCCTCTAAAATTTGTGGGTTGTAGTAAATAATTGTGTGAACTTCAATTTTGATTTCTTCTAGATGAGCAATGTAATTACTATTCCCAATTATACTAGTCTTGGACTTCATCCACATGCCAAGGTAAGTGAAGTGAAGTAAAGTAGAAACTAAGTTGACTACGCAACCAGAGCGTGGGAGCTGTTTGTGACACCCCTATAACCATATATCTAGCTTTTTCTAGTTGTGAGCCACTTTGAGGCCTATGTGAAATATCATACAAACTATTACGTCATGTCCTATATGAGGGATTCAGAATAGTCCTTGACATGAATAGTTGGTACTCCAATGTACGAGATTATTAGTTATGCCACATCATTCTGGACTAGGCCAGTTATGTAATTAATAACCGGCCCAAATGCTCTAATTGGACCTATTGAGCTACTGCATGGTGATTGATAGCTTTTGGTGTAAGAATAGGAGGTCAAATGCTTTTAGATTGGTCTTGGAAATCCTAGAGAGAATATTCGTTAGCTTTTGGGGGCTATATCTCTTGTAAGAACATGCCCATCTCCTCATTCAGTTTTCTGTTTCCCAAGGCCCTAGATCCTCTGCTCTCTTGCATTCAGTCATCATGGCTCAAGGGTGAAGCGGCTACGGATTCGACTATCTATTTCTTGTTGGTTGTGTGGTTTGGCTCCACATGTATCCTTTTGGTTGCATGCAACAAGATCTTGATATATCTTCATTTGGCGATTGTGTTAGTAGTATCATAGCATGACTTTGCATCAATTAGAAGGTGGAGTCAGATTTCTTGTTTTTTGTAGTATTTTGGTAAGGTTTGCTTGATTTTTACTGGTGGTGGAATTGAATTCCAAGTAAGTGGCTTTTTTAAAGTATTCATCATCTTGAAGCTCCTCCTCGACCTTTGCAAGACCTTTGACAACATGAGAGTTAGATGAGCTCTCATTCACTTTGGCATACTGAGATTCATCAAGGAGAACATATCTACTTACTTTAACTTTCTTGAAGATAGGATCATAATTTCTATATCCCTTGCTACATTCACTATAACCAACAAAAATGCCTTTAAATGAAGTATCATCTTCTTTCTTCCTTACTTTTAAATGAATGTGGACATAACAAATACATCCAAAAACTTTCAAATCTTTTAGATTTGGCTTTTTTCCATACAAATCTTCAAATGATGTGATTCCACCAATGGCACTATTTCATGCCAGTGATATGGTCCAAATTGGCTAGATAGTGATTTTGGGTCGTCAAAATTTGACAATTTTGAGCTAAAAATGGACTATATGAACTAATATTGATCCGAATCAAGACTTTTCATGCTTGAATGTAGCCAAATTATAGTAGATCAGGTCTGAATGTGCTTTCATGTGGATTAGATCCACAACATCATCCCAAAAAAGTTGAGAAAAGGTTTTTTTTTTTTTAAACAGAGTTTTTTAGTGCTTTTTTTCCACTATTTCAGGAGTTTTTCCTAAATCCATGTACAAAACTTTGCATGCATGTTCTCAAATGTGTAATGAAGCTTTGCAGGGTTTGTTACAAAGTTTGGTAGGAATCGATCACCATTATGGACCTCAAAAAGTCCCAATTTAGTGTATTTTTGATGATTTTTTTAGCATGAATAACTTTTGATAGTGGATTTGAAACCTTTGAACCTATATATAGGCTAAAAAAGAGGTAGTATTTTCTATTATTTGGACCCTCATGCACCCAATTTGGTGGTGGGAGGCTTAGACACCGATCTCCAGAATTTTTTCTTGATGGCGCCCTCCATAGAAGCTAATTTTGGTAGATCTGACTGAATCTATGCTTGCTTGCTTGCTAGACCTATTTAAAGCTTTTAAGTATCTTTCGTGTAACCTTTGATTGAATGCATGTGGGACTGGAGTAATGCCCCCTATTAGTTTTTTGAGCATTTACAACTCGCACATGTGAAGTCCAGGTGGTAGGGTCACATGGAAATCATCTTGCTAACCCACTCTTCTCTGTGTTGTGCTTTACAATGACCAATTTGGTGTCCTGTAACAAAGTTATGTCCGTCAGAAGTTTGGTAGTTTTTTGTTCAAAATTTGCAAACTTTTTGAAATGTTCTAATTGCATGTCAGTATATAAAGCAATAATGTGCATTCCCAATGTCAAAAATACTTTTTGAGTTAGTTTACATGTCCATAGCTTTGGTCCATATTGAACAGAGTTCAAAAATCCTAGATACGTTAATTTTTTAAAAGACCCATCAAAGTTAGAAATTGCTCAAAATATGTCAATTATTTATCGAATGGAATTAGCTTAAAAAAGTGGAAGACCTTGTTCAGATGTAATCAGCCAGTAATAAGGTCCAGTATTTTCTCACTTTCAGTTGAAGATTTCAAATTTGTCAACTGATTGTATCTATTTTTCATTTTAAAAAATAATAATGATCGAAGATAATGCAGGTTTGGAGAGAATAGTACCCATGGTAAAGCATCAATCTATTCGCACCCTACTAGCCATAGCTACTATAGAGGATATGGACATTCATCAGATGGATGTCCAGACGACATTCCTTCACAGATACATACAAGAAGACATTTACATTTATCAACTAGAAGGTTACGTCCTTCAAGGCCAAGAGCATTTGGTGTGCGAATTGCAAAAGGCACATTACGACAAGTTAAGCAAGTTCCTAGGGCCTAGTATGAACAAATTAATCACTTCTTGTTGCAGCATGATTTTATTACATGCTCTGTAGACTCAAATGTGTATCTCAAGACTAAAGGCTCAAGCTATGTGATAATAACTTTATATGTCGATGATGATTCTTTAATCATCAGCAACTCAACTCAGTTACTGCACAAGACAAAGTCTCTACTGTATGACTGATTTAGGGCCAGTTCATTACCTACTTGGTATGGAGATCACTAGACATCGCGCAAGCAGAAGCAACAATGTACTTCACAGATATCGCATGGAGGACTGTAAGCCGATAGACACATCAATGGATCCAGATTAGTTGATGGATTGTATTTCCCTCTTTCATTAGATAGGAAATCATTTTTTTGTGAATCCTACATCTATGGCAAACACTCTAGAAGCAGATTTTCCAGATCACATTCCATCAAAATAAAACATGTATTAGATCTTGTACATAGTGACCTATGTGGTCCAATGCCAACTCCATCCTTAGGAGATGCAATTTATTTCATCGCCTTCATAGATGATTACTCTAGATGGTCCACAGTCATGTTCATTAAGCACAAATCAGAAGCCTTTGAATGCTTCAAAAAGTTCAAGGCCATGGCTGAGACCCAAACATCTACAAAGGTGAAAGCACTCCGAACAAATGGTGTGGCGGCGAATACATTCATTCTGTCTAACGACACTTCCTTAATGTACGCTACTAAGAGTGATCTGTCAAAAGAATTTGACATGACTGATCTAGGCACTGTACATTTGTTACTAGGAATACACATCACTAGAGATAGATTACATAAGAAGATTTATCTCAGTCAGCATAAATATCTAAAAAATATTCTAGAGAAGTTTCATATGTCTGATTGCAAACTGATTGATACACCAATGGATCCAAATATAGTATTGACTAAACCTTCTTGTGCTGATTCTAAAAGTGAAGTAGCCGACTTAGCGAAGTACCCTTATCATTCACTTATAGGATCATTAATGTATGCCATGCTCTATACGAGACTAGATTTAGCATACACAATCAGCACATTAAGTCAATACATGTCTAATCCTAGGATCTCTCATTGGAAAGCATTAAAGAAAGTGATGAAATACATTCAAAAAAATTTGGATCAGATTTTATGCTACGATGGAGATGCTATCGATCCACTCATCCTTCAAGGCTACTCCAACTCAGATTGGGGAGGAAATGCCTCAACCAGAAAATCCACTTCTAGGTTTTGTTTCTTTCTAGCAGGGGGACCTATCTCCTGGAATCAAGAAGGCAAAAATTAGTTGTGCTTTCTTCAACGTAGGCAGAGTACATTGCAACATGTCAAGCCTCAAAAGAAGCTATATGGATCAAACTATTATTTGATGATTTACATCACACTCAGTTCAATGTTACCACCATTCTGTGTGACAATTTGAGCTGTATTTCATTGTCTCCGAATTCCAGATTTCATGGCAAGTCTAAGCACATAGAAACCCAATATCATTTTATTAGGAAAAAGGTTTTCTCAGGACAAGTGATTCTTCAACATTGCTCCACAACAGATATGGTTGCAGACATCTTCACCAAAAATCTTCCCAGGATCAAGCATCAAAAGTTCTTTAACCTGCTAAACCTGATGAAGGCACCAAGGCACCAACCGTGACCTTAATAAGAGGGACTTTTGGAAATTAAGCTCCCAGTTTCCTCCTTGGTGAAGCAATGTATTCAAGACTCTTCCGACATATATTTGAAAATTGGTCTAGGATCAGATGCAACCTATCTTGGTTTATTATCTACTCATCTGATACTTGCAGGAATTATAAATCTCTATTTTGCTACCTGCATTTTTGGTCGTGTTTTTGAACACAGATGCAGACCTGCAAAACTACTCTATTTTTGGGTGCAGACTTTCACCTGATAAAATACACGGGATTATGCTCACAGACCAAAGTCTGGATCAAAGGGTAACCAATCTTGATATATTTCAACATTCGAATGTCAAGAATCTGACGTACATTGAAGGCCTGGAATCACTTCAATATGATACGAATCTTTTTCCAGTTCAAATGCTATCTATATGCAGTCAGCTACAAACTCACTACGGTTTTTACGTGCTAACGCAACGAACCGCCAAGGCATCGCAGGAGTCACAGTCATCATGCGAATTCTTCTCACCGAAGGAAATCACAAAGATGGCAATTGCGGTCCACATACAATTGCGATAAGCACCATCATCTCACGCTCGCAAATCGGAGTTCAAAACCTAAGTGATGTACACATGTATAGACGTCGTTGTACACTATTTCACGACCTAGTACACACTTAGAGATAAACTGGTCTTGTAAATATGGATTAGTTAAAAAAATGTATCTTGTAAACAAACGAAAACTTCATGTATAAATACATCTCCAGCTCTCATTAGCTGAGAGTGCACAAGAGCGGAAGATTTAGCAGTTATGTTACATCTCTATTTTAGACCCTATATTTGTAACATTTTTTCATCTGTGTTTTACGAAGGCGTTTGTATGTTGTGATCTAATTGCATTACTCTACTTTGCTTGTCTCGCTCGTTCACTCACTCTGACAGATCACGGACGTCTCTGACTCCTCTGTATCTGATCAGACTATGGGCGTCTCTGACGCCTGAGGAACAAGCGTAATCTCTGCACCATAGTTCTTCGTTCCGTAATTGAACATTCCAACTCTAATCACGGCTAGTAACTCATACACTCTTCAATGGATGTGATCACCAAGATACCTGATCGCGAAATTGTTTTTTTAAACCGGTCCTATATCGTGACGGGAGCTGTTCCGCACTATTTCTCTTTTCTCCCGTTCGGTTTGAACAAGTGGTAACATAGTGGGCTTCTAGTTCCACCTCCTTCATTCGTTCCATCTTTACCTACCGATTCACCACCAGTAATCGCTCTAGACTTGGAGGAGGATAGTGATACTTTGTCTGCATATTGCTTCTAGCTTGTCTCTCCCTTTTTAACCTTTTCTTTCTTGTCACATTTTCCATTTTGAAAAATCGACATAACTAGGCTTTGTAGGTAGGTAGAATGGAGAGAACTAGTGCTCAACAAAATCAGACTGACAAACTCGCATGATAGAACTTTTGGTGATTTCTTACATGGGCATGCCCTTCTATGAGTAAGTCCTCAAAAAATTGAGAAACTTTAGAAAATGTAGAAGGATAACTCAAAACAGAAATGCGGCTCCATGCTAGAGGGTAGTAGATGGGCTCTAGATTTAGCGGGCATAAGCTCGGCTTCTTAAGCGCTGGGAATCTTCTCGGCCATTTTGGAGGGGAGAGGGGACGGGGCGCGCTGGATTTGGAGGTGGGCTTCGTAATGGCGGACGTCGAAGTTGAGCTTTAGTTTGCTTGAATTTGTCTCCTATATTTTGCGCTCTCTCTCTCTCTCTCTCTCTCTTTCTTTCTTTCTCTCTTCTCGCGCTCTTCTCTCTCTCTCTGCTTTGCTTTTAGGATTGAGCAGCCAGAGCTCGAACCTCGCTCGTCTCTCTCAGCCTTCCTCGCACGCACGAAAGCAAGGGTAAGCGTGCCCGGGCTCCCGCTCTTTATCGCCATCGCTCGTACTGATTCAGCTCTCTCGCTCGATCCTTGCTGCAGATCCTCCTCATTCATTGAATATTTCGGTTTGCCTTGTTCTTTCGCTTTAGCTCTGCTGTGTGTGTGTCAACTTCGAGCTCAGAAAGAGGTCTTGAGAAGGCAGGCGAAGCATGCGATTGATTCCCAGTAACCAGCTGTGGACTAGCTGATATAGAAGGATTCTAAGCTCTATTCGCATTGCAACCAACTCAAAACACTTTGTGTTAAGAACACTGATATAAGCTCTTGCTTGAAGACCAACGGTGGCTATTCTCGATCAACGCAAGGACTGTGCATTATCCGTTGGAGGGAGGGCAGTGTCTTGGCCATTGGTGGATATGTCAGCTGGTTTCTAAATTTTGTTTCACGTCGTTTGGAACAAGTGTTGAAGATTATATAGAGGAACCTTGTGGCTGCTGTGGTGAAACATGGATAATATGGACGGGCTGCTATGTGCAGAAGAAATGGTTGAAAGCCCCTGGATCGGGGAAACTGCCGAGTTTATCCATTGTAACCTTGCTGCAGACCATTCAGAGGATGATTGCGGATTCTTTACTGAGTTTCCTGTGCAGGACGATGCTGCAATAGCTTGTCTTTTAGAGAAAGAGCTTAGCCATATACCTGGGAAAGGCTATGTGGCTGCCTTACATTCGGCGGATGTTTGTTCTGCTAGATCGAATGCTGTGCAGTGGATGCTCAAGGTATTACAAAGATAGGTTCCATATACTTGTATTCAATTATATGGCGAAGTTTGTTTCCAATATCTTGCATCGCTGAGTCTTTGTTTTGCATTGCTAGGTGCACAGGCTTCACAGGTTTGGTCCTCTGACTATCACGCTAGCAGTAAACTATCTGGACCGCTATTTATCGAAGCATGTCCTTTCACGGGTAGTCAAACCCTCCAAACTACCTTTTCAAGAAAAGTGCCAGTATTTTGTTCTCCTAGGATTATAGATGTTTCAATGCTCCTTAGTGCTTTTCACAAAAATAGATTTGCTAATACTTTATCTGTGGTGAACAGTCTTGGAAAGCTTGGATGATTCAGCTTTTATCTGTTGCCTGCGTATCATTAGCTGCTAAAATGGAAGAATTGGAAGTACCATTGCTCCAAGACTTACAGGTGTGCTTTCTCTTCATTCCTTGCTTACATAATAAACATTACTATTTTTCTTTGGTTTTTCTTGAAACTTGAACAGCAATGCGTTAGTGCTTTCGCAGATTGAAGGCGTGGAGAACATATTTGACGCCAGAACCATTCAACGCATGGAATTGGCTGTGCTCAGCTCACTGGGGTGGCGCATGAGCTCCGTTACAGCATTTGCGTACGTCGATTTCCTGTTTCACAAGCTCGCCTTAAACAGAGACATGCAGAAATCATTATTGACACGGGTCACAGAGCTCGTTCTGGGAACTCTACCAGGTACGATCACAACGCATTCATCATTCTTCAGTACGTGGATCGCAACGATATGCTTCCAAGCCAATGAGTGTTGATGCTATTCTCTGTTGTTGACATGATGCTTTGCCTTTTACTGCATTTTTGCAGAACCAGATTTTCTTGATTTTCGCCCGTCTATTCTTGCGGTCGCGGCCACGGGGTGTGCGCTTGAAGAAAGTATTCCTCTACAGGCTGAAATGCACAAATTCAATCTGTCCAACCTGTTTCCTGTAGAGAAGGTAAGCTAGTGCAGCTACTAATCTCTTTATCGATGATATCATTCATTTAAGATTTGCCGCTACATGCAGTAGTCTTATCGCACTTGATTATCTGGCAAAACAGGATAAACTGGAGAAATGCTACATGCGAATGGAAGAACTGGTGGTGGATCCTCTTTGTCCGATAACGTCAGTGAGTAACGTTGCTGGAAGAAAATCTCCGGCTAGTCCCGTCAACGTGGCCGAATTTTCTCCTACTGTTGAAAACCTTGGAGAGCTGGAAAGAAAAACCTTGGACTGGCCTTGCCTAGGTCAATCTTACACTGGACAGACTGTTCTTGTAAGATCTTCATTCGCCACATCAAGAAAGAGGAAAATAAGCGAGATTTTCAAGTAGGCACGGATCCGCGATGTAGGAGCTGCATACTGGAACATCCGCCCACTTGAAACTGATTCTGAAGACTGTTCTAATGTCAATTCTTTATTGTTATTCTGCAGCGTCATAGGTTATGTTTTGATGCTTCTTGCACTTGTCTAGTAGTGGGAACCACTTTCTGCAAGATCTGTGCGCTAGCTAAGCAAATTAGATCCCATAATACTGAGCACTCCTGCTCAAGTCTTTCTGTACAATGTGCATTAAAAAGTATTGCCAATACGAACTCTGTAAGACAACGAAGTGATCAGGATGCTCTTAAACTCTGCAAGGACCCTTGTGGCAATGTCTCATTTGAAAGCCTGATGATCCTTTCTTATTGAACGATGAAGGTCTGTGTAGCGATTGTCATGCACCTGATCTTTCTGGTCTTGCATGTACCTGCCTTATAAGTGTTGGCTGGATCTGGAAGTTTAGGCTTGTCTGCGGCATGTTCCTGATTGGAAAAAGTGGTAAGCGTCACCACTCTGCGATGTGGTCATTGTAATCGAGTCAGGAATGCTTCTTTACGTGAAGCCTGATAATGATTGGCTGTCGTAATATGAGAAAATGGCCTTTTCGCTGTTCTATTGATGGTTTATATCTCGATTTGTACACATGCTGGAAGCTTCACAGAGTGCTCTTCATGGCAAGCAGGTTCTTTAATGGTCGTAGTGGTATTTTTCTAAAAAGCAATTTGTCTATGATATTGATCCAAAGTGGTTTGACGATCGGCTTTAAAATTTCATCGTTTACAGCGAGCGGACTTATTTGCATTACTGCAAATTTGTCTCTCATAATAGAGCGATTCCTCCTCGTTGCCATTCTTATTTTTTCGTCACCTTGCTGAGCTGACGTATGTTTTGTGGTGATTCAATACGCAACAGTTCTGTATTACCGTGATATGCATAAATTCAAGCATTCTGCCTATGGAACGGAAAGGATGTCTGATTCAATCTAGAAAGTCAGCTCATCAGTACTGTACTGGCATGCGAAATCAGTAGATAATCATTAGATCTGGGTGGAGGTTTTACACATTAGCAGGCGAGAGCGCTTTGCTCCTGAAAACAGACCCTAATTATTCCTGTTTCTGATTGACAGTTTCCAATCAAGTTAAGAGTGCCTACAGCAATTCATCTTGAAATGGCTTCCTCCAGCTTAAGGATGATGTCTCCTGGAATACGTTTCATCCATCCTAAGATAAAAAGATCAATTGCTGCAGGCTGTAGCAAGCCGGTAGCATAGAAATATATTCTAGTAACGGACCTCCTATGAAATTTATCACCATGCATGGCTGTGTTTTATATGCCAGCTTCAGCATTTTATAACAAACCTGAATTTGTGCCTTTAATTGTCATGGTCGTTCCATATTTGCAAATCACTTAAATCAGTTGAAATACTTACAGTCGATGAGGTTTTGCTGGCAGAGTTAGTTTTAACAAAACACCCGACTCCAAAACAATGTGTTTGCAGATGGCGCAAAGCAATATTATGGCTCCAGATGCCCACGGTAGGGATCACAACAGTATTTGCGAGCAAGCCAGTTACAAGTAGCACTTACTTATCGTTCACAAGTCCTATTAAACGCTTGCAAAATTAAGTTTGCAACAGCGGCTTCCTTTCCTATATATTTAACCTGCTTTAACGTCCTCAACCGTCTGCAGTTCAGCTAGAGTTGGAATCTGGAATTATTCCTCGATCGAGTAGCGGCGTGCGATGATCCTTCAAGACTATGGCTAGGTTCTCGACCCTCTAACCAGTCTTTTCACATGTTCGTTAACTTCATTGGTAAAATGTTGCAATAAAAATAAATTAGTTATCGAGACTAGTAACTGCAGCATTACGAGCCCACATGTGCTTTAATAACTTTCAAGTGAAACATCGTGCATTTCGTTTGGCTCACATTAGATAAGGATTCCCATGTATAAAATGCTAAACTAACATACTCAAAATGAGACATTTATATGCTATGCATTGAATGTATTATGGAAGGTGCCGGACAGTCGACATTTTGCCCGGTAAGGATTTTCAGAATTTTTTAGGCGAGTCCTGAGGGGCCAAGCTTGAAACTTTTTGGAAAGTCGAACTCGGCAGTATGTCGTGTGCTCGACAGATTTCATTGGATAATGGATATTTTGATTTTTTTCACATGTACATTATGAAGTGTAATAAGCAATTCTACTTTGTCGACCAGTGTGGAATTGCTGAGTGGCAATCGTACATTTGACGCCTAACACGTAGGTTGGAAAGAGCAACATAATGACTTTGAAAAAAAGAGATGCATATTTTACTTTTTAAGATGTTGGAAACCCAGGCAAAATAGTCACAAAGTACCCATTAAGTTCACGTAAATATTGAACTAATGCATCTACACCAACGCTTGCAATAAACATTTTGTCCCTACACCTTGAACACAACTTATTAATAAGCGTAAGTTATGGACATTTTAGAGACTCGTGGGCAAAAAGGCTATTGTCTCTATGATGTCAACACTTAGATTTTTGAGGCAAAACTTTTTTTTTGTTTGAAGTAGTCAATATCCATTTTTTAGCTTTATCTCCATAGAACTTAGCTATTGTGATGGTACCTAGGGTGGTGACATGATTATGTTGATGCTAGTATATCATACTATTTAGATTGGTAAATTAATAGTAGTACCTAGCAATTCATTAGGAATTAACGTAAAGTTATGTTAGCATTAGGTAGTGTTTATTTGTTGGCGATAAAATGTTTATTAGACTATAGATTATCACATGAATTTCTAGGTGGATAGAGAGTATCTCATTGGCATGGCGAATGGTGGTTCATATATTTTGGCAATTTTAGTTCACAGTGCAAGGTTTACTTTTTCTTCTTTTGATTTGCAATGTGCTCATTTGTGTAGCTATTTGAATCTAAACTTGTGAGTAATGAATGTTGCTGAGCTGAATACCTATATTAGCAAATTCACTATTTTAGGACAAAAAGATTAGTAGACAAGGCGTTCATTAGAAATATTGAATCATCTTTTTACTTGGCATTGATGTGGGGGTGGATTTCATCAAAGAATTTGTTGTCAAGATCACTAGATTACACATGTCGGTTGCATCCACTTTTAATGGATTTATATTTACAATAATAATTCTACGGTTACACACACACACACCCACTTCCACGCATATAACCATATACATATATAGCTTTATATGGACACACACACACACACACACACACACACACACACACACACACACACACTCACTCACTCACTCACTCACTCATGTTAAAATCAAGTAATACTAAGCCACTATTATGGATAAGTAAGAAAAAAGAAGCCTTGTTTCGGTTGTAAGTGTCATTATGGGAGGACAACACTAAATCTAAACCCAATCCAGCACATGATAAAATTTGTATCTAGACAATTGTTAGGGGTATTTATGGATGGAGATGGTCGAGGAAAGGCCACTTCTAATCTTGATGGCTCACTTGACCGCCCCGTGCTCCTTTTGCCAATGGAAATTTTTTAGGCCTCTAGGAGTACCGTCGGAGGAGGGTGAAATCTATATTTATAACGATGTTCAATATGTTGGTACAACTCCCATTGTCATTGATTACCGTCCTACTGGGTGTGGAGGTGGTTCAGAACTATGTGTGTGTGTGTGTGTGTGTGTGTGTGTGTGTGTGTGTAGATAGCACAAGGTCTCATCATTAGTATATTCTCATCCTTTCTAGAGCATGATGACTTGACTTATTTAGACAACATTTTAAAATCCTAGATGTAGACTTGGACTCATAAACCTTTTTCAAAGATTCCTCGGTCTCACTAGATGTTGGGCATACCGTTGCTGAATTATCCGAGGGTTGAAGTTGCAAAAAGCAGTCTCATGATCAAGCAAATTACACAAATTGCATACAATGATTTCCATTCGTTTTTTCAATTGAGGACACTCATTCACTATGTGATTTCCTGTGCAAATAGAACACTAGACATTTTTCCTGGTAGGAAAAGTCTTGGCAAACTTTTCAGGTTCCTTGTTCGCTTGTCCGTGGAAATCTTCCAATGCTTTGATCTTCTCATCAAATTGCGACTGCAACTTTTCCATCCATTCCTGCTGGTTCTTTTCAAGTTTCTCGAACTCATTTATGCAGTAGCGTTGGCATTTGTTGATGCAATAGTGGTGGATGTCGTAGTAGTCTACCTTGCTGTATAAGACAACATACTGATATTCGGCTCATCATCGAAATCTTCATCCTTCTCCCAAATTGCATCGTCCATAGCATTTTGCAAGAGTGCATACTCATTATGGTGTTTCAGCTCACGTCTGATCTGTTGGTTTAGGTAGACCTGACAAAAACCACATAATCATGGCATTTTCGTTAATCAGCTCATGTTCGCACTCAGATCTGAGGCGTTTCACTCGTTCAATATAATCTCGAACCATTTCCCGCTTTCCCATTAAAAGTAGAAAAGGATCTTCCATAAACTTCCACGGTTTGAACCATGTGATAAGGGCTCTTTTAACAACCTCCCAATTTGTATGCTCAGTTTCATCTTACCAATCTTGTGATGCGCTTGCTAAGGCCATAGGAAACAGCTTAAGTTTATCTTGAGGGAAAATTTTGCCATAGACTTCACAGGATTCAGCATGGATCTAAAGAAATCTAACTGGATCTGTTAATCCATTATATTTGGGTAGATCCAAATGGGGTGCTCTTCTAACAATAATATGATTGACTTCCTGAGGAGCACCTCCAGGGGAAGCCATCGTCACAAATTCAAATCAAGCAGACAATGAGATTGGATCTAGATTTTTCAGTCAAAAACTATCTCAGATCAGATCTTCTAGATCTATTTCACTTTTCAAGAATCTGATTCTATATCGTGAAAAAGATTTCGAAATTCAATCAATCAATACTTCCAAAAATGAGAAATTTCTCAAAATCCAAATCAGAATATATCAGAGTTGACCCAAATTTTGACAGAGGCTTGATTTGAAAAATCAAAACCTAAAAATAGGACTGGCAAAGGTTTCCTAGGCGAAGGTTGGCTCGACGAAGGTTCAACAGTGCTATTTTGAGCTCTAGGTCCTAAATACAGTTTTAAGATGACGAAGACCAATGTAGGTCTTCCCCTTAGTAAATTAGATGTAGATGAATTAGAAAATAAGGGTGACAATGTAGGAGGAGGGGGGGGGGGGGGGGGGCATTCAATATTGGATGGAGTTTTTCCAGGCTCCACTTTTTATAGATATTGCATTGTTTCTGTTTCAATTCATGGATTTATTTGATGATTGACATGGCTTTTTATGTTAATACTATTATGGCAATAACTACACTCGAAAATCGCTTATTTTCATGCTTTGAATGAAATGACTTTCATAAACAAAAATGTTTATGGATGTCAAAGTCATGGTACGAAATGTACCTATAGCAAGATAACAAAAACTATTTTACTGATTTCTTTCCTCCCGCACTGAAAACATGCATTGGCAACTTTGGCTACACATATGATGACTTTGTTGTTTTCTTTAATTTGTTCCGCTTTACGGTGTTTTTCTTTGAAGTACTATATGCTTTCATCTATGTGATCCCAAATTTGTAGCATGTGCAACAATGATCTTATTCAGGATCTTACATAATATTTTGTTCGCTCTCTCAATAAACCCATTGGCTTTCGGATTATAGGGGGTTGTTTTTATGTGTTTGATCAGAAAATAGGTTGTTAGCAATTGAATCGTATCGTTTAGAAAATGAGTACCCCGATCACTGACTAACTCAAGAGGACAACCATAACGTGTGATTATAGATTTGAATAGGAAAGCTGCAACAATTTTCGCATCATTTCGTTTTGTTGCTTCAGCTTCCACATTCTTCGTTGCATAATCCGTCGTGACCAAAATATATTGACACTTAGTGTGTCTGGTCACTGGCTTGATTGGACCGACAAAGTCAATCCCCCACTTTTCAAATGGTGCAAGTGTAAGGATTGGCGTCAACGGCCAATTCATAGCTTTCATTGTTTACCAGATCTATGGCCTGGATCACAAGATTGAATATATTTAGAGACATCCTTAAGCATTATAGGCCACCAATATTTGGCGATCAATATCTTACTAAAATTGTCCTTCATGGCGAATTCTCCACATAAAATGAGAATACAAAGACACTTTCTCCGCGTTGGTACTACTAGAAGTCCAAAGAGAGGGCTAGAAGTCAAATTTGAGGTATTAAAGACAAAGTGAACCTTTGTGAGTTTCTAGGTTCAAATCAAAACCAATTTTCTTGAGCATTGTTTTGTAGGATCCTTTCAAAAAGTTCTTTTGAATCAAGATCAAGGAGATCTGGCTACTTGAATATTTGTGCATTTCAAATAAGTTTCTAGGCGGAAAATTCTGGAAAAGAACTTAGGGAGGGTTGAGAAGTTCAATCAGACTTTGTGTTCATTGATTTTCTCAAGAGTAGTCAATAGAGTGAAAATTGGCAAGATTTGATTGTTAGTAGATTTCACTTCATCGTATCTTCGTTCCAACTTTGTGAGGGAGTGCTAGAATTGAGATTATAAGTCCATTTTTTGGATTAGAAATCTAATTTGAGTGAAACACTACAAGTGTGAGACTTTTGTGAGTTTCAAAGTCAATCAAATCTACTTCTTCTGTGTAGAATTCACTAGTAAGATGGGATCTATTGGAGCATACCTTCTAGAAGCTAGGGAGAGATTGAATTCTACAAATTATTCTATTTGGAAGGTTAGGATGGATTCACTAATGGTGCTCCAAGACCTTTATGAGTTCTTGATTGATAATGAAGATGAACTTCTAGTTGCACAAGAGTTGATCAAATACAAGATGAGATCTAGGCTAGCACTTCATTTTGTGAAGATGAATGTAAGCAATGATCTTTTGAGAAAAGTATCATCATGTACTAGTGCTAAAGAGGCTTGGGAGTCTTTAAAATCAATCTATAAATCAAGCACAATTTCTAGAGTACCTATGCATAGAAATCAAATCTTGCAAAGCATGAGGAGAAGTGAAGAGAGTGCATAGGATTATGTACTCAGAATCAAGTCTCTAAATAGGGAGTTGGCTTCCATTGGAGAGAAGATTCATGATGGAGAGCTTGTACAAATTGTTCTTAATGGTCTAGGAGACGACTTTGCAAATTTGGTCCAAAGTTTTGCCATTCAAGACACTTTGCCAACTATAGAAAAACTTCACAGTGTATTAGTGGCTGAAGAGTGTAGGATGCTCCACACCAAGGCAAGAATGAGTTCATTTTCTTTGTAGGATGGAGATGAGAAAGCCAATTTCCCATTCAAGGGCAAAAAGAAGACCAATGGAAAGAAGAAACATCCAAAGGAGGCCAAAGAAGAGGATGATGCATCAAGCTCAAAGGACAAGTCAAAGCAAAAATGCTTCGTTTGTGGAAAGAAGGGGCATTATGCATCCGAATGTTACAAGAGGCTAAGAGCACAAGAGGAGGAGAACAAACAAGGAAACCTTGCACATGAGGAGGAGGATGATGAAATAGATGTATTCTTGATGGCATCTACATCCTCACCAACAAGCAATGGCAATTCAAGAGATACATGGTGGATTGATAGTGGGGCTAGCTCCCACATGTCTTGTGAAAAGGACTTTTTCTCAACCTTACACTCATTCAATGATGCTAAATCTAGAAAATGTTCTTTATGTAACATCAATCAACAAGAATATGCTAAGTGTTTGGTTTGGATGTCAAAGGAGGAGATTACTCAAGAGGAGATCTTGGCAAAGTGTGATCTTGCTTGCATTGAGGAGGAGCATCAAAAGGAGGAAGATCTTGAGGATCAGTCTCAAAGCATGAGAGTTCCAAGGGAGTCCTCAATGACAATGGCCGAGTCATCAAATTGCATGCAAATTGTCCATTCAAGTGTGCATCTTGCAAGGACATTGGAGAGTCTACTGTCTTTTAATACTTTTTGAATAGTATTAGTAGACATGGAGTGACTTATCGCTTATCTTGAAGATCTATGTTTGCAGATTCCAGGGAATCCCCAGATGCCGAGCCAAGCTGAAGACATAGATTATCTCTCACCCATGACCGAGGAGGTCTCATAAGGAGGAGAGCAGAAGAAGCTGAGAGCCGAGAAATTACTAGCTACGATGACGGTGAATTTCTTGTCATTGCTTTGTTCTCTGATTTTGGTAGATAGATTGTAAATTTGCTCCCTGATTCAGAAAGTTGATCTATACCATGCTAGGACTGGTTGCATGGCTTGTATATGTATGTAGCTGAGTAACGTATTTATCTCTCCCCACTGACAGGCTGGGAATACACTTGTAATATGAGAAACACTTCTGCCTGGAAACTGTTCTAACAAGAAGACCAAATCGTAAAGAACCGTAAGCAACGGAGGTAACAAAAAGAAGAATAACGAATGATAAAGAACTTTGTTCACAGATCCAGTGGAATCTGTGAACAATCTATGATGTTTAGTACTTTGTATGACAAAACAATGAAAATGGATGCTTTCAAATCTCCATTTGTTGTTGATAAAGCAATTTCATTGGATAACTATTTTTGTAATAGTTTGAATAGTATCATAAAAGATGAAACATCATTTATATTGGAAATCCTAGGGTCCACATGCTTTGAGCATGATCATTCCAATGTAAGGAACAAAGATTATCCTATTTCAATGATACGAATAATGGTAGTGTTTTTCTCTTCAATTAGAGATTGTAGAATCTACTTGTTTTCCATCAAAGAAGTTGTCAATGGTGGAAATGTGATCTTTCAAGAGTGGAAGATTTGTAAACTTGAAGAAGAACCTTTGGATCAACACCTTATTCAATTCATTCATGGTTTAGAGTCAAGTCAAGTGGAGGAGCAAGCTCAATATAACGAGGACTCCAAGAAGAACCTTGAGTATGAAGATGGAGCCATCAAGGCTCAATCATGTGGATCAAGCAAAGCAAGTTGTCTTTGGCAACATCATGTATGCACTTAATAGTTCAATTGATGTATCTTCAATTGCACAAAATGCCTTGGAATCCATGGCATGGCATGATGTATAGTTTTTGAAGTGTGCTACATGTATATAGACACATTTATGGAACATCTTGTATGGGATCCTTTAAGAGGTGGTGAAAGATCCTTCATAGACATCATTCTCTATTGGAGTCTCAAAAGTTCCTTGTTTGTAGCTGGATTTTTCAGACACTTCTAAAAGCTTTCATTCATCTATGAAGAGATTTGTAAATAGATCAAGCTAAATTTGAGGAGTGTGAAGAATTGCCAAAAATTGGCAAATCTAGCTTGATCAAAAACCATGTAGAATCATGTAAAATGTACATAAGTGGGTCCCACACAGGTGAGGTCATGGAGCCACGTGGGAAACCTACCCTGCTATAGGTTAGATCAAGTCTAAAGGGTTGGTCATGTCATTTTGGTAGTGATTCCTAGATTATAGGACCTACACCTAAGTTTAAGGTGAAAAATTGACCAACTAGTCACCTACTAGGCATGACTCTAGGAATTAGGCTAGGGTTGCAAATTAGGGAATGAGAGCCAAGTTAACTTCCTTATTACATGCTGGAAATCCACCTAACTTCACAAAGGAAGTCACTTTTGCTGTGTATTCCAAGCTTCCATAGTGAGAAGATAGAATATTTTTGGAGCTCATTAGCAATCTCAAGCTAGTTCACTATGTACATTGAGTTTTTGTGATCCAAATGCAACGAAATCGATTTCTACTTGTTTCTCAGCTTGAAGGCTGTACTTAAGCCTGTATTACACACGTGCAGTTTCGGATTTCAATGTTGTCAATGCTTTTGATTGTTAATGCTTGTTGTTTGTCAAATTGCCAATCTAGATCAACTTTTTTGTGTCTAGTTTTTTGATAGATTGTTAAGCAAGCATCCAATCACTCTTGTGGATCTTTTGTAGATCCATTTATGGTCCTAAAGTATAGTACTTCCACATCTCCAAGATTATCCAACAAGCAAGATGACATAACAAAAGCATCATTTGAATTTTGTTCATCAACACCATCTTCATGAAGAGTTAGATTGGTTTGCTTCTCACCTTGATCTCTCTTCTTCTTGAAGCAATCACTTGAAAAATGCCCTTTGACTCCACAATAAAAGCAGTCTAACTTGGATCTATTTTTCTTCTTGCCAACAAAATTAGAAGGCTCACCTTGATCTTGACCCTCTCCACAGTCGAATGGACTGGTAGAAAGGAAGAACATGACCTTAGTCGAGTCTGTCAAATGCATGATAACTCATGCCTCATTGGCCAAATCATTTTGGAAACATGTTGTATCAATAGTAGCCTACGTGCAGAACCGATATATAACTAAAGGCCTTCCTGACAACAAAACAGCTCATGAAGTCTAGACAAAATCCAAGCCGTCATTGAAGCATTTGAGAGTATTTGGATGTACAGCCTATGCTCATGTCCCAAAGGACAACATAAAGAAATTAGATGAGCATTCATTCAAAAACTATTTTTGTTGGCTACTGTACTTCTAATGGAATGTATAGATTGTACAATATAGAGACCTATAAAGTTTTCACTAATCGGGATGTGACTTTTATTGAAGATCAGTTTATTAATTTGAAGGGAAAGGACCAGATGCAGTCTACAATTTATGCCCTGACAACTGATACATATCAAAAGTCTATTTTATTTCTTCTAGCAGTCACTCTGTACAGTCAAATCCAGACAATCATGAAGAAACTGCAATTAAGGAGTAGCCGACACAACCGACAAAAATTCAAATTTTGCAGCCAGAAACTTTAACTAGAAGATCAAAAAGAACTCGAACTCAGCCTGTCTGATACACTGATGAGTTCACTCACTGCTCTATTCAGGAGCCAACCACAGTTGAGGAAGCTATGTCACAAGCCGATTTAGAACTCTGGAAAGAAGCAATGGACAATGAGTATAATTCACTGTTGAGGAACAACACACAAACTATCACCAAGCTACCAGCAGACAGAAAGGTAATTGACTGCAAATGGATCTTTAAGATCAAATATAAAGCAGATGGCAGTATTGATAGAAGAAAAGCTTGACTCGTGGCAAGGGGATTTTCACAAATTCTCAATATCAACTACTTCGAAACTTTTAGCTCGGTTGTCAAGCATACTTCCATTTGACTGCTACCATCATATGCTGCTGTAGTAGATCTTGAGATAAACCTAATGGATATACAAACAACATTCCTCAATGGAGTTATCGAGGAGGACATTTACATGATCCATCCAGAAGGCTACATCCTCAATGGTCGAGAAGATCAGGTATGCAAACTTCATAAAGCTTTGTACGATCTAAAACAATCATCCAGAGCATGGTTCCATCGAATCAACACATTCTTGATCGATCATGGATTCAAACCAAGCTCTGCAGATTATAATGTATATCTCAAAGATATTAATCAACTCTTTGTCATCATCACACTCTATGTGGATGATACGTTGCTATTCAACAACAATATCGAACTGACAAAGGACATGATGCTATCCCAAGAATTCGAGATGATAGATCTAGGAGAAGTGTATTACTGTCTAGAGATTCAGATCCACAGAGACAAAAGCATAAGACTTCTCTATGTCACCCAACAGAGGTACTTCTATAATTGTTGACGAAATTCAATTTCACAAATTGCAAATTTGTACATAATCCTATGGACCTAGGTCTAAAATTATCTAAGGAGCAATGCCCTCAGACCAATGAGGAGAAGGCCGAAATGAAGAGATATCCATATCAATCAATTATCATATCCCTGATGTACACAATGATCTCTATAAGACCTGATCTTGCATATGCCATTATCTCCTTAAGCCAATATATGGCTAATTGTTGTAAAGCTGGCTTTACAATGCAAGCTTTACTTTCGGCGCCAGCATTGTCCCCAGCGCCAGCAGTGCCACTGCTGCTCCTGGCGCCACTGTGAACAGAATCCAGCCGGCGCCAAGTTCCTATGGTTGAAAAATTTTGATCGGCTCTAGCAAAGTCTAGAGAGCTCATCGATGTGCAATCATCATTACAAAGTATTGTTTTAGAAAGGATGCGACTCTGACTGCATTCAGACTGTATCTATTTGCGACTGAATAATCAATGTTACAATAATCATATGTTGTGTATATTGTGATTGAATTCTTATTTTATTCATGTTGAGATTCTTTCTTGCTTGCAGATAAACTTATTTGTAGATTAAATTGTCTTGTGTGACTGATAGTCTAAGTCGATTGTGATGCTCTAATCTTTGCACCTGATACGCTTCCGCAAAAATAAATCTAAAACCAATCTAATTCGTGCATGGCTATGGAATCGATTGTATCCATCCAATGGCTTTGAAGTTGTGATCAAGTAGATATTCATGGTGTTACTAAATTAGCAATGGAGGTGCTAAGATGTATGTCACTTTTATTGATGATTTTAGTAGATTTTGTTGGGTGTATCTACTAAAGAGCAAAGATGAATTGTTTGATGTCTTTGTCAAGTTCAAGATTGAAAGGGAGGTCCAATTTTCTAAAGATCAAATGCTTGAGGAGTGAAAACGGTGGTGACTACATTTCTACCAAGCTCAAAGAATTTTGTGATGCAAATGGGATCAAGAGGGAGAACACAAGCCCAAGGACACCACAACAAAATGGAGTGGCTAAGAGGAAGAATAGATTTTTATGTGAGGGTGCCAAAGCCATGACGTTAGGTGCGAATCTATCTAAATCCTTTTGGGATCAAGCTTTGTTGTGTGCTAATTTTCTATGCAATAGATGGCCGAGTGCAAAATTGGATGGAAAAACTCCTTTTGAGGTCTTGTTTGGTAGGAGGCCGAATGTCAAGTTTTTCAAAACTTTTTTGGATGGGATCTCTTGCCACATGGAGGCAAAAGGGTCAAACATTGTGTCGTTAACATCTTGGAGCCTTGTAGCACTTGTAATGGTTGGGACATTGTCGGTTCAAATAGGGCTCCCACTCTCTTTGATGTGCCATCTCTTTCAATTAGTTATGAGTCTTTGTTAAAAATGTAAATACAATTTGGTCATTTCAATGTGAATGCCACCAAAACTAAGCTAACTAGATTTCATCAAAACTTCTTGTAGGTGGTTTTGCACTTAGTCATGCTGGGATATAGTGAATGAAGCACTTTAATTTTTTGATATCATCTTAAATATTGAGTCAAATACGCTTTCAAAAAGATATTATAAAAAAATTGCAAATTTTTAAGTTTAATATACTAACACTAGATTGCAACTATTTTGCTAGGTTGGTAAGTTTTAGACAGAGGAAGCATATCAAATTGCCATAAATCATAAGTGTTTGTTATTAGATTTTGATACCCACTCAAATAAAAAATCTGAACAACACATTGTTCAAGCAAACGGTGTGTGGGGATTACAAAACTATAACGGATTAAGAAAATTATGATTCTTGGAACAGTAGTCGTTCTTTAATTTACCAAGACAAGGTGCGATGATCATATTAGGAGGTAGTAAAGCATTATGCTCAAATCAAGCTTAATTGCAGGTAGTAGAAATCAATAACTAAGACTTGAGACGTTTATTCTGAGGGTGCACAATGCAAATATTTTATCTCCCTACGATTGATAATCTTCTACTCACTCATAGAGCATTCCATTGTCATTTCAATCTCTACAACATGCTTGTATTCGTGAGCATATTAGACTACTTCAATCTAATCGTTAAGCGTAGATTATAAGTGTACAATGACAACATTAGAAAAATAGTTGCAAGAGATGAGCATTCTGTGATAGTTTTCATGGTCATTCTTCTACAATGTAGAAGCTCATAACAATGTTCATTCAACACCCCCTTACAAAAAGTGGTTTGATTTGTTGAAATTTCAGATAATATAATAATCTTCTCTTTTGCTTTCGACTATTCTATGAAATGGGTCCTCTTGCAAGAAAACGTAAGTAGTCAGAAGTGGATTTCTTGGTATCCACATCTCCAGACCAATATGAGTCTAAATAAGCTTTCAGGATTAATGCATCCACTAAATTTCCATCATAACAC
The DNA here is from genome assembly GCA_029204225.1 of Diphasiastrum complanatum. Lineage (NCBI taxonomy): Eukaryota > Viridiplantae > Streptophyta > Lycopodiopsida > Lycopodiales > Lycopodiaceae > Diphasiastrum > Diphasiastrum complanatum. Next base: position 43,106,429 of record CM055100.1, on the reverse strand, counting down.
AAAGCATAATGTAATGCTTCTTGGCTTGTATGTACAATACTCTCTGTAGAGCTTTCCAATGTGGTAGGCCTATTGTGAAAGCAAGATGAAGACGTGTGGAGATCATGGCATACATGCCATACATGAGAGAGCCAATAATCGACTAATAGGTGTGAAAAAAACATATCCAAAACATACGTATGGATCAACAAGATCTTGACCAAATTTGGATGCATATCTAGATTTAGCTACAAGATAGAAATCATCAATTTAGGCATGCTAGAATTGCATAAATCACTAAGATCTGATCATAAGCACTCAAATACAATAAGGTATTTTCCCTGTTCGTACAACAACAATAGCCTACTGTCCTTCACACGTGTGGATGCAAGATCAACAATAAAAATGACATTCTACACACTCGAAATCAAGACATCTTGAGATGGACATAGAATCAAAAGAGACGAATTGTCCACATAAAATGATAATACAAAGATACTTTCTCCATGCTGGTCCTACTATTTATAGCTGCTAAAATGTCATTTGGCCAATTGCCCTAAACTTGCTCTAAATGACAACTTCTTGGCACTTCATAAAACAACCTAGAAATTTTAGTCTAGATGCAAAGTATGAAATCTAGCCAATTAAGCTGGGTCCAAATCCGACCTCATCCATTTATCTACTTTCCAAAAATAGTACAAACACTATTTAGGTCTTTATTGACAAATATAAATCTATCTCTACGTTGAAATTTCATGTTGGCCTCAAAATTGCCAAAATAGATCAACTAAACTAGTTGAATTTTTCACACTCCCTCTTCAACTACTTTTAGCATAGATTAAGATAGAAGTCCAAGATATGTTCTATGCTTCATAAACAAGCTTTTTCCCAATAATTTGGTGAAGATATCAGCCACACACTCCCTTGATGAGACATGTTAAAGCTCCATCTCCTTTGCCATGACTTGTTCTCTCACAAAATGATAAGCCACTTCAATATGCTGACTCCTTGCATGAAAAATATGATTGCTTGCCAATCTTTGGGCTGAAAGGTTATCACAAAAGATGATTGGACTCTCTGAAAAATCCAGCAAGTGAAAATCCATTACCATCCTTTTGATCCAAAGCATCTCCTTTGTGCATAGAGTCAAGGCTTTGTACTCGGCCTCACTAGAAGATAATGAGATTGTTGCTTGTTTCTTCGCCATCCATGAGATAGCTCCATCACCTATGAAAATAGCATGAGCAATTATGGATTTCCTATCCATTTGATCTCCAACAAAGTCCAAATCTGAAAATCCATATAAGTTAGGTGATGATCCTCTATAAACAATGCCAAAATCTCTAAAACCTGAGATGTACCTCAATACTCTCTTGCCTAGCTTCCAATGCTCCACACTAGGATCATGCATCAATTGACTTATTCTACCAACACAATAGCTAAGATCAGGTCTTGTGTGGTTAGATATATGAGTGAACAGATTATCTTCATATAGAGAGCAATATCCTCCAAGGATCTTTCATTATCTCTTATAGTGAGCTTTACATTTGACTCGTATCACAAGATTTAGCATCTACCATATGAAATCTTTTTAGAATAGAATTGGCATACTTCTCTTGACAAACGAAAGTAGATTGAGAAGTTACAAATACCTCTATTCCCAAGATATAATGCAAAAGACCAAGATCATGCACATCAAACTCTTTTTTTAGTGCAATCTTGATATCATCGATATCTTGATTGTTTCCTCCACTCAAAATGATATCATCCACATAGATTAGAAGAATGGTAACATCATTTCAAACAAATCTATAGTAATGTGAATGATCATACTCAAATGTTGAGAAAGTAGAAAGATGTTAAGCTTAGCATACCAACTCCTTGGTGCTTGCTTAAGTCCATACAAACTCTTTTGTAGAAAACACACATAATTAGGCTTCCCATGTGAAATGTAGCCCTCGGGTTGCTCCATAAATACCTCCTCCTCAAGATCACCATTCAAAAATGCATTTGTGATATCCCACTCATTTAAACTACGAAATGAGATAATGCTGATATCTATGCAAAAAGATCACATAGAAAGCTTTTGTCATGTGCTCTACGAGCGCTAAAAAACTAGAAAGTAAAAAGCTTCTTGGTTAATGTAGTGAAAATGAGAAGAAGAAACACCCTAGTGCATTTATTCATAGAAAAAAGTTGTAGGTACATTGATGAAAAAGATATATACACCCCGAAGGGGAAGTTTAAACAAAAGTAGGCTCAAACAAGAGCAAAGCTTGCAGTAAAGTTAAGATTAATCCAAATCTTGGCATTAAAAATAAAAGTGCATAAACTATGATGATGTCCGTGGGAGTCTGCCAACTGACTACAGTAGATCAGAAAGGTGAAGAGGTGGTGAGTCTGCTAATGAAGGGATATGAGATGTAGCAGACCCAGCCACTGTCGCCCGTTGCAGAATAGATAGGGCCTGAGCACGTTGCAGGGCAATGGAAACACGTTGTTTGAAAGAAGCCACGAGGATAGAACCAAGAATACCTTGACGCTCTGCCGCCTGATGAGAACACATATCGAAGAAAATCCTCAAAGTGTCGATGCAAGGTGCCATAAGTCTCGAAAGCCAAGAGAAGGAAAGCATTAGTGGGGTGCCTGTCGGAGTAGTTTTTTTCTTTCTCTTGTGCTGCCACGCCTGCTGCTTCTCATGGTGTGAAGGCAAAGCGAGGCAATAGGTCACTACGCGTGGGATCAGCAACAACAACATCTGCCAAAGTACAAAGCCCATCCCGAGAGAGGACAATGTCAGCACGCCTGCAGGAAGAGTGGACGCGGAAGAAGGAAGTACATGAGACTGCTCTATGAGGACATGGAATCCTCCATCTCTGGCTATAGCGGTCGCTGCATCTCTGACAACATCATGTGTAGCTGTGCGCTCACTCCAGAAGGACAGCGGAGGAAGTGGATAACAAGAGCATCAATAGGGTGACCACAAACACACCTGGAGAGACCCAAGACCGAAGGACGAGGAAGCCCCAAGCGAAGACGAAGAGTAGTGGTGAAGATGGCCGAAGACAACCGGAAGGAAGGAATAACAGGCCGAGCTGACAGCCAAGCCCCGACACTAGGACCCGCACAAGAAAGAAGCCGAGCTCGATGCAACGCGGAAGGAGCCTCAGAGAGCATGCTGGAAAGGGTATGCTTGTGCACGCGCTCCAAGAGGGTCTCTTGCAGGTGATCTGAAGTGAAAGTGAGGAGTTGTTCAAAAGGAGGAAGACAAGCTTGGGCAGAGAGGGGGAGGAGCTCTCGCGCAGCGATGAGGAGGTGCTGGAAAGGCAAAGAACCGCTATCCACATGAGCAATGCAATCCGCCAAGAGAGGGCGAAAACCAGAAAGGAACCGAGAAGACAAAGCATGGGCGACAAGAGCCCAGCTCCCAAGAAAAGTTGCAGGTGCAGAAGAAACCGTAGAGAGAAGACCCACACCTCCACAAGAAATGGGTAACCGAGCCTGGTTCCGAGTTGAAAGGGTCTCCACACCATCCAAAGAACCTGGGCCCAAAAGGCGGCCAAAAACATCCATGAGAGAGCTGTCAAAGGAAGAGAGGAGATGCAAAAAGTCCGGAGTAGGGGGGAAAGTCCGCAGCAGATAAGAAAGACGCTGGATAAAGCAAGACGTCAAGATGCCAAACGCGACCTGAGTGTCACCCAACCGGGGAAGCAGATCTGAATGAGCAACATCCTCCTGAAGAGCCTCACCAAGAAAAGCAGAGCTGAAGGAAGCAGACCCAAAAGAAACACCCAGAATGCGAATGCCATCCGAAGGAGCAAGGAAACCTTGAGGAGGAACAAAGTCTGGGGAAGACCTGTTGGAGACCACACTGAACACTTGCGAGGTTGAATAGACAAACCAAGATAAGCCAGCTGCTCAAAGAAATGATGAAATGCGAGGAGCACCGTAGGAGCAGGACCAACAATATGAGTGTCATCAGCAACCGAAGGAAATAAGCAGGCGGGAAAGGCCTCTGCAGAAGCCATGAAAACATAGAAGGTCAACCTTCACTTTCTAAAGTAGGGCCAAAACTTCTCCTTTCACTAGAATATGCACATAATATGCACATGCAGTACATGCTAGGGGTGCGTCAACAGTGCACCTTTAGTGAGAGTGTCAAGGACACTCTCTCACTAAGGGTGCACCGTTGGATGCACACCTAGCATTTATTGCGTGTGGGTTTTTGATCCTTAGGCCAAAACTTCATACTACTTTCACTGATCTAATTGACATCTAACACTTCTTCAAGAACTTTACTTACTCATACTGGATAAAAGAGAGACATACTTTGAGGTTGCTAGCTAACAGACCTACTAATATAACAAGGAACCTACATGAATTGTACAAAAGCCTGGATAATCTTAACATGCTGACAATGTATTTGTTTCAGGATTTCTGAAGTGTCCACCCTTTCAGCCTTCGAGGAGGATCTAGATTGAAAAAGTTTTGCAGCTCATGTCCCTTGTTACTTGCACATTCAATATTGCCATAGTGTCAGATGCTCTGTTCCACAAAAGCTTGTATTCCAAAGCAAAAGCTAGAGACAAAATCTGATATGTTTGTCACCTCTCTTGCACCAAAATGAACCATACTACACAAAAAATGCAATGAGTATAGTAAAAAAGGATATTTCTGGAATACATGATTAAAGCAAAAGATAACTTTTGACACTTACGAAATAGATCATAGAAATGTTGCCACAGACTCTAGCTTTGTGAGTTACTCCTGAATCCATAAAAAGTAAATTTTCTCTTTTACCCAAACCCTTTCAATCTGGTAGCATAAAGTTCCATACTTTCAGCTATAAGAGACTGACCTACTTTTAACTACTGACAACCTAATGAAGAAACACATAATAACACAAACCTCGTTAAAAGCCAATACAGAAACAAGTATTATCCACCCAAAGAGGAGACTGATGCTTAAGAAACTATTATTATATATCGAAGTTATATCTAGGAAAGTACCCAGCATAACATAGGAGGCGTGCTCTTCAACCTTCTGCAGTCCACTCACAAAGTCTTCGACCACCAACTCCATCATGGATACTTAAGAAGCTACTATGATCAAACAACTTCAACTACAGACTAGTATGTACCATTATCAGAGAAGAGGATGAACAAAAGACCCTGTAGACTTTATTCTAAATCTACACATCAGGGTGAAGATCTGTCTGCACGAAAGGTGTAGATATAGTGAAGACCATGATCTTGGTCTTCTTCACATTGACCTCTAACCGCGAGTAGTTAAGCTTCACAATTTTGTAACATTGGCAAACTCTATGTGTGTTGTCATAACATAAACTGAGATGCAGGCCTTTGGGACATGAACGGGCAGCAAGCTGTATCGTTGTAGTACTCAGCATCCACTTCCCTCAAGATCACTCAGTGAATAAGATCTAGGAGGAGCACAACGTTTTTGCCGACCGTTCAAACCCGCAAAAGCTAGTGAAACTTCAGATGTATCATCACGACCACTCCCTGTGCTGAACAAATATTGATTGCCCCTGTCTCTGCTCGGCAAACACTTCTTGGAACTGCCAGACAATGAATGGCAGATAGGGGGATGCCCGATCCGAATTCTGTTGTCTCTTCCACGTCCATGCAACCACTTCCTCTTTTTGGCATATGGGTTTTCTGGCTTTGCAAGATCATTGACCGATGACACATCCGCTAAAGAAGTAAATGATCGAGACTTTCCATTGAAAAATCTTGATAAGCCTCTCCTGTCAAATACCACAGTAAAAAATAATCAACACAAGATTGACTGTCCCCCGTTCCAAAAAAGGGCTTATACCAAAAATGGTTTCTTACCCTCCACCTTTTGTACCCTGTATAGGCTGAAGGATTTCAATTCAGTTCATTTTTTTGGGTGTTAACTGCCATACTTGTCTGAATTTTTATTCTTTATACTATAAAGCACATTATGTCATAAAGCGCATGGGCTTTTTCAGCATAAAATGCATCGCAGCTGGAAAGCCCATAACTTACGGGCGTAAGCCAATAAGAAATAAGCTTTTTTCCTTCCCCATGTGTCTTTACACACACAGTAAACCAACAGGAAATAAGCTTTTTCCATTTAAAGAGTTCAAAAAAAGATCCCCATGGTCTTTACCTAGGATACACACACAGTAAATGTCTGGGTGGTGGGCATTTAAGGGTTTTCGGACCAGTGCTCCTCAAACCCATAACGGCCTCCACCGAGGCCTTTACCCTTCGCATACAATTAATTACTCCGATTCCTGGTAGAACAAGATAGATCACTTCCCATTTACTGCATCATTAATGAATGCAAAACATTTAATGGGTTCCAAAAATCAACTCTCTTACTTGATAGGAAGTGAATCTTCAAGGGGGTTCATGTGATCCAAGGGACTTCGAAGGGAACTCTGCACCTCCTGTTCCTCCGAAGCCTTTTGTGTCAAGCAGGAGCTACTATCTGAGCCTTGTCCAATAGATGATGATGATGATGAGGGTGACTCATTAGCTATTTCGATATCCGCAATTCTTCTCTCATGTTTGTTAGGCTTTTGAGGTACAATTTGGAAGTGGACATGCAAGCTAGACTTCCTTTGTTCCTTGCTCTTGGCGACCGTTGCATTTCCATCTGAGTCTGACTGGCTAAGGCCAAACCCAATAGCTTGACATCTTTTAGAATCTTCAATTTGCTGTGGCTGAGTGCATAATTCATGTGGATTGACTTTTCGCCGCGGCACTGAAGCTTTATCAATTGAACCTGCAGTCGTTTGTGATCTGAAGGTGAAAGCATCCTTGGACTGCTGGCTGACATCAGAGGGAGAGTGCATGGCTATGTTGAGGGAAGACAGGCTATAACAAGGAGTTTGCTGCTGAGCTTGTCTTCGACAATTGGATCCATCCCCAACATAATGTGGTCTATGTACAGCTACTTTGTATCCGATCGTCGGGCCTGGCCTGTTTTCCCAGCTCTGATGTGCAAATGACATTTCTCCAGTTAATTACAACTAATCTGGACAAAAGTCTGCGTACTATCCTGCCACAAGAAAGATGTGGGGGGAAAAGATCAGCAGTTCCCAAATTGATATCAATTTCCCATTACAATCTCTCAGCCACGCTGTTCTGCTAGAAACTATGGGCAATATTATAAAGCTTTAGAACCTTGAAAAACCGTACCATCTGAGAAAAGTAGAAAAATGACGATCTGCAAATGGTCTTACAAATTTTACCAGTTGCAATCAGTACAGCAAAGCTATCTTTCTCGAATGCCTTTTGTAAGCTAAGTCACATAAAAGATTGAAGAACTACTCAAGAACCATAGAAGAGCATTCTTAGAAGGCTAACAATCAAAGCATCCAAGGGAAGCTTTCATCTCAGCTTGGTTCTCTAATAAAACCCAAAAGAATAGACCAGAAAAAGGTATAGCTGAGATCAGTGCTGCTTTTTATTAGTCCTCCTATAATAAAGCTTCAAATTTATAAATCCGCATTTGATAGCCCTGCCAATCTGAAATCTTTTGCGTAATCTGCAATCCTGTAGCTAGCTTACCAGATAGGGAATTCCATTGCCCAATACTAGAAAAGGCTCAAGATGTCCATAGCTTCAAAGGTTGAGAGACAGAAATTGTTATTATTAATGTCCTCTGGAGACCCAAATCTATGACACAAATGAAATGAAACGCTTTATAATATCCACTGAAGATCCATCAAAGATCTATGGTACAAAACCGAAGTACATCAAATAGCTTATCTTTTGAGCTCTAAATAGCCGCTGCTTTCATCCATTTATAGCAAAAGTTACAAAACAAGAGTACATCAACACCTTATGTTTTGCAGCTCTAAATAGATGCTTGTTAAATTTATTTGCAACAACAACATCAGCAACGCAAAATATATGCTTCAAATCTATCTACTCCAATCCAGAGAGAGAGAAAGATTGAGAGACTACCTATTGATTCTGAATCTTGAGTTCACAAACAAATGCTGAATTTTATGTCTTTGAACCTTCTATCATCAAATCAGGGCTATATTCTGACCAAGTACTCAGCTTGAAACTATCAAAGCCACTCAAAGAGTAGCCTCTTCCTCGATCTCTGATCTATGTGCAGCAGCATTCGAATTAATGAGAGCTCCTTCACTACAGAGTCCAGAGCATTCTCACAAAACTCTGCCTTTTGAGCTTTCCCCGACCAATCAATCCATTGACTCTGCATTCCTGACCTGCTGCCTTCCCCTACCCAACAATCCGACCGCAGCCTCAACTCCACTCAATCCCCCGTCAACTCCACTCAATCCCCAGTTAGCAGCCTCAACTGTCGCTTCCTTGACCCCCGACAAGGACCCACTAACCCCTCATCCTTTGTTGCTCCTTCGCTGCTCCTCAATTCAGCTCACAATCCCAAACCCATTTCACAAAGGACCACATCAAAATACAGAAGAAGCAGGCCACGCCAGAAAACAAGCATCACAAGCCCAAGTGGGCAGGAAGAAGAAGGGTCCAAGAGAGAGCAAGGACGGGCCACTGTACCGCGACGGTGACAAAGCCTTCGATGATGGGAGCAGATAAGGATAAGCTCAAGAGATGAGAAGCACAAAAGACTTGGCTCTGGCTGCTTGGCGTGGCACTCTTTCTTTGTGAGCTGCTCTCGCGCGTTCTATCCTCTCTCTCTCTTTATTTATATATGACGATTCTTGCATCACCTTTTCACACCAATGCTTATCCGTGTATAATTTTATATGCATATATTTGCTTTCAGTCTGGTCTTATGGTGAAAGCTTTTTCACCTTCTGTGCCAGGCAGCTTATTTACTAAACAGCAGCAGCTTGGAAAAATATCACAATTGCAGCTGCTAATGTCGCTTCGGTGGCCAGAAAATCTTACATCGTTGTTTGTTGTTTTTTTCTGCAGCGCATTTCAGCTGCAGCCTCTGTTGTGAAGACACATATTGCTTGACTTGCATACCTTATCTTGAAGTGGCACAACAAAATCTTCTTCCACATTTCTTTGTGGAATAGTCAAACCCCCATACGACTTTTCTCTCTCTCTCTCTCTCTCTCAAAAACACACACATACACATACACACACAATCTTTGTCTCTTCATAAACACACACACACACACACACACACAATCTTTGTCTCACAGCATGGACAAGTATGATCCACATGCACTATAAGCATCGACTAGTTTTTTTTTTTTGTGCATACATACTAAGCAACTAGTGATCATTATATACAACATATACAACTTTGGCAATGCCATTTACGGAGATAGTCTCCTTAAATGTCACTATATAGTGGTCGGAATTTGAGCCTGCACCTTTCCAGTGGCAGTCAACAACTCTACCCAGTGCCACTGTGATGGACAACATGGATGAGTTGTGGTATGTGTCAATGCTTTAATCTTATCTAGGATTTTATAAGATGTGCAATATGTGTTACTATTTTAACCTCGTCTAGCAATTCCGAGATGTGCATCTTAGAACCAAAAGTTAGTCCACTCTATTTCCAAGATGGCATCTCAAAGATGCTCCCATTGAACATGCACGTCTCTCTCTCTCTCTCTCTCTCTCTCTCTCTCTCTCTCTCTCTCTCTCTCTCTCTCTCTCTCACACACACACACACACACACACATTCTCTCTCTCTCTCTCTCTCTCTCTCTCTCTCTCTCTCTCTCAAAACAACACACATACACACACCTAAAAGTTGGACAAACCCTCTACCTTGAGTGCTTCCTAGCATGGTTATGTCCTCATCTCTTTGCTTCATGAAGAAGTGGCTTTGGCCTCTTTGTATATGTTGAGGGTGAGTGTGTAGACAAGAATACACACCTTTCATTGAGCTAATTAACAAGCAAAAAAAAGCTCATTATTGTCATGTGTTATTTAAACATTGTGCATCCATACCAAAGACAAGTTGCACAACAAGTGCTTGTGTTGACATCTTTTTAAGCTCTGCATGTCTTTGCTAATCATTATTCACATGATTCATTATAAAAAGCCTTCATTCGTTGAAGACCTTATGCATAAGCACAGCTAATTGTTTTGATCCTAGTTTGTTGTTGACAATCTCTCTTGTTGATGAGCATAGCTCCCCTTGTGGGTGAACATTCTTCTTAAGTGGATGAAAAATCTCCTTGTGGATGAGCATAGCTCCCCTTGTGGGTGAACATTCTTCTTAAGTGGATGAAAAATCTCCTTGTGGCTGAGCATAGCTCCCCTTGTAAATGATTATTCTCCTTAGTGGCTTGAGCACAGCTCCCCTTATGGATGAGATAGCTCCCTAGATGACCAAAATTGTCGATATTTTGCATATAGTTTTTTGGTCAATAAGATTGAATGCACTAATTTTTTCAAGTTTTGATTGGAGCTCTTTTTGTAACTTAAGCGCTAATTTTTCCAATGCATTTTCAAATCTTAGGTTCAATCTATTGAGATAAAATTATGTGTTGATCAAGTTTCAACAAAAACATATTACTAGTCAACTTTTTTTCATTGACAAATAGTGTTGGAGGGTTTTAGATTAGTGTGATGTCATTTACTTTCATTTTAATACCCAACGGGGTTGGCTCAACTGGTTAGCTTGGCATCCAAAGTTTCTTTGGTCCCAGGTTCGAGCCTCCCCTTGGAAACCAAGAAGCATTTACTTTCATTTGTTGAGAGTCAAGTGAGTGCTAAGTGCATTAGAACAGGTCCAAGATAAGAGAGCAATCATATTGCATAATGGCTACTCATTGATGGATGGAAGGATGGAGTCCTTGCTGAAAATTAATGATCTTATGGATACTATTGCAGGTTTGGAGGAAAGACCACAACAAGCACAAGATCAAGGTTTGACAAGAGGGCCAAGATAGCCCTTCACGTCATAAAAAAATGAATGTCACCAATGAGCTTCTAAACTAAGTTGGTAAGTGCACATCTACAAGTGATGCTTGGGAGGCTTTACAAAACTTATATGAGTCCAAGTACACTTCAAGAGTTCCCCTTAGAAGGAAAATCTTTCAAAGTTGCGAAAAGGAAGGTGAAAGTGTGTGGTATTCCTTTCTAAATACGACAAAATAAGAAATTTGCTCTTCCAATATTTGCAGTACATACACCAAGCCTCCCGGTAGGCCAGTGTATAACTCCTATAAAATCATCATATCTCAGGTTATTGCGGCTATGTATTGTTGTAATAAGCAGTAGACATTTCTGAAAGAAGTTAAGACTCTTATTGGTGCATTTCAGAAAAATGGCTTTCTAAAATACAAATTATATTTGATTATAGATAGACTGCTTATACAAGAAACTTTTCCTGGACTGTCTTTGTTGGAGTTTAATCTTACTCCTACTCTTCCTAACTGCCCTCCTTCCTTCTCTCAATTCTACTCTCTCAAAAGAAACCTATAGAAAATGAACAGTCTGCATATTTGAATTAATTGTCGCTACAGTCTGCATTTTTACTCAGGTTTTTCCACAAGCAAAAAACCTGACACCCGACATTGTCGCCATTTTACCTTCGAGCCATCCTGAACAACTTAAGTGTTTTACGACACTGATGCTAAATTGGTTTAGGCCATTTAGGCACTTCCAGAAATGCGACACTATTTTGTAAAAAATGCGACACTGCATTTTTACATGCAGTTTATGACAGGCGAAAATTTGCAAAAAAGCGACACTACATTTTTACATGCAATTTGTGACAGGCGACAATTTGCAAAAAAGTGACACTGCATTTTTCCATGCAGTTTCTGACAGATGCGACAAAAAGCGAAAAATGCGACACTGCATTTTTACACAAGTTTCTACACAAGCGAAAAACTCGACACTACAGTTTTACACGGGTTTCTACACAGGCAAAAAACCCGACACTGCAGTTTTACACGAGATTCTAGATAGGTGAAAAATCTGACACTCTGCATAAATACACAGGATTCCTCACAGGCTGTCTACGTCTTCACGCTCAATAACAACTGTTCTAATTAGTCAGTTAATCAGCTGTTAAGCGATCTTGTAAATGTAAAGCTAGAATAATGCAAGATCTTCCAGTTGCTATAAATGTAAATGAGTGGTTGAAGATAGAATACATCTATATAGATCTGAAAATCAGAGATTAGCATCACAGGATGATCTGATAGAGATTTAAATGACCAGAACGGGTCTTTCAGTAGCTGACTCCTCAGAGTTAGTGATTATAGAGAGAGAGATTTAGCAATTGCTTTGAATCTGTAAGTAGGATCACGCGCTTACCAGCGCAATTGTATTGTGGTCTGATCGTTGTTACTACAACTTTATTATACAGATTCGCTACTATTCTACATCTTTTTACATTCTTGTTGAATGAAATTAACTCTCACTCCTCTTACGTAAACATCAACATAAAGAAAAATGTATGGTTGTCTCTGACGCCTCTACATTCTCTTCATATCAGATTATCAGTATTAGAGAATTGCATGGCTATCTGAGACGCCTAATCGTTTCTGCAATCTCTCTTTCATGGCAGTCTAAGACTCCGACACTGATAATTTTTTTTTTTCAACACAAAAGAACAGCTCACAACCTTCGTTCTCTAAGTAATCTACGATCCTGTTAATCGCAGTCATCATTGTGCTTTCATTAATCATATTTCATTCCTGTTGGCATCACCGTCCATCACAAACACCAACAAATGTGGTATTAGAGCACATGCTTATTGGATTACTAGAGTCTAGGATTCATAATAGAACTTAATATGTTATTGTTCTATAGAGCTAGTTCATTCTGTTTGTGTTCAATCTCTATTCTAATGGAAGGTTCAACCTCAGAGTTCCGCTTGATTAACAAATTCAACGGAGATGACATCCACATGTGGAAGTTCAAGATGAGGATGATCTTAATCGAGAAGGAGCTACGGAGATACGTAAATGCTTTAATAGCCAGACCGACAGAACCTTAACTACTATCAACATGGAAAGCAAAGGATGGCAAAGCACTTGCCATTGTATCCTTGAATCTGAAAGACATTCAGATCTCTCACGTATTAACAGCACCACCTCCAAAGAAGCGTGGGATATCCTAACAAGTATCTACAAACTTCAGATGTATTGCCTTACGTCTTTCTGAGGAAGAAGGCACTTACACTCAAGATGAGCGAAGGCACCTCAGTCAGCGATCACTTGAACGAATTCAAACAGTTGCTGAATCAACTTGTTGTCATATGTACCCCTATTTCAGAAGAAGACTCAACTATGTCTCTTCTTGCCAGTCTTCCATCCTCCTATGACAATCTAGTATTGCTTCTAAGCAATCCTCCTGCGCTGTCTCTCCAGAAGCTGACAACAAGCCTATTGCAGAAAGAAGTTAGGAGAAAAAGCTTTTCCACAACGAGTACCAAGTCAGTGGCATTGTACTTTAATAAGCAGCAGTCCAAGAAGAAGAAGAACTTCAAGGACAAGAAGACGAAGGCGGAGCAGCCAGTCTCGACGCAACAACAACAGCACAATCAACAATCATCCAAGAGCAAACTCTTTTGTAGGTATTGCAAAACATCCAATCACAACATAAAGGATTGTCGCATCCTCAAGCACAATGAAGCGAGGAAGAAAACGCAGTAGCACCAAGAGGGAGGCTCTGACACTGTCAAAAATCCACAAGATGAGAACAAGGCGTTGATGGTACAAGACCAACCAAGTAGAGATGCCTATCAATGGTATCTTGATTCAGGTGCTTCACAACACATGACACCATGTAAGAACTTGTTCTCTACTCTCACAACAATGGACTCAAAGTACATTTTCTTTGGTGACTCAAGCTCTCACAAAGTCGAAGGCCAAGACACCGTTTGACTGCAGTTCCCTGACGGCATCACTAGACAGTTAGATGGTGTACTTTACATACCCAAGTTAACAAAGAATTTATTATCTATTAGCAAGATCACTGATCAAGGCTATAGAGATTTGTTTACTACTAGTCGATGTACTATTTTTGATGAGAACTCCAATGAAAATCCTCTCTACACACAGAGAAGGAAATTATGCACTTTCTGTGTAGATGCTCATGTTTGGCATCAAAGACTAGGTCATTTAAACATGCGTTCAATCTTGTACATGCATCATAACAAAATGGTCAAGGACATGAATATCAATGTTGTTACCATAGCTAATCAGACTGTCTATGAAAATTGTCTACTAGGGAAACAACCTAGAACTAAATTTCCAAGAGGACAAGCCAGGAGAGCAAAGTCCATTCTGTCACTAATCCCCATGACTTATGTGGTCCTATGAGCATACCCTCTTTGGGTCAAGCTCTATATTTTATCACATTCATTGATTACTACTCCCAATTTACCAGAATCATGTTCATAAAGAACAAGTCAGAAGCATTCAATTGCTTCAAAGAATTCAAGCAATATGTTGAGAATCAGACTGGTCAGAGAATCAAGGCCCTTGCGGGGGGAGAGTATCGATCAAATGAAATTTTTGGACTACCTAACATCATGTGGCATGCACCATCAGTTCACAGCTAGCTACACTCCACAGTAGAATGGCGTAGCTGAGTGAAAGAACTGAACACTATTGGAAGCTGCATGATCCAGTACTGTTAACGCTCAATTACCCCAGAACTTTTGGGCTGAAGCAATTTCTACAGCCTGCTATCTGCAAAATTATTTCAGCATGAAGGTAGTCGACTCCAAGACACCGTTTGAAGCTTACTATGGCTACAAACCAAGCTTGAAACACTTACGTGTATTTTGATGTCTCTACTATGCTCAAATTTCGTCTGATCTAAGAAAGAAGTTAGACCCAATAAGCTGTAAGTATATCTTTATCGGCCATTAAATTTCACACAAGGCATATCATATCTATGATGTTGATACAAGTCAGATCTCAGTCAGCCACGACGTTGTCTTTCATAAATTCCATAATTTCAAGCAGAAGCAGCCAGTGTAGGAATATGTCACAGCAGCTCCATTCATCGACCTACGAATGTTCAAACGTAGGAGTTTGTCCCAACAGCTCCATTTACCATTAATGGGCCTAGACCCACGACTGTTCAACCACAAGCTGAAGCTATCCCAGTCATTTCCCAAGAGAAACATCCACTCAACCACTTGTAGTTTGAAGGTCTGCAAGACAACGACAACAACCTGATCGTTTTGTCCCTCAGGTGTTTATCAGTCATGATGAACCTGCCACTATTGCAGAAGCACTGTCAATGCCCAATGCAGACGAATGGAAAGCTGCCATGGATGCTGAGTACCATTGCTTGATGAAGAACAATACCTAGAGTCTTGTTAATCCTTCTGCAGGTATAAAGCCTATTGACTCTAAATGGATCTTCAAGCTAAAGCTTAAGCCAGATGGATCAATATTAAAATGGAAAGCTCGTTTAGTGGTTAAAGGATTTGAACAAGTTTATGGGTGTGTTGGCGTGGGAGAAACACGGTTCTCTCACGAGTAATCGTCTCGCTTTCCTAGCGAACAGTTGGATCTACAGATCCTAGACAGAATTGTCTTCGCACGCAGGCGGACATGTATTCTGCAATTTTGTCTTGATTGTTTACTAGCATCAGAATACTTCATTACACTGTATTGTGCTCTGTCATATTGTGTCAAGTATATCCAGCAAGTATATAGCCATTCTATGTAACTTTTAAGATTAGAGTGACTAAACATCTACAACTTATCAGAAAATTACAAGAGTGGCAGATTAGCCACGACCTAGATTGTATCTGCTGATGTCATGCTATCAGGTCACATATCTGTACTTCTGGTACTTGCATGATCTTGGCTAGTACTCTTTGGAGCATGAGGGGCAGGAGAAGGTTTCACAATGTTGGTTTCGTTTCCGCTGTTGGTTTCGTTTCCTTCGTTGATTCTGTGATCAATAATAAGCTATCGCGATTACAGCTTGTGTAAGAGCTAAATTCATAGCAAAATTAGATGTGCTATTGTTATAGTGCAATCAGAGTAGACAACAGATGTATTTTTCATCAGTCAACAATATAGACTACTTTCGACAATTCGACACATGATTAGTCTTATTCTACTGTTTTTGCTTATATGATCCGAGTTCTAATAATTGGCAAGGAAGCAATATTTCTCTATTGTTCATTTTTGCACTTGTGAATGATAATAAACTATGTTTATGGTAGTATTGAATTAGTTTTGTTATTACATTAACTATTGTTTCTGACTCACACTTAAAATATTCTTAGTTATGAAAGAAATGAACAAAACATTTTCTAGATTATGATTCTTGCTTGTAGAGAGAGAAATAAAAATTGTTCCAGTGTCTTTTATGACACATTCAAGATCATTGGCTGTTTCACCTTCATAGGTCATCAAGGATGAGAAGTAATGCTTGTGCATTGTTACGTGAGCGCTTGCTCCACTATCAATCCACCATGGATCAATATCTACAAACCAAGAGTTAAGGTTCTTGTCAATAGTAGTTATTATAGATAAACAAAGCTCCTCCAGTATGCTGATTTCTGGGAGTCCCGCAGACTAGAGCGGCTACCAAAAAAAAAAAATAGCACAGAAATTTTTGACACTGTACGGTACGGAAAACCAGCAGGCAGGCACGCAGATCCGCGCGGACGCGCGGGTGCCCGCGGAATTATTTTTTTTTTGGCATCAAATAAAAAAAACTTTGATTGTAAAAAATTTTCGACTTCCAAAACCCAAAACAAGGCCAAAAAATGAAATCGGTTTTTGAAGTTTTTTTTTAAAATCGTAAAACATTCAAAAGAAACCGACTACTACCACCGTAGCTAGCAAAGGTGGTTCGTTTTCAATCAAAACGACCTCAGATTGAGACGAACCAAAAAGCAAAGTTGTTCAGATCGATTCAACAAAATCAACTAAGCCTTCAAAAACATCAGCTAAAAGCTCAAACCAACCAATAACATAAGTTAGAGCGATTGCACCTTATTCACAATGATCGGTGGCTCTGATACCAACTGTTAGAATCCCCATCGTCATGCCGGTCATTGCTAAAGCACAAACAAGTGACGAACGCTACGTTACCACCTAGCCATAGAGGTACTGCCACCTCACTCCTGTGCATTTGAGCTACAGACCACCATCAATGTAAGCCATGGTGTCCCATACCACCATGCCTTACCCTCGACCCTTACCTACCTACATCTTGAGGCCTAGATACTCGTCCCGACCTGACCACCAGTGGAAGTGCTCTTCATTCTCTAGGAGAGAATGAATACCCAGCTCATGGAGATCCACCTCTATATACATAGTCCAGGTGAGTCATCTCCCTCCATAGGAGTCACGCATGACTAACGACATGCGTCAGTTGTGCACACTGACGCGGGTCCATAACAACGAGTCACCGCGTGCCAATGAGACATTGACACGTGGCACCCAAAAGACTATAGCTCCAGTTCAGCGTTCCGTCCCTAACTTCGTTCATGTCTGCAGGAGGGGCAATAGTCTTCATCACCACCAAAATAAGAATTTGCTATGAATTTCCACTTAGTCGCTAATCACCTTATTAGATAGTGATTTTCACAAGGAAAAATCTTGTCTACAAATTGTCATCCCAACGATTTCCACAAGGAAAAATCTTGTCTGCAAATCCGAGCCAGAGGCTACACAAAAAGCTGATATAATTATTCTAAGAAAATAAAGTCACAAGCAAGATTGCAGTGGCACAGAATCCCTTATGTGTAATGAAAGTAGAAGATTGGAGACAAATCCAACTGAGGAAGGTGAGCGTTCTAACCCTTCACTAAAGATAGCTGACATGTTGGAGGAGGCGCATGGTACCTCTCTCCTGGCAAAAGCTGAGATCTCACAAGTTGACTTTGGAACCTCAAGTTCGGCTATTTTGAATGCACCTGCATACCCCAATGCATCTCTTGAAAGCAAGAGATGAAAATTTGAAGCCTACATATCAAAGGAATTGCATGCCAACAACAATAATATTTTGGTGTGATGCTCATGCAACTCTAGAGATAGAGAATTTAATGTGTTTGGCTTTTCGCTTATCACTCCCAACGAAAGTGCATAGCTTGAAGCTTTTTCTTTTCAAATAGTAGAGAGCAGCTTTCAATTAAAAGCAGCAAAAAAAAGATGGCCAAAAGCAATTTTGCTAAAGTAGATCATTAGCAAAAAGGTCTAAATCACACAAAACATATGAAGTAAATATAGTGAATGATACTCCAACAATTTTTGATACGAACATTTGGAAGAACTACCAATACTATCATCTGCAGGAATTCACTTATTAAGTAGAACTTCGCCAAGGAAAATATCATACAAATGCTGACTATCTATCGTGACTCAGCACGAGAAAAGTTGAAAAACCAATTAATGATGATTTTTCAGACGAAAATTTATTCGAAATCTCATCTACGAATTTGTTATATTCTGATAACATTGCTTATCTTAAGGATCAGATATATCCAGATGGTTATGATTTGGAGAAAGAAGACAGTTTTCAATATAAGGTAGCACCTTATACGATTATTAACAATGTCCTGTACAAGCTTGGTGCTGATCATCAACTAAGAAGATGTTCGAAACAACAGATATTAAAAAGGTTGTTCAAGTCTTACATTCAGAGGATGCTGGCGGACACTTTGCTTTAAAGAATATTGTTAATAAAATATTGACTGCCAAGTACTGGTGGCCAACTATGTTCAAGGATGTATCGAATTATATTCGTTCGTGTGATCCATGTCAGAGATCTGGAAAGCCAACAAAAGCAATGAATTGGCCGTTGACACCAATCCTACCTCTTGCACCATTTGAGAAGTGGGGGATTGATTTTGTCGGTCCTATCAAACCTGTGATTCAACATACGAAGTGTTGTTATGTTCTTGTTGCAACGGATTATGCTACAAAGAACGTTGAAGCAGAAGCGATGAAACGAAACGATGCGAAAACTGTCGCAACGTTCTTATTCAAAACTATAATCAAAAGATATGGTTGTCCTCTTGAATTAGTAAGTGACCGTGGTACACATTTTTTAAATGACACAATACAACTGTTGACAACATATTTTCTGATTAAACACAGAAAGACAACCCCTTATAATCCAAAAGCAAACGGGTTGACTGAGAGAGTTTATGGAATATTATGTAAGATTCTGAACAAGATTACTATTGCACATGCGACTGATGGGGATCAGAAATTACCATCAGTTCTCTGGGCTTATTGTAACACAGAAAAGATCACGATGAAGCAAACACCATATTTTCTTACTTATGGTATGCATCCTATTTTGTCTATTGAATTTGAGGTGATAACTTTTCATATTGAAGCTCAACAAATAGATGCAGAATGTATTAACGAAAGGCTGACCACTTCGTCTGTTGCGAATACTTTCTTTTCGGCACTCAAATAACGTCTAAATTTGGTACAGTCTAGCACGATCATTGAATAAAATTGTATGTATATATTTGAGATGTCAGTCCCTGTCTGAAGAATTGAGTCTTTGATCTGTGTTCTTGCTTGTAACTGACATAAGTTTCTAACGTGCTCTAAAACTATTCGTGCTCTTTAACCATAACCTTGGACTTAAGTTGTTGAGGTCTTTTGTCTAGAAATGAATAGTTCGCAAACGCGATTGACTAATTGTTTGCACAAACATGAATACATCGAACATTTCTCGACTCTCTATTGACACATTAATCAGTTGAAATGTAGTACTATTGTACTACTCTGATAACATCTCACCTATAGAATGCATTTCATTCGATTTGATAGAGACAAGACTGCTATTATGGAATTATTAACACTACACACCCCCAACACAAGTAATACTGGTTTCTTTCTAATGTCTGTTGACAACCAGAATAACGCCCGAAGCCGCTTCACTCGAAATAAATCATAAATTGTACCAAATACATAACTTTCTAACGCTGTCCTCTATGGGTTCGACATTATTTACTACAAAATCTATATTAACTTTGTTGGTATAGTACGACATTATTTCAGTCTTCCACCAAGGTCCAGACCTCAAGTGTCAAGGCAAGGTCAAAAATGTGTGAAATTGGATGCAAAGTAAGCGACTATCTTAAAATCCTATTCTCCTAGAAGTTTGGCATACTAGTTGACATTTTCTTTGCTTTGATTCAGAGTGTGCATGGGCAAAGACATGACAACAATAAAAAAAAAACATACAGACACTTACATGCATTGTTGCAACTTTAGTGGCTCAATTGAATAATTGCAACTTGATTGGTCCATTTTTGTTCAATCGTCCCTTGCAACTCGACATGCCAAGCAATGTCATGAGACTAAAGAACCACTTTAGTTGTCCCTATGTTACGTCCATGTCCAGTATGAGGGATTCGGCATAATTCTTGACATGGATAGTCGGTCACTCTAGTGTATGTGGTTACTAGTTATGCCTCGTCATTTCAGGCTTGGCCGATAAAGTAATTAATAATCATATGAGGGTCCAGACCTATAATTGGACATAGGAGCACTTGCATGGTGTTTGACTGCTATAATGCAAGAATAGGAGGTCAATTGCTTATTCAAGTTGCATGGGGATCCTAAGAGGAATATTCTCTCCAATGACTCAAAATTTCTCTTTCTCAAAAAGTGTATATACAAAGAGCTCTCATCATACATATGATGGTACCTCGAGTTTCTACACTAATTAGCACGTGGTGACCACCCTTGAAACAGTTAGAATTAATAAGCTCAACTATGTTTGTAATGTTAGTGTAGTTTACAGTTGTTATGAACTGTTTTAGTTTGGTAGGTAGGCTTTAGTTAAGAAGCTAGCCCAAGGGCTTGTCCCGGGCCGATAACGGGAGTTTACCTGTATATAGGCTAAAATGCCACGTAGAGGCCACAATGAAATTAATGCCAAGAGAACCATGTATAAGCATGAAATGAAATAGAGAAGAGAGAAGATGACTCTCTCCACGAGTTACATCCTTTTATAGCAGGTCCAAACCCTATTTGGCCACTTGGCTTTCCCACCAAAATGCTAACCCTACTAATTTTGAGTCTAGGTTCAATGTACCCAACTTATTCAAATTGAATCTACTCAAACTCGCATCCTATCTTTCCCACACTTTCAAAAAGTGTTTATTCAAATGAAATTTAGACTAATGAGCTTTGAAAAGTCAACCTCTTAGTCTAAAACAAGTTTTGGCCTCAATATGCCAAATATGAAAATACTGCAAAATGTGATGAAACTAGTTGAATCTTTCACACTCCCTCTTCAATTAGTCTTAGCATAGACTTTGATAATACTCCAAGTGAAGTCCTGTGCTTCATGAACAAGTCTTTTCCAAATGCTTTGGTGAAGATATCATCTACACATTCCCTTGAAGACACATGTTGAAGCTCCACCTCCTTTGCAATGACTTGCTCCCTCACAAATAATATTGTATCTCAATATGCTTGCTCCTAGCATGAAAGATAGGATTGGATGCCATGCCTTGTATCCACCATGATACTCCATGAATGAGCCTCCATCTTCATCTTGCCTCAAGATATCATCATACCTTGATGACTTGACCATGAATGAGTGACATAATGAACCTCCAATAGCTTCATTTCTATCAGCAAAATCAGCCAAGAATGCTAGTACAAATCCAACATCAAAACAATGCTCACCAATGTAGTTAGTTTTACCATATCTTGACAATTTGCACACATCCACATGAAATTGCTCAAACATGAGATAGAACAAGTAAAGCAAACTTGAACAACACTTCCTTGCTACTCCTTTGACCTTACTTGAGTCTTCAATATGCTGCAAAAATAGATCCATAACACCTTTGCCAATTACCTCTCCTTTGATGCTCTTGACTAGCTCCAAATTGCGAACTTCCCTTTTGACTAGTTGAAGCGCTTTGAGATCAACCTCTTGATCTTCAACTTGACCATCAAAGTCATTGACCAAAATTTGTTTTCCAGATCCATTACTTGAATTTACAGCAAGATAACATCCATCCACTTGCATAGCTCCATGTACACAAGAAGGTCCTCCAAAAGATGTTCCACTCTTCATAAGAGATCGATACTCAAGATCCATTGGTTGGATCCACTCCTCTTCTTTCCTTGCTTGATCTACACTTGTAGGCTCATCCAAAGAGGTTAGAAAAGCAACATAATTTCCAGAAACTACTTGCTTACCCTTTTGATCATATGTGAGCCTTGAAGGTACTTGTCTTTCTCTTGATGTTCTCCTTGGCTTTTGACTTGATGAAGGTCCATCATCACCACCATCCAAAGTAGGATCCTTCTCATCAACATCAAGAATGTTAGATCCATCTACTTTACCATCAATCATGCTTGAAGACACCTTTGGAATATTTCCCTCATCAAAAATGACATCTCTACCAACAATCACTTTGTTAGTAGAAGGAATGTAAACCTTGTAGGCTTTACTCACCTCACTATATCCAACAAAAATACCTCTTCTTGAAGATGGATCCTCCTTGGTCCTATCATCAAGAGTAATGTTGACATAGCATGTGCATCCAAAGGTTCTTAGAAAGTTGACACTCGGCCTCCTCTTGAATAGCATCTCCAAAGGTGTCCTTCCATCCAAAATAGCACTCGGCCACCTATTGCACAAGAAATTGGCACACAACAAGGCTTGATCCCAAAATGGTCTGTCAAGATTAGCACTTAACCTCATAGCTTTAGCACTTTCACATGAAGTTCTATTCTTCCTTTCATCCACTCCATTTTGTTGTGGGGTCCTTGATGTTGTATGAATATCCGAATGTACAAGTTGAAAAGGCTTTGTAGATCTAGAAATAGATCTAGTATAAGGTAGTCTATGTGACTTCGACAAAGCACAGGGCTCACAAACATGCTTGTCATTACTTAAGGAACTTGGAAGACCAATCACAACCTTCTTCCTTGCCATTACCTCCAATGACTTGAAGTTGAGGTGTCCCATCCTTTTGTGCCAAACCTCTTGAATAGAAATTTGCTCCCTTGCAACACATCCAACTTGGTTAGCAATAACACAAGCATCAAGTTTGAACAACTTCCCTTGCCTTTTACCTTTTCCAATCAAGAAATTCTTCCTTTTGATCAAACAAGCATTTCCATCAAACTCCACCTTGAGGCCCTTACTTAGCATTTGACTCACACTAAGCAAATTCTTGGTAATAGATGGAATAAACAAGACATCCTCCAAATGAACATTCCTATTTGTAGAGAGAGAAATATGAATTGTGCCAATCCCTTTCATTGCACACTCACCATTATTGGCCATGTAGATCACCCTAAACCAAGGATCTAGATCTCCATCATTAGCAAGCATACATGAAGACATCACAAAAGCATCATCATTTGCATCTTGAACTTTCAAACCATCCTCATCAAGAGTAAGATTACCTTGCTTGTCTCCTTGATCTCTCTTCTTCTTGTAGCACTCACTTCCAAAGTGTCCTTTGATGCCACAATAGAAGCACTTGAGCTTTGATCTATCCTTCTTTTTGCCACTTGAAGAAGCATCCATTTGATCTTGCCCTTTAGACCACTTGCTTTTGGTTTTGCCCTTGAATTTGCCCTTTGTGAACATAGCATCCTCTTGAAGTGTCGATGTAGATCCACCTCTTGCTTGAAGCCTATATTCCTCATTGATCAAGATCTCTTGAAAATCCATCAAACTTGGCAAAGTCTTTTAAATAGCAATACTTTGAACAATGTTAGCATGAGCATCCAACAAGCCATTAAGAATCACTTGAATAAGCTCTCCTTCCTTAATGCTTTCATCTATGCAAGCCAACTCATCATTCAATGCTTTCATTCTCAAAACAAAAGTACTTGGACTTTCTTCATTCTTTTGCAAACAAGAAAAGATTGCCTTCTTAGAGTCAACACTCTAGAAGTAGACTTGGATTCATCAAGCTTCTTCAACGAATTCCAAGCTTCCAAAGATGATGTGCACTTACCAACTTCCTTGAGAAGTTCATTGGTAACACTCATCTTTATCATGTGTAGATCCTTCTTGGCCCTCTTGTCATACCTCAATTGATATTGTTGTGTTGCTGGTCTCACCTCCAAACCTACAACAATATCCAAAACATCATTCATCTCAAGAAGTGACTCCATCCTCACTTTCCATAATGAATAGTTGCTTGAGGTAAGCCTATCATTGGCTTCCAACACAACCTGTTTCAATGCACAAAGCACTCCTTTGAACAACAACAAATGCTTTCAAAAGAAATCACCAAGATTTGAAACTATCTCACAAATTCTCTTCTAGCACTTATCCAAGCAAATCAACACATAGAATCATGAAATCTTGATCAACCTATGATCTATTCTCAATCTAATGACTTTTGCCACTTCCTAAGATTGAAACACACTCAAATGAAGTCCAGCAACCTCACTATCTAGAGATCCAGTTAAAATTAGGGTTTAGACAAAATCACAAAAAATTGACTATTCCAAATCTACATGCAAATGCTGAAAATTTGATATGCAATCTATAAGCCACCACTTAGGCTGAACCAATGATCCAAAAAGTGGCCAAATCCAGCATGTGAATTCAAAAAACAGAATTGAACAAGTATATTGACCTATTTAGTGTTTTGATCTACAAAAGATCCAATCTACAAAAGCAAAAAATCCGATTTTGGTGTAGAATCCTCTTTAGCATGCTCTAGACTTGATATCTTCACCAAATCATTGATAGATCTGATTTCCTCCTTCATAACCTGAAACACAAGCTCTGATACCATGTGAAAGATTTCAGATCCTTAAGATCCAATGTACTTGAATGATCTTTGGTTAGAAAGAGAAATACACTACCAATTTCACCAATGTAGAAAAATCAGCATCTACACACAATTTGAGATGCAAACACTAATAGAACTTGATCAAGCTTGAATGAAATGATTCCCCTTGTGTATAAAGTTCAGTCTATATCTCCACTTTTGTAGGAGATAGATAAAATTAAGATACAGATAGATGTTGATTTCTTGCATATGATGCTTAACTCATTAGAGTAACTGCAGTACTCTGGTTTGAGTTAAAACTGTCTAAGACTTGATGGACTCCTAGAGATTTTAGATGACCAAATTGTGGTATTTTAGAATATTTGGATATTTCAAGAATATTTGTACCAAAAAGACATTATTTTCTACAAGAAATTGACATGGAATTTCTTTAACTTTTGGATTTGATTTCTGAAATAAAGTAAAATCACCCAGTATTTTATGTAATTGGGATTACGTAAAGGTGATGAGTATTTATTTTGGATAAGATCTACCCATTTGGAGGATTTATAGCTTAGTGTATCTTTTGGAATTTGAAATTAGTATCCAAGAGTAGGAGCAAGCAATTAACGAATTGCTGCATCTCTGAGTACTTAATCAAATGGAAAGATCAGACTAAAAATAATGATTCATGGGTAAGATTTGAAAGCTTAAGGAATAGTTTTATGTTTTTTTTTTCCGAATCTGAGGACAGAACTTGTTTAAGGGAAGAAGAATGTTATGGCCATATTCAGTTAAGGACCTGGAATCGTCCTAATATGGTAGACCGGCCCTCCAGTATTCGAGTTTATTGGTCATGCCTAGATTTTATTCCAAGTCAAGGCCTATTGGTGACTAATGACCTTGAGAGGACCCAAACACTCTAATTGAGACATTTGGAGTAGTGCATGTACATGTGACTGATATAGGTAGGAGGTATGCATGTAGAGTTGTAACCTATTTATTATTGTTAGCACTCTTTGAAGGAAACGACTTTCATAAACAAATATGACTTCCTCACAAGATTCATATGCGACATCTATTCAGGTTAGTATTGCAACACTGGAGAGTGTCGTGAGGTCAAGCGTTATCTTCGATGGATGACGACAACAGGGCTATTGCCTTGTCGTTCTTTCTTCTCCATTCTTGCAGCTCTTTCCCGGTGGTTGTAGGCATCTCTTCGGTGCCATCTACCTAGGGAAATAGCCCTTCTCCCTTTAGTATGAGAGAGGTCTTCACCTTCCATGCTAGGAAGTTGGACCCTGTTGGATTTATTTCCTCTACTCTCCTAAACCCTATGTTGATTTGCCTCCATTTCATGCTGCTGCATTTTACTTGTGTTGTCCCACAGTCTGCATATTTACACGTAACATAAGACAGACGAAAAAGAGGATAGTTGCAACAGTCTACATTTTTACTCACTATTTATGAAAGGCGAAAAATGCGACACTGCATTTTTACACGCATTTTATGACAGGCAAAAAATGCGACAATTGCACAACTTGCATATTTACAAGCCTAACTTGAACAAGTGAAAAATGCGAAAAATGCAACACTGCATTTTTACACGCATTATAGGACAAGCGAAAAATACATCACTGTATTTCTACATGCATTTTATGACAAGCGAAAAATGCGACACTACATTTTTTACATGCATTTTATGACAGGCGAAAAATGCAAAAAATGCGACACTGCATTTTTACACGCAATTTATGACAAGCGACACTTTCCTTTAAAAATGTGACACTTGCCTTTAAAAGGACGCAGGTTTCCTTTAGGTAAGGACAAGGCCAAAGGCCAAAGCGTGTCGCGATTTGCACATTTTCACCAACGTTATTTTTGGTGAAGCCCGACGTTGCAGCCTCTTCATGCTCGTTCTATGCACTGTGTGATCATATTTGACAACAACATCAGCCACCCACGATCTCCTACAGATGACACAATCACTTTTGTACCTTCTTCATTTGCACACTTGTAAAAATTTATGTATATAGTGAATACCATCTCGGTATTCAGTAGAGCAGAGCATAAGCAGAAAACAAGTGATATCAGTAAGCTTGATTTTCGTAATTGAGAGACAGACATTGTAGATGCCTTTGCGCATTCATTCATTCTTTCAGACAGATTGTCAGTAATAGGTTCATAACCTTTACAGTTTGTGATTAACTTTGTGAAGCACGTGGTTAAGCTACGTGAAGTTTGTGTTCCCAATCCGATCGCGAAGCTTCAACTATCTTCATCATAATTCTGCAAAGGATCTTATTAGACGATTATGCTTGTCCGTTGCAAAGTGGGTAAGAGGGTGTGCTCTTCCTATGGACAACTAGATAAGAGGACAACAAGTGAGTGATAGTCTCGTTTGGCCTGAATTGCCTCTTGGAACAATGTTCACTCAATTATTGAAAAGTAATATCTTGACTATCACCAACCACTTTCAAACACCATTTTGGCCTCTTTGAAACAATGGCTTGATCTTGTACATTAGCATCAATATGAGAAGAAACATTATCTGAAGTAGAAGTAATCAGAGTATTCTCACCATCAGGTTCTTGATTACCTTCAATAGGTGGAGTGATACGATCTTGAATTTCTTCATCAAGATCATCAAGAATAACCCATGGTTCACTCGCTCAATCCTCCAATGTAATGTAAGTCAAGTGAATTCTTCTCATCAAATATGACATCTCGACTATGATAAGTTTTTGGTGTCCTAGGCTCAAATAACTTATAAGTCTTTGGTTTGATAGAATAGCCAACAAGTACACACCTCAATGACTTCGTGTCAAGCTTTCTGTCTTTCATCTAGTATATGCATATACGTCCAAATTCTTTAAGATGAGTAGTACTTGGTTTATGACCACTATAAGCCTCTTCAAGAGTAATACCTTCAAGCGTTTTGGTTAGAGATAAATTATGGAGATAAGATGTTATTTTGGACTACTTCATCCCAATAGTAGTTGCCTAATCGATGAGCTTTATGCACATGAAACTCAATGGACCAATTGGGTGGCCATAAGATTGGTGCTGAAACTAATGCATCTTTAGGTTTTTGGAAAGCCTTTAGGGCTTCCTCATTCCAATGTGGATCCATTGTGAGTTTGTAAATCGGTTGTGCCACCTCCGCAAAATCTAGGATGAAAATCCTATAATAGTTAGCATGACCCATAAAGATATAGACCTCGCGGATCGTTCCTGGTGGTGGTAGATCAACAATGATCTTGATTTTCGATAGGTCTGTGGCGATCCCATGTCTAGACACTATATGGCACAGAATCAAGCCATGTGTAGCCCAAAATTGACATTTTTCTGGATTCAAAGAAATCTGGAATTCGCGGCATTTTTGTATCACCTTCTCCAGATTGGATAAGTGTTCAGACTTTGGTCCATGCACGCACAGATCGTCCAAGAAAATTTCCAGAAATTTCTGCAAATACTCTTTGAATGTCGTCTGCATGACTCGTTGGAAGGTGCTTGGGACATTACAAAGTCTGAATGGCATCACCTTATAGGCATAGGTTCCCCATTCCGTGGCAAATGTTGTTTTATGCTAGTCTTGGGGTGCTATCTTCACTTGATTGTAACCGCTGAAGCCGTCTAAGAAACTGTAGGCTTTGACTCCAGCAACTCTGTCAAGGACACTTTCCGTAAAGGGCAAAGAGAAATCGGATCCTTTTTGGTGACTGCGTTTAGCACTTTCAGATTCACACTCGCATTTTGTCGTTCTTCTTGGGTACTATAATTACCGGTGATACCCATTCAGTGTGCTCAATTTCGTAAATGAAATTTGCGTCTAACAGCTTCTACAACTCTTGTTTGATCAGTTTTGTATAGTTTGGGTTGCAACGGTAATAACGACTCACCATGGAGACTGCTACATCCACCAAGGGTATGGTGTGCTGGACTACTGTTGGTGGAATGCCCTTCAGATCATTGTAATTCTAGGCAAAACAGTTCTTTACTCCACCAACAATGATCGTAGCCTTCTGAATTGTGTGAGCAATAATTGCTCTCCCACGTGTACGATCTTTTCTTCTTCACATGGCTCGACAAGGTTCATGGGTTGCATTCGCGCAGGTCTCTCGAAGACTTGTTCCACTGGTGTTAGATTCTCGCTGGGCTTGCGACATCATAATTACCACGTCATCCAAGGTGTAATTCTTGAAGGTCTCAGGCACCTCGTGCACTGGTGCTCGTCGAGATTCCTCCTTTACCATATTGACTTTGGCCCAACTGGTCATCTTTTGATTCTCCGTCCTCTAAGAAGAGGATGACGTTGTATCAGAGTTCATTCTGATTGACTTCAAGGAATCCACTGACCTTCTTCTCGCCTCTTCTTGTCATATGGGTGGATTCATCCTTGTTGTCTTTCTTCGAAACTGGTGTGACATTCGCCTCGTGGTTGCGAATATCAACATCCATTGTAGCTATAGCTTCTTTGGGTAGATCACTCCATCAAATCACCTAGTTGTAGTGTTGTTTCAAGTGGTTCTTCTTGTTCGTAGGTGCCTTTGGTGGATCTATCCTTGAAACTTTTGCCATAGTAGATTTTTGTGGTGGTTGAGCTGGTACTCTCTTAATTCCATAGCGATCTAGGTCCACGTGTTGTAGGACTTGCTCATCAGTCAGCTCAGTCTCCTTGTTGTAAGTCAGAGCATGTTGCCAAGGGACTAAGTCATCGTCCACTGGGTTCTCAATAGATTTCACTGACAGTCATGCTACGTTTATCATATTCACTCCAAATGTAATTGGTGTGTCCATGGTGTAATACTTGGGTGAAGATGTGTTGGGTTCAGGATCTGATTCATATTGACATGCTTGGCAGTCAATTGTTGCTAATGCATCTGTCCATATCACGACATCCGTCTCTGAATCGTAGTGACCACCCTTGGCTTGCCTTGGGGGCGATCTATCAGTGATCTGTTGTGGATGATCCGTCATTAGCCTTGGGTACAATAGGTTTTACCGCCCATGTGGTTGGATCGACCTTCACAACCTGCTCTCTGTTTTCAAAGGTGAGTTTCCCATATCCCTGTTGTGAACTACTTGCGCAGTCCTCACCCATGGCCTTCCCAGTAAAACACGGTATGCAGATGGGGACTCAGGAATGTCCATTACTACAAAAGTGATTACAAATTGCGTGCCCGCTATTTTTACAGGGATATCGGCCCCACTTTTGATAGAAAGTAGTGGAGATCAAGTTGACACCTAATCCTCCATCTACCACTGCTGCCTCGTCCTCGAATCTCTTGTGTTTGATTGGCAAGGTGATGTTGTGTTCCTCACTCTCCCACGCTACCCCGATGTGGAGGACATTACTTGTCTCATCGTAGCCCGCACAATATATGGGTTCTAGCGATGTTGGTTCCGCTTTTGTTTTGACCCAATCAACCAAAAGGCCCTTAGCTTGTGGTGCAATTCGTAGCAACTCCCCTAAAGGTAAGCTGACGTGGCTTGCTAGCAAACTGACAAGCACTTTTGTATGCAATTCCTCAGGCTCCACCATGTGGAAAGGTGGCTCATGATGGTGCAACTGATCATTCTGATCAGTGCGTAGTGGTGAGCCCGTTGGTGGTGAGCAGGATGTTCCATAGGGTTGGCCTCTTCTTGTGTTTTTTCCTCCGCTTGTGCTCTTTGAACCCAATGTCTTATCTTCTGGTACTGCCTCCTTTCTTCCCTCACATTCGGATATAGTGCTGAAGTTGAGGGTTGGTCATCGGAGACTGATGGTGGTGGTGAAGGTGCCACCTCCTTTCTCTTCTGTGTTCCCGTGACGACTAACACAGGTGCATGGAGTGGTTGCTTTACCGGTGGCATTCCCGGTGGAACTGTTGCTGGTTGTATCACAATGAAGTTCAATGGTGCACTGGTTCCTGGTCTTAATGGACAGTTTTTGTAGCAGTGTCCATATCAGCATTCCCGGTAGAAGGATGTGTATTGCCCCTTGTAAGAACATTCAGCAATTCTGTGTCCTTCGCCACATCCATAGCAGCAATATTTCTCCCGTCCTAAAGTTGAGCTTGAGCTGTATAGGCCGCATAATATTCATTTATGGCAGGATCCATATATGGTTCATCCGGCCCATACCATTGCTACTGCTCAGGTTGAGATGTGTAGCGCAGGCATCCCAAAGGGAGCCGGGAACCACGACTTAGCTTCCCAGCCTTCAACTTTTGCCATCCAAACCCACTTGACATACAAGCAGCCAACTCGCCAACAAAGATCAGACTTAGCCAGCTTGAAGTTCGGAAAATCAACATTGAGATCCAACCTGGCGCCATGCCTAACCGGGGGTCTCGATGAGGGTGATTTCCCTCCAAGCAAGCCGCCCGACATACATCAAACTTAACCAACTCGAAGCTTCGTTACAAACGAGTAACATCCATTCCAAGCAAGCGGTCTGACTTTTATCAGACTTAACCAACTGAAAGCTTCGTCACGAGCGCTGGAAGCCAACCTAGCGCCACGCCAGACTGGACAACCATAAACAGGTAACTTCCACCCAAGCAAGCCATCCAACTCAGCCGACAGGTTAGAGCGCGTTCCCCAAGAGCTTAACCCATTCACGTTCATGCAAGGAACACTCAGAACCACAAGCCACGACAGATATGGAGACAACCAGTTCCTGGACCAAAAAGTCCCGACAGCATACCGCTGGCGCCACGGACCGAATGGTCCCGACTGCATACCGCTGGCGTCTCGGGATACGACCCTCAGCTATGTGCCAACTTAAAAATTTGGAAGCGGCCTTACAACTGGCGCTTTTACCAGACACTGAAACCCAGAAGGTAATCAAAGTCAGTTTGAGAAAAATCCCACTTTATTGATAAATCTGAGAAGGTTACATTTCAAGTGTGTGACCGGCCCTAGTCTCCGGGGGGCTAGCATGCCAAGGCGAGAGCCATGACAACATTCCAATAAGGGAGGCTGAGACTTGGTTGGAGCTCGCCCTGAGTCGCAACCCGCACTCCCCTATAGTATTGGTGTGATTCGGCACCCCCCTCATACCAAGCACTCTA
Organism: Diphasiastrum complanatum; assembly: GCA_029204225.1. Lineage (NCBI taxonomy): Eukaryota > Viridiplantae > Streptophyta > Lycopodiopsida > Lycopodiales > Lycopodiaceae > Diphasiastrum > Diphasiastrum complanatum. Next base: position 43,074,750 of record CM055100.1, on the reverse strand, counting down.
CCCAAGCTGGTAAAGCACATTTTTCTCTCTCTAGAATTTTCTCTATCTAGAAAGTCATTTTCTCTCTCTAGATTTTATTGATCCCCAGGCTTCCTTTAATCATGCCTAGATCGTGTGAGGTGATTGCACATCGATCTGAGCTCTCTGGACTCCGCTAGAACCGATCAAAGCTTTTCAGCCATAGGAACTTGGCGCTGGTTGGATTTTGGTCACAGTGGCGCCGGGAGCAGTAGGGGCACTGCTGGTGCCGGGGACATAGCTGACGCCAGTGGCGCCGGAAGTAAAGCTTGTAAAGGTAGCTTTACAACATCCACCCCACCTTTATAAAATCTGATGTCCTCATCAGATGTCAGATTAAAGTAAAGGTGTCTCCAAATTAATATAACTATACATTTAAGCTACTTGGCACAATACTCAATTTACTGGCCACTTTTTATCAACATTGAAGCTGACACACCACAAGTCGGGGCTCAGCTCTTTGTACTGAAAAATTACATAACTTGAAAATATATCTTTGTCTGTGAAAAGCGTAGATTTGATATCGCTTTCGTAAAACCCAAGAACCTTATTAACTGGTGACAGAGGCCTTTCTTTGAAATGTTCGCCCTTGTCGCTTCTGACTTTTGACTTTGGGACTCCTTTGAGCTCCCAATTTGTCCTTGATGCACTTTGTGTTGAGCTCCCTGAGCTCCAGATTTGATCAGTTCCGCACAGGTATCAAGGCTCCCTGAGCCAAAGGATTCATCATTTGATTGCCCACTTTATGGTCCACTCCGTGCCTTGTTGCTTCTTCACCTTGATTTCTCTCCTTGTCCCAGCCTGATCTTGATACTTTTCCATCTTGGCTCTTTAAGATAGGCAAAGATTGAGTACTCTGCAATGCACCTCTCACTTAGCTTGAAGTAGCTCCTTGAATCAGCCCAAATGTAACCATTGGCCTCGTGGAAAGCCAAAGGGTCGCACCAATTTGATCCGCATCCAAACTATCTCTTCACGTTTGTTTGAAGCACCATGTCCGTCGCGCAAAACTTGACTTTCACAATTCCATCACTGGTTAGTTGCCTCACGGTCAAAACAAGAAGTGTACATCGAGCTTGGCTTCAAGTAGCTCTCTTTGAATCAGACACATGCACCCAAAGTTTGCACTAGTCCGATCTCAACGCGAACTGTCCCTTAGCGTCCGTTCGAAATACCGAGTCTCTCATGCAAGACTCAACTTTCACAGTTCCTTCATTGATCAGCTGCCTTACACGTAACACAAGCCAGCGTACTTATATGTTTCCTAGTCATTGCTGGTCCAGAGAAAGTCTATAACAAGCTTTCCTTTCCACAACAAAAACTTGTCAACTTATTAGGTCCAAAGTTCGCCAGTCTCCTCGTGTGAGTATGGCTAGGTCAACTTGAATTTGCCCCTTTCATTCAAAATTTGCCCCAAGAGAGAGGTGTGTGTGATAGTTCCCCTCCATTTATAAATCAGCTGATCGGACTTAGAGTAGAGTTCTTCGGACAAAAAGCCTTTCCAACACTTTGCTTTCCATCTACTAGGATTACGGCTGGATCCAACTTGTTGCCAATCTTTGAAGAGGATCCTAGTCTTTCTTCTTTGAGAAAAAACCCAACTGATACTGGATATCACCCATGCTCAGTGAGTTTCAGTTTCGAAGGTGGCTATCCCAAAATGAAGACCAACTGCTCCATAGAAGATCTCCCCTGAAATTGCCCTTTCCAACTTTTGACTTTCTACTTGCGTCTGGTGGGCGTTGTCGCAAATGAAACTAACCCAAGAAACAGGCTAGCCATCCATCCTTTGCAAACATTGAGTCGTTTCGTTGCCATTCACGTGCAAGTACTTGAACTGCAAATCCACCCCACAGATTCTGTAGTCCTCTTTGTTTGATGGTATCAGCCTTCAAAGAAAGGTTCCTTCTCGAGCCATCAGCTCCTTGTATCACAAGCAATCATGCAAACCAGACAAAGCATGGGTACTAAGACTCACTACGAATACATACAAGTAAGACACTCAGGCATGTTTACTAACAAGTAGCAAAGACAAGGTCCCCCTTTGAGATGGTCCTGCCAATAGACCTTTGCCTGGCCGCGCCTATACAAATCGATCACAGAATCAGCCCACATAGGACACCCCTCCAACTATCCGTGCTTTCACCATTAAGCAGCACATTGCCTCAGTCACGTCCCACCACTTTTTGGTCGATAGCCCTTATAGCTAAACGATCGGCAGCTATCCTTGAATATACCACCCCCGTGGACGCACCCGTGCTTTCACCGTTAGGCAGCACATTGCCTCAGTAACGCCCCCACCAAATTTAGTCGATAGCCCTTATAGCTAAACGATCGGCAACATACCACCCAAATCGTGGACGCACCCGTGCTTTCACTGTTAGGCAGCACATTGCCTCAGTAACACCCCCACCAAATCTGGTCGATAGCCCTTATAGCTAAATGAACGATGGCTATCGTGAATATGGCACCCCGCACCCCACAAGGCACAGACCGTGCTTACACCAACCTAATGGCAGCACATTGCCTCATCTGTCCTACATGCATACGGCGCCAGGCCCGAACCGCGGAAATTGACCATGCTTACACCTCAAGGATAGCGCTTTGACTCATCAAGCCCCCGTCCTGCCAACCACCCCGACCGTGGATGCACCCGTGCTTACACTGTGGGTGGCACCTTGGACAACAGTTGTCTTGATGAACCCCAAACCGTGGCCATTTCTGTGAGATCCGCATAGTTGACCGGCCAGTCGGCTCTGATACCACATGTAGCGCAGGCATCCCAAAAGGAGCCGGGAACCACGACTTAGCTTCCCAGCCTTCAACTCTTGCCATCCAAACCCACTTGACATACAAGCAGCCAACTCGCCAACAACGATCAGACTTAACCAACTTGAAGTTCCGAAAATCAGCATTGAGATCCAACCTGGCGCCATGCCTGATCGGGGGTCCCGATGAGGGTGATTTCCCTCCAAGCAAGCCGCCCGACATACATCAAACTTAACCAACTCGAAGCTTCGTTACAAATGAGTAACATCCATTCCAAGCAAGCGGTCTGACTTTTATCAAACTTAACCAACTGAAAGCTTCGTCACGAGCGCTGGAAGCCAACCTGGCGCCACGCCAGACTGGATAGCCATAAACAGGTAACTTCCACCCAAGCAAGCCATCCAACTCAGCCGACAGGTTAGAGCGCGTTCCCCAAGAGTTTAACCCATTCACGTTCATGCAAGGAACACTCAGAACCACAAGCCACGACAAATATGGAGACAACCAGTTCCTGGACCAAATGGTCCCGACAGCATACCGCTGGCGCCACGGACCGAATGGTCCCGACGGCACACCGCTGGCGTCTCGGGATACGACCCTTAGCTATGTGCCAACTTAAAAATTTGGAAGCGGTCTTACAACTGGCGTTTTTATCGAATACTGAAACCCAGAAGGTAATCAGAGTCAGTTTGAAAAAAATTCCACTTTATCGATAGATCTGAGAAGGTTACATTTCAAGTGTGTGACCGAACCTAGTCTCCGGGGGGCTAGCATGCCAAGGCGAGAGCCATGACAACATTCCAGCAAGGGAGGCTGAGACTTGGTTGGAGCTCACCCTGAGTCGCAACCCGCACTCCCCTATAGTATTGGTGTGATTCGGCACCCCCCTCATACCAAGCACTCTACCCAAGCTGGTAAAGCACGTTTTTCTCTCTCTAGAATTTTCTCTTTCTAGAAAGTCATTTTCTCTCTCTAGATTTTATTGATCCCCAGGCTTCCTTTAATCATGCCTAGATCGTGTGAGGTGATTGCACATCGATCTGAGCTCTCTGGACTCCGCTAGAACCGATCAAAGATTTTCAGCCATAGGAACTTGGCGCTGGCTGGATCCTGGTCACAGTGGAGCCGGGAGATACGCCGGGAGCAGCAGGGGCGCTGCTGGCGCCAGTGGCGTTGGAAGATAAGCTTGTAAAGGTAGCTTTACAACAAGGTGGTACTGGCATCTCTGGTTCTTCTGCTATCAAATTTACGTGGGCTACTTGTTGATTAGCTGGCCCCGGTGGTGCAGGTAAGGCCATGCATTGTTGATTATTCGGTGCGCCATACCTTGGTGTCGCATTTGGAGCCCCTTGATGATATGATTGATAAGGCCCTCCTTTTCTGTTGGACAATCCAGGGGGTTAAATGGGCAAAAGGCCGTCTCGTGCGATGTTGCATTGCACAGATGGCAAAATCTTTGTGTCAGTCTCAGATTTTGCTTCAAGACTGGACACTCATTCGTTGTATGGTTCTGGGTGCAGACTGGACACCATACATTTTCTCGGCATGGATACTGTGGCTAGTTCTGTTCCGGTGGATTGGACGTTGTTGCTACAGCTCCTTGTAAGGCTTTCAGTTTCTGATCGAACTGTGCCATAAGTTGTTCCATCTACTGTTTGTGTAATTTTGTCATCTGTTCCAACAATAGTTCTGTGGATTGAGTGGAAGCATTTGATGATGATGACGCTATTGAGGAAGTAGGAGTGTGGGTGGTTGGATATTCATCGTCTGATCCCTCATCCTCTTCCTTGATGGAATCATCCATGGCTTCTTGTAGAGTAGCATACTGCTCCTATCATTTCAGTTCTCTCTTGATGCTACGTGGTAACCCCGCAAGGAATTACATGATCACCGCATGATCGAGAGTTAGGGTTGCACTGCACTCAGATCGTAGATGTTTGACCCACTCAATATAGTCCCTGACCCTTTCTCTTTTTCCCATCTTGACTTTGCTGACAGGAGGACGGGTCTTCTAGGAACTTCCTTGGTTTAAAGCGCGTGATGAGAGCCGCTTTAACCGCTTTCCAGGTGGATTTTTCTTCCTCTAACAAATTTGAAAAACCAATCTTGAGCCACCACTATTAGGGACATAGGAAATAACATCAACTTCTTTGCAGGTGTCCGATCATTGTAGATTTCACAAGCTTGCTCGCAAATATGGAGGAAGTGGATGAGATCTGATGATCCGACGTATTTTGGTATCTCCATCCAAGGTCCTCTCCGAACTGCTTGCAAGGGAGCAGCAAGTACGTGGCCCATTGGATCCATTGGTGCTGGTTCCGGTTCTGCCTCTTGTTGCACAACTACTATTCTGGGAAGGTGTGGTGGTTGATTCACTGTCCTTATTGCTACTGATCGTCTAGATCTTAGATTATTTCGATGATAGAGCCCAGAGTGATTGGATCTTGCTGATACAGTTGGATGCAGTCTGGATCTTAAGGATCGGATCAATCTGATTGGCCAAAAGTTGAAATTCAAGCCACTAACGGTGGCTTTTCTTTGATAACTTTTTAATCCTTGCACTGATTGACTTGAGATTTTGACAGTAGCTGGATCTGGTGCAGATCCTTTCACTGATCTAGTCTATAAGGGCTCTCTAGTGCGAGGGTTCTTTAGCTATTTTTCAGTCAAAAAATCTTGATATCTCTCTGATTACTGGGAACCAACTCTCGCAAGGATTACAGGAGCTTCATCTAAGGTAGATCTGACTCTAAAAATCTCTGCAAGGGTAACTCTCGCATTAAGTGAAAATTTTACTGTTTGCGAGGATTCAAAACCACTAATTTGGCTTGATCTTCACCAATAATCAGTTTTAACTCTCGCATGCTTCATCACTAATGAAAATTGACATTCTGGATTGATTGGAGTGGTCTGCGAGAGTTCTTTCTTGAAGGATTTGCTGGATCTTCACTTTTTAGTGATTTTTTAGCACTTAAACCTAATTTTTTGTTCACTGGAATCAAACTAACTCTCGCAGACTCTTCTATGTCCTAGTCTGACTGAGATGGAACTTCAGAATTCTCTACGAGGGTTCTTGACCACTGGAACTAAAAATTTTATTGTTTGCGAGGGTTCTTTGGTATTTTTCCGTCTTTTTTCCATTGGGAACTCTCGCATAGGCACTTAAACTGTGAACTAACTCTCGCAAGCTTCTTTGTGTCCTGGTCTCACTGAGATGGAACTTCAGGGAGCTCTACGAGAGTTCTTGTGAAGATTTGAATTTTTTTGTTTTTTTACAAGGATTTTTTGAATTATTATGATTTTTTCTCTGATTTTTGCAATCTGCTTGGAACTAACTCTCGCAGGTTTCTATGCAGGTCTAGGACAGTACCTTGGAGCTGCTGCCAGTCATGCGAGGATTATCTCTCATTGGTTTTGGAGAAAACACAATTTGATGAAAATTTTGGCTCCTTTTCCCTCCAAAATGTAGGTTGGTGTGTTTTTTTTGGGTTTTCTCAGGCTTTGGTTTAAATGTCAAGCCCTTAGAGTTGTTCAGGGCCTCCTCTACCCTCTCACACCTCCTCCGCTAGCTGGGAACAGTCCAAATACAAGAAAATGCAGAAAACTAACTCTACCTACCCCAAAATCCACCTAAAGCTACTCTAAAAAGCAAGAAATAACTAAAATGCAGCTATACTAGTTAGTGAAAACCTATCCCCGGCAACGACGCCACTGTAGGGTCAAAGATCTCACGTCGTTGTAGCCCTTTGCGGTCCAGTACGAGAGAAGGCAGACGACTTGGTGATTGCTTGCAATTCTATGTGTAGAATGATCTATATTTGCTATTTTTGGATCCACACGTGTGAAATACAGTAGCTTGCTGGTTCTGTACGGACAACAACAATACATAATCATTTCATTCAAGTTTGATCAAATTCTATTAGTGTTTGCATCTCAAATTGTGTGTAGATGCTGATTTTTCTACATTGGTGAGATTGGTAGTGTATTTCTCTTTCTAACCAAAGATCATTCAAGTAGATTGGATCTTAAGGATCTGAAATCTTTCACAACCTTTAAGTATCAATGTATGATTCGTCAATCATAGTAATTTAGAATCTTATGATTCGTCAATCATAATTCTCAAGATTCTAAAACCATACTTAATCACTGAAAGATATTGGAGTATATGCACAACATACAACTCAGGGAATATGAGAATCATTCTGTAATCTTTTCTACAAGGAAAATCACTGGATTCCAAGAATATTCCTCCAAACTGATTCTTAATCAGATTATGAGTTCCAAATTCTACAATCAACCAAGTAATTAAAGACTATTATAACATTCATCTTTAACAATACAAACTTCTTATAATCTCCTAGAACAACATCTAGAGATTTCAAAGTTCTACAGAATTCCCATAATTCAGTTTATCATTCTTGGCACCATTAGGATCCGGTATCCAATTCAGCTCACTGGAATACAATCACTAATGTGTTAAGTCTATTTCTCCACTGAGAAATAACTCATCCAAGAATTCAGTATCCTATGCACATAATTGCTTAATGAATCTGAATGACTCATAAATTATGTGTCTTACAAGCAATACACACAAAACAAACAGTTTCCGGTGAATTCTCTTCACACTGTTCATTTTAACAATTAACTTTCACAGGAGTAAATCAATTACTCAAGTTAATTGCTCATGATTTAGAGATCTTAATTGTCTAGGTGCAGATCTCAACTGTACATTAGACCCATATCCAAATCATTTTAAGTTAACCAATAGATCTATCAGAACAGATTCGTTAACTCTACAAGTAATTGTTAAACACAACACTTGATCACATGTCTATGTTCAACAACTAGGGTGCACATATGAGAAAAATCTCACTATAACCCAATACATAAACACATATGTCCTTATCTGGCAGATTCCTCCAAAATCCGCATACGTTACTCACATATATCACTGAGAATCTTGTAACTCAGCTACAGAAAATTCTATTTCTCTTGAGTAAATAACATATCTGGGAAATCTCTGAAGTGAACAATTCCACAACACAAGTTTTCCAACCATCATACTTTTATCAACAAAATTTCTTCAATCATTCAGCCTACTTCAGATCTCAGTGCACAAACCAAGATTAGGCTAATTTATATAGACGTCGTTGGATATAAGGTTAAGATTAAAACTTTATTCCACTGATCCAATCCATATTTAAATGGTATTTGGTAGCCCGTCAGTGAATTTTAGTTCAATCTTTACCACTACTTCCCATATTCATGAATATCTCACAACTCAAAAACTCTCAAAATTACTCTAGTTTCAGATTATTCAAAACAATCACTAGAGATTTCCTCTATTCCTCTAGATAGTTCCACCATTGCACACAAACTGAATTTCACAAAAGAAATCTATGCAACTGGTTAATCCCATGAAAGTCTTATTCCTATCATTTTCTTCTCCCCCTTTTTAAAAGAAATTTCATAATTTCAATCAAAAAGTTCCCAGGAGACAACGTATAAGATATTAAAGATCTGAAAAAAAAAGTCAGTACTAAGTATTCAATACTATTACAAACCGGACTTTTTCCTTAAAGCCATAAAGTATCTTATCCCGAGTGATAGAAACATTACTCTCAATATCAACTATCAAATAGAGATAATCATTAGGGCTTAGGAAGTCTAAATTCCACTTAATCAATTGAAACATTAATTGATTCTGAGCTATATTCACAAACTTAAATGGAAGTATGAATTCATATAACTTTAGCAGTCCTTCAGAACCAAGTTTTACACTGGAAGGAATTATATGAATCTCAATCCAATTGTCTCATATATAAGAAATTTCTAAAAAGTAGCAATTTAAAATTAATAGAGAAATATCTTTTAAGGGTTTCCAATTTGGAATTTATGAGATACCATTGAGAGATCCGGATCTATATCTCATAACCTCTCCAAATACTTTAAACAAGTTTAACCAATGGTTTTGACTGTTAGCATTACCAACAAAGTAAATACTAACCGCTGGCCTACAGATCATTCTCGCACAAGAATTCCCTCTTTGAAATCATTGATGTCCCATACCATCAGTTTTCTCTCCAAGGAAGTTTTTTGCTTTTAGATCTAATCAACAGAAAATCAGGAAGATTATCTGACCATCCTATACCTAATATAGGATTCAATCTTTAAAAAGATCTTTAACCGCATTATCTGATAATCCAGAGATCTCATAACTTCATCTGGATTTCCAATACCAGATATGCACATATCTATTTCACCAAGTACTGGAGGACCCCCAAATTTGTCTCTAATGGATCGCAATAATCCAGTTCAAAATTGTGATTTAACAAGAATCTGCACATGGTTTTATCATCACATAAAAAATCCATTTGGTTGGTACTATCATTCCCGAATACCTACTATCTGAGAGTTCCAACTCTTAGGAATAAGGTTCATTACAGTACAAATGTGAACCAAGTGTCATTCCCATTCCATGTCACAATTTCCATTAACAAATAGGGTCAACTCATGGTCCTATAGATATTCAAAATAATTCAACTTAATGAATTCAAAAAATCCAGTGCTATGCAACTTCCATACAGGGATTATTAACCAATCCAAATTACACAACACTGTCACATTTACCTACTCATGTGTCTCATTTTCTTCCTCCCTTTGATTTTCGGTCACCCGAAAATTCTTTCAGCAAAGGTCCCCGAAAATTCCTTTGACACAAGTGAATGTTAGGCTACTTCCTTTTTGACCACACTGGTTTATTTTCATTACTTTGTTAAAGTTGCATGAATCTATGAAAAATCAATAAAATTTGGTTTTGGGTATTCTTTACAATATTAGATACCCTTGTTTTTCTTTTAATCGAATATAGAACTACCTCCCAAAAATTATAATCTTATTCCATTTATTCACTTTAACAAGTATCTAAAAAGCTTTAGTTTCCACAATCCTAAAGATCAAAATCTTTTAGGATAACCTATCGGTGTAGCACCGAAGTTGAAAAGGAAGAATTATAAAAATTACCGTTTAACTCAATTTTCTGGGAGTAATCCTACTCTAGAGTTAAATCGATAAAAAGCACAGTACCAGGGATTTAAAATTCTCACTAATTGGGTACTTGCCAGGAGAACTGACCCACTACCATTATTTTTTCAAGATCGGCTTAATAAAATTTTGACCGATTATTACAGCTTGACACACATATAACAATATTAAGTTCTCAAAATGCAAGGATTATAGGTAATTGTCAAGTTGATAAGGACTTTATACACGCATATTGTCCACATAGAAGAAAAAACCAAATTCTTTCTACCTCTTACCGGAAAACAATATATGAACCCGAGTTTACTGCATTGACATGCATGCCCAAAGGAATCGAAATTCCTCTCACAATAAGCTAGTAATTCAAATTTTTTGAGTTTCCAAAATTACTTTTGGAACCATTTTTGACGTTACTACTGGTCAAGCTCTTAAACCCCCGGTCGACCAGCATGCACACTCAAGGCTTCTCAAAAGCTAAAAGAATTTAGGTATGTTCATTTCCAGCCGTCATTACCCAAGAAAGGGTGGCTGCCCAACCGCGAGAGAGAGAGAGAGAGAGAGAGAGAGAGAGAGAGAGAGAGAGAGAGAGAGAGAGAGAGAGAGAGAGAGAGAGAGAGAGAGAGAGAGAGAGAGAGAGAGAGAGAGAGAGAGAGAGAGAGAGAGAGAGAGAGAGAGAGAGAGAGAGAGAGAGAGAGAGAGAGAGAGAGAGGGAGAGAGAGAGAGAGAGAGAGAGAGAGAGAGAGCGAGGGAGAGAGAGCGAGGGAGAGAGAGAGAGCGAGGGAGAGCGAGAGAGGGAGAGAGAGGGAGAGAGAGGGAGGGAGAGGGAGAGGGAGAGGGAGAGGGAGAGGGAGAGGGAGAGAGAGAGAGAGAGAGAGAGAGAGAGAGAGAGAGAGAGAGAGAGAGAGAGAGAGAGAGAGAGAGAGAGAGAGAGAGAGAGAGAGAGAGAGAGAGAGAGAGAGAGAGAGAGAGAGAGAGAGAGAGAGAGAGAGAGAGAGAGAGAGAGAGAGAGAGAGAGAGAGAGAGATTTCCATAGAAAGATAGGAGGTGCATCTTTCAATCCATACAAGATTTTGAGAAGGTTCAACCTTGCTCTCGCTACACACTCTGATCCACAAAGTCGGCCTACAGTGGCTTCAGGATCCACCGAGTCAACGATCTCATAAATAGCCAGTTTCTAACTACAGCTGTCAAAAAGGGCTTCCACAACTAATGCGATTAGCTACATCTACACAATGCGACCTTCACTGGGAAATAGGTCCGTATCCAGTCAGCAATCTGATCTGATGCATATAGTTTTCAGCATGCTTTCACTCTTCTTGACCAAACATTCAAAACCAAAATTCTGAGCAGAGACTGACACATGCAATTATCCCAAAAGTTCAACCTATCTTCTAACAATAGTTGATTGTTTCTGTCTGTTGCAGGTCAATCCACATAATGGATATGACTTCCAAAGAAGTCTTTAACAGACTAACATTAACACCGATCCAGAAATTCTTGAATGGCTAAACGGAGGATTCCAGACTTGTGTACACAGTGTTCAAAGAACACGGCTACCTTCCTCTTCCACACAGGTTTGCTAATAGTCTCCTCCAACCATTCTTGATTTTTGTGAAGTCCTCCTATTTCTTGTGTATGATTGATTGTGGATGATGATTGCTTGTTTGTTGTTGTTAATCATGTTGTCACATTCTTGAATGATCATTAGCACTTGCCTTCATCCAACTAATCCACAAAATCACACTCAAGCAAAATAGGTGTTAGTAAATCCCCTTTGGAGTGATCATTAGGATCCATTAGGTAGGTTTTCTTGTCATTGTTCACCTCCCTTGAGAAGATCATCCTCAAGAGGAGAAGATCTAGAGCCGTAGATGTCTAGAAAAGCCAAGAAACCAAGATCCAAAAAGAGGATCAAACCTAAAACCAATAATCCCAAAAAGAGAAGAAAACAAGAGAGAATCCCACATCCAAATCTAAGCCCTTCCACCTTTAGATCCAACACCAAGATTGACACCCTTGGTAGGCTTAGATTCCATCTTTAGCTTGTAGTTTATCTCTCTCCCCATTGGATCGAAGCCGGTACTACATTGATGCTCACCCGGTTGGGAATACAAGCCCCTTCTTTGCCCTCTTGATCGCACCGATTAGGGAGGCACGAAAAGGGTCCAACACTCCCTACAGTTAACTTCAACATAAAACCCATGCACTTAATGAACGTCCTTTTTAATTTGACATAACCATAGCCTTTGACACACATATATGGATGGACAAATTAAAACTTGGAAGATGCTAAAATGAGACATGGAAACGTATTAGACAAGACCTGGATACTAGTTATAACAAAGTGCCCTCAGGATGCTGCATGCTATGGAACAGAGAAGATCATTTTTTATCTACATAAGTTCTTCCCTAGTATTACTCATCAAGCACAACTCAATGCCTTATTTATGTGGCTAAGTAAACCTGCTAAGGAAGTGGTAAAAGCACATATTACTTTTGTGCACATGGGCAATTACATGATTGATATAGTTGTTGAATTTTCCAAGGATCCTTTTATAAAGCTACTTTTTTTGTTCTAGATGGCATTGTTGCGATATGCATGTTTGAACGATTAATTAAAAAAACCTAGCTTTTTCAACTATGGCAGGAGGAAATTTTCTTGCAGGCAAACATAGTGGCTCTTTTGAACTCAATACTCCTAAAGTAGTTTGTGAAAAATTAGAGATCAAAACACTATTAGTTCATCAATGATCTTTAGCGAAGTTGGATCACACATCTACAATTATCAACAACATAGAAATCGCTACTTTATGCATGCTAGAATTTGAAAATGCATCAAGATCTGATCATAACGCTTAGATCTGACTTAGTACTATTTATGTCCGTACAAGAGCAGTATAGTATAGTACTCCACACGTGTGAAAGCTAGATTTCTACACATAGAAACTCAAGATATCATGATAAATTCACAAGAGATTGACATAGAATCAACAACGATGAATTCTCCATGAAAGTATAGCTCTTTATAACAGCCTAAATGTCATTTAGCCACTTTTTCCTAAGAATGCCTTAAAATGGCAACTTCTAGACACTTAATTAAAAACCTAGAAACAGTAGTCCAAATGCAATATACCAAAATTAGCCAATTAGAATGGCTCCAAACATGATCTCATCCACTTATCTACTTTCCAAAAATAGAAATATCACTATTTAGGCTCTCATTGACAAATATGATACTATCTCTAAGTGGAGATTTCATTTTGGCCTCCAAAAATGCCAAATAAATTGTCAAAACTAGTTGACAATTTTCACACTCCCTCTTCAACTAGTTTTAGCATAGATTTAGATAGTACACCAAGTGATATCCTATGCTCAATAAACAAGTCTTTTCTCGACTCTTTGGTGAAGATATCAGCCACACATTCCCTTGAAGAAACATGTTGAAGCTCCACTTCCTTTGCCGTGACTTGTTCTCTCACAAAGTGATATGCCACTTCAATGTGCTTGCTCCTTGCATGAAAGATAGGATTGGTTGCCAATCTTTGGGATGAGATGTTGTCACAAAAGATGATTAGACTCTTTGAAAAATCCAGGAAGTGAAGATCCTCTTGATCCATAACATCTCCTTTGTGCAAGATGTAAGAGCTTTGTACTCGGCCTTGCTAGATGACAATGAGATAGTAGCTTGTGTCACGAAAGCGAAACTATTTCTTTTTCGTTTTCATTTTCGTATTCACAAACGATTCTATGTCTTTGAATTTTCTTTTGCGCGGAAGCTTCACAGGAACCTAGACTCATGACTGCACATCACAGAACACATTCTATTCTAGCAATCAAGACAAATGATGCAAGACAAGGAGATGCACAAAAAATAGAACAACTGTATTATGAATTTAGTTTTCAGAGCAAGATCGTTAGTGTCTCACTCATTGGCGGAATGACACTCTGCTCTTTCGCTATGTTCTGCTCATTCGCAGACTTTCATGCACAGCTCTACTGTTTCTAGTATTTTTCTTTTCTGCTCTACTCGCTACGTCTCTCAGTGATCTCTTACAATAATTCTGTCTACTCAGATCTATCTTTATGATCTAGAAAGAAAAGTTTATATCTCCACTGTGTGGAGTTTACAAGATAGCTAAACGTAGAATACCAAGACTAGTTAACGCTAATCAACTAATTAGTTACTCTCCGTTGTTGCCATTCGTTTTAGTTGGGCATGAAGTCTACAACTCCAGGCCCGTTGAGCTGTCAGCTGGCAGCACGAAAGATTTCCCTTTGTTTGTTTTGTTTCCTTTGTTTGCCTTCATTCTTTTCGTTTCTTTCGTATCTTTTCGTTTTGCGTCCCTTTGCAGATTGTGGTCCTGGAGGTATGTTTACGATTTGCGAATCGTTCGTCCTTTGAGTCAAGGCACGTTGACTTTTGCGAATTGTTCTCGTTTGACCTTCAGTTTGTGTTTGTGTTGTGGCAAAGTTGCAGGAGTTCACCATTTCTGACACTCCCTCTTGAACCTTGCAGCTTTAATCCAATTGCCTTTCTTTGCTTGGCAAAGAGTGGCTTGTCAAGCGGCTTTGTGAGCAGATCTGCAATCATGTCTTCTGATTTTATATACTGGACCTGGAGCTCTCCTTTCGAGATTAAATCTCGAATGTGATGGTACTTCAGAGGTATGTGTTTTGTCTTTGAATGGAAGACAAGATCCTACGATAGATAGATGGCACTCTGAGAGTCCATCACCATCGTGCTTGGCCCTTCTTGTGGTACCACGATTGCCTCTAGCATCATCTGCAGCCACATTACCTCATTCGCCACCTTTGAAGCTGTGACGTATTCAGCTTCGCAAGAGGATTGAGCCACCAAGGTTTGCTTTTTGCATGTCCAACTGATCGCAGCTTCGCACGCTATGGTACATCCTCCAGTTATGGACTTGCTATCATCTTTGCAACTCGCATCACTGTAGTGGTGCACCTCGAATTATTTTTCTTCGTTTTTAGCTTTGTAGGTTAATCCCATATTCTGGGTACCCTTCAGATATTGTAGGATTCATTTTGTCATTTGCCAATGTGTCAGGCTAGGATTGGAAGAGAATTGGCTCAAGGCGTATACAAAGAAAGCTAGATCGGGTCTGGTACAAATTGTGAGGTACATCATACTACCGATTAAGTTTTGGTAATGTCTACCTATCATCTTTGTTCTTCCTCTTCCGTTTTTGGGCGATCCTAGTTCGTGAGCTTGGCTCCAGCTATCATTGGTGTGGCCTTTTCTTTGTAGTCCATCATGTGGTACTGCTTGAGCACCTTTCTAGCAAATTTTGACTGACTCAAGTGCATTTCGCCCTTTGTTCGATCTCTTCTGATCTCCAGTCCAAGGCATTTTGTTACTTCTCCAAGATCTATAATTTCTTAACTTTTAGAAATCTAACTTTTCGTGTCTTTTATCAGCATCAGGGAATTTTCTACTATTAGAGAATCATCCATGAAGATAGTCAGTATCACAAAATCCTTTCCTACTCTTTTGATGTAGACATTGCAGTTTGGTTGTGTAGGATTGAAGTCTAGAGATTTCAGAAGACCATCGAACTTCTTATACCAAGCTCGTGATGCCTGTTTTAGACCATAGATGCATCTCTGCAACCGACAGACATATTGTCGATTGTCGGGGTCTTAGGGACCTTTAGGCTGCTTCATGAAGATTTTCTCCTCTAGATCTCCGTGGAGAAAGGCTGTTTTCACATCAATCTGGTGAATTTCCAGATTGTGTTGTGTGGCGTATGCAAGGAGTAGTCATATGCTTGTCCTTTTTACCGTCGACAAATATGTGTCGAAATAATCAACACCATATCTCTGTGTGTAGCCCTTTGCAACAAGCCTTGCTTTGTAGCAGCCAATGGTGCCATCTAATTTCATCTTTTTCTTGTATACCCACTTGCAGTCAACTATTTTTCTGTTTTTTGGCAGTGGCTCTAACTTCCATGCCTTGTTTTGCCTCATTGACTCAATCTCCTCTGACATTGTCTGCTTCCAGAATTCTCCCTCTAGACTCTAGATAGCTTCTTGATATGTTGCTGGCTCTTCAGTGAAGCTGCAGTACTCAAACTGTGTGTCTTCGCTCCACTGATTTTTGTCAGAGTAGCAGTCTGGAGGTCTTCTTTGTCTTGTTGACCTTCTAAGTTCGTTTCATCGTTGTTCAAATATTTCTTGTTCGTGGGGTTGATCCTCTGCTTTCTACTGCTGGAGTCTGTGGCTCTGCATTCTGATTTTATGTCTGTCCTTGATCTCCCTCTTGAATAGGCAGTGGTGTGAAGATCTCATGGTCTCTTTTGTCTTTTAGCAGGGAATGTGGACTCATCGAGCTTCACATCTTTGCTCGAAACAACCTTCTTCATGGTTGGGTTGTAGAGCTTGTACACATGTGTTCTATTCGAGTAGCCAACCATGATTATTTGCTCTAATTTGTCATCGAGCTTGCTTCTTTTTTCTTTAAAAATGTGCTTGTATGCTGCACATCCAAACACTCGTACGTATGACAGATCAAGCTTTCTACCTATCCACATTTTGTATGGTATTTTATTTTCCAGCGCTGTCATTGTAGATCTGTTCTGCAGGTGTACAACTGTAGCTATTGCCTTAGTCCAAAATTGACTTGGCAATTGAGCCTGTGCCATCATGCATCTGGCTCCTTCGACTAGCGTTCTGTTTCTTCTTTCTGCAACACCATTGTATTCTGGTGTGTATGCAAGAGTGAACTGGTGTTCGATCCCTTGTTCTTCGCAGAATCTTGAGAATTATTTGCTTTTGTATTCACCTCCATTGTCAGATCTAAGGATCTGTATCTTTTTCAAGGTGTGTCGCTCTGCAAATGCCATGAACTTCTTGAAGGAATCAAACACTTCAGATTTCTTCTTTAAGTAGTAGATCGTGGTCATCCGGCTGTAATTATCTATCAACGTCAAAAAATATCTCGAACCTGAGAGCAAATCCATCCTCATCGATCCACAAACATCAGAGTGGATGAGCTCAAGAACCTTCTTGGCTCTTCTTTCCATGGATTTCGATGTTGCTTACCTTTTTCACAGGCGTTTAATTTTTAGAGCGAGATCGTCAGTGTCTCGCTCATTGGTTGAATGACACTATGCTCTTTCGTTGTGTTCTATTCGTTGGCAAACTTTCATGCACTGCTCTATTGTTTCTAGCATTTTTCTTTTCTGCTCTACTCGCTATGTCTCTCTCTCTCTCTCTCTCTTACAGTAATTTTGTCTATTCAGATCTATCTTTATGATCCAGAAAGGATAGCTTATATCTCCACTGTGTGGAGTTTACAAGATAGGTAAACACAGAATCACAAGACTAGTTAATGCTAATCAACTAATCAGTTACTCTCCGTCGTTGCCACTCGTTTCAGATGGGCATGAAGTCTACAACTCCAAGCCCGTTGAGCTGCCAGCTGGCAGCATGAAAGTTCCCTTTCGTTTGTTTTGTTTTCTTCGTTTGCTTTCGTTCTTTTCGTTTCTTTCGTATCTTTTCATTTTGCGTCCATTTGCGGTTTGCGGTCCTGGAGGTATGTTTACGATTCACGAATGCTTCGTGAATCATTCGTCCTTCAAATCAAGGCACGTTGACTTTCGCGAATTGTTCTCGTTCGACCTTCATTTCATGTTCGTGTTGTAGCAAAGGTGAAGGAGCTCACCATTTCTGACAACTTGTTTCTTTGACATCCAAGAAAAAGCTCCATCACCTATGAAAATATCATGTGCACTTTTGGATTTTCTATCCATTTGATCTCCAAGAAAGTCCAAATCTGAAAATCCAAATAGGTTAGGTGATGATCCTCCATAAACAATGCCAAAATCTCTTGTTCCCAAGATGTATCTCAATACCCTCTTGCCTAGCTTCCAATGCTCCACACGAGGATTTTGCAGAAGTTGGCTTAATCTACCAACACAATACCTAAGATCAGGTCTTGTGATGGTTAGATATATGAGTGAACCAACTAGCTTCCTATAGAGAGTAATGTCCTTGAATGATCTTTATTACCTCTTTAGTTAGCTTTACATTTGACTCCATTGGTGTATCACAAGCTTTAGCATCCACCATATAAAATCTTTTTAGAATAGAATGAGGAAGTTCTAAATACCTCTGTTCCCAAGATATAATGTAAATGACCAAGACCATGCACCTCATTTGAGTGCAAACTTGATATCATCAATATTTTGCTTGTTGCCTCCACTCAAAATGATGTCATCCACATAGATTAGAAGGATAGTAACATGATTTCCAGCAAATCTATGGTAAAGTGAATGATCATATTCACCCATCATGAAATTTTTTGAAAGTAAGAAAGAGTTAAGCTTAGGATACCAACTCCTTGGTGCTTGCTTGAGACCATACAAACTCTTTTAAAAAAAAAAACATGATTGGCTTTTCATGTGAGATGTAGCCCTCGGGTTGCTCCATAAACACCTCCAACAAACACACCTTTCTTTGAAGATGGATCCTCCTTGGTTCTATCATCAAGACTGATGTTGGTATAGCAAATACATCCAAAAGTTTTGAAAAAGTTGACACTCGGTTTCCACCAAATGAAACCTCAAGAGGGGTTTTTCCATCTAATATAGCACTCGGCCACCTATTGCATAGAAAATTAGCACACAACAAAGCTTGATCCCAAAAAGATTTAGGAATATTTGCACCTAACCTCATGGATTTGTCACCTTCACACAAAGTTCTATTCTTCCTCTCGGCCACTCCATTTTGTTGTGGTGTCCTTGGGCTTGTGTACTCCCTCTTGATCCCATGCTCATCACAAAAAGCCTTGAACTTGTTAGAAATATACTCATCAGCATTGTCACTCCTCAAGCACTTGACCTTTGTAGATAATTGAACCTCCCTTGCAATCTTGAACTTGACAAAGACATCAAACACCTCATCTTTGTTCTTTAGTAGATAGACCCAACAAAATCTACTAAAATCATGAATGAAAGTCACATACATCTTAGCACCTCCATTGCTAATTGTAGTAGCACCATCCATATCCGAATGCATAAGTTGGAAAGGCTTACTTGATCTTGGTGTAGACCTCTTGTAACGTAACCTATGTGACTTTGATAAAGCACATTGTTCACAAACATGATTCAAGCTTGTTAGAGTATGAGGAATGTTGAAACAAAGAATATAAATCAATCAAGACATTTATTAATTTTCTTAAATTTTGATAGATCATCATTTATTTAGACCAATAAAAAACATTGTGGGCAAACCAAGTAGATTACACTCATTTAATATTTTTAATTAAAATCCTCAAAATTTCTATTCATATATTTGTATGGTGAGCTATAGTGTATCACTATCTCAACATTAAGTAGTCATAGTTGTTCAAGTAGTGAGTTCCTTTAGTCCCTACTTCACACTTAAGCAACTACTATACTCTGTCATGACCAAAATACTATCAAGAAATGCATATGTATCTTGTAAATTCTTCTACATTCACTATAGAGTTAATAAACTTGAATAAGATAGTAAGTTAGTAGTTTTTAAACATTTACTCCTATAGTATTATGTTAACTTTGTCATTCTCGTAGTAGATTCAAAAATTATAATTTTTTGGAGCTTGGATATATCTATATTTAGATGAAACGTGGTGCACTTGCAAGTTCCAATTCTCAATTACCTTATTTTGACGTATCTTGAGTAGGTAGAATTTTAGCTTACTAGGACTACATGCTACATTGCCATTCTTTAAAATATACATGTGTCACCCTTTTAATTGGATATCTTGGCATACGTGATGCATAACTATCATAAGTACAAGCATATTTTTCGAGTGTGTGATGATAATGTATATCTACAAAAAGAGAAAGATATAAATATGCTAACCGACTACATAGTTTCCTAGTGCAAGCAACATGTGAGGTTACAAATGATAAAACATCACATTGCACGCATGGCTCTAAAATGTATTGATGCATATGAGTATATTTGATCAACCTATTCTGAAAAGATGCTTTATCTAATAGGGGCAACATATACAAATAATATCTATACACATTTATAACGATTAAAATTTTAGTGTCACTATTCTTCCAAGGAAAATATAAAGGATAACAATAACTGTATTAAAATTATATGGTACAAAAAGTGGACACTATGAAAAATAAAGTTATATCCAATAGAATATTTGTATGCTAGTTTTTGTCAATTGAATAAAGATAATATCATGGGAGAGAGTGACTATTGCTACCATGAAATAGCTTAGACTAAGGACATATGTAGAATAAGGAAATACACATTTATTCCTTTGATATAACAACTTAACAACTCGAGGCTATTCCCTTGAACTTAGTCATTATCTTACTACATGTTGTGCACGTCCAAGGATGAACAATACACAATGTATATACTATGCCTCGGCTTCACCCATACGTCTTATATTTCGTCCATTCTAAAGATAAATTATTGTTCATCCCACTATCTAGAAAATGTCAAGATGGAGCTAACATCTAATAGGTATACATGTTTCTAGAATTTTTTTGGTTTGGGAAGACTTCATAAGATTCATAACTTGTTTAGAAGGTTCCTTGATATAACATTACAAAAGACAAGTTTATCATGCTAAGAAGTGGGTCCATGGCTTGCCTCCTTCACATACACATATATGTGCAATCTTAGAATCAAATTAGTATCAAATATGAAAACATTCTAATGGTAATTAGGATAACATAAAATCAATCTAAACAACTATAAGAGAGAGAGAGAGAGAGAGAGAGAGAGAGAGAGAGAGAGAGAGAGAGAGAGAGAGAGAGAGAGAGAGAGAGAGAGAGAGAGAGAGAGAGAGAGAGAGAGAGAGAGAGAGAGAGAGAGAGAGAGAGAGAGAGAGAGAAAGAGAGAGAGAGAGAGAGAGAGAGAGAGAGAGAGAGAGAGAGAGAGAGAGAGAGAGAGAGGGAGGGAGATGTTAAGCTAAAAAAGTTTGGAGTGATTATTTTCTTATTTTAATTAACTTGGCTTCATATCTTTTTTTATCTAGGATAAAAACTAACTTGTCTTACAATGAGGCATGACATTTCTATGTGATGGGTTAAAGAGAGGGTATATACCATAGTTTTGATCAAAATTTAGAGTATGGGAAATCAGAGCATCAATATAAATATGAAGAAAGATGTGAGGATTGAAGACAATAGGATAAAATTAGTTTATGGAGGTATTAGGGAGAGCATCGAAACTTCAAATAGAGAATCCGGTGAACTTAGCATATTAAGTAGGATGAGGGTGGGAGCTTCTAGGAAAAAGGGGCCAAGTGGGAATCATGTGTACATGTTAGATTGTACATACCCCATGTGGAAGAAGGACATGTCTTTTTTATTTCTAGGTGATTTGGAGATTTAGAGAGCAAGTTCTGTGTTAAAAATGCAATTGAGTTTGGGATGACAAAAATCGGAGATGAATCCAAATATTTTTGATGTCTATTTGGTTTGTTTATAGAACTCAAAAGTATTTTGAAAAAATGGTTATCTTTGAAGAACAAAGTTCCATGAGCAAGACTCAAGTAATGTCGTTAGGGGAGCCGAAATAGAAGAGATAAGTTTTCCTTTTTCCTAGATCTCAAAAGTTTAAGATACAACAATGTAATATTTTCATTTTTATTTTGTATGGATAGTTACGAATAGAGCCACAGCTGATCTACAATTAAGCTATGAAAGCATCACATAAGCAAGACTTAACCCTAGAAAGCAGGAAAGAGAGAGATTAAGGAGGCTAAAGAGAGAGATCAATATCATCAGCTGAATGACAAATGACACAGTTTCCCTACTTATAGCCAAGAGAAAGCCCTAAAAGGAAGCTTCCAGTGGCTAGGGCCCAACTGGGAGGGATAATAGTGCGCCCTCCAAGAAGGCCCCCACTCTCCAGTAATATGTCCAAATGGCCTAATAATGAATAATAAGGCCAAAGGCCAACCGTATAGTCTGAATGTCACTAATGAATAAAAAAGGGCCCAAGGCCTGCTTATGCATAAAGTAAAGTAACTGTAAATGTAAATGGATGCGGCGAATGTAATGAGCCGAGTCCATAACTCTCCCCGACACAAAAAAAAAAGACCCAATTGTCGAAAAGATAATCGGATCAAGTAGCAGCAAGCCCTGGTGCATCAACAGCTAGAGGAACATCTGATGTAGAGGAATCAACAAGTGCAGCAAGAGCACGAGCCTGATCCGCAAGTAATGGTGTATGATAAAACACATCAATAGGCTCCCATGTAGCCTCCTCAATAGGACGACCATTCCACTGGACCAAAAACTGAATCTGCCGGTGGTGTCGACTATGGTATAGATGGACGTGTAATATAGCAGCAGGTAAAAATGGAAATAACTTTGGAGCAGTAGGAAACTCAGCATCACAAGGAGCGTCATCCTCAATAGCAGCACGTAATAAACTGACATGGAATACATCACAGGCGCGTGTGGAAGCAGGAAGCTGTAAGCGATATGTCACTGGACTAAGAACCTCCACAATGCGATAAGGCCCATAATAACGTGGTGCAAGCTTCTCAGTAGAAGCATGGCCCTGGACAAAATGATGACGTGCAAACCGTAAGCGTAGATAAACCATATCTCCAAGCTGAAACTCAACATGGCGGCGGTGACGATCAACTGAGGTCTGATAACGCTGCTGAACATGTTGTAAATGAGAACTGGCCCGAGTAATAAGCTCTCGAGCACCTGATAGAAAAGATGCAAGTGTAACAGGTGTATCCTCAGGAGGAAGAGGAATGCCAGGTAAAAGAGGTGAATAGCCATGAGATAATAAAAATGGAGAGACACCTGTGCTGGTACTAACAGAGCTATTATAGCTATATTCTGCAAAACATAAATGCTGATCCCAATCCTTCCCTGAAGGAGTAACAAAATGGCGTAAATAATCCTCAAGGATCCTGTTAAGGATCTCAGACTGCCCATCAGAAGTAGAATGATAAGCAGAACCCATAAAAAGCTGAACATCCAAAATACGCATAAGCTCTATCCAGAATATAGATGTAAACTTACTATCCCGATCAGAAAGGATAGTACGAGAAAATCCATGCAGGCGAAAAATCTCTGATAGGAATAAACGTGCACACTGCTCTGCTGTGATATATTGTGAACTGGGATAAAATGTGCATGTTTTGAGAACCTGTCAACTACCACCATACATGAATTGTGACCACGCTGGGTATGGGGAAGGCCAAGAATAAAGTCCATAGATATATCAGTCCACTGGCGATGAGGAATAGGCCAACTCTGGAGCAAACCAGCAGATTTAGAACATGAGTACTTATTACGAAGATAGAAAGGACAGGTACGAATAAGTACAGCAAGCTCAGAGCGAAGAGAGGGCCAATAGAAATGGTCTTTGAGACGAGCATAAGACTTCTGAAAACCAAAGTGACCCCCAACAGGAGAGGAATGAGCATCCGACAACAACTGGGAACGGATATCCAAAGAACTAGGGATACAAAGAGAATCATAATGATAAAGACGATTGTCAATAATGGAGTAAACTTGATGAGGACTGGACGAAACAGGTGGGGCAGAACTATAAACATCACGAAAATCGGAACATGTAAGGTATGTTGCAGGTAGAGCATCAAACCATGGAGGAATAGTAGAAACGAGTGTATTTAACAAAGCTGGAAGACGAGATAATGCATCAGCAGCAGTGTTAGCATGACCAGGACGATACAATATGGAGAAATTAAAAGACCGTAAAAACTACAACCAACGAAATTGATGATCACTAAGGTCACGTTGAGAAAACAGATAATGTAAAGACTGGTGATCAGTAAAATTGTCAAATGGGACTCGATACAGATAATGACGCCACTTCTTAAGAGCATAGATAATAGCAAGAAGCTCTTTCTCATGCACAGAATAACGTTGTTCATAAGAGCGAAGACGACGTGACTCATAAGCAATAATACATTGTGACTGGCGAAGTAAAGCACCCAAACCAACATTACTAGCATCAGTCTCAACAAGAAACTTCTGATCAAACTGTGGTAAACACATAACGGCAGCATCAACAACAGCACGACGAAGAGTATCGAACGCTGTCTGACAATCAAGAGTCCACAGAAAAGTACTAGACTTCTTCAAAAGTGCATGAAGAGGAGCTGCGATAGTGGCAAAATGAGGAACTAGACGACGAAGGTGAGTGGCTAACCCAAGAAACATACAAACATGATGAATATCAGTAGGTATAGGCCAATCCTGGATGGCCTGAACCTTATGAAGGTCCAGACAAATGTGACCATTACAAATAAGAAAACCAAGAAACTCGATCTCAGAAACAGCAAAAGAACATTTAGACAACTTAGCAAATAACTGGTGGTGTACAAGTAACTGAAAAACCGAGGAAAGATGGGCAACATGCTCAACAAGAGACTGACTAAAAATAAGAATATCATCAAAATAAACCAAGACACAATGACCAAGAAGCGGACATAAGACGTTATTCATCACATTCTGGAACGTAGGAGGGCCATTAGTAACACCAAAAGGAAGCACACGAAATTCATGTAAACCAAGATGAGTACGGAAAGCAGTCTTATGTTCGTCATAAGGGTGCATCCTAATTTGGTAATATCCAGAACAAAGGTCTATCTTGGAAAAGATTTTAGAGGTATCGAGCTGGTCAAAGAGGTCATCCATGTGTGGAATAGGGTACTGATTACAAATAGTCAACTTATTTAAAGCACGGTAATCAATACAAAGGCATTTGGTACCATCTTTCTTATTAATAAGGAGAACAGGAGCACCAAAAGGGCTGTGACTAGGAACAATGAGACCCTGATCTAACAAGGCAGTAATATGGAGCTCAAGCTCATCACGCTCAGATCGAGACATACGATAAGGGGGACGGGAGGGAGGAGCAGAACCAGGACGCAAATCAATACGATGGTTCACGTCACGTAATGGTGGTAGCGTCGTTGGTTCTGAAAAGACAAAAGCATACTGACGTAATAAGTCAGAAATCACTTGAGGAACAGCTGCTGGTGTAGAAACTGGAGGAACTGGTACTGCCTGCTGAACACATAATAAGGCAGCACAATGAGCCTTCGGCAGGCTGCGAATAAACTGCTTTCCCAGTAATCAACTGGAAGTCTCCCTGAGAATCAATGCCAACAAGTGAGTGTGTAACTGCATCATGTACAAATGTCAATGTCTGTTGTGTCAAGTCCAGTGTAACGGCTCCAAGAGATGCAAACCAATCAGCATCAAGGATAAGATCATAACGTTCCATAGGGATAATGTAAAGATCTGCCTGTCCAGAGAAATCTCCAATGCGGTATGGTAAACGTTGAAACATTTGAGAACTAGAAAAAGAATGAGAACTGACAACCTCAACTGTGAGAGGCTGGGAAGCAGGAACAGGTGAAGCACGGATCCGACTAGTGATATAACTGCTGGTGGAGAATGAGCGCGCGACAGCCTTTTGATAAGCTGTAAAAGATGGCTAGAATTGGAGAAAAAAAAAGACGAAAGTGACAAGTTGGGAGTGCTGAGGCAACGATTTACAGGTTGAAGAATTTTAGCTGTTTGGAATAGCAAATGATGTCGGAATTGGGTAGTTTTTGGATGAGAATGGGCGCTAGACAGTCAGAGAACTAACTGTGGAAGATGGCTGCAAACTGGAAAAATATCAGACGAAAGTGATAGGTCAGAAGGCAGGGATAGCGATGGAAAGGAAGAGGAGGAGCGCTGGGCAGCAAAGAAAAGAGGGGACAAAACAAGGAGAACGCTGGGTAGGAAGGAGTGGAAGGAGCAACGATGGAAGAGGGCTGTCAAAACGGTAATGGAGCTGTAGGAACAGCGATGGAGGATCAAGACAAGGCAGCAAAGAAAAAATTCCAGATTGTGCTCAAAAAAGTGCTCTGATACCAAGTTACGAATAGAGCCACAGCTGATCTACAATTAAGCTATGAAAGCATCACATAAGCAAGACTTAACCCTAGAAAGCAGGAAAGAGAGAGATTAAGGAGGCTAAAGAGAAAGATCAATATCATCAGCTGAATGACAAATGACACAGTTTCCCTACTTATAGCCAAGAGAAAGCCCTAAAAGGAAGCTTCCAGTGGCTAGGGCCCAACTGGGAGGGATAATAGTGCGCCCTCCAAGAAGGCCCCCACTCTCCAGTAATATGTCCAAATGGCCTAATAATGAATAATAAGGCCAAAGGCCAACCGTATAGTCTGAATGTCACTAATGAATAAAAAAGGGCCCAAGGCCTGCTTATGCATAAAGTAAAGTAACTGTAAATGTAAATGGACGCGGCGAATGTAATGAGCCGAGTCCATAACTTGGATACCTTCTTACCTTCAACAAAAGGGGGTTTGCCAAACAATCACATACTAACTGGATATGAAAAATCTAACTAAGATAGATATTGTTGAGAACTAGATAAACTTTCAAAAGCTAGCTATCGATTGCTTGTTTTCACCTGAATCATAAGCTCTTTTGAATTATTGAGTGTGGCTCTTGATTTATTTATTTAGTCTAAGTGGTCATGAGAGGGCTCCTTCTACAAATGATTGTGCTTGACATGAGGGATTTCATGAAGCTTGAGAGAGTCTAGTGCCAAGAGGATGTATAAGCTAAAAAAAAAGAAATGCTATCCACCTTGTCCAATGGTGAGGTTGCGGCTATGTTGTTTCACTTGTTGGCACTCTTTATCCAAGAAATTTTTCTTGTTTGCCTCACTTACTCCTATGCACACTCCATCTAGGCAATCCAAAGTATTTTTTGCATCTCTAGTATATTTATCTCAATTTTCGGTGACATTTTTTGTATCTTGCAAAGTGTTTAACATTTTGCATTGATTTAAAATTTAAGATTATAGATAAATTCATAGTCTATGGTGGTAATAGATTGTTAGATTTATATCTATTTTGGACTAAGAATAATAGATGAGAGAGAGAGAGAGAGAGAGAGAGAGAGAGAGAGAGAGAGAGAGAGAGAGAGAGAGAGAGAGAGAGAGAGAGAGAGAGAGAGAGAGAGAGAGAGAGAGAGAGAGAGAGAGAGAGAGAGAGAGAGAGAAATGTTGATCACTCACATTTATTGTTTGTTTGATGTATTTCAAAGTTGATAACATGGAGGAATCATCCAATTGACATTCTATGTGATTCTTCATGTCATGTTCAGATGCAATATCATTTTGTGAGGGAGCAAGCGGTCATTGCATGTTCTAGAATATCTAAAGACATTCAAAAATAATATTTTCTCTGCTCTGGACGAGTATGTGAATAAGCTAGAGACGATAAATATTTTTGATGTTAAAGAAATTGTTCCTAGTCCTACATCCATCTCTCCCAGATTTGTAAGCGAACTTCTTTTCCCTGACCTGTGGACAATTTACACAGATTTGGAAACTAACTGGTCTCAATACTTGGAAGAAGCAAAAGAAAACAATTTACTTCGATCCACTAATTCAATAACCAAACCATATTATATATACAACCATGTAAATATCCATCCAATAGTTGTACATAAAAGATAAATTTCCAGAATATTCATATGCAGCCTTATCACTAATTGTTCCTTCTTCTAAGATGTCTCCTGACTGAGGATAGTTGGTATGCTCATCTTGTGACCAATACACTGATTGATAACCCGCTTGGACCAATGGGCAATCGAGGAATGGGTAGTTATCCAAATTTATCATTTCAGGGAGATTATATGCAGAGGAACAATTACTTCCTGGCTACCAAAGGCATGACACTTGAACAAGTTAATGTAGAGAATGAAGCCTGAGCAAAGGCAATCTTCCATAGGAAGCCAACCACTAGAAAAAGACAACAAAGAACTTGATCAGACTATTTGCGAGCTGTTGCACAGCTAAGGAAGGAGATATGTGGAGGCCTATGATTCCACATTATCCAAATTAAATGTTTTATATTGTAAATTTTTCAATTTTTGTACATGAAAGTATGCTATAGTGCCTAAATTCATGTAAGGGCCTATATGCATTTTGTGATTTCATTGCAATTAAGAACTCGTGATGTTTTTGGACGACGTTCTAGAGCGACATATTGGCTGATCCCAACTGACACTTTAGTAGTTGGTGGTCGATGGTTAGGTCAGTGTTCTTGTCTCTATAAGGACGACACTCAGAGCCATTGTACTCACGCAGAGATTCAGCTACCAATAGAGAGAAGAGAGCCAGTTTCATAGCTTGTGCATTCATTTTCTCTGATATCTGTTATAATTACACTTCTTATCAATTGAGCGAACACACTCTGAGTTATTCTGTAACCGATTTTGATAGACATCTGTTTGCGGCATTCACTCTTCACTTGTACTGAATTCTAGATTTTCTAACGTGGATTTACAGGCGACATCTGGGAGCGACAATTCTAACTAATGTGTGCAGGGAATTAGCCGAAGCCCAAGCATAATTTTAAACAAAACCTCTTATAATTTTGAATGAGCTATGTGTTCAGATAAAGAACTTAATTGACGTTCTACTTTGTTGGCTTTCTGTGATAAGAACTAATTCCTTGTGCTTGTTAAGAGAAACCAAAGGCCGAATAGATTTTGTTGTTGTTGTCAGATTAATTTGCTTGCTGTTGTCCTAAGAGCTTGGAAGATAACGTACCCTTCTATACCTTCAGACCTTGACCAAATCGTTTCATCATTGGTGTTTCTGGACGCCAATTTACTCAATATATTTGGATAACCAAATTTGTCATTGTAGTATTCTGCTTTGAATATTACATTCAGCATCTATCCATCACCTTTGTACACTTATCGATCTGAAAGAGGAGATTTCTCTCTCTCTTGGGGAACAATAAAATGTTTTATACTACTTAATTCACTGATTTTGTGGAAATCTATAACGACTAGGCTACCATAGTTTATAATATTAGCTACCTTGTATGGAGCATTTACATGTGACAATAGCTCATAGCTACAAGTGATGACAAATCAAGTGTAGTTTTGTTGATTATGTCAATTAAACAATATGAATTGCTTAATGCAATAAAAGAGCCAAATGGTGCAATACAAAAACATGAGCTTAAAATAATTGAATAGATCCATCCAAGAACATGATGTTGAAGAAGCAAACAAAAGAGGATATTGTAGTAATACTCCTTGGTCATGTCATGCAGATTTGGTTATTAAAAGGCAAAATGGTGCTTTATCAACATCTTTTAATGCCACAATTTTAGTGTTAATGGGAAAATACAAATTTCATGTGCCAACCCTCTTAATAAAAGCCAATCAAGCAAAGAAAGAAAGGCAATAATCACATTTATGCTGAAAAGAACCAAAGATAGCAAATAATTGTTAGTTGCCACAATGCTCAAAACAAATGAATGGAAAGAAGGATTCCATTATGGAGGGTGTGAAGTACACAGATTCATGTGATGGTGTAGTGGGTTTTTTTCCTTGCCTATCCTCAACCCAAGATCCAATCAATCTAGCATCGAGGAGATGAAGTTAGTTGTCACGCGTAGATCCGTTCCCATGAGAGCGATAGCATAGTTCAGATTTCAGCATGAATGGAAGATTCACATCTAACTCTAACATCCATTAACCCTAAGCATTAACACTACATCCATTAACACTAGATCCACAATGAAGATAGCTTACTCTTTCTCTCTCTCCCTTTCTCTCTCATAAAAAGTATAAAAACATGCAGTCCCAATAACAATCAGATCCAACAATTAGCAAAACTCAATAAAAGCATGAGAGATGGAGGAAAAGTGATAGAAAGCAAGGACATTTATAAATCCATTTCACAAGAGAACCAATCTGCTTTATTGAAATGAAGATATGTACATGTGTGGAAAACTCGAGTTGGTCCCTTTTTATAATAGAAAGGAGGACCCTGGTCTCTGAATTCTATTGGTCCATTTTTGCCTCCCTAACTATTCGAATTTAAAAAAGAGTGAGGACCATTCAAATTGGAGGGAAACCCAACTTTATTCATTAACTTGACATTTAGGCCCTGCGACATTAAAAGTCCTGCAAAAAGGCCTAAAGTCCTTTTATTGACTTTTTAATTAATCAAATGTCTATGTGATCATCAGGTTGGACTTACACACGTAGGGTGCCAAATCCCTCTCACTTATTAACTTGGGTTAGGATTGCATTGGGATCTGCAAACCCTCAAATAGTATCCCCCACCAAAACTGGTGGCGGTCCCACGACACCTGTGAGATGCAATTACTGTGGGCTTTTATTTGCTTCACGTCAAATCTTTATTAAATGATACTGCACCTTCTCCATGAAATCGAGTCGAACAGTGTCGAAATCCAAATCGTTCGACAAAAAACAATGGTGGGCTCTGGCAATCCACTTTGAAGTTGTCCAGGATGTGAATCAAGATTCCCAGGAGCCTCCCATCATTGCGGCACAGAAATACAATCTAGCCACCAGCAGCTGATCCTTAATGCTCTCTGAGGCCATTGGTTTATTTGGATCAAATGCCAAAGGAGGAAGGCAATCATCCCATCGTGTTGCTATGGATGCCAATAGAGTCAAGTCTTTTGCAAAAAGCACCGATTGCCTTACTGTCGGATCGAAAGAGTGTATATACTCCCGCTGGTATGCTTATAGTGCCCGGTGGAAATCCACTGAAATTTCCCAACTGTAAGATTGGTGGATGATTGGCCAGTTTGGCATATGGATAATAATTTTGTCCATGGCCAATGCGAGTGTATATCAGAAAACAGTACAAACAGTTTTGAGGGGACTTTGGTCACTGGAAAAATTGGCAAGAGCTTCGCTAGCACAAGTGAGGAATGAATCGAATTTGGCCAACTTATAGGTGAATTTGGAGGGTCCATTACACAAAATACTAGTTTGGCTGATCAATTCTGAACAAAAATTTGCAAGCTTGTTCAGTACTGTAAAAATAGGCTCTAAAAATCTCGACGAAGTTTTTTGGGGTTTTGAAGCCATCCGGCAAACGTTTTCCAGGTCTGGCGAAGGATGAACCTTCGCCCAAGTACTAATATAAATGCAACTTTCAGGCTCTGAACTTATAGCCAACCTAATTTTGACATTTTAAGACCATATAGCATGTCAGCGAAGGTTTCTAAGGAGAGTAAGGTGCTCGACGAAGGTTCCCAAAATGGCATATTGCTGATCATTCGCCTAACTCAGAAACAGGTACTTTTTCTGGAAAATAACCTTCGCCCAAGTCAGTATAGATATATTTGAAGTGGATGTATAATCTGAAAGTTCAGCGAAGTTTTCTAATACCTATATAGGCAACATATGACTGAAACAGTGATTTTAGAAGTCATTTTCCATCAAAAATTATCTTTTGAAAATACTTTCCTTTCTCTTTTTCCACTCTGATGACTTTTCAGACTTTTGCTCATTAGTCTTTCCTCATTTTTTTTTTACTGTCTTTTCCAATAAAGTTAACAATTAAGTAGTGAAAACGAAAAAAATGAAAAGAAATATAAATAAAAATCATTTGGATCATGCTTGTTGAACTGGCGGAGCAGGCTGCCAAAACTTGCGTAATCGGCTGCCATTCACAAGACTATAAAATCATTTTCCGTCCAAGTGCTCAAGAATCACTGCTCCATAGTTCAGGATTTCCTTCACTTTATACGAGCCTTCACCGATAAACTTCAATTTTTCCTTGATCAGCTTGGTTTTGTACATCAGCGCGAGATCTCATGCTTTCAGATCCTTTTTGTGTAATCGACGATTGTGCCATGCCTTACGGCGGGCTTTCTCTGCTGCTAACGCATGAACTGCCATCAATCTTCTTTCACACATTAAAAATTCAATCGACATGACAACATCTCGACCATAAACCAGTTGAAAGCGTGTTTGATTTGTACTACTTTTGTAAGCGATTCTGAATGCCCATAATGCTGCATGTAGTTTATGTTCCCAATCAAATCGACTCGCTTCAACTGTTTTCGTCATAATAGTGCAGAGAATCCTATTGGAAGATTCAGCTTGGCCATTCCCTCTGGGATAATAAGGAGTACTAGATCTGTGTATAGCAAAAAAATCTTCCTAAAAAATATTTTATTGTTTGATTAGCAAAGTGTGTACCCCGGTCGCTGACAATCTCGATCGGACATCCAAGTCTGATAACAATATTTTCATAGAGAAACTTGGTTGTAGATTTTACATCAACAGCTTTGACAGCTTTGGCTTCAACCCACTTGGTCATATAATCAGTTGCTACGATAATGTATCAGGCCTAAGATCCTTGCGCGACAGGATGAATTGGAGCAACATAATCTAGTCCCCATTTTTCAAATGGTGCTTGCGATAAAACCGGATGTAAGGGTTCATAGTTCTGTCTAGTAGGCCGTCATGCTCGCTGGCAACATCACATGTCTGAATATAATTTTTTGTGTTCTTATGAAGCGTAGGCCACCAACAACCTGATTGCAAAAGTTTGCGAACAATTTTATCTGTAGAGAAGTGTCCTCCACCCATGCCATCATGTGAAAACGTGATTAAACCTGATATTTCATGTGGTAAAACACATCTACGTAGAATATTGTCTGATCCACGACGATACAATTGTCCTACAATCAATCACTTGCCTCTTCTGTACTTTTGTCAAAGATTCATTCAGTTGTCCTAGCATTAGGTACTCAACAATATCTATTGCCCACTCAGGTACTGCTTCTACATAGAATAATGCAGTGTTTGGTAATTCATCATCCACTTTAGTATTAATTGGTGCGGATTCTATTCGTGAAACATGGTCGGCTAGATAATGTTGCTTCCCCTTTCGAACCACAATTCAAAAGTCAAATTCAGTCAATAACAGTAACCATCTTGCAATACGCCCAATATTGCACATCTTATTTACCAAGTAAAGTAACAGCTGGTGATCTGTATAAAATGCAAAGTGCATTTCCATGAGGTAATGACAAAATTTCCATACAGAAAAATTCATGGCTAACGCTTCACGTTCGGTTGTTGAATAGTTCTTCTTCGGATTTGTAAGCTTTCTGCTTGCAAATCGTATTGGATAGTCCTTCTTATAGTCACCTGGCTACGTCAAAACTGATCCAATTGCATATTTTGAGGCATCAATGTGAACATGAAACTCAATCGTCCAATCTGGAGAACACAATATTGGTGTTGAAATTAATGCTTTTTTTAATTTTTCAAAGGCTTCTAACGCCTCTACTGTCCATATAGGAACAATAGTTAGTTTGTATATAGGTCTTGCTAAATCCGCAAAGAAGATAATAAAAATTCGATAGTAGTTCGCATGACTCATAAACACATAAACTCCACGAATTGCTGTTGGCGGTGGCAATTCCACAATAATTTTGATTTTAGAATAATTTGTGGCAATGCCATGTCTCGATATCACATGCCCAAACACAACTCCGTGGGAAGCCCATATCTGGCATTTTTTTGGGTTTAGAAAAATTTGATACTTGCGACATCTTTCAAATACTTTCTCCAATCGATCCAGGTGGTCTATCTCTGTATTATGGACTCCTAGGTCATCCAAGTAAATTTCAAGAAATTTTTGTAGATAATGTTTAAAAGCAGATTGCATTACTCTTTGGAACCAACTTGGTGCATTACAGAGTCCAAACGACATTACTTTGTAAGCATAGGTGTCCCATTCTGTTGCAAAAGCTATTTTGTGACGATCTGTAGGTGCAATCTTAACCTGGTTGTAACCACTAAATTCATCCAGAAAACTATAAGCTTCTGCTCTAGCAAGGCGGTCCAAAATGCTTTCAGTAAAAGGTAACCATAAGTGACCACGTCACTTTGTTCAAGGCCTTGAGATTCACATAGATTCTCAATTTCCCATTCTTCTTAGAAACAATGACAATTGATGAAACTCATTCTGTATGCTCGATCTCATAAATGAAATCGGCTTCAAGCAGTCTCTGAAGCTCTTTCTTTATCAAATCCGCAACATTAGGATTACAGCGATAGAACTTCATGACCTTTGGAACTACATCAGGTACTAGAGGTATGGTGTGTTCAATAACTAACGTCGGAATACCTTTGAGATCTTGATAAGTCCATGCAAACAATCTTGATACTTAATAAGTAATGTCCGGAGCGCCTGAAACTGTTCAGGATTAAGTTGTGATCCAACTTGTACAATCTTTTCTGGTTCTCTTGGTTTAGCAAGATTCGTAGCCTGTGTCCTAGCTGGGCCATCATAAACATGTTTCAATTCTGGCACCTGTTCTTCGAATTCACGATGTGCTTTGGGTAACATGATAATCACATCATCTAGTGTATAACGTTTAAAATGTTCGGGCATATCATGTTGGACTACATCTGCTTGTTCTTTGTCAAAAGGACTAGTCTTGGATCTTCGCTTAGCCTTCTTAGCAAGAATTGATCGTGGAGGTGATGACTTCTGAGAAGATAAACTCTTCTTCGAAGGTGAAGACTTCCTAGACGATGATGTCTTGCTAGAACTCCGACTTGTAGAATCATCCTTGACTTTTTCTTTGCCTTTATCCAGTAAGGGTGGCACATTCTTTGAATCAATCCCTTGAGGAGGATTTTCCCATTTCAGGACCGTATTATAATGTTGCTTGGCTTGTTTCTTCGTCATTGACCATGTGATCATGTCTTCCTTCAGTATAACTGCTTTTGACGATTTTATTGTTGGTTCATCAAGAATATTACGCACTTCAAATCTGGTCGGATTCATATGATTTAGAATCTGCTCATCAGTAAGTTCTGCATTGTCATCATAAGTCAAGGCATGACTCACAGGAATGAGTTCATTTTCAATCGGATCTGGTATAGGTTCCGTTGATATCCAAGTTACATTTAGCACATTCAATGGAAAAGTGATCGGTGTATCCAAGGTTCGATCCAATAATGAAATCTCGTTCAAATCTGACTGATTATCTTGTTGACACATACATCTTGGTGTACAATTAGTCGTTGTGAGAGCTTCATTCCAGTTGGCAGTATCAAATTTGAGAATTGTAATGAACTCCCAATTTTTTTACTGGTTGGTCACAAGTATGATCCGCTGTTGATGAATCATCATCCTCTTTTTGAACCACTGGTTTGATAGTCCAAGTTACAGGATCAATCTTGACTGCACGTTCACGATTTTCAAAAGTGATTTTTCCGATATCCCAGTTATGAATTATTTGCACAACTCGTAACCACGGACGTCCCAATAGGACTTGGTAAACATTTGGTGCTTCTGGTAGGTCCATTACTATGAAAGTAATGACGAACTGTACTCTGACAATTCTGACAGGTATATCTTCAACCATTCCTCACGGACGAACTGTTGTTTGATAAGCTAGCTTAATGGCAAAAGTCACAGTTTTATCTTTGTAAGGTCCCATTTTGCACATAGCTTTGTAGAAATCAAGTTAACTTCTGAACTGCCATCTATCACAGCTGCTTTATTAGGAAATTGTCTATGCTGTATCGGCAGGGTGATATTTTTTTGTTCACTTTCCCAAGCTGCTCCGACATGGAGTACTTCATTAGATTCTTAAAATCTGGCACAAAAAAGTGGCTCCTGATGAACTTCTGGTTCAGCTTGAGTTAACTTTTGCACTAATACTTCTTTTGCTTTTGGCACCAACTTTAGGAACTCTCCCAACAAGATATTGATCTTACTAGACAAAATATTTATGAGCAGTTCTATTTGTGGTGCTTCCGGTTCAGTCATCTTGAAAGGTTCTTCATGATGATGCAACTGAGCATTCATATTTGTATGTGAATTTTTCGGTGACTACAATGGTGAAGTGCTGCACTTGTTAAGGCCATAGAAAAAAGCTTAAGATTATCTTGGGGAAAAAAATTGCCATACACTTCACAAGATTCAGAATGAGAGAGAGAGAGAGAGAGAGAGAGAGAGAGAGAGAGAGAGAGAGAGAGAGAGAGAGAGAGAGAGAGAGAGAGAGAGAGAGAGAGAGAGAGAGAGAGAGATGGAGGGGACGGAGAGAGAAGGAGAAGAGAGAGCAAAATTTGAATTTAGAGGGAGGGGAGTGGGGGAGGATGCATACATGCATTGGTGGAGGATGTATGCATGGGGCATCCTCCTCACATGCATGCATGTAAAACTTTTAGTTAGTTTTTTGAAAAAGTGCATAGGGTAGGAGGATGCACCCATGCAACCATACATGCATCCTCCTACCCCATGCATAACAATACACATTTGCAAACAAGCCATATAAACAGACATAGCAAAATGTGAGCGTGTAAGTAGTTTGGGCCAGTACATGTGTTATGCGACAAATCCATCCCATCCCATCACTCTTGTATGTAGACAGACGATGTACGGTGCTCGTAACTTCTTGAGCAAGTCCATGCTATGCAAGAGTCCGCAAACCAACTTATCATTCTTATGATTTTAAGCCATAATAATGCTTAATCATTACCCAAGAAACTGTAAGTGCTAAATGTAAAAGTAGGAATTTGCGAATGCACACTCATACTAAGACCAAGGCAATTCTCTGCCATTCCGACCTTATGAGTGTATACGTTCTTAGCACAAATTCATGTACTTAAAAGAACTTACAACAAGTACGCAAATCCTTGTAACAATTTAGAAAATCATCAAAAGATTGCTAATAGCTATAGGGTTATCATCATTCCTACAGTAAGCATTGATAGATTAGCATTCGAAAATGCTTTCATCGTACTACAATTACAAGTCATACTACTTTTTGGCACATTTCTCTCAAACGTAGTTGTTTACTTACTCTGTCATCCTGCATTTTGAGCCATATCAATCGAAAAACGTAAAATTCATGCGTTACTGACCTGAATGGTAGACAAAACCAATTCTTGTGAGGCGATCACATTTGCAGTTTGCAGTTGAGAAGAATAGTCATTGCATAGTTACACGTATGCTAGAAGTCCAATTAGTTTATAGTAGCTTCCGAATGGGTTGACGGGCTTCTTCATAAAAAGTAATTTGGAGCATAAATGTTATGAGTGTCATACGTACCTTATATTTGTTGTCACCTGAAGTATACCTAAACCCTTCGTGCTTTTCTATGTTGTAAAACTGTGTGAGACAACGATAATAGTAAGTATTATCACCTGTCCATTTACGTAGATAGTTCTTCATTGATCATGAGACATATACACACTTTATTCATTTAGAATCTCTACCATCAACAGTCTCTATAATGTAGCTACGGTGCCTCCATAGCGAATCTATGCATGCGATTGTGAAGAACTAGTGAGTAAATCGTTGTCATAAAAGCGAGTTATGGTATTTATCAGAATTGTCAGCGTTGAACAGCGCTTTCCGCTCATATAAGTCAGCGCTAGCAGCGCTATCAACTTCTTACGGGGTCGCACTGTAGTAACCTTCACAGAGATGGAAATTATAACAGCGATTTGCAGCTATTTTGGTAGTGCTACCATATGCCTACATTACTATCAATGTGGGTCATATACATGTATACAAAAACAGCCAGCGTTGGCTTCTATCAAATGTGTGCTTGAAGCAAGTATTCAATGCAATCATGCATGCCATAGTGGGCACTTAAACCTCTTGCATGTGTGCCATTAGAACTTTCAAAGATATGACAAAATTGCCAAAGATTGCAATCGAATCTATCATTTCCTCTACAATCAAAGTTTTCATAGTAGAAGTAAACCGGTATGAAGGCAACTTACCAAAGTATTCCAGAATTAGCTCTCTGACTGTCGTAATGTAAGCTTTCACACTACAACCTTTGGTATGCCAGTGCAAGAAGCAGAAGAAGAGAATAGAGGAGAGAGGGCATGGAGAGGGTCTGCACCCCATTCCTTTTTTAAGTAGATACAACTAATCAAAAAGAGTGCAAGAAGCAACGGATTGTGTTCGTAGGATATTACTCCAATGATCTTGACCGTCGAGGAATCCCCTCCAAAAGTCACAAAGGGTTGTTGCACTCTCAAAAGTCACAAAATCTCTCAAGTTTGTTGCACTCTAATTGTAGTTTCTTTTAGCAAAGGATATTTGTTAGAGTAGTTTTGAGAATTAGAACTTTTTGGCTGATTTTACTCAATTTCCAAGTACCTATATAATAAAACTTTTTTTTCTCTTTCAAACTCTTTTTATTTACAGGTATTCAAAAACGTATTTTATCTTTATCCAAATGATGTGTATTGCTTAGAATGTATTGTCATGAATTCTTTGAATGTAAATCCTCCTCCATCTCTCCTTTCTTTGCTAAGATGTTTCAAAGCATGGGTTATACAAATGTTCGATTATGCATTTATCTTCTATGATAAATATTTTAAGGTGGATTACTATCCCTAGACCTTGGCTTAATTCTCTAATGGAATTCTATTATGTACTAAGTTCAATTAAATGAACTTTCCTACAAATCCATAGAAAAATACAAGTTGGCATCATAATCCACAAAATGCTCATATAGGTACTTCTTCTTGGCAATCTTTGGTTGCATATTTGATTATGTGGGATTTGGACCTTGCTAAAAGATTATTAGTGGGCCTTGCTAAAAAATAATTGGACCAATTGTTAGGCCTCAAACTAGCCAAGAAATCATAACCAATATCTTAACACTATTATGTGTCAATAATTATGTGACACTCTACAATTCAACTATTTTTGTGAAATAGAACTTCATTAAAATCTCAAGGAACAATATATGTTCATAGATTTCCATATATTTTTGTACCCACACAATACACAGGAATAATGATACATTTGATGAATCAATATTGACTATTTGATTTGGTTGGTAGAGAGGAATTAAGTTTAGTGTGTATTTGATTGTCTATTTAAGTTAGTTTTCATGTATTTGATTGTTTCCCAATGTTTGATATAAAACCTGATGGTTTTTGTTCCAATTATTGCAGGTGTTTTGCATTTGAAGGAGTGATTCCATGACATGGACACTCTCGAGTGTGTGCGGAGCAACCCTTCCTACATCACTCTGGAGGGTGAGAGCTAGTCTGCAAGAAGGAGGAGGTTGACTAGGAAGTGACAAGCAATGCGTAGGGTGTTGTCGCTTGCACCTATAGGTCGTGTCATTGAGGAGGCAACATGTTCGACCGTAAGTCTTGCAAAGTGTTGAGCACATGTTGCCTATTAGTGTCGGTGGTGTGGGTAGTTCAAGGGGGGTTGTCACACCAGAGCATGTGCATGGCAATGCCATGTATAGAACGCCAGAGTTGGAGTCCAAGTCGGAGAGGAAGAGTAGATTAGAGCAGAGCAGAAGAGGTAAGAGGAGGCTTCTCCCTCACGAGTTGGAGCAGGATCAATAGGGTGTTCATAGGGATGTAGTTGGTTCATCCACCGTTTCGAGTGTTGACGATGACACTCCTCTTGGAGTAGATGTTGGTTTGTATGTAAGAGGGTTAGAGTTTGGGGAGGACATTACACTGAGCAGTTTGGGAGTAGGGTCAATCACACAGCTCTCATTAGGGGAAGTTTGGATTCAAAATCCCTTTGTAAAGATGCTTTTGTTGACTTCACATGCTTTAAGCCTCCAAATGGACCAATAATCTTATAACATGTGTATAACACTGTAACAGTGCTCACCGGATGGAAAAAGTATTCAAGGTTTCAGGTTATTTTTTATTATTTCAAAAACTCTTGTCGGCCAGAAATAAGTATTTCATTGGACAATATGTGCTGCCCGCATGTTAAATATCTGTCCGAATAGTTTAACTAGCGTTAGTTTTTCTAAACTATAGTTCTCCTGCATATTTTTCGCTTTGAAATGCGCTCCGAGGGGACCCACGCCCTTGAAAATATGTGCAACTGGCGCTTGGAATCAGCAGACTTCACTTCTCCTTTGCATTTCCAAGTGATGGTGCGAGAGGTTTCCAAATAGTCTAACTTCTTAACCGTAGCTCCAATTGAGACGAACATGGTACCATTAGAAAGAGCTCGACGAGAGCTTTGTAATGTCATTCTACATGACCTAGTTCCAAGTTACAATTAAAAAGTTATAGGTAGTCAAAATTTGCAGAAAATCTCTCATTTAAAAAAATATATATTTAAAAAAAATAACCCTAATATCGGTTCAACGTGCGCCCTTAGGGTTTGAGCTCAAACCCCAAGGACGCGCACTGAACTGATATTAGGATTTTGAATTTTTTTTTTGGAAAGAGCTCGATGAGAGCATCACAACGGGACCAGAGACAAGTCTGTCTCTTTTCAAGTGGCTTGCGTAGCACTAGTCTGGACTCTGATAACTCTGACAATGAGAGAAGACGCCGAAAGGAACGACGAGCCAAACATAACAATAAGCTTCATGATGATACTTCCACCTCTATGGCCAATAGTATTGATATTATCATATCCGCTATAGAGAAGTTGCACACCTAGAACAACGAGTAATTTAGAAAGCTCTCCATTGACCTTACCACGACTGTTGACCAGAAGTTGAAAGGCTTGCAATCAGAACCCACCCACGCCTATCCTAGAAGAGAGTCCATTTGGTGTCCACATTGCATTGGCAATCACATAGAAAACGAGTGCTCGCAGTGAGACAAAAATTAGAGCGACCCACACGATATTGCCATATCTGCAATATGAGTAACCATGATACGACCAACTGCCAATACAACCTACGAAACCAAGCTGCACGCCTAGCACCAAATCCCGCCCCATTGGCACAACAACAAGGTGCCTTACTCCAACCGCCGCCTAGATTGGCTCTACCACCCATTTCCCCCAGAACCCAAGGACTAATAGTGAGAAACTCACAACCAACTACTCAATAGTTGAACATGATCAAGGTGACTGATGAACCCTACTATCCCGAGGAAGAAGCACCAGAATTTGTCCTAGTGCATTTTATAGAATAGTTCATAAACATCAATCTATTTCACAATGTGTGTACAATTTGATACTTCAATAAAAAAGTATTTTATCTCCTATTGTGTTCATTTTGCATAGTTGTTGAAGTGGCATTGTTGATGGACACAATTGTCCCTTGTGTGTTAATGGATACAATTGTCCCTTTTGTGTTGAAGATCGAGAAATAAAAGTCATACATTATTTATTCAATGTTGACATTGGTCATCAAACCCTCATAATTGATTGTAAGTTTTAGCCATTGACACATTTAAAAACTACTTAGCTTTCAAATATAGCAATTTGTGTCACAGCTGTTCAGTTCTTTTAGTTAGCTTAAAACAACAAATGCATGTGTCATAAGAGATTAATGAGATATGACTATACTACTAAAAATACTATGAAATACATGATTGTATAGTGTCGTTTGATTCATCTCTTCGAGCTTAAAACAACAAATGCATGTGTCATTGCCTATAAAATACTTTAGTTTTATGACACTATCAAACTTGCTCATTATCAACTTTTTAAGATCCAATCTTTTAAAGCATTGATTTGGAATTACTATTTGAAAACAAATCAAGAATTATAGTTATAAGACATTCATTTTCAGTGTTGGAATCAATTAGTAATATTTGTGGGCATAATACATATCTAGAAGCCCAAATTTCATGACATTGTAAAAAGTATTCCATAATGGATTTTGTGTATGGCAACAAGATTGTGTATATGAGCAACACCAATACAAATATCAGTCAAAGAATTAGGATGATGGCGAATAATTTTGTGGATCATAATAATCCATGTGAAAACCATGATAGTAATCATTTAATGTAATGATAAGAAAATGAATGGCTGACAATTATTCATATCAAATTGATGGCCATCAATATTGATATGAAGTGAGAATGAATATGAACATAGTTGCAATGATGATTAATTTTAGGCACTATACAAAATCCAAAAGAGAATCTGGAGAAATTTGGCATCCTAGTAAGGATATACTTGCATAAGTAGAAGTAAACAATAATGATAATCAAAACAATGACTACGTGATGTATGAATATTTATGAAAGTAATGATCAATGAAAAGCCATTTCAACATCCATGGACAAAAGGAGATTCAGACAGGCAGACTTGTTATTAAATGACAATACTTTTGTTGATGCTAAGATTAATAAGTTTTGGCAATGCATTAGAATAACTACTCTTTGGAACATATGGCTTGAAAGGTTGTTATCTCCCTCCCTGTAGCGCAGGCATCCCAAAGGGAGCCGGGAACCACGACTTAGCTTCCCAGCCTTCAACTCTTGCCATCCAAACCCACTTGACATACAAGCAGCCAACTCGCCAACAACGATCAGACTTAACCGACTTGAAGTTCTGAAAACCAACATTGAGATCCAACCTGGCGCCATGCCAGATCGGGGGTCCCGACGTGGGTGACTTCCCTCCAAGCAAGCCGCCCGACATACATCAAACTTAACCAACTCGAAGCTTCGTTACAAACGAGTAACATCCATTCCAAGCAAGCGGTCTGACTTACATCAGACTTAACCAACTGAAAGCTTCGTCACGAGCGCTGGAAGCCAACCTGGCGCCACGCCAGACTGGACAGCCATAAACAGGTAACATCCACCCAAGCAAGCCATCCAACTCAGCCGACAGGTTAGAGCCCGTTCCCCAAGAGCTTAACCTATTCACGTTCATGCAAGGAACACTCAGAACCACAAGCCGCGACAGATATGGAAACAACCAGTTCTTGGACCAAATGGTCCCGACAGCATACCGCTGGCGCCACGGACCGAATGGTCCCGACGGCATACCGCTGGCGTCCCGGGATACGACCCTCAGCTATGTGCCAAGTTAAAAATTTTGAAAGCGGCCTTACAACTGGCGCTTTTACCGAACACTGAAACCCAGAAGGTAATCAGAGTCAGTTTGAGGAAAATCCCACTTTATCGATAAATCTGAGAAGGTTACATTTCAAGTGTGTGACCGACCCTAGTCTCCGGGGCGCTAGCATGCCAAGGCGAGAGCCATGACAACATTCCAGCAAGGGAGGCTGAGACTTGGTTGGAGCTCGTCCTGAGTCGCAACCCGCACTCCCCTATAGTATTGGTGTGATTCGGCACCCCCCCTCATACCAAGCACTCTACCCAAGCTGGTAAAGCACGTTTTCTCTCTCTCTAGGATTTTCTCTTTCTAGAAAGTCATTTTCTCTCTCTAGATTTTATTGATCCCCAGGCTTCCTTTAATCATGGCTAGATCGTGTGAGGTGATTGCACATCGATCTGAGCTCTCTGGACTTCGCTAGAACCGATCAAAGATTTTCAGCCATAGGGACTTGGCGCCGGCTGGATTCTGGTCACAGTGGCGCCGGGAGCGGCGCCGGTGCCGTTGGCGCCGGGAGCAGCAGTG
This sequence comes from Diphasiastrum complanatum, assembly GCA_029204225.1. Taxonomy (NCBI): domain Eukaryota; kingdom Viridiplantae; phylum Streptophyta; class Lycopodiopsida; order Lycopodiales; family Lycopodiaceae; genus Diphasiastrum; species Diphasiastrum complanatum. Next base: position 43,031,751 of record CM055100.1, on the reverse strand, counting down.
GCGCTGCTGGCGCCGGGGACATAGCTGGCGCCGATGGCGCCGCAAGTAAAGCTTGTAAAGGTAGCTTTACAACACTCCCACTTCTTTTCAACGAAGCATAAACTTATGAATCTTTGAGCTTTTATTGTACCTTTGTAAGTCATTAATCGATGGTTACTTCTTTTGAGAGAAAAAAGAAACAGCATGGGCATGCATGTTAGAAAATGAGATGAACATGAATTAATTTTTCTATTGATAACTTGGATATAGAGGTGTATTAAGGACCAAGTTATTGCAATATATTTCTCAGCAATGTGGCAAAACTTATTGTGGGCATATACCCTTACAAATTAGGACATTGAATTTAATATTAACTTTTGCATAAGCTAGATTGATAGACTTGAATACATAGTATTGCCTTTTGTGCAAGACAATGCCAGAAAAGCAGGTGAGTTGTTGCATATGGCTTCACCCATTGAAGTGATTGATGAGCTTATAAGCAACTTTGGGTGAGATGGAAGACACATGCCCTTTTATAACGTCATCGGGCCTATGACTACTATGGCGTCCATGATTTCCAATTCACTCATTTGTCATTAATGGTGTTGTTCGATGGTGGTGGGCTAGTGAGTGTCATGACAGCCACGGTTGCAGATATACTCATATGTCGTCACATGGCATTGGTGGAATGCCATGGGGACCACGGTTTCCTAAGCACTCATGTCATCATTTTAGTCATCACTCCACCTGGCGAGGATTATTGTGCCAGCTGACTCAGGCTTTCCCCAAAGTGCCTTTGAAGTGGGGAGGAAAGGGGCTTTGAACTCGTGGGGCAGTGCCTCTAATTAGAGGGCCAAAAGGAAAGAGATGCTGGACGCTTCTTTTCTGTCTACATGCTATGCCTTTTCCTTCTATCCTTCCTCTCCCTTTTTTCCTCCCCCTCCTCCTCCTCCTTTATCTGCAGGAACTGGCTATCCCGGCGATCGCTTGCTGCTTCATCTTCATCTTGATCTGCTGTTATCTTTCTCAATTTTCCAAATCGGCCCAGCCCACCCTTTTTGTCTCCTCAGATTTGCCCAGATCCTTCATATCTGCTGTAATTAGGGTTCAATTCTGGCAACATCATGTGACTGAGACCATAGCATTTTATTTCCAGTTGAAAGCATTCACTCATTTTGTCTGAATTTGTGTGAGAACGTAGCGATGGCAGCCACAACAGCCACAATCAATGTGATGCTGGCAATTCATGGCAAAAAGACCACATCAATTGATCTATACAAACCCCTAAGGCAGTACATAGCCCAGCATTACTCGGAGCGTGAGGCGAAGGATGCCGAAGAAGACCTCCAGGGGGTTCAGCAGATGCGCACAGAGATAGAGAAGGCGTCTGATGCACTCGAGGCTCGCCGTGATCTGCTTCAGCAGTATTTCCGTGCCCTCACGGTCATGGAGTCGCGGTTTCCAATCTCGAACGAAAAGGAGCATGTGAACACTTTGTATTTTACCTGGTACGACGCTTTCAAACCCAGCAAGAAGGCCACCCAGCAGAACATTCATTTTGAGAAGGCGGCGATCGCCTTCAACTTGGGTGCAGTGCAGAGCCAAATAGCGCTGGGTGCCGATCGATCCTCGCCGAATGGCTTGAAGCAAGCATGCAATTCCTTTCAGCTGGCTGCAGGGGCTTTTGCTTTTCTTAGGGATAATATTTCCATGAAGGCTTCTGGGGGTAGTTCGACCACGGTCGATGTCTCGGTCGAGTGTGCAGGCATGCTGGAGCGGCTAATGCTTGCTCAGGCTCAGGAGTGTTTCTTTGAGAAGGTATTGATTGACAGCAAGCCCTCTTCTATATGTGCCAAAGTGGCGAAGCAGGTTGGACTGTACTATGAGGAAGCATTCGCTGCGCTGATCCTTCCCCCCTTGACCCAACATTTTGATCGAACCTGGGTAGCTCACGTGCAGTTAAAAGCTGCGCAATTCCATGCCGAAGCGTGCTATCGGGCGGCTCTCGACCTGCACGAGAAAGAAAATATAGCAGAAGAGATTGCTCGGCTGAAGGCAGCAGGGGCGATGCTATCTGAGGCAAAAAAATCAGGAAAAGGAGTGGTGGGTCCTCTACTCGATGCAGTTTTGAAGCTGGAGGCGAACGTCAACCGCAATTTGGATCGGGCGATCAAGGAGAACGATAGAGTGTATTTGATGCGGGTTCCAGCTGTGGAATCCTTGCCATCTCTTGCAGCAGCATCGCTTGTGAAATCTGCGCCTGTTGGGGAGCTTTTGGATGCGAGCAAAGAGAAAATGTTTTTAGGGTTGGTGCCGGATAGCAGTGCGAAGGCACTCTCAAAGTATACTGAGATGCTAGATGGGGTTATAAGGATTCAAGCGGAAATATTGCAACAGGAGAGTGAGATCACTAGGGTCAAATTAAAGGAGATGAATCTACCGGATTCGCTCCTGTCGCTTGAAGGAACCGCAAGCCTCCCTGAGCATTTACGGGATGATGTTGAAGCCGTACAGATTGATGGGGGTCCATCAGGGTTTGAAGCTGAGTTAAGACAACTGAAGGACCTAAGGCGTGTAAATGAAGAGTTGCTTGTACAAACAGAGGAGATCCTGGAAAAGGAGGCAAGAGAGGATGCACATGTGAGGACCCAATTCGGAACTCGTTGGGCAAGGCCCCAATCAAGCACATTGACAAAGAATCTCCATGATCGAGCAAATGGGTTTGCTGCTAACTTGAAGCAGGCGGGCGAAAGCGATGCACGAATAGAGCGCAATATTAAGGATAATGCTCCTCTCATGGCGATTCTTGATTCTAGGCCAGTAAGTATGCCCCAGGAGCACGTCTTTCATAGAGCACCACTTCTAAGTAAATACGATCAGATAAAGAGCAATAGCGTATACGATCTTTTGTAAGTCTTCATATATATGTGTTAGTTTTCGAGGATGACATTAATGTTAAAGAGATGCATGTCTAGGTTATGTGAGAATTTTAAACTTAATGTTATGAGCTACAAGTATTTTGAACATTGACGAACTCGAAGTAGTAGTTGAATTTACTACCAACTAGTTTTGAGTTGAATGTTTTGAAGTGTAGATGGAGTAATTTTATTTTTATTCGTATAATCTAGCTTCTTACTCTGGGGACAAAATTCAATTCAATTGTTCTCTGATCTATTTAATTCCTACTTATTTCATGCCTTTTTCGATGATCTTTCATCTGTTTCATCTGCCACTTTAACATTATAATATGAGTATCTTACTTTAAATTCAGTATCTTATGTGGAGGCTTCTTGTATCAATCCAACTAAAGTTTGAACTTTGTTTAACAGCCATATATTTTTAGGTATCTATTGTTTTGTGACGTCTACTGCACTTTATTTTTCAAAAGAGACCAAACACCTATTGGTAGTTAGTATGAGGGAGAGACATAATTTTGCTTACAAGTTACAACAATGTGATGAAGGAAGAGTAATCGAGGGGTCCCACAATCGTTGAGTTTGTCTGTCATAAATTGAGATACGTTGGTATATAGTAACGCGTTTTGAAACTATAAGTTGTAGGATGCTGCGAGCATTTAAAGTACTGTGCACGTTCAGAATGCTGCATTCAAATACAACATATGGAATTGTCTTTTTGAAATATTTAACTGAAGGGTCGTAATAAGGAAAGACAATGCCTGAGTAGAATCTGAAGTAATGGTATTTGAGTACAAAGCTGAATCAAGTGGTTCAAGAGCAAGAGAATGAACATTTCACACTGAGAGGGTCAGCAAGATTAAAGCAAGCACCTGAAAGAGCTGTATGAATCCAACATGTGAGGTTTTGAGAGAGGGGTTTGTGCCTGAGCTAAATGAACTTAACATCTAAAAGGAGGCAACGGAAGGAACTTGTGCAAATGTCAATGACGGAGGAGATATAGTCAATAATAAAAAGTTGAGACTTGTCTAAGTAAACTTCCATGTGATAGATGTGCGATTGGTGTTGTAAATGGGGTACCGAGATTAAAATATAATCCTAAAGGAGTGGCAAAAGGCGAAATGAGGGGGTTGACTTTACAGAGACATTTTCTCTCGTTGTAAGATTCCATCTATGACGATGGACGCCTTGTTCCTGGCAAATGGACTTCAGGGGGCTACATCAGATGCACGGGTGTTTGAAATGGAGCAAGAAGCACAACATATGATGATTGCACTCTATGCAGATGATGTTCTTGCATGTATTGACCAAGAGCTTATATGAACCAGACTGAGCAAGAACTATTTGGCATCTTTGAAATCAAAGACCTTGGACGTCTACACTATTGCCTTGGAATACATGTTCAAATAAGCATGATCTGCTCATTTTAAGTCGGAAAACGTATTTGGAAGATGTCTCAAGGAGACAAGATGAAAAATGCTAAAATGTAGGAATCTGCATTGGGAGGAGGTCACGAGGATGTTTGTATACCTAAAGGCAGCTTTATATTACAACATATTTTATAGAGCTAAAAAGAGACATCTAGAAACCTATAGTGATACTAAATCGGTAGAAACTTAAGAAATTCCACATTTGGTTGAACAAAGTTATGGAAGAAGTGAAATATTTCATAGAAAGACCAATAAAATCTTTTGAGAACCAGGGGACTAGTGTTAAAAAACTGACTTGCTCATACAAGTATGTCACGTATATCAAATGTTGGTAATTTTAGTATGAGGCCCTCATAAGGGTCAATCATTAATACCAAAATAATTAAGTAGACCCCTATTATACATTGAATTAAATTCAAGGGTTCTACTTAATTGTACATTCTATGTTAATTTTACGTAGTAGTAGAAGATTCTAGAAATTCCTATTATAATTAGAGTAGAGTAATCTAGAATGTTCAGCTTCTAGACTTTTCTTTAAAAAAAAAAATAGAGAGTAGGATCTATTTTTAGTAGAACACTCCAAGAGAGAGAGTGAACGTATAGAGAGGAGAAAAGTTTGTGTGTGCAGTCTATTAGGAAAACTAATAGTTCTTGAGAGGAGAATGACCAAAACAGAATGGAGAAAGGTTCAGATTTGAAAATCGCTCTACAGAAGCTTGAGACATCATTTAGATGTTCCGTACATTTGATTTTCTATCATGTTCTTCTATTTTCTTTGAATTTTAAAGAAAATGAAGATTTCTTTCACAAAATCCATCATACATTGAATATCTAATGTTTCTGTTTGATTCCTTTCTCAAGTACTATCCTAATAGTATGTAAATGATATACAGACATCAATACTTATCTCACATGTGTGAGAATCAATTATCATTTTATTTTTTTCAAGATTTTGTGAAGGATCACATTTTATCCATAACTTTTTGGTGAATGATCCAAATTAAGTTCTGTAATGTGGAAATAGGGCGATTTATACTCTACCAGGACTGTTTTGTGTCACACAGGTCATGCCACGTGTCAGTATGATACTTGTCCAATGTGAATAGGCTGATACAGAAACAGAAGACTGACCAAAAGTCAGTATACAGTCTTCTGTAGTGATTTTTATGATTAAAATCACATCCAAATTTTCATTCAGTTCAGACTATATTTGACAACTGCCATGTGTCATCAGACCATTGTTTGACTGATCATTTCAAAGACTAGCCAAACACATGAGAGAGAACACAGGTGATGAGAAGCTCCAACTATGTCCCTTTGCAAATGAGCTTGGGCACACTACATACTTATAGACTTTGGTCTATGCCGAAAAGCAAAGGCATCCTTAAAGCGATTGCCTAATTGATGTCTCTATAAGGTAAAAGCACCAACACCTATCTATAGCAAAATTTGTGCTCCAAATCAAGTACTAGAATCTCGAACTTGAGTCTAGGTAAATTATAACTTGACTTTACTAAATATAGATACAGGCCCCTAGAATTAGCATGCAGGCATGGCCCAACAATCCTAATTAACCTAGATGACAACATTAGGGGTATCAATGTGAACATTAACTTAATGTTTACATTTTCAAGTGTATCCTCCATAACACCCATGTAATGAAGATCCTCAATTCTAATGTAGAATCCACGATCAACTTTGATCTCAATGTCTTCATTACTCGATGTTGAACTTCTTTTGTATGTCGATCCTTTTCATATGAACCTGCTCCATATGACTTCCCAATGTCTTGCTCTTGTCTTCATGTACCTTTAGTGCATATGTGTGACCACCAGAGTGCAACATATCACCTGATTCCTTGACTTCCTTTGGATCAAAGAACTTGACTCTCCTTGAATCAAATAATGTAGACATGATAACCTTTGCCATAACCCTTAGAACTTTGCTTGACGATTGACTCCCTCGATCTCTTTGAATATCTTCCAAGCTACCATAAATATGTAAGGATCTCATCAACACCCATGAAGAAAATGTAATTGTCTTTGATTACCATAGCACCATCATGACAATCATAAGTAGGAAATAGATCTACAAATGTCAACATCAAATCTCCTGCTAGAAACCTGTACTTCATAAGAAGTTGGCTCCACTTGTGTCGATTCCTTGAATTGAATCCACTTCAATTCTCGCGGTACTCTCATAAGTTGCCGCCTATGATGGACTTCATGGACTTAGCTGAACTACTTCCCCTGGATATACACTTCATGTTTGCATTCCTATCTTCAACCACTCTCCAACAATGATACAAATAGAATGTCATCCGTGAACCAAACCAAATATGCAAGTAATAGAGCATCACCAATAGAAAGATAAAACATATACAAAACTTCCTCACACCAAGTAACTGATACTCCCCCTCAAATACGTTCCCACAAAGGACTTGACATTATCTTCTCCATGGAATCTCCCTCGATCTCACACATAGAGTCACTTGCCCCAAACAATTTTCCAACTTAGAAAGCATCTCATCATGACATCTATTTATCTTGACACTATGTCATATACAAACTTCCCAATTGGTGCACGTCCAACTTCATATTGATTTTCTAAGGCTGATCAATAACCTGTCAATTCATAGAAATGAACCTTGTTGTTTTTCTTGAGGCTAAGCAACAACCTGTATTGTTGACTTTCAACGGCTAATCAACAACCTTAGCTTCTAAATCTTATTGGAAGCAACATAATCTACCACATGACAGAACATGAACTTGGATATATTCAAGGACTTGAAGAAACAACTTCTCCAACTCAAAACATATTTTCCTAGAAGAATTGATCTCACTTTGTATGACCACATGAACAATCAACTATGACTTGAATGGTATCTAGGAATCACTTGATCATAGCAAGTAGACAACAAACAATGAACATGAATCTGAAATTCTGATTATAATAAAGCAAGTACATATGATGGTGCTATCCAACCATGCACCCTGGCAATGGCGATCTAGAATAGACTTTGGATGACTGATTTACACAATAACAGAATGCTGAGAGAGCGAACAACCAAAGGACCAAGGGGATGCGAAACATCAAAAAGTGTGTTTTCACTCAGGGAGTTGGAAGGCCAAATCATGAAGAGGCCTTACCGTCGGGGCCGCGGTCTACCGGCAGCCCCCGGACCCCGCCGTTGGGGGGCGTTGCCCCCCAAACCCCCTGTTTCCAGGGGGGCTACCGCCCCCCGAACCCCCTAGACTTCTTGCTATATAGACACTGTAGATAAAAATGTTACCGCCCCCCCCCCCCCCCCCCAGATAAAAATGGGGTCCAAATGCACGCCGAGAAGGGCTCAATATTTATGCCCCCAACTGTATGCACATTGCATTCACATCTCTAGTGAAATGATTGCAAAAGTGATCATCATCCATACAGTTGATAGCCCAAACTATAGGATTAACATTTACAGAAAACCAGAGCAAACAACAACCAGATAGCTACTGAAAATAAGATCTGTTTGTGCCCCATCTACTGCACTTCTGAGAGGCAAAACGCTGGTTTGACCATTGATCCCCTAAAAAAATTTCAGCCATAAGCTATTTTTCCGTTTTTTTTTTTTGCGATTTTGGGTTCAGAATCGCGATTCACGAATCGCGGACCCAGCGAATCGCGATTCGCTGCAACTATGCTTCGATTATAAATCTCAAGTGATATTAGTTCAGATAGACAAGAAAAGTTTCTACCACATAACCAAGCTACTATGCAACCGATACAACGTAGAATGACAACCACATAGCTTGCCACACCTGTCACTTTGTAACAATGAACTTATTATTTGCCACCATGATAAAAAACTGTGAATCAATGAAGCATCCTCTTGAATATCGATTTACTTATATAGACCCATGGTCTATACTTTTGATGCAACTCCCTTTTAGAGCTTACACCTTTGTTGATTCCAACCTTGACAAAACCTTGTCCAATCTTAGAACTTATGAAGTTGACCTTCCTTCAGTATGCTGGTTGGTAGTTGCTTCTGCAGCTTCAGCAACACCATGATTGCTAATTGTCTTCCCTACCATCCCCCTCATCGTCTTTTGTTTCACGTAGTTTTCCTTTTCCTGTAAGTAGAACCTTCCAGTTTGCCTTGCAGTTGCATGAACCTACTTACTTGTAGCTTCAACGATCTGTTAGTGTTCTCCTGCAATGTTCTTGATCAGTAGCAACCAAACTATAGCAACTAATCTGATATTATCAGTCTTGTGGATCCTTTCTTCACCTTGCATCAACCAATGTTTGATAGAATCGTGGTTCGAACCCTGAATCGTGGTTTGAACCGGCTGGTTCGAACCTGACATAAAACTTTAGCATGCCCATGGCCTCTTGTATCTATGAGCTTAAACTTTACTATCTCGCCTCTCGTTAATACGTGTCAACGTCGTATCTGATGAATTAATATTAAATCAATACGTTAATATTTCTAGAGATATAAAAAATGCTAACTATAAGAGAGTCGAGAGTCGAGATTGAAGTTGTACAGGCTCAATAGCCAACTATATTGGAAATCCATGCTCACTCCCAAGTCTGGGAGTTTGTACCAGTATTCACAATCCATCCACTAGATGCTAACTGTGGCGTTGTTTACCATTAAGGTCCCATTCCACCAGGTATATGCCTTGCCTGATTTGAATGATTACTTATTCAATAAAATTCAAAAACCCTAAAATCGGTTCGACAGTTCAAACCTGGCCAAACCGATTCGAACAGGGTTCGCACCATCGAATCGGCCAGTTCGAGCTGTCAGTTCAAACTGGGTATCTAAACATTGTTGCATCCTGATTGCAAACAACTCCTAGTTGATCAATGCATGTAAGAAAAAAGTTGGGAAAATTGGACCAAAAAAAAAAGCAAAAGAAAAAGCCATTCCAGTGTGCCTTCTTTTGATTTTTCTCATTGGCTGTAGTGTTTTCTTGATGAATCTGCATTTGGATACCTTGCTTTGCATTTGTATGCACTCTCGTTTTTTAGCCTTTTGTAATGTAAGCAAAGGTTTTACAATTTAAAGGTTATCAAAATTTCAATAACTTGCTTTTGAGCCTTTCATCATTTCTTTGGTTTTTGGGTGCAGATAGAAGCTGCTCTTCCTACACTCGGAAGGCCAATTTTGTCATTGAATGGAAATGAGGACACAATTGTGGGAACACTGCGCCAAAAACTGGTAAATTCTAGAAGTCAAGAGTGTACTCCCTATCTCCTGATTCTGTAAGGATATTTAATATGCTTTCTTAGAATTTATGGATTTTTTGTGCAGCTTTTTCTAATGTGGCTTTGATACTTCCCTTGAATTCTTTAGTTTCAATAATCTACCTTTAGTTGATCGACATGATTGACTATTGTTCTTCGCTAGAGTTCCCAAATAAATATAGTTAAGTAACAAATAGAGAGAGTTCTTTGTAAGTTAGAAATAATCTAGAGGACAAGAATATGCTCAACGGAATTTGCTAAGGTGGGTATCATTTTAGTCTTTCAGGAATATTCAGTCCAAAAAGACTCTGGAAGATTGCTATGGGCTAGCATACTCTTTGCACTGTTGACTGGTTATGTTCTTCCTTTTGTCTATTCCATTTTGTTGTGGGCTATAGTTGATTGTAAATTGCCTTGCTGTATATGCCACAACCTTTGCACCATTGATTAAAATTAGGGGAGATATATTCTCCTCCTACATGAGATTTGAGGAATCTATGTTTCTTCCAGTATGCCTCTCAGCCCACTATTCAAACTTCTTAAAACTCTCAAAAGCTTTTAATTTTGTTCTTGAAAAATCATCAATAAAGGGGATGAAATACTTTGCTCTTCTTGGAGATTGCTAAGGGTTGCAGATGTCAAAATGAATTATTTCCAATAAGTCGTTAGCTCTATGAGCCATAGCTTTGTTGAACTTTGTTCTTGGATATTTGCCAAGATTGCAGTCTGCACGTATTCTATTTTGAGTTGATCTACAAAAATATAGTCTTGAGACTAGATTATTCTCATGCATGTATTGGACGCCTTTTATGCCATAATATGTTTTTGTCATGAGATATAGTGGCAAAAGTCATGGCAAGGGGAGAATTATTAAGATTGAGCTTGTAGAGATATCCATCTCCAATGCCTATGACTAGGATTTGCCTTGTATCATCGATTATTGTGCACTCATTCGCATCAAATTCAATCTTGAGAACCAAATCAATTATTTTGCTTATTGAAAGCAAGTTGTTGGTCAGATATGGAACACTTTGAATGAATTTTGTCTAGGCATTTCTAGGTCATAAATTGAGTGGTTTGTAGTTCCCTACTGCACTTCTTGAATATCATTGGACTCAATGTAGGAATTGAATTAATCCCTATTGCTAGTCATGTATTAACTAACAATTGAGTCCAGGTATTGAAAGTCACTTTCCTCTTTTTCTTGTAGTTTTTCCATGAAGATATCTTGTTTACTATCATTTTTGGAAGTATCTAAGACAACGCATATTGTGGCTTACTATTCTTTTTATTCTCATTGAAGATCCTCTTCTTGCGTTCCTTTATATCATGGCCAGACTTGCAATATTTGAAAAAAGATTTTTTGGATTTGTGGACTTTGCCATTCAGATTCTTTCTTGGAGTGATCCGAAAAACTTGAAGAGCCTACTTTAAATGTGTCTCTCTTGAAATGAGATAACTTTCTCTTCTTGGAAAGTACTGCCTTTAGATCTTTGGTTATTACTTTTGCTTCCGATCTCTTCCTGAGATAGCATTGAGGTTAGCTTCCAAATGCTTAATTCTTGCTAAGTTCACATCATTATGACAGTGCTCAAAAGAGTCAGAGGCATGACAATAGTGTCATTGCCCCATCTGCTTCATTAATGTGCAGCAAGTTGGTCTACTAGCGACTCGAACTTGTTGACATGAAAGCCTTTAAATATAAAAAATGTGAGTCATTCTATAAGAGCATTTTGTAGCTTTCAAAGTCGAAAACAATTTGAGTACAGGAGATAGAAAAAAATGGCTGAAATAATTTGCTGCAATGGCGTCTATGACTCTGCACTTTGTTATATGTTTATCTAATATTTGCATCTATGACTCTCTACACTATTTGTGGTCTATACATAGTTTTCATATTGATTTGACTTTTACTGCAACATAGTTCCTAATATTATGGGTAGTGTGCTGATTATTGATTTTGTGCTAACCTTGTATTATTATAATAGACAATTTTTTTTTGACGATGGAGTTTCGAGGACTTGTAAGATCTCATAAGACAACTCGTATTCTGCCCAGTTTAGAAAGCCATGGCCGAAAATTGAAAATCTGTGTTCTCCCAAAAACTTGAAAGCTATCTTTCGAATTTCTGATGTTCGCTGTAAAGGAGGATTTGATCGTTGTGGATTGTCGCATCCTAGCTCGTTTGCTCCACAAAGTGCTCTAGTCTCAAGTTATACACAAAAGAACATAATACCACAAAGAACACTCATAAAATGCAAAGAATAGATACAGAATACTATCGAATGAATAGACATAGAGAAGAGCACTGACTATTAAATGATTTACTAAAGTAAACTGATGGCATTCTGCTAGTCATAAGCTATATGTGGATGTATGCTAAAGCTAAGCTAAGCTGATCATAAACTATTCTAATACTCAAAAGCTATCACCCTGCTTCCGAGGCATGGAGTGATGGTCATTGCTTGCCACTCGCCCAAATTTTTTGTTAGTTTTCCAAACATGTTTTCTGGTCCCAATTGCTTATAAATGGCTGCCATTCAAAGAAAAGGCTATAACTAATAAATAAACATATTTAAAATTTAACTCTGTAGTATTCAGCCAATGTCAATCAATCTGGAATGTCTAATGATAGCAACTCCTTTTTTCATATGTCAATTCATTGTTGACTGTTTCAGGCTGAATTGGAGATGCTTGGCTCACAACGTGCCGGGCTTGAGGACATGCTCAAAGACATGAAACGCAAGGTACAGCGTCAAAGGCTTTTTTTGTTGCTATGCAGTTCTGTTGTCCCATGCTGTTATTTTCTTCACATGCGTAGTGACATTTTACTTCTGAATTATATGTGCTGAAAACTGCTCAATAGCATAGGTCATTGTAGATGAAGTACTACCCTCTTCATTTCTGAATTGGCTTCCCCATCTGAGGCATTAATGCCTGTAAATTCAGATCAAGAATTGTGGATTCAACAGCTATTTGAATGGTATCAGTCAAAGAATTCAAATAAATACACTAGCTAGTTGCAACTCTCTGACACATTACAAGCGAAGCTACTCAACGTAGCTCCAAGAACCTTGATACAGAACTAGATCGAGCCCGGAATCACCTGGAGAATAGGGGTATCTAGGATGGACAGCCAGCCTCCCAAAAAAGCAATGTACATAAACTAGTCCATGAATGATGACACACACTCTGTCACCCTAGCTTATCTGATATCTATGTAGTATGTAGTATAACCCCCCCTCTTTACCCATTCTGTCTCCCCTCTTCCCTCTCCTATAATCTCTCTCTCTCTCTCTCTCTCTCTCTCTCTCTGATGCGCCCTTCTCCATTGCTGGTGATGGCTGCCTTCTAGCTACCTTTTAGCCTATCGCCAACCCTCATCACTCGTCCTTGAAAATGGCACCAAAGAAAAACGGGGGGCCAGCCTATGGTTTCCAACACCCCCTTTCTCTCAACTACCTAGTCTTCATCTAAAGCTTATGAGCTGAAATCATCGAAATCCGAGGTCACACCCCTAAGGGAGGAGAATCGCTAACTACAGATAGAGTGACCAAGCTCATAATGCGGATTTCCATCGAACGGAGGCTGCACCATGAGACTTTGGCTTCAAGATTTAAAGAAGAGTGAGAAGCTGCGTCTTGAAATGGAAGCCCTCAAAATAGACTTCCAGAGAGCATACACCTCTTCAAATTGCGTTGAAAATCCAAGAGTTGGAGCAATAGTTGATCCACCATAAAGAAGCTACCAAATCATGGGCCTCACTTCTCAAGAAAAATGATGGTAAGACACCCCCCCCACATGACTCTTTGCAAAGAGAAGTTGGGAGGCAAAAAACACACAATGTGAGGGTTAGGGGAAATGGAATGAGGCTTACCATACTTTTTAGGGTTTAGATCGTACTTAGCATATAGGGCAGAGACACGTTCAACAAGTGGTAAAGGTTCAGGTGAAGTTGCATGCTCATATAGAGAGTCTCTACAGCCAGTCCTCGAGTTCATTGGTCATGATATACATGCACAGACAGGCATGTCTTTATAGCAGTGTGTTATTTTCCTCACGAGACATCTTTTGCTAAGAGCGTTGATTCCTCGTACCCTCATTTATCTCATGATATCATTTGTTATTCAGAGCGGAACCATATATTATAGATTGGCAATTTTAATGCTAGGATTGTTTCATGCTAGGTCGAGTTTGCCAATACCACTTGGGAAACTTCTTCCTTGCAGTTGGTGATGAAGACGATGAATAGGACTCAACAACTTTGCCTCTTTTCTTCCGCTTCTTAGTCTCCTCAAATTCTTCTTCTTGCTCACTCATATGATCATCCTGAGACTCCTCAATATGTGGATGTGGTTCATCAAGTATTGGAACGAACTCACTTGTTCCCTCCTTCTCATGTTCCTCCACAGGAGGCGAATTATCCTCTTTAAAGATCACATCTCGACTTATGATCCTCTTCCTGCTAGTGAGATCATAAAGTTGGTAGGCTTTGCTGTCCTCACTGTATATTTTGCATCTAGCTTCATCCTGTCATCCTTGGGAACATGGGCATACGCTGTACAACCAAACACTTGCAAAGCGCCCACCTTGGGCTTAATGCCACTAAATGCCTCTTCTAGAGTCTTGCCTTTCACAGCCTTGGTTGGACTTCTATTCAAAAGAAACACTGCTGTGTGCATGCCCTCCCCTAAAAAGAGTTCGGCAACCCCTTTGTCTTGAGCATGCACCTTGCACCCTCCACAATAGGTCGGTTCTTTCTCTCGGCTAGGCCATTTTGCTAAGGGGTTTGGGGAGTTGTAAATTGCCTTTTGATTACATTGGCCTTACAAAATTTCACAACTTCCGTGCTAATGTACTCTCCACCACCATCTAACTTGAGCATTTTTATCTTCTTTCCTGATTGCTTTTCTACCAAAGCTTTGAATTGCTCAAAGTACTTGTCACTTGAATGCTTCAGATTTATGTCTCAAGAAATAAATCCAAATCTTGCGTGAGAAGTCATTAATAAAGGTCATAAAGCAATACCCCCACTGTAGATCTGGTTTTGGTTGGCCCCCACAAATCTGAATGCACCAATTCATGTATACTTGTTGCCCTGGTGGTGCTTTCCTTGGAAAGCTTTTGTCTTTGCTGCTTTCCCATAGTGCAAGCCTCACATACTGAAGAGCTTGGCTTAATGGCAGGAAGCCCTTCCACCATATGACGCTAGTTCAACACCTGCATACTTTGGTAGCCAAGATGTCCATACCTCTCGTGCCACAACCTATCCACATCACCTCCTTTTGTTGCATAAGCATGCTGACGGGGGAAAGAAGTGTACAATATGTATAGATTATCTTCCTGTAATCCTTTGGCCACAACCTTCATATTATCACTCAAATCTAATACAAGACAAGAAGTAGCATCAAATTTTACTTTCATATTTTGTGGAGTGATAGCTCCTACTGAAAGAAGGTTTTTAGCAAGTCCTGGTACATATAAGACATTCTTAATGACTTTGATTTCTCTTGATGGAAGCTTTATAGGAACTGTGCCCTTCCCCTTGACCTTGTGAGTTGAGTTGTCACCTAGGCACACTTCTTGTCCATCACCAATCCCCACAAAGGTATCAAACCAATCCCTATGAGGGGTGTCATTCTGCTCCTCTCTTGCCAACACTCTACAACATTTCCTCCTTTGTTTGCTCTCCAAGCTTCTTCCTGCACTTAAAAGCAAACTGACCGTATTTACCACAGTAATTACAATTCCCCTTCCTTCGAGGTGTGAAAGAGATAGTTGAGGAGGATTGTGTTTCCGACATTTGCAAGTTCTCCATTCCTTGCTTAAGTGCTTGTGGTGCTCCTTTGTTTTTGCCTTTACCTTTCTTCTTGTCCTTGGCTGAATTCTGCTTCTTCTTAGAAGCAAAGGCATGCTCTTGGAAATCTTTTCTCTTGGAGAGATTAACTCTTCTCATCTCCTCCTGTAACAAGAGACCATATACCTCTTCATAGGTAGGGAATTTCTCCCTCACAGATGTCATTATAATTTCTAACACCTTTAGTTGTATGTGGATCTTATGAATGCTTAGTTTCTTGAACTAAATGGGGTGGATGCTTGTGCTGATGATGATGACTTGAACGTGATAGCATGATTAAACAATAACAAAACAAGCATCCACCATTAACAATGATCACATACACATAAAAGAGGAGGGCCTTGAACACAAGATGATAGGAATGGGAGGAGATTCTCTCTCTCTCTCTCTCTCTCTCTCTCTCTCTCTCTATATATATATATATATATATATATATTCTTTACAAATGCAAAAGATGGCTACAAAATGCTGTCACATGTCTTTTCAAAGACAAGGCTAGGCTTAGGGTTTGGGACCCAAAACCATGTGCCAAAACAACTTGACTTCATAAGTATATTTACATTATTCATTTTTAACTAGTTGGGTCCCTTTTCACTTTGGGTCCATTTGAGAGCTAGTCTATCATTAATTCTCGTGCCTTTGGCTTGCGAGTACATTGCACACTACGGGTGTCTGACTCTACATTTTCGGTGGCTTTATTTACCGTTGCTGACTCGGCCATGCGTTTATTCCCATCATCATAAAATGTGTTTGTGAGGCACTAGGCTTTGTTTCTACTTGTTGGCTGGTCCGCTATTTGTCGACTTTTATTGGAGGCGACAATCCCGGTAGATGTGGGTTTTGGAGCTCCCTTGTTAGTCTTCTAGTTGACGCTCTCTGTAGTCTTGGGGCTGATTCCTCCTTCGGATATTTCTTGGAATCCCATTAGCGGAGTGCATGAGAATCTGCTAACAATCCAATTAGATTGAAAATCCAACAAATGTAGAGAAACTAGAGCCAAAACAAGAAATCAAGCTAAATTGTATGTCAAGCTGCAACTAGTCTCCAAATCATCTGTCATCAATAATGAAGTTGATTGTCCTAGTTATGCTTTCTGAGGCCCTAGAGTCTACAAGTTAGGGCTAGAGTGTAATGTCTACTGCATATTATGTACCTTGTCATTTATTCCCCCTGTAGGAAGAAATTCTTGGGTCCATATATTACACTATTCTTTTGGAATCGAGTGAGTTGAGTAGCCACTCAAATTGTTGTTTACTTATTTTTTCTTTTTCATAAGTTGAGAGAAGAAATAGAATGGATTCGAACAAATTGGGCACTATGAGCGACGAGATCACTCTACGATTGCATGTGGCGAGGTGCTAGAAGCATCAATATAGCTATGAGGTATTCTAACTTGGTAAGTTATATTTTACTTTACATTTTATTTATCACTAAAGTTTGCCTTGTTAGCTCATTTGTGTCTTGTCTAGTGTTTTTTTTGAGATACTTGTCTTCCAAGTTCCATTACGGTTGTATATTTTCGTAAGATTAGTAATAATGCATATGTATGTGGCGTTTCCCACATGTATGTGACTCAAAACGTTTCGTAGAAAATTCCAATAAAAACTTATGTACTCGAGGGTGGTGCAAATGTTAAAGATAGTAGTGCGGACACATGGTCCGCATAAATGACCACTACTCATTTGGCCACTACTCACACTCCTTTGCATCTAGAAAAGTTATTCACATGACGAAGTTTTGAACTTTAGTGAAAAACAAATTTGGGAGAGGAGGGAGTATAGATTTGATTTGGTGAGTTTGACTTGATCTGAAACAATTCTAAAGCCTTTGAGTCAAGTTGTGATATGAGCATAATTGTCCAAGTAGTTTTGAACTTTCTAACTACTCCACAATGTTGATGTCATCCCTTCAATTTGGTTGATCTGTCTCCAAGTTTTGGTGGCTGTTTTTTTATCAATTGTTGGTCTATTTGTAATTGGTAGTGTAGCAATCTGATAGCATTCTATAAGAGCCAAACTTGGGTGTATCTTTATAGTAACTAGCCTTATATCTCAAGTTTTTCCTTTCTCGATTTGAGTCTGCAGGATAATATATTGCCAAAGTTGATGACAACGTCTGGGTCATATGAAGAACTTTTCAAGAAGGAACTTGCAAAGTATGATCCTATTAGTGCAGAGGTGGCACACAATGTTGAAGCTCAAGAGAGATTGTTACAACAGATCAAGGTACAAATTAAGCTAGACATATGGAAGATTCAATGTTTATACCTAGTTTTGCTGAGTAGAGTTTTGGAAAAGGGATTATCTTTAATAATAGATCAAATAGATTTATAATGCTAAGTAGAGTGATAGATAATTTTATATCAGAAGCATAGTTTTTTATACATGATTTTGGCTTCCATTGTCATTCTTGATTTGTAGATAGGCTAGGGTTAAAAGCAATTATGTTTCCAATACACATGAATTTGAGCTGCACACTTGTTATTTTTGACATACTTCTATCTATCTATCTATCTATCTATATAGATATATATCCAGATCATAGTTGCCCAGAAATGCGTTTATGGGCAAAAACGTTTCTAGAAACGCGTTTCTGAGCCAAAAACGTGCCCAAAAAAAAAACAGATTATATGTATTTTTGCCCTAAAGTTGGCCTAAACTATGCTGTGACCAACCCAATTGTGACCAAAACACATGGCAACTTATACAGATGTAATGCCCTTGATCAGAGCTTTAATCTGATACCCATATTGCCCACAAAAAAACAAAAAAAAAAGTTTCTGAGAAACGATGGTAAAATCCAAAAATGCATTTTGGAAATGCGTTTTTGAACGCGTTTCTAGAAACGCTATGCAACTATGATATAGACACACACACACCCACACAAAAAAAAAAAATTATAAATAGATAGAATTTAAGGGTTAGCTGTGGCTGAACACATTCTGTGCATCTAACGCTTTTAATTTATTTATCTATTTAACTAAAAAATAAAACAACACACACAAAAACAGATTCAAAGCACTCTAAGTTAAATTTTTTTTTAACCTAAAACATTTGCAAGCAGTAGAACTAATCAAAACAATAACAAAATAAAAACAAAAATTGGGAAACTCTAATAGGAATTCTCGAAACGTGCAATTATGATATTCTCTCTCTCTCTCTCTCATATATATATATACTAGTGGGTTAGCCCGTCGTTGATGGGCGGCTGACAATTTGGGTGACGACTTGTGGTTGAGACGTGTGGATGATGCTCAGAGCGGGCGATTGATGTTTTACTTAGCCATCTTTCCCCTCCCCGTGGTCTGTGGCACAACATTCTTTTCATTTTCAATTTTTTTTGCGAGACGACGCATTGTGCGTGCCCCTCCATGTTGCCGAGAGAATGGAATATGTAAAGGGGGGTTGTGCCAAGGCCCACCTCCCTCCCCCCCCCAAAAAAAAAAAAAAAGTGGGGGGAGACAGGGGTGGGGGAATGTAGCCCTCCCCCACCCTAACAAAAAGAATGTGTGGGGAGACTAAATCCTCCCCTTCCTCCCCCACTCCCCACCCACACAAACCCCTCCCCCCAAAAAAAAATAAAAAAGAAAAAACCTTTTTTGTGTGGCTCGGGGATGGGGCCTCTTTATTTTTTCGATGGGAGGGGAGGGGAGGGAGTGAAAAAAAAAATAAAGAGCCCCCTTAAGAAAACAACTCTCCCCAAAGAGATTGAATGTGGCCGGAGGTCAACCTCATTGTGGCCTATCATGTAGGCCTGCCACATGGCAAACCATGCATGCTTGGGGTTTGTCATGTGGCAAGTCACATAGGCCTACCATAGGCTTGTGTAGCAAGCCACATATGCATGTCATAGGCCTGCTATTTGCCAAGCTTGTCGCAGGCTGCTACATGGCAAGCCACGTAGGTTGAGCACATGGCAAATTATGCAGACTTGGGGTTGCCACATGACAAACCATGTAGGCATACCATAAGCTTGCGTGGCGAACCACGTAGGCTTGAGTGGACTGTGAGAGAGAGAGAGAGAGAGAGAGAGAGAGAGAGAGAGAGAGAGATGGGGCTTGAAAACAGGGCAAGTCACATAGGCTTGCCACATGTAAAACCATGTAGGCTTAGGACTTGCCACGTGGCAAGCCACGTAGGACTACGATACGCTTGTGTAGCAGGCCACATAGGCATGTCATAGGTCTGCTATCTACCAAGCCTATCGCAGATTGCCACATGGCAAGCCATGAAGGCTTACCCCATGGCAAGTCATGCAAGCTGGGGGTATGCCACGTGGCAAACCACGTAGTTCTACCATAGGCTTGTGTGGCAAGCCAACCAGGCTCTGCCACGTAGGCCTGAGTGGACATAGAGAGAGAGAATTGGGGCTCGAAAGTTGTCACATGGCAAGCCACGTAGGCCTGCCATGTGGAAAACCATGTAGGCTTGGGACTGGCCATGTGGCAAGCCACGTAGGCCTACCATAGGCTTGTGTGGCTTGCCACATGGCCTACCATAGGCCTGTGTAGTAGGCCATGTAGGCCTACTATCTATCAAGCCTATCATAGGTTGCCACATGGCAAGCCACGTATGCCTACCACATGGCAAATCATGCAAGCTTTGGGTTTGTCACATGTAGGCCTACCATAGGCTTGTGCTGCAAGCTAACCGAGCTCTGCCATGTAGGCTTGAGTGGACCTAGAGAGAGAGAGAGATAGAGAGGCGGGCTCGAAAGCTGACACGTGGCAAGCCATGTAGGCCTACCATAGGCTTGCGTGGTAGACCACATAGGCATGGCATAGGCCTCAGGTCTGCCATGCAAGCATGTTGCAGTTTGCCACATAGGCTTGTGTGGCAAGCCAACCAGGCTCTGGAAAACTATGTAGGGTTGGTACTTCCCGTGTCGTAAGCCATGTAGGACTACCATAGGCTTGTGTAGCAGGCCACATAGGCATGTCATAGATCTACTATTCGCCAATCATGTCACAGGCTGCCACGTGGAAAGCCACGTAGGTCTACTACGTGGCAAGTCCTGCAAGCTTAGGGTTTGCGACGTGGCAACCACGTAGGTCTAACATAGGCTTGTGTGGCAAGCCAACTAGGCTTTGTCACGTAGGCCTGAATGGACCCAGAGGGAGGAAGAGGTGGGGCTCAAAAGCTGCCACGTGGCAAGCCACGTAGGCCTACCATAGGCTTGTGTAGCAGGCCACATAGGCTGCTATCTACCAAGCCTGTCATAGGCTGCCACGTGGCAAATCATGCAGGCTTGGGGTTAGCCATGTGCCTGCCAAGCCACGTTTATGCACTGTCGAAGCAAGATTTTGTTGAATACAAGGTGTTCTTGATTTAGCAATTCATTGATTCCTAATGTGCTGATTAAATGATTCACTAATAAATGCATCAAAAGTCTACAGTAAAATTATCAGCATTTGGGGATATTGACCTCATTGGAATAGACTGCTCTCTCTCTCTCTCTCTCAATCCATCTGAAATCAACAAACCGTACGGAAACCATAAGGAACCATACTAAATCTAGGCAAATCACATCGAAACATAATCTCGGAAGAGATAAGACACATGTGGCATATACAATCTTGTGCCGCAAGGCAACAAAATGGTCCAATACAATGACATGATAAGAAAACATATAAAATCATCTTGACAATGTCTCCTCTGACTAGTAGTCAGAGTCATCTGAATCTGTGCTAGTATGATACAAGGACACTCTCTTTGATGATGAGGCTAATGTCGGTGGTGGTGAGGCATTGGCTCTGCGTCTACGTGTGCCGCTGTTTCTGCCTTTGCCTTTGCCTCTGCCTCTACCTCTACCTCTACCCCTCTCCCCAACCTGGCTCTCACCTGTCACAAGCCAGTCTCTCCAAGCTCGTGAATCCTAGAAGCCGGTGTGTAGAATGAACCTCCCAACCATAGGCACCCCCTCCTTGAGTCCTACCTGCTATTCCCGTCAACTGGCACATGGCATCCACCTGTGGGTGATCAGTCCACTTGGCATGCTTGGCCCCTATGACCTGTGAATACTGAGTGACTCATAGGGTACCACCCCCGTGCCCCGCCAAAGACTATGACCCTCTTGGTCACCCCGACTACTTGTCGGCTAGCATCTCGTCACTGACGGCTAGGGTCCCGACGGTCAAGACACACCGCATCTCTGACAACTTGTCAGGCGGCCACACCGGGTCACTGCTCGTGACGCACCGGTCCCAACTTGGGACAGATGTCCTCCTCGAACACCGGCCCTTGCCAATACTTGGCCTTAGGCCCTTTGGTAACCGGCTGTGCCGAGGTCATGATAGAGTCGTAATTGGACTCTAACATCACCTCTCCCACCCCCCTAGTTGCCTCCAGTCCCCCCACTCCTGCAGCTACCTCTAGGCCGCCCCGTAGCCCATGGTGTATGCGTGTCTGAATTCCCAGGTCCCACACCTTGCGAAGGCCCTACGAATTGAGATGGTGCATGGCCTACAACTGCCTGTGATGCCTCACGATACCCAAGCCCCCTCTCGCTCTACCTCTAGGGAGTCCCCTAGGCCTAACTGGATGAAAACATGGCTTCGCTTGTGTCTCCGCGTCGGGGTTCACTAGCAACTGCTCCATGTCAAAATTCCATGGATCATTCTCTCAGCTGCCTCTACATCCCCCCCATAGCCTCCTCCTCCTCATCCACCTATTCCTCCTCATAATCAGCTGGGCACCCCCTCCCCTCTTTCGGTGATTCCTCATCCTCTCCCTTCGCCGTATCCCGTCTCCTCCTCTCAATTGCTCTCCTTTGGCAGAGCGGGCCTCGACATCCATCTATCTGTGCAGCTCTCGAAGGATATCCTTGTCGTCATCGGTTTGCATCTGAGGTGCTAGAGGAATGGTGGTGTTCATGTCAAGCATGCAGGAGTCAGGGTTCACCTACAACCATAACAGATATCGAGTCACCATACAAGTTTCATTACCGAGTTTATAAAATACCAAAAAACTAGCAATGATGAGAAGCATATGTAAGGTAAGCAAGGGTAAGGCAAACAAACCTCCAGCAGGCCTCCCTCTTTGCCTTATTATCATAGCATCCATGCATTACTGGACACATAGACTAGTCACATGCACTGCTCAATCGATAGTCGTTTCCTCTTGTTCATGTGTTGCATGGACTAGTTACTAGTTCCACCCACAAGCAGAAGCTGAACAATCCTGTGACAACACTCTCTCCGCCAACCGTCGGAGCTCTGGCGTTGAGCGACCCTGACAATCTGAAGCGCAAGCATCCCAAAGAGAGCTGGGAACCACAACTTAGCTTCCCAGCCTTCAACTCTTGCCATCCAGACCCACTTGACATACAAGCAGCCAACTCGCCAACAACGATCAGACTCAACCAACTTGAAGTTCGGAAACCAACATTGGGATCGAACCTGGCGCCATGCCAGATCGAGGGTCCCGATGTGGGTGACTTCCCTCCAAGCAAGCCGCCCGACATATATCAAACTTAACTAACTCGAAGCTTCGTTACAAACGAGTAACATCCATTCCAAGCAAGTCGTCTGACTTACATCAGACTTAACCAACCCAAAGCTTCGTCACGAGCGCTGGAAGCCAACCTGGCGCCACGCCAGACTGGACAGCCATAAACAGGTAACTTCCACCCAAGCAAGCCATCCAACTCAGCCAACAGGTTAGAGCCCATTCCCCAAGAGCTTAACCCATTCATGTTCATGCAAGGAACACTCAGAACTACAAGCCGCGATAGATATGAAGACAACCAGTTCCTGGACCGAATGGTCCCGACAGCATACCGCTGGCGCCTTGGACCGAATGGTCCCGACGGCATACCGCTGGCGTCCCGGGATACGACCTTCAGCTATGTGCCAGATCAAAAAGTTTGAAGCGGCCTTACAATTGGCGCTTTTACCGAACACTGAAACCCAGAAGGTAATCAGAGTCAGTTTGAGGAAAATCCCACTTTATTAATACATCTTAGAAGGTTACATTTCAAGTGTGTGACCGACCCGAGTCTCTGGGGTGCTGGCATGCCAAGGTGGGCGCCAGGACAACATTCCAGCAAGGGAGGCTGAGACTTGGTTGGAGCTCGCCCTGAGTCGCAACCAGCACTCCCCTATAGTATCGGTGGGATTCGCCACCTCCCCTCATACCAAGTGCTTTGCCCAGGCTGGTAAAGCACGTTTTCTCTCTCTAGGATTTTTACTTTCTAGGAAGTCATTTTCTCTCTCTAGAATTTATTGATCTTTAGGCTTCCTTTAATCATGCCTAGATCGTGTGAGGTGATTGCACATCGATCTGAGCTCTCTGGACTTCGCTAGAACCGATCAAAGATTTTCAGCCATAAGAACTTGGCGTCGGTTGGATTCTGGTCAAGGTGGCGCCGGGAGCAGCAGGGGCGCTGCTGGCGCCGGGGACAATACTAGCACCGATGGCGCCGAAAGTAAAGCTTGTAAAGGTAACTTTACAACACAACCCCACCATGTCATAGGACGCAGTTGGTCTTCCCTCTGTTGGCACCGACCCATCCCGAAGTGCCCGATCCCTCTCTCGAACTTCAACAAGTCTGCCTCGATGATGCTGAGGTGCTCACCTGGTGGCAAAAGAACCATTTCATGAGTCAATGTCTATACAAGCAAGATCGTACGGGCATGAATCATAAAAACTATCTAAAGCTAAATTGAAAATTGGTATGTAATACCTAGCCCTGGATAGACTCACTCTGTATACTCCAGCCATCCTCGGTGTCATCTTCTCGTCTGGTGGCGTGCCACAAGGGGTGCAACATGTGGGCTATGCTACCACGTGTATGGGCATGTGAAAATAATCCCACTTCTGCTGCCAAATGTCTAGCAGCTCTTGCCTCTTGAAACACTCAACAACATTAGACACATTACAATCATTAGTCATTTCTCATGCGAAGTTACAAGATGAAATGGAAACACAGCACAACCAAGGGAATGGAATTGGACTTGGCCTCGTCCAAGCGGGATCTGGTTTGTGCTTCTCCAATGTGCTCGATAAACTCGTATGTGAGACCGAGAGTGCACCCCTCTCGGTCTACTAGGCGCAGCACACAAAAAGTAGGCCTCAGCCCCTCAATTAGCTCTGACGCCTAACACCCAACATAAATTTGTTACAGGCCGAGCAAAGGAAGGAAATGACAGGGACACAACTAGCATAAAAGACAGGAAAGAAGGTGAAGAAAGAATACCTCATGGATCCACGGAAGTGTGTGCACATGTCGTGGATCAACAAATCGATAGAATGTGCAGCACATGGTGTCCACACAATGGAGGGGTGCTCGCGCATCAACAACTCTCCCATCTGCCTGCAATTCGTGGCGATGTCTGTGACAACTTGAACCACGTGCCCGACCCCAATCTCCTAGATGGTAGAGTTCGCTACATTGTATATGAACTCTATGGTGATGGCTGCACCACCGCGATTGCATCCACCATTTGTAAAAACATAGTGCCAAGCGGAAAGGATACCATGATGTTCACGACGGATCTGTGATGAACGTCAGTCCATCCGTTGGACAATATGGAGCACCTGTAACTGCAAAACAAATTCCATCAAACGTAAGTTAGACACACTTGCCATATTAAGCACGTATAGCCTGTATAGAGACATGCTAGGAAGATGCAACAAATGCGAGATAAACTTGCAAAATGAAAATGACAAAAGTTAAGGATTCTTACCTTTGCCAGGCTGCTCGAATAGGGCCCAACTCTCGTGTGATGGTCTCTTCCTCCTGGCGTAGGAGACACGTGTGTATCAGCTCTCTCCCAGGATGTGCCCATGAGGAATCAACGAATGCTGCCTGACGCATCATCTCTTTGAAGACATGGGTGTCAGCAATGGCAAATGGAATGGCAGCCTCGTAAGAAAACTGGTCCACCGCCCTCACGGTAACCTCGTGCTGGCGCCTCTGTCACCCTCTATCCAATGTAGTCTGCTGTGCTCCCAGCCTAGCATGTCTCTGCTGTTGCTGTGAGTGTGTTGATGGTCAGGGTCTAACATGCAATGTGGGGGTATGAGATGGGCAAACGGGGGGTGCATTTGATGATGGCATGGTAGGTGCTATCTCTCTCCCCACCCGTGCTTGGACTTGCATCTGGAGGTGTGACACCAGCAACTGATGATGTTGATGGTCGTGAGGGCTCTGATGGAGTGGCAGAAGGCCCAGGTGCGCGTGCACGTGGACCAAAAACCGAGAAATAGGTGCCCCTCTGTGGCTAGGCCCTGCACCTATATCAACTCCATGGCTAGGCCTTGCACCCTAGACCTATGAGCTCTGTCCTTGCTACTGCAAAAACCTCTGTGATGGTCTCAGTGGCTGGCTGGCTGACCCATCATGGCCGTATGTCTCTTGCAACCTCTCTACCTTGGCATCTGTAATGGCTCTTCACACTGAGATACCCATGCTCTGCCCATCTGGCCTGGTCAATCGCAATAAATGGGCCCTGACCTTGGTGAGTGACCCAATGAACTCAAAACTGCAATGAAGGCATCTCCATTTGCGGGCACCTAAACCATGGGACATAGCCACTTCCTTCTGTATGAGGTCAACCTCTGCCCACATGCCCCTACCAACAATCGACATGATGTTCATGTGACCTATTAGCTATAGTTGCTGCAATTGCTCAAAGCCCTGCAAAACATACACAAACCAGGCAAAGATTCAAAACGTTGCACAATGGACTCGTTTCACAAATTACGAATAAACTTATTCAAAAAAGCTAGCATGACACTCTAAAACCGTGTCATATGGGCCAAAAGAGAAAGTTCCAACATTTTTGTAGACATTGCAAAACACAATCTAGCATCTTACGGCACATCGATCAGACAAATACATCTCATCTCACAGATTAGGGCTAAAAATGACACCAAAAATTGAGCATGACATTCATAAATTGACATATGTGCTGTAAAGGTGAAAACCGACATTCCTTGCATTCTTGTAGGAATTTAAAAATACAGTGTAGCATCTAATAACACACCTATAGCCTATTTCACAAGAAGGGCCAAAAAAACCACCAAAAGAGGGCACCACTCTCATAACTTCATGTACATGCTGTAACGACCTAAACCGACGTTCTCGGTATTCGCGTAGGCATGAGAAAACACAATGTAGCAAGAAAAATTGGGAATTGTAAATTTCTCGCTCCATGCTCGTATCCCGTGCCCGGCGCCGTGCCCACTGCATCCCCCTTGTCGAATAGATGCTTGTAGGATGTTGGATTGTCACAATCGGATGTGTTTAAAAAAATTTGCCACAAATTTTCTCCTCCAACAGCCGCGACCAAATGGCAAAAACATTGGGAATTTTATTCCAATTTTTTTTTTTGCGTTCCGAACAATGTTCTGAAATGCGCCCCCCCCGGGACCGCGTTCCGGCTGCAAGCATGATATATATATATATATATATATATATATATATATATATATATATATATATAAAACCACGACACAGGTGCAGTGGGGTCCAGACCTGTTTTTTTTTATTTTTTTATATATATAGAGATAGATAGATAGATATATTTGCTTAGCGTTTTTGGAAACGCGGTCAGAAACACGTTGCTGGTTTGGGCCAGCGTTTCTTAAAACCGATTGTTTGTGGGCAATATGGGTATCAAATTAAAGCTCTAATCAAGGGCATTGCATTTATGTAGGTTGCTGAGTGTTTTGGTTATAGTGTGGTCCAGTTTAGGTGCATCAATCCCTGTTTGATTCTATCACGGATCAAAATTCAGAATGGCTTGTTGTTTTACAGCAAGATTCCAAGAATTTCATGGAGAATGTGTGCATGAGAGAGAGAGAGAGAGAGTAGTATCGTGAAGAAGCAGATGAAGAAGAAGATTGCACATCAGTGATCCACAACACGTTCATGCATATTGTTGTTGTGGGCAATATGGGTATCAAATTAAAGCTCTAATCAAGGGCATTGCATTTATGTAGGTTGCTGAGTGTTTGGTTACAGTGTGGTCCAGTTTAGGTGCATCAATTCTTGTTTGATTCTATCACGGATAAAAATTCAGAATGGCTTGTCGTTTTACAGCAAGATTCCAAGAATTTCATGGAGAATGTGTGCATGAGAGAGAGAGAGAGAGAGAGAGAGAGAGAGATCGTGAAGAAGCAAATGAAGAAGAAGATTGCACATCAGTGATCCACAACACGTTCATGCATATTGATCCACTAACTCAGCATTGACTGAAAATTAAATGCTATAAATCTCCATTTCAACATTCCAAAATAAACCGTAAATCCAATCTCTCTCTCTCTCTCTCTCTACTACGGAAGGGTTATGCATCGTTGGTAGAGTTGGAGAGATTATGTTTCAGCTCACATGTTAGAGATGCGACTTGTAAGTGCCGACTCTTTGACACTATGGTCGTTCCCTCAGCTCTATATGCATCAGAGACATGGAGTACTGGCTTGACGGCTACCGAGTGGGCGCGCATCTCACGACTTCAGATTCATATGCTCTCTCAGATGATACGGACTAAGCCCTCTATCCCACATCATATTATATTGGCAGAGTTTGCCGTCCCCCCTATTCAGATAGAGGCACTGTTCCATATTGTCACGTTCATACAGCGCCTAGAGGATCTCCAGGGTAGAGGCACACACTATGCTGCAGCAGCTCTGTCGTCCTCCCAGCACCTACACTCTGAGGGACACTCCTTCTCGTGGTATTCCCAAGCCTGTGGTCTCCTCTCCACATTGAGTATTCACATTACGGATCTACCAGCTGGTACTCATCAATATATTAGAGGATACTTATACAGGGCATATCTTCAGAGCACTTGGCAGGATTCATCTGGGGTGAAGACGGAGTTTTATCGGACACATTTTCTATCTCGAGATCCTGCTGGGTATCCCATTGTACCCAGATACCTAGTGGACAGTATCTCACACAGACTGCGGATAGTGATGGGTCAGTTCCGGGTTTCCTCTCACCAGTTAGCCATTGAGACTAGTAGATACAGGGGCATTCCGAGAGATGCGCGGATTTGTAGTATGTGTGATCTACATGATATAGAGGATGAGTTTCCTTTTCTCTTCAGATGCCCAGCTTACTATGAGATTCGAGGGAGATACTACTGCTTGTTTCGAGACCATCCACTTGCACTCTCTGCCTTCGACAGAGAGACGCAGCTCGCACAGAGACAGTGCCACAACATACTTTACATCATTTTTTCTCACAAGCAGAGAGACATCTATGATGCTTGACTCTCCTTGTGCATAGCACTATTTCCTATTTTATTGTAATCTTGTTTCTTTTAGGTGGTTGAGCTTTCACGCTCCCACCGGGCACACTTGACATGTACCTTTTTTTCAGTCCTATGTACCTTAGGGTATTCCATGGACATTAATAAAGATCTCTCTCTCTCCCTCTCTCTCTCTCTCTCTCTCTCTCTCATCCATAAGGCATGCGTGTGAAAAAAACCATCATATATAATATAATATCGGGCCACATGGCACCAAAATGGGGTACAATAATGTTTGATGAACATAATGACAACTATACAACTAAGGAGACTCGTCATTGTCATGGTAATCAAGATCCTCCGAGTCTGTGCCAGTCTGTTGATCCGAGAGGTCTACAAATGAATCAAAGGGAACCATATGTTGTGGCAAGACTCTAGCTTTGTTGCTGCCAGCTCGAACTCTGCTGCCGGTGTTTTGCCTAGACCTGCCCCTACCTCTGCCTGTCTCTCCTCCTTTGGACCCCCCTCCCCCCCCCCCCTATCTACTCATGCGTGTCTGTGTGTCAGGAGGCTGCGATCCTACACCCTGGGATGGGTTTACACACTATGATGATGCCTGGCCAACAACTGCCCGTGATGCTCCGCTCCTCTCTGCAAAATATGAACTCAGCCCCCCCCTCTGGGTCGCCCTCTAGGCCTACCTGCAGGAATGGCTAGCTCCTCCTTTGTCTCCACGTCAGGGTCCACTAACAAGTCAACTAGGTAATTCCCCTCCCCCTGTGCCTCTACCCGCCTCTCGTCCTCCCCCTTAGTATCCCCCTCCTCCATCCACTCATAATCAGCCTTGAGCTCCTCTCCACCCTCCGAGCCCTTATCATCTCCCTTAGCCCTCTCCCGCCCCCTTTCTGCCCTCCTCTACCGTCTAAACAGCCTCCGAGTCCCCCCAGCAAGAGTCAGGGTTCACCTGCAACCACAAACAAATGGCGTTGTCAAACAAGTATCCTTTTGCAGCATTGCAACTTTTGAAAGCAGTTCAATTCATCAATACATAGCTCCAGCATGGGGTAAAAAAGTGACTCACCTCGATCATTTGGCCCTCTGCGTGTGTGTCTTAACATACGTCCGTTGTGTTCACAAACACCAACCGCCTACACTGCTCGATGGATAGCCAAAGTCTTTTAAGAATATGGTTGGGGTAATTGAGGTGATGTTCAAAATACATTCTAGTGGCATGATTGCAATGTGGATTGTTCCAAGTAAAGATAATGGACTAGCTCATTTTGTACCTAGAGTGGTAGTTGCTATAGTATTTTGATATAGGCAACTATGTTGTCCTTTGACTCGATTTTGATTTCTCACTCGCAATAGGAGTTTGGCTTAGAAAGTACTTTACTCCAAAGTTCCTTACGTGCTCTACAAACCAAAAATTTGAGTCTTATGACAAATGCATAAGTTAAATGTCATTAAAATTTAACGGCAAACTATTAATCTTCATAGCCTATCTTAGCTTTATGATCTGTTCTGAACAAGTCTTATTCTAGTTGTGGGTTAAGATAGTTGTAAAAGCTATGGTGCTTATTTTAGTTAGTAATCGTTTGTAATGAGGGAATGTATGCTTGGAATGAGATTAGTTTATTTGAGTATCAAGTCAATAACCCTGATTGCTGGCATTCTAATTTGTTGTTCACTTGACATGTAGGTGGCAAATGATGCCTTTGCTGCAACTTTCAACTTGCAAGATTATTTGGGTAACTTTTGATTTCTCTCATTTGATGCATTTTTTAGTGTTTTGATGTTAATATTTTCCAAGGATTCTGTGGTATTTTTTGTTTTTGTTTTATGTCATGCTAGATGTCAAGTCAATAGCTTTAGGATTACATTGACATGAGTTATTTTTTGGGATTGTCACTTTTCAGAGTTTCTTGTGACATAATCATGCTCATGAGAATTGTTGTAGATAGTCTAGAGAAAATACATTGTCAATTGGCAACCAAAAATATGTATTGATTGAAGCATTACAAACAAGCAACAAGAGTTATTACATTGCAGATAGGAAGCTTATTGTAGATGGGGAGCTTGCTTTGATGTGTACTATGCACTTGAAGTCTCTAAAGACATGAGCACAACCTTGATAATAAACATGTTAATTGATTCTGCAATTGTTTACGCTCAAGGAGTGATTCCTATTTAAGAATATGTAATTTGAATTCACTTTTTTGGGGTCTTATTGATTGCATTTGGATCTTTAAGATTTGAAATTTGAGAGCTCTTAACAAGCCTTGCTGGTGGTTGACGAGCCCTAATGGGGGCTTTAAGCATTGATGTTCTATATGATTTATGGAAAACTGTCAATCCCTATCCAAATCATCTTTGTAGAGTTTGTTGTCCCGATGATTTATTTGAAGACAATTATGAGTAAAACATATACAAAACACATAACACAAAACATAGAACAAAGAGGAGTATGCAAGTATATAGATAAAGCATTGGAGACCAATCATAATCTATGGAATGACAATTATTTCCACAGGAAGATGTTGGTATGGAGCAGAATAAGCCTATCTATCGAGCTAATTGATGGAAGATTGAAGCTAAGTTGATTTAAGCGAAAAGCCTTTATGTAAACAATAATCAATGAGACCATTAGATTTGTTTATACTTTGCCTAGCAATGACTCATCGATCAAGGGTAAATGTGGCTTAGTTAATGTGTCCTAGTGAGGTGCCCTAGATCACTCCTAGTTGGGGTAGAGCCTTCGAGGGTATAAAGATACCCACATACTTGTTCAGGAGGAGAGCTTGATTTGTGAGTAGTAGTGTCATGCCCACGTTCGGACTGATCTCGGATTATTATCTCGTTAGGTGGTGAGTAGGCCTACCTTAACTCATCCGTAAAT
Source organism: Diphasiastrum complanatum (assembly GCA_029204225.1). NCBI lineage: Eukaryota > Viridiplantae > Streptophyta > Lycopodiopsida > Lycopodiales > Lycopodiaceae > Diphasiastrum > Diphasiastrum complanatum. Next base: position 43,000,235 of record CM055100.1, on the reverse strand, counting down.
TAATTAGGATTATGAGGGGTTGTGCCCTCATAGATTTATGGTCATAATTCTCGTTAATAGTGATTCCACTATACCCCTTCTTTTGACTCCTGATAACCTAGAATTATCTCTGCCTCCATCCTTTATGATCTTTGTCATTCGTGCAGATCAACTATGTTCAAATTAATATCTTAACAACCATCAAGAAAAACTTGTTTCTCTTGAGTCTATGATCCATGCGATGCAATCTCACCTTCAAAAAGTGGATACATCCATTGATGATCTTAGGAAAGAAGTTGCAGTTATCAAAAGCGAAGCTTCTCCTCACTCAACTACTTCAGCTAAGATCCAGCAACTTGAAAATCAAGTGGAGTAGCATCACACTGTTGTCCAAACTTAGGCAGATGTACTTAAAGGTTCGAATGCTGCTATTCCTCCACCTCCACCTTCATTTATCACGTTAGCCAAGAGCCGTATGTGAGAGCAGAAAGCTCTTAATGTTCGGGTTAGAGGGATTACGAATTCCCAGGATGCTGTTGGCAAAGCTAAGACGTTTTTGCACCATATTGAAGGAATGAATACCACGTGGCATCCTAAGAATCCAGATACTCTTGTCATATGCTTCATGTCATGCCCACAACTGATCTCGAATTATTATCCTGCTAGGACGTCAATAGGTCAATAGGCCTACCTCGACCCGTAATTTAATTATGACTATGAGGGGTTTGGGGCCCTCCTGTGAATATGGTCATAATAAATGGTTGGAGCCTATACTCATGATGGTGGATTTTTATGGGTCTATCAGTGACTCATAGGGGAACTTGCTGATGTGGCCCAATTAGGCTACATAAATGTCCAGTGAGGTGTCACAGTGCACGGGCCTTGGAGGGTATAAGTATACCCATTGGGTGCATGCCTGATTGTGTTAATTGTAGCAGTATACTGCTGGAGTGACATCTCTCTCCTATTGAGCATTGATTGATAGATCCATAGCTTGGTGGCTAAATCTGTTCGATCTAGGTTTGGTCGGGTTGGTTTGTCCACCGTCGTTGCCCTGTTGTTCTATGGATTCAACAAGATGGGACTTTTTTCAATTTTTTCGATTTTCTTTAAAAAAACCTCTCCTAGGCCGTATGTAGACTGATATGATGCCTCTCAGAAACTCGTGTAGTTTCCTATTAAAAGGGGGAAAGGGGGAGAAGTAGGGTATTAGAAAGGTTATCTAAGAAAAACATCTATAACGCAGATTCCAGGAGGTATTCGAAATATGTGTAGATGAAGGACCTATTTTTAGAATCAGGTTCGATAAGGTATTTTTTGATACTTTTGGAATCTTCTAAAGATTGTGGGGATATCTAGTTAGAAGATGGAAGGGAAGGAAAATTAGATAACATTCTTGTAGTAGGAAAGTTACTGATTACGAATCAAATCGATTTGTATCAGAACTAGAAAGAGTTTGTTGAAACTTGGTTTATATTCCTTGACGTTTAGGTTCAACTTGATCTTAGTAGGAACTAGGATCCATGAGTTGATGCAAGGAATGAAATTCCCTCCAACAATATACTCTTTTGAGGAGTCACATTTCATTTTCAGATGTCCTATATACTATGAGATCCGGGGCCGATATTACTGCCTCTTTAGAGACACTCCTCTCTCCCTTGGCTCTTTTTTGGCATATCTAGACCCTAGGTGTGTGGGACTCTTATTGAGAGATGTTTACGCTACGAGCATCTCTTTTACCTTTAGAGGCAGATGGTGTTCATAGTTAGAATCTCATCACACATTTTTTACAGAAGAGGGATAGAGAGGAGGTATCGATGATGAGATTGATATTCCGATACGGCAGAAGGCTTTAAAGACTCAGCGAACACCTAACAAACCGAGACATGCACTTCGTTCATCCTCATTAGCTTGAGCCTTACAACGGTCTTCAGCCTCTTGTTGAGTCACTCGTTGGCCTCCAATGCTCGCCTCATAGTCTATCACTCGCTTTTTCAGATCAACTACTTGGTGATTTGGTTTTTTTTAGATGTTCTGCATTAGAAGAGCTGGTGGATAAGCTCTTGCATCTGTACCTCAACAACAGAGCAAGAGGTTAAGCTCTTGCATCTCCTTCTTGCATAAAGAGAGATTCTTGTTTTTATTTGTAATTAGGTGTCTTTTGGTAGGGAGATAGTTTTGTGAAATAAGTCCTCACTTGGACAACGCTCCTACTATGTATGTATTGTACTTTGTCTTTTGTGTCTACGGGCACTAGACAAACATTAATATAATTCTCTCTCTCTCTCTCTCTCTCTCTCTCTCAATATACGAGTTAGGGGTATCCCTCCGCACGGTGGTGGACAGCATTGTTGACTACATCGTCCTTCTTTCTCTCCAATTGGTCTTCCTCCTTACACTTCCTCTCTGGCCACTATGCTCGACGATTTCCCCTTCTCATCTTCAGTAGACCAACAAGCCGCCTTTTTATCTCAGTCGCTTCTTTGTTCAGCCAATACTGCATACCCTCCAAAAACTTTCTCATCTCATAAACGCACTTACAATAGATGGTATGATGATGAGTGCCTCTCTCTACACAAGCAGATTATATCACTCTCCCGACACCTTAGCATCTAAACAAAGAGAATACCATAGAATGACTTTGCGGAAGAAGGCGACGTACTTTCAGTCTCTGGCACAAAAACTCATTGATTCCTTGGACTCTTCTTCTTCCACCTTCTTTTCGAAGATGTTCTCTAAAAACTCTTGTATGCCAGCTCCTATCGCCATTGAATCGTGGATTGACTATGCTGCAAAACTTTATACAGTTGACTCTCCTTCCATCTCTCTCTCACCACGACCATCAGAATTTGCCCTTTTCACTCCGTCCATGATTGAAAACGCCATAAAAAATGGCCAAAACCATAAAGCCATTGATGTTGACTCCCTAAGTATGGACTTTCTACAACCTATCGCCCATATTGTTGCTCCATACATCTCTTACGTTTTTAACCAATCTGTTATTTTTGCCCTTCCCACATCTTGGTGTACTAACCTTTTGCACCCTATACTTAAGGCTGGTGATCCTCTGAATGTAGACAACGATCGTACTATTATGATCAGCCACACTATGGCTAAGCTCTATGGTTCGGTTATGCAGTCTATCATCAGCGCTCATGCAGAGACAGAGGAGCTATATGCTATGGGACAGGCAGGTTTTAGAGCAGGCTACTCCACAACAGACCAAATATTCATATTGAGATGTATCATTGAGGCGGCGAAGTTCAAGAAACAGAGAGTCTATTGCTGCTTTGTGGAATTTCGCAAAGCATTTGATTCAGTTCCGCGACACTTGTTGCTCCAGTGTTTGGCATCCCTTGGTTTCTCACAGGAGATCATTGTTGCTATCATCACATTATATGAGAGAGTTTTGGCCAGATTTCGTGCTTCATATATTCATAGTACGGTCGGAGTAAAGCAGGGATGTCCTTTATCACCCACCCTTTTCGCTTTATACTTTGACGACCTTGAGCGGATCATTCGAGAAGAAGGTGGGGATGGTTGTCCTCTAGCAGATATTGTTATCCCTATCCTTCTTTATGCGGACGATGTGGTTTTACTATCTAGTTCAGCTGCAGGACTTCAGCGACATCTGGATGCCTTGTATACTTTCTGTCACATATGGGGGCTAATGGTGAACATTAGTAAGACTAAAGTTATGGTGTTTAACACCAACAGGCAGCATATGAGAGACACTATGTTCTATTTTGATGGACAAACTCTAGAGATAGTGGTACACATACCTGGGTGTTCTCTTTTCTGGCCCATTGCTTTCGTTTAGACCAGCTGCATTGGCTAGGCTTCGCAAGGGGCATTTTGCTCTTGTTCAGATGGAGAGGTTTGAAGAATTACAAGACCTAGCTATGGAGTATCTTAACTCAGATGCTAGATCAACTATGAAAGCTTGAGAAAACTTGGCTATGGAAATATCACACACAAGGAGAATTGCATGAGCATCTCACAAACTCAAAAGTCTCAAGAAGAAATGAATTGCTAGTGAGAGAGAGGAGGGCGTGGGTCCTCCAAATCCCTTGTGAGGCAAGCACCTCCTTTACATGCATGGAAAGTCTAGGTGTCAACCATGGGAGTGAGCTACTTGGCCAAGTGGGCCACTTGCACTAATTTACATAACAAAAGGGGGGGTCATGCATTTAATTAAAACATGCCCCATGAGTTATGTACAACTTAACTAATGCTTAGCCAAAAGGGGTAAAATAGGCATTACTCTTCAACACCCCCCCTTAATGGCAATTTTATTCAAACTGACACCCAACAAAGTTCTGAACTTTTCAAATTTATCTTTACTAAGTGGTTTAGTAAAAATATCAGCTGTCTGGTCGTTGGTGTCGCAATAAACTAGCTCAATCTCCCCACTATGCACTCTCTCGTATAAAATGCTGGTCCACCTCTATATGTTTTGTCCGTGCATGATAGACTGGATTCCTTGCAAGCTGAATGCAGCTTTGGTTATCACAATGTAACAATGTAGGTCTTACTTGAGCAATCTGCATGTCCTCAAGTAGACGGCGTAACCAAATGGCTTCACAGGCAGACCTCGTAGTCGCCCTGTACTCAGCTTCGGTAGACGATAGAGCAATAGTAGGCTGCTTCTTACTGCACCACGATATAGCCCCTGAACCTAGGCTGAAGCAATAGCCTGTCGTCGATCTCCGATCGTCTCTATCACCTGCCCAATCAGAATCTGAATAGCCTTCCAGCTGAAGGTTCCCGTCATCCGTGTATCCAATCCCATAAGTCACTGTCCCTCTCACATATCGTAGGATCCGCTTGGCTGCCTTCCAATGTGCTTCGGTAGGCTTACACATGTATTGACTTGCGATTCCAACCGCATAAGCAATATCTGGCCTGGTGGTAGTAAGGTAAATCAGGCTGCCCACTAACTGACGATAGAGCGTCTCATCTGCAAATGCTGGACCATCATCTTTTGATGGCTTGTTGCTTGCATCCATGGGTGTGCTGATTGGTTTGCTTTCTTGCATGTTAAACTTCTTCAATAATTTCTGTGCATACTTTGCCTGTGAGATAAAAAGACAACGCTTTCCTTTCTAAACTTCAACTCCTAGGCAATAGTGTAGCAAACCCAAATCTTTCATTTCAAACTCATTAGAAAGATTCTTCTTAACACAAGCAATAAGCTTCTTATTGCTTCCCGTGATGAGTAGATCATCCACATAGAGCACAACAACCACAAAGTCTTCTCCTTCCCTGAAGACATAAAGATTGCAATCAGACTTACTCTTCTCAAACCCTTGCCTTGCAAAGTACTCATCAATTCGGCTATACCAAGCCCTTGGCGCCTGTTTGAGCCCATACAAGGCTTTCCTAAGCCTGCAAACCAGATTCTCCTTGCCTGTTATTTCAAATCCCTGCGGTTGTTCCATGTAAACCTCCTCCTGTAGGTGCCCATTAAGAAAGGCACTCTTGACATCCATTTGATGGACATCCCAATCAAAATATGAGGCTATAGCCAAAACGGTCCTGATAGATGTCATTTTAGCAACAGGTGCGAATGTCTCATCATAGTTTGGCCCCTCTTGCTGAGCATAGCCTTTCGCCACCAACCTTGCCTTGTACTTGTCCACTGTTCCATTGGCATGAAACTTGGTCTTATAGACCCACTTGCAACCTATTGGTTGCTTCCCTTCTGGCAATGTAGTGAGCTCCCATGTGTCATTCTTGACAATGGAGTCGTACTCCTCCTGCATGGCATGTTGCCATACCTTTTCTCTCACGGCTTCGTGAAAGAATTGTGGCTCATCTGCATTCAGAATAGTGGACATAAGAGCAAAGTTAGTCTCTTGTCTCTCATGAGACCTAAGAGATCTTCTGACACCCTGTTCACTGCTCTCTCCTTCTTCAATCATTTGACCTTCTTTGATTGTTTCCCAATACCACCTAGGTAGCTTCTTCCTAGCAGTAGGTGATGTGGATGGTGACCACGTATCCCATGGTACTGTTTTAGTCTTCCGTTTGTCCCCAACTTCTGCTTCTGGTACTTGGCCAAAAAGAGGTCTCGAACTAGTAGGTTCGATTTCCTGTTGCTGCTCCTGCACTTGAGGCTTACGGGACTCTTGACTAGGATCCTCATCCGTGGAATCAATCAAGGGTATGAACTCAGTAATTCCTTCCTTCTCCTGCTCCTGTATCTTGGGTGCATGCTCTTCATCAAAGATGACATCTCGACTTAGGATCTTCCTCCTGTTTTCGAGATCATATAGCACATAAGCTTTCTCACCTTCACTATACCCAAGAAAGACACACTTTACGGATTTTGCATCAAGTTTCTTCCGCAAGTCCTTTGGTATATGTGCATATGCTGTACACCCAAATACTCGAAGGCTGCCCACTTTGGGCTTCTTGCCACTATATGCCTCTTCTGGCGTGATTCCTTCAACTGCTTTGGTTGGACTTCTATTCAATAGAAAAACAGCAGTTGCTACCGCTTCTGCCCAAAAGGAATTTGGCAACCCCTTTGCCTTGAGCATGCTCCTCGCACACTCAACTATAGACCTATTTTTCCGCTCAGCCACGCCGTTTTGCTGCGGTGTATGTGGAGCAGTAAACTGTCTCTTTATCCCACATGCTTTGCAAAGATCTTTGAACTCATCAGAAATATACTCACCACCCTTATCTGACCTGAGAGTCTTTAACCTCTTTCCTGTGTGGTTTTCCACCATAGCTTTCCACTGTTTGAAGTATTTGAACGCTTCAGATTTCAGTTTTAGAAAATAGACCCATACCTTCCGAGAGAAATCATCTACGAAGGTCATGAGATAGTATGCCCCCCCTGCTGATTTGACCTGCATGGGACCACATAAATCTGAATGCACAAGTTCAAGAATGCCCTTGCCCCTGGTAGCTTTCTCCTTTGGAAACTTTTTCCTCTGTTGCTTCCCTAATGCACAAGCCTCACATGTATCTGAAGAAGACTTAATGCTAGGAAGATCTACTACCATTTTGTGCCTGTTCAAAACTTGCAAACTTTTGTAACTCAAATGACCATATCTCTCATGCCAAAGCTTGTCCCGATTAGTATCTCTTGCAGACAAGGCCTCTTGGCTAGGAATGGTTGTGAAAAGCTTGTAAAGACCTCCTTCTTGCATTCCCTTGGCTACCACTTTGAAGTTCTTCTCTTTGTCTTTTACGAAACATTTAGAATCATTAAACTCTACCACCATGTTCTGTTTGGTAATGGCACCAACAGATAACAAGTTCTTAGCCAACCCTGGTACATGCAACACACTTTTAATTTCCTTCACCTCACCTGATGATAGCTGTATTGCAACTGTACCTTTGCCCCTCACCATACGTGTAGAATTATCTCCAAGGCAAACATGCTGGCTATCTTCTGTCTCCTCATAGGTGCTGAACCAATCTCTATGAGGTGTCATGTGCTTTGAGGCTCCAGAATCAATGTACCATCCACCAAATGTGGATTCAGATGATAGGGCTGCGGTGAATAGCTCAAGCACACCAGATTGCTCCTCCTCTGCAACTTTGTCAACAAAGTGACTCTGCTGGTTCTTTCCCTTCTTCTGATCACTTTGCTTCTTCCTGCATTCAAAAGCAAAATGCCCATACTTACCACAATAGTTGCAGTTGCCCTTCCTCTTGGGTGTGGATGAGGAATTGGTGCTTGACTCCTCTCCAACCTGTAACTTGGACACCTGCTGCTCCAAGCTTTGCTTTGAGTTCTTCTTTTTGCCTTTGCCTTTCTTCTGAAAGTTTTGCTTCTTCTTAGAAGCAAATGCAAGCTCTGGATTATCTTCCCTTTCAGAAAGATTCTTCCTTCTCATCTCCTCCTGTAAAAGAAGACCACATAACTCCCCAAAGGTTGGGAGTTTCTCCCTAGCAGAAAGGGACATCACATAGTCTTGATAGTTGAATGACAAGCTGTTCAAGACTATGGGAACAATACTCCTGTCACTTACTTTCTCTCCAACTGAAGCAAGCTGATCCAATAGGTCCTTGACCTTTGTAATATGATCACCAATTGTTGCACCTGCTTCCATCTTGAGAGTATGTAACCTGTTTTGCAAATACACCAGCTTGGCTGAATCCACTGTTTCAAACATAGACTTCAGAATTGTCCAAGCATCAGCTGCATCCCTTGCATTGCAAATGTAAGGAATAATATTGTCCTTGACAGAAAGATTGATTATCCTATGAGCTTTATGTCTCCTGTTCATGTAGTCCTTCAATTCAGGATCAGATGTTGGTACAGGTTCTGTACCTGTCACGACCTCCCAACAATTCTTATCCATCAAGATATTGGCTATCTTGAACTTCCACACTCTGTAGTTTGTGCCATCTAGTTTGCTAGATTCACCCAGCAAACTCTCCCCAAGACTTGCCATGCTAAAATCTGTGCTTAAAACAGAAGCTCAACTTGAAAGAGATCAGAAAAGAACAGCTTCCAGCAACAAGGGTTTAACCCCAAACTAGGGTATGTAGCCACTTCAAGGCAACCCTTCAGCTCCTGCTTTTGTCTTTGCCACTTGGTGTGGCCTCACTAGCACAAGCACTAGGCTCCACTGGAACAGAAACCAGAAGCCCCTACAGAAAGTGCGCCCTTCTTTTGTGTAAGCTCCTCCAGAAAAACTCTCCAAAACTTAGCCAGATTTAGAAAGTTTTTGGATCATCCCACTCCCCTTGCCAATAGCTCTCCAACAGTGCAAGACTCCACCTGATCTGACACCTGTAGATCAAATGCTCCCTCTTTCAAGATTGAGGTGCTTGTAGAAGATAAGAATCTTCTCAAGAATCTAAGCACTGAAGTTTCTCTCACTCTCAGACTCACAGGCTAGACAACCTGCTCTGATACCATGAAGAATTACAAGACCTAGCTATGGAGTATCTTAACTCAGATGCTAGATCAACTATGAAAGCTTGAGAAAACTTGGCTATGGAAATATCACACACAAGGAGAATTGCATGAGCATCTCACAAACTCAAAAGTCTCAAGAAGAAATGAATTGCTAGTGAGAGAGAGGAGGGCGTGGGTCCTCCATATCCCTTGTGAGGCAAGCACCTCCTTTACATGCATGGAAAGTCTAGGTGTCAACCATGGGAGTGAGCTACTTGGCCAAGTGGGCCACTTGCACTAATTTACATAACTTAACAAAAGGGGGGGTCATGCATTTAATTAAAACATGCCCCATGAGTTATGTACAACTTAACTAATGCTTAGCCAAAAGGGGTAAAATAGGCATTACTCTTCAACAAGGTTTTCCTCTACTTATTATGTGCATGACCCAGACACACGATGCCGCCTCTTTTCTTCGACTGTTTCTCCAGTGGCACTGTACTCAGCAGAGACATGGTGCTTAGGCTTATCTAGAGACACTTGGAGTGACATCTCGCGTTTGCAGATTCACATGCTTAGTCGAATGATTCGGGCCAAGTAGTCTGTTCCTCATGAGATTATTTTGGCGGAGTTTGCTTATCCTCCACTGATTGTCGAGGCTATTTTCAGGATTATCACGTTCATTCACAGAATCTCAGAGCTTGACTCCTCTAGATACGTGGTAGCGACTTTTACATCTTCTCACACTTTGGCTGGGCAGCGGGCTAAGTCTTCATGGTTTCAGTATGGTTCAGACTTTCTACATAGCTGGGGATTATAGAGCGTCGTGACCTGATTGTCCTTACTTTGGTCAACTTTGACGATCGGGTTTCTAACATTTGGTATCAGAACCATCAATCTTGTGTTTAAGGTGCAATTGTTCTAACTCTAATTTGGTTGGTTTAAACTTCATGAATGTATACTTGGAAATTGTATTTTTCATGGTGGATTCTTTATGAAAAAGTTTGCTTTTTGTTCCGTTCAATTACAACATTGTTTGGATAAAGAACTAGCTTTGTATACTTTAAAGGGCTGATTTTTTGATGGGTTTTTCCATAAGAGTTTTCTTTTAGTCAGGTTTTGCTCACAAAACCGTCAAAAGATGGCTGTTTTTTGAGATAGTCCAATCAAAAAACAAAATTATTAAACATTGCGTCGGGGCTGCGCATACTTGGGCACGGTCGTACAGCGATGGGCTGCAGATGTCATCACTAACCTGCAAGCTGGGTAGGGAAGGGATGTGGGAGGGTGGGGATCGTACCTTTGTCTTCTTTCATCTTCTTCTTGAAATCTGAAATATATGAGAAGGAAAGGTACAAAGTACCCTCCCTTTCTTTCTCATGTAAATATTAACAAATATTTAGTAAACAAAAACCTTGAAACTTAACATGTTGGCTTATGAATAAAACTTTAAGCTTAAAAGCTTATGCTTAAGTTTTTAAATCTTATGTTTAAAAGAAACAGGCTTATGCTTTAAACCATAGCCTTAAAACATATTTACATCTTTTGCTAAGCTTTGTAAGCTTGTAAGCAACAGTCAATCATAGGATGCATATTTTTAAAAGAACTTGTAGTCTTCTATGTAGGAATCCAGAATCAAGACTATTCATTTACACAAAGTATTCTCAAAGAGAAGAGAGAGATGGTTAGATGACCCTCTTGTAGAAACTTGTGGACAGCCAATATGAACAGTAGATTGCTTAACAAAAGTGTGTCTCATACAAATGAATGGCTACATATAAGTAGTCCAAGATGGCTATCTACCTTCATGACTGTTGGCTGTCCAATAACTTGACTAATGGCTATCTAGCTACCATAAGTTACATTAAATAATTAAGTACCCCAAGTAACAAGTTAGGTACTTAATTCACATGTATAGGCCCCTAGTGGACCCATGAGTCCCTACAAGTTAGTTTCATACTAACTTGGGCCTAAAATATAAATGACCATGGTTACACAGATCTCGACCTTTTGGGTCATAGTAACCTATGGCTTCTACATCATTTACATTTATTATTCTAACATTCTATAAAGTAGAAGGCGGCGAATGTAAGCCTCCCCCTTTGTACTTTTTGCAGGTACAAAAGGGAGGAGTCTCCTCCTTAACCTTTCACCATAAACCTTCCTTGAGGCCTCCTTAGGCTTGCATAACCCCCTGCACACAATAAACTAGAAGCTTGGAGAAGGATTTTTTTTCCCCTCCCATCACTTTCTTGACTTTTTGGTACCTATTGTACCTGCGACCTGTACTTTGGCAAGGAGTATGAGGTCATAGGAGTCTAAGGTGGGTCTAAATGGTCATGAGGTGTGGAGGTGACCTTGAACTTGGGGGATAACCATGACTCAAGGGTTGAATGGGTGAGGTGGCCTTGGGTGATTGGTGACTAGATGACTTGGGGCCCATACTTAGGTTTAGGTCCATGCACACACTTTTGGTGCCTTTTGGGACCGCCACCTAGTATGAGCTTGAGGAGGTGGAGAAGTGTTGAGGAAGAGGGGCTATAGGCCTTACTCTCCTCATTCTCATGCTTCACTTTTGGCTTAGCATTCTTGATAGAGATCTCAAGACTTCTAGGCCTTCTGCTACTAGACTTTTGGCAAACTTTATATCGAGCCTCCCTTAGTGCATTATGGAGCCTATCGTACCCTTTGGAGAAGAAACTTACTCACCAAGATTTGTGTCGGAGTTGGACCAACTGCAATTGGTCTAGGTCATTAATTGGTAGAATCCAAAAAGGCCAAAGAGCAAAATCAAAGAAGACATCAAGGCTAGAACATGCCATAGTAGTACTATACACGTAAGAATGTGCTGACATAATCACAAGGAGCCCAAGCAAGTTAGATCAGCCAAGAATGAGAGGTGCTAATATCCCAAGCTATCCGCAAAGACCAAGTGTGTCAACCACCAACAAAAATTACATGAGAAATATATCTCATGCTAGTTACCTAGACCAAGAATGTCTGCACCTTGTGAAAGACTGGCCAAAAAAGTAGGAGTTTGAAGGTCAGCCTGAAACATTCAAGGCACTAGATAAATTCTAGCATTTCTTATGTTGATTTATCACTATTTTTGGCCCCACGATCTCATTGGGACGAATGGATTTGTAGGACGCCAAGTTACTTGTACTTGACTTTGTAGCAATAAATGCCAAATTGGCCCTATCCACGTATGACACCTAGGAGCTTGACAAACATAAAAGAATCGGGACCGCGTTTCTGGTCCCGGATCGCCAGCGTTCCAGATCGCGCAATCTGGAACGTGGTTGCAGCAGAACGCGATCCGCTGCAACTCAGATTCCATCAAATTCCTCTTATCGTGCTATGCCTATTGCTGAGCCTGGTTATTATAGGTTCAAGAAGACTTTTCAACATATTTGTCCTTACTCTAATGGCTAACTTTTTAAAAGCAAAGCTTCATACAATTGCTGCTTGTACTTTTTGTTTGCATAGCAAGTATACTTGTTTTTCCCCTAGTGGTAAGTTAGAACTTTGGCCTATCCCGAGCCTTATTATCGCATTTTGCAAAGTCAGGCTACAATATTTCTGTCAATACTAGTACCAATTTTACTTCTTTTCGGTCATCTACAATAGTTACATTAGTATCAGTGTTACTCCTTTGGAGCTGTTTTAAAATGTTGTCATCTAGTTTTTCAAAGGACTTACATTGTGCTTTCCCCAGAGGGAAAGAACCAGATCTTTCTTATGATGTTTAATGAGATGGAGGCCTCTCTGGGTTTTAGATTGCAACTGGCAAAAGTTTCTATAAAATTAGTTTCTTTTTTCCATTCATTATTTGCAAAGAGAACAAATCAGTTATGGAGGCTCAAAGAATCCATCCCGTTTCTGTTGAGATGATCAAATCGCTATGCAAGCACAACTGCAACCAAGCTCAGCTAACAAACACTTGATTTGAACCATCCTCAAGTTTGGCATTTTGTCAGTAGCAGAGCTCATCGGCATCAACCTTTATTATGAGTATTGCGTATCTCTAATCACGATGATAATCCGTCTAGTGTTGCTACTGTTTTGCATGACCTTAATGTTATGGTGATAGTGACAAACGGTTGTTTTTTAGTAACTTATTGGAAGATTCTCTCCAGCAGTATGTGTGCTACACTTTCATCCTATCCATCCTGGGGCTGGAGATCAATAAAGGTGCTGCTTTCTTTTGCATCTTTTGTAGCTCTCCCATTCTCCTGCATATCTTCCCTCTTGTTACGTAAGGTAGATAATGGTGAAATATTTCCTGGCCATTCAGAAGCGGCCAATTCTGAACCACATGAATCAGTCGAATCACGATTCAGTAAACACAACGGTGGAGGTGTTTCATTTGTGTAGCTTCTTGCTATGAGAAACAGTCTAAAATTTTCTCATGGGTTTTTGTAATTTGTGGGAGCTGCAGCATTCATATGGCAATTTGGAACTACCTGTTGTGTTTTCAGTCATGAGAATGGTGGATTTACATTTAGTTCAATAATTCAATTTATTGACTCAATTTTGTGGAAGCTATACATTATTGTGCTGATGCACATGCCATCTGAATCTCTGATATATTAATGTTGGGGGATGGGAAAGCATTAGGAATGTAGCAAATATTTCCATTGGATAGCTACCATTGGACGGGAGAGTTATCTGATTTAGGGCAAGTTATGTAAGCATTAGCTAAAAGGTTTTTGGTCCAAAATCGTTACAGATCTTACTTTTGTGGCTGGCATGCATGCAGCTTCCCGTGAACGTGCATACAAACAAATCAGCTCTGCGGTTTCTAAGTATCGAGACATTCGGGAAAACATCAATGAAGGCATGAAGTTTTATGCGACACTTCAGGTTGGTTAAACTAGGAGCAAACATTGCCTCTTATCAAGGTTTTAAAAAAGCAATCTTAAGCATGCATTTGGCCCTGATGCCTGTCGCTTTTTAAGTTTGGATGACTTTTTGAACATGCATTTTCTTTAGTTTTGACCTAAAATGCAGATTTTGTGGTGGTATTTAATAAAAAATTTGATCAGAGGATCGTGTCTTCGCCATAATGTGGGCATGTATCAGGATGCGATCAGCAATTTGAAGCAGCAATGTGGTGACTATGCGATGACTCGAAACATTCAAAGCCGTGAAATGATTGAGGATCTTCAACGACAAGTAACAGGAATGTCCATAAATGAAAATAGTTCTGGTCGGTATACTCCAGCTGGTCAGCCTCCGCAGAGGTCAGCACCTGCTGCACCACCCAGTACTCAAAGGCAAGGGGCTCCTGCTTTGCATCACTCATCCCCGCAATATGGACCACCAAGTTCGCATCCACAATATTATCAGTCGAACCTACCTCAAATGCTTTCTCAAACACAGCATCAGCAGGCCTCAAGTGTTTATATGGGCGGGCAGCCAGCACCAACCCCCACACAGCAGCAGCCAAACCCATCATATTTTCAGACGCCTAGTTCAAACTTCCCAACCCCACCTTACTATGCTCAGCAAGCACCAGCTCCGGCTGCGGCTCCACAAGCGTCGCAGACTCATGATTATGGTCAGCCTCCTTATCCCGGGTGGCAGGGTTCATATTACAATGCTCCCCCTTCCGCTGGTCAAGGTGGCCAGCAGAATCCTCCATATTTTACTCCTCCTGCTGGTGGGTATTACTCTTCTTCCCAGAGTGGGTATTACAAGCAATAAAGCATGGTATGACGATATGGTATGCAACTTTCATCTCTCGCTACTTGCTACCAGCTACCCACCATTCCTGATTATTCGTCTTTTTGGGAGAAGATAGTGGCGCCACTTTGTCACATTATATATCATGGTCTCTTAAAATGAGTCTGATGATTTCTAGTGGCCTTTGAGTAAAGTATTACTCCATTGAAGTGTACAAATATATTTTTCTACAACATTATTGAAACTAGGTTACTTTTTTCTGACAAGGTTATGTTGGTGTCACACGATATGGATTGAATTGGAGAAAATAGTTGACGAATCTAGATAATGTGGATTATGAAGGTATGCTTTTTGATCGCATTGTATAGGTAACTAAAGCTATAAAATAATTGAGTACCTATGTGAAGCTTTTGGAAGTGAATAGTTGTTATCAGAAACAAACTGCCTTGGTAATAATGGCTTTACCGAATGAAGATAGCAACCTTTGGTGGCTAATGGAAAGATAGCAGCTGTACTCACTCCGCTTTACTTGCACTGGGAAGCCAGCCAGCCAGCCTGGAAAGGCCTTTCCTTCAGGATTGAAGTTGTAAGACACGTGTTGTAAACTTCATCATGTATGGTAGAAGTATTATGAGAGTTGTTTTTTAGAGTTAAAACACCTATGAAATTGATATTGCTGTGCAGTGTGATGTTTTGAACTTTGAAGTCTGAGGCTATTAGGTCCTAAATTACCCTAGAACTTCCATTTTAATGCTAGTTAAGTTCAGGGTTTTTCTCGATGAAAACCTTTGCAAACTTTTCTGAATTTTGCGGCATGTAATTAGGAGAATGCATAGCAGACACGTTTGCAAACTGAAATGTCTGAAGGTTGCAAACATTTGTTGGCAAGTATGGGTGTGATTAGGTGGAAACAAAAACTCAAGAGGATGTTAAGTTTCATTCGTACAATACATGATGGAGCCAAAAAATATGATTTTTTTTTTTTTTTTGCATTAAAAACTATAAAAACACTCCATACAAAATTGGGCTCACTATGGAACGACATCACCCATATACATGCCAGGATTGAAGTGTGGAGGTTTGCACTAACTTTTTTCAATGGATGCAACAACTTAATTGTCTCGATGTATCACTTCTGGGTGCAAGAACATAGTATATTGTTCAGTTGAGGTTGAGCCACCTATTTTGCTTGGCTTTTAGCCCATTCAAGTCAGGTCAGAAGGAGACTTGGAATTTTACCAGGGTTCAAATTTTCTACACACATGACAAAAGGAAAAATTATGTTTAAAATTTGTGAGAAATCTGTAGAGATTCACTATTCGCTTTTACTACACAGGATATCTAGGAGACCAACAAGACATTGATCTCTTCAATTAGCGGTTATGAGAACATAATCTATGTATAGTGGCCAAAGGTCTTGGCTTGAGGACTTCTTTGGATTTGAGAACCCATCTAGAAAAAGCTTGCTGAATTTATATGTAAGCACCTTCGTTGAATTTATTCTTAAAATTCACCTTAAAACTTACCTCAAAGAAATATTTCATTTATGAAATTTCCTTGTGTTTCATCCTTCCAATTCACGTTGAAATTTACCCTCGGTCATGACACATGAATCCCAGCCTGTAATGCCCTTGGCTCCACAGTAAGGATTTGGGATTATGATGTCCTCCAAAATACACTAAAAAGATCAGGAAGTTTAATATGATGTGTAAAAGCCCACTCAAAAAAACAAACATTGTGGTGAGTCCTAATCCATCATAGGACAAGGAATTAGGTTTTTAGGCTAAGTTAGTTATTGGAGCTCTTAAGGTGTATTCTAATCGTGTATGTGGTTCCTCACAGAACAAGAGGAATTTGAGTATACCACAACGACATTGCCTACTGTAGCTAGACTTGTATGTAGCTCAAATGCCCTTTGTACATAGAATAATCTTGCCCTTATGTTCCTAGTTTTTATATTCCATGCGAATTGGTTTTGTATTTTTGGGAAGCTAACGTTTATAATGGTAATATTATTGGATTCTTTGTGATATTTCAAAGCTAGACCAGCTTCAACTATTTTGAAGTTGCAACTCATTTATTTTTCCGCCTTGAAGTTCTTATAAGGTGAACGTTGAATGTATGGTTAAAACTTTTTTTATTATACTGTTTTCTAGACAAAATATGTATAATTGTATTTGTCATCTCATATGAAATATTCTACTTTGTGTTTTGGTCCAAACAAAATTCAACTTTGATGAGTTATCATTATTTAAGGAACAATTTTAGACTTTACAAGAAATTTTCAACGCTAATATTTAACTTGTGCAACAAAAGCATGATACAAGTTTTGAAGAGTTTCCAGGGCAATGCTTTTTTCATTGTGAGTTTGAATTTGAATCAGAAATTAAGTCATCCCTTTTAATTTCTTCCTAAAGAATCATCAAAATTGCTCTTGAAAGACTGAGATTTTGTTGGGTAGATATGATTAATATCCAATTTTCATAGGATTCAGGAAGACTAGATATTAGTGTCATTATTGATTTAGAGTCCTTTACGACTAATGCTATAACAATCATATGTTCAAGGTTCTTGACGATGTGTACAAATAGAATCAGATTCAAACATCTTAAATGAGAATAATTTCTCTCACATGAAGGTTGAATTTGCATTCCTAATATCATAGTGTACATAAAATATATAGTGTACGTAAAATATGTCAGGCTTTTTTCAAAGTCTATGCAAGTCTGATATGATTGATTTGAGTGTCCTTTACATATGTGGATATGAGGGCAAACGCCTTGCCAATTCTTTGTTTCCATTTGGTGATTGTTGCAACATCGACTAGAGGTTTTGCCTCAATGCCCTTTATAACATCCCATATTCTATTGCTAATAAAATTACTTTATTTCAAATTTTTGCAATTGTCTCTATAAATTTGATCAATCATTGATGTATTCGGTTGATGGAAATCTCTATTATGGAAATGGCACTTTGTAAGAACAAAGATTAATGCTGGCCGTTGTGTTAATGATTGCAGGTTGTGATGAGGTAGATGCTTGAGATGGTGGGTAAAGGTTCGTGTGTGGCACAAGGGTAGATAGGAGGGATGAGCATTGGAAACCATGCACTTTTGCCTCGAGAAGTGCATAGACAAAGTTACACAACAGGGGGCCTGCTGCGATTTGCTCACGGTTGTTGGGTTTGATGGAGTTTGTTAGTTCTTGAATAAGGAAGCTACGCCAGTCGTATGGCACAACGGAGAGATGGGTTGACGATCACCGGACATATGGCCAACGGTGATCATCGAGTCGACATTAATCCTGACCTTGTACGTGGTACCTTGGTACAGGAAGTGGAAACGAGCCTTGTCCTTGTCCCAGGTGGCGTAAGCGTGAAGGGTGAGGCCCATGTTAATCTCAGAATGGAAGAGCACCGAGTAAAAACCCATTGCTTCAAGGAGGGGCCCGGTTGTCTACAGCCATGGTTGAATCAAAGTGTCAGAGGGTAGAGGCCAAATATGCTTGGCCTCGGGGATGTCATGCTGGATCACCTATTTGGCGCCAGAGTCTTCAGAGGATGAGGAGGCCATGTTAGCAATGATGATTAGTGGTCGAAAAAGTCAGAAAAGTAAAAAAATGGTGGAAAATGGAAGGAAACATTAGAAAACTAGGAATAATGAGTGTTGGATGACAATGATTGTAGTTCAGAGCGTAGATCGGTGTTTGATATGAGCAGATGACAGCTGGTAGGAAGTTTGGTTGAAAATAGAAGACGTGGTATTTTCAGTGAAAATTTTGACAGAGCTTCGCTAGCAAAGGTGACAAATGACTCGAATTCAGCCCTTATATAGCGGAATTTAGAGTGCGTATTAGGTGAAATTCACTTTTCCTTGTTCAGTTCCATCCAAATTTTGGCAGGCACCTTCTTCACAAAATTTTAAGAACTCAGGGAAGTCTGCGAGAGTTCAGAAGGTGATTTGATTGTTATGCGAAGGTTCTGCAAGGGTTCAGGCTATCTGCGAGGGTTCAACTCTCGCAGGAAGTGATCTCTCACACAACTTGTTCTTGTGATTGGATTTTCGAGATCAGACCATGTAGACAGGCTAATTTCACTACTTTGATTCCATTTAGACACCTTGCGAGAGTTGGTAAGTTGATCTTGATGCTCTGCGAGGGTTCTGAAAATTCTACTTCTGAGAACTCTTGCATACACTAAAAAATGATGATTCCTCCATCACGAACTCTCGCAGAGAATGTCATGGATGCATCTAGGTCAGATCTGGTGACTATCCAATTTTCAAGAGCTATCTCCTAGGGGATTTCAAAAAATCATGAAAAAAGTGCTCCTTCAGAGTGTTTTTTTGACGAGATCGCGAGATTTTCTGATTTTTAGCTTTTGTAAACTGGTAATCAGTTTCATCCAGGCTTGATCTAACTGTTGGTAGTGCTCTGGAAGTTTTGATGGATTCTTGGTAGTAGATCCCTCAGTCAATATGATGATCTGCTTCCTTTTTGACCCTATCAGGATCTGGATGCTCATTGAATTCTGATGGATTTCTTCGATCCTGCCAGATCTAGTTAAATCTTGATGGATTTAGCTTGATTTGGCTTGATCTCCTTAGATCTAGCGGTGATGGCTAAGCAAATTAACTTTTTGTAACGTGCCACCCCCAATCTGGATCTGTCTTACTGTGGTGGCCAGTATTTGTGCAACCGGCTATCGTTGATGGGTGTGTCAAAGGGCGTCCCATCAAGCTGTTCTAAGTTCACAGCCCCATGATTAAGAATTTCCTTGATCCTATAAGGACCTTCGCCCGTGAATTTTAACTTCCCCTTGATCGCCTTGGTTTTATACATCAGGACCAGATCTCCTGAACGAAGATCCTTCTTTTGTAATCTGCGATCATGCCAGGCCTTGCGTCTTTCCTTTTCAGTTGCTAGTGCATGCACAACTAGTAAGCATGTTTCACAGAGTTTATGTAGAGCTTCATGGCGTAGCTGTAGAGATTTGGACTCATTAGGACGTTGCGCGGTGGCAATCCTTAATGAAGGAACTAAAAACTCTACTGGCATTATAGCATCCTGACCATATACCAATTGGAAGGGTGTTTGATCAGTGCTCCCTTTATATGTTGTCCTGAATGCCCATAGTGCAGGATGCAACTTGTGTTCCCAATCTGATCTACTAGCTTCAACTGTTTTCGTGAGCACGCTACACAAGATCTTATTGGATGATTCTACTTGCCCATTACCACGAGGATAATAAAGCGTACTGGTTTTGTGGATCACAAAGAATTCCTCCAATAGGACCTTGATGGTCTCGTTGATGAAATGGCTTTCGCGATCACTGACTAGTTCCACCGGGCACCTGAAGCGCATAAAGATATTTTCATAAAGGAACTTGGCAGTGGTCCTAGCATCAGCTACTCTTACTGCCTTGGCTTCGACCCATTTGGTGAGGTAGTATGTGGCTACGATTATGAATCAAGCCTGGGAACTCCTTGCTGTAGGGTGAATTGGACCAATATAATCCAGCCCCCATTTTTAACGAGATATAGCAAGGGTTGATGGTTCGTGTAAAAAGTAAAATTTGTGGCCATCAAATAGTGTCGAAACTTCTTAACCGCATAGATCATTGCCAGTGCTTATCGCTCTATGGTTGAATAATTCATTTCGGTATCACTGAGCTGTCGGCTTGCAAATCGGATTGGAAAATCCTTTTTGTGTTCACCTGGCTGGGTTAAGACTGCTCCAACTGCATACTTCGATGTGTCCGTATGCACGTGGAACTCAATGGACCAATTGGGTGGTCGTAGGATTGGTGTTGAGACCAATGCATTCTTAATCTTCTGGAAAGCCTTTAGAGCTTCCTCATTCCAATGTGGATCCATTGTGAGCTTGTAAATTGGTCTCGCTAACTCCGCAAAATCAAGAATGAAGATCCTATAATAGTTAGCATGACCCATGAAAATGTAGACCTCGCGGATCATCCCCGGTGGTGGTAAATCAACAATGATCCTGATCTTTGATAGATCTGTGGCGATCCCATGTCTTGACACTATATGGCCGAGTATCAAGCCATGCGTCACCCAGAATTGACATTTTTCTGGATTCAGGGAGATCTGGTATTCGCGGCCTTTTTGTAGCACCTTCTCCAAATTGGATAAGTGTTCTGAATCTGGTCCATGCACGCACAGATCGTCCAAGAAAATTTCCAGAAATCTTTGCAAATAATCTGAAAGGGCAAATTCCACATGTAATTCTAATTTAGTGGAATTGCCACATGGGCTCCACATGGGCAGCGTTCTTGCTTATTTAAGGGCCCCCCTCTCTTGTGAGGGAGCTTTTTGTATTGTCAAGTTCTCTTGAGCAAATAAAGAGGATCCTCCACGAGTTCTTGATGATAGCAGCAGCATTCAAGTAAACTAGATAGGCTGGTTTGTGGCATAGATCTTGCATACTCCCTTACAGCCAGTTCTTGATTGTTCTTGAGTAATCTAAGCATCAAGTGATGAGTGTTTCTTGATTCTTAGATTGTCAAAATGCTGCTAGGAATCTTGTTTCTTGTTTCTTGAATCTTGTTTTCAGTAGCTAATCTAGTTCTTGATTGTTTTCTAATTTAGTAGTTAGTAGTAGGATCGCTCTCTACGCTGAACGTTGATTTTCTTGAGCTGTAGATGGTTACATGGCTGGTTTCTTGCATGTAGCTGAGTATCAGATTTGAGTTACGCAGTGACAGGCTGGGAATACGTAATGAAACCTGAGTAACGCTTCTGCTCTATAACAGTTCTAATAAGAAGAAGAACCACAAAGAATCGTAACAACAGAAGTAAGTAATCCAAGAAAAGAAAACGAAAGAAAGAAAACGAAAGAAAAAAAACGAAAAAAAAAAAACGTGTTCACGGATTCAATGAATCTGTGAACATTGACAGCAGAGGAGAAAGAGTAAATTCAAGCATGAATACAACTAACAAGAACAATAGCGATTTTGTATAACAAATGTTGTAATAACAACTATCAGATCACAAGACGATTGCGCAAAGCGCGTGATCCTACTTACAGAAACAAGTAATTGCTATAGTTCTGAATAATTTTACTCTCTCTATAAGATCTCTAACTCTAAGGAGTCAGATAATAGAAAACCAATTTTGGTTGTTTAATTTTTGTCTGATTTCAATTGATACGATACATTGTCTCTAATCACTTAGTTCCTTATATAACTGTTGGATGATCTTATGTTACTCTAATTACAATTACAAGATCATTAATAGTTTTGCGCTTGATTAATAGAATGCTTATCTAGTGGAGTGTGAGGACATAACAATAGAATCCCCTTCACATGAGCACATGAGCATGAAGCTGCAACCACAATCTCCCTCATGTTTGATCGTAAGCGGTGTGCCGCATGTTAACCACAAGCGTTGACTCGTGGTGTTCCTTTGGTCAGTCCTCTTCGTAAGTTGTAGTTCAGAATTCATAGAGGGTACAGAGAAATCATGCTCACTGTGGGCAATTTTGTGGTATGATTGGCGATTTTTGATTCTGACAGACAAAGGAAATAGTGAAAAAGGTGATTTTTTAATAGAAAACAGGCAAAATCTCAAAGATAGAATTCGCGGAGCTAC
Source organism: Diphasiastrum complanatum (assembly GCA_029204225.1). NCBI lineage: Eukaryota > Viridiplantae > Streptophyta > Lycopodiopsida > Lycopodiales > Lycopodiaceae > Diphasiastrum > Diphasiastrum complanatum. Next base: position 42,978,096 of record CM055100.1, on the reverse strand, counting down.
TGGAGGACTGACCTTTGATAAATCTAGCCTCAGTGAAGCCGTCGAATTCTAAGACCAAGATTTGGGTTGAAAACAATGGATTTTGACAAGCTATTTTCAGAGAATCTGAGCAGGGTCAGAATTTGTGGAGGTGATAGAATGGAATATCAGTGTCTGTTATGACTGCAGACAGACCGGCAAATTCTGATATATCTGTTTGGTTGAAAAAAAATGTTACTTGGGTCACTTCTTTCAAAGAAAATGCCAAGTTAACACTTTTTGTTGCTTTCCCCCAGCTTGATAGGTTGCTCTGCAGCTCGTTGAGGACCTGGAGAGAAGTCTCGTGCTGTGGTGTGAAGGTAAAAAACAAGCAAGCATACACACAAACATGAATGCATAAAAATGAAAGGAAAAGGAAGCTAGGTAGAAAAAAATCTTAAAAAGCGGCAACGACGCCAATGTTGGAAGTAAATCTTGTTTATGCGATGGCTAGATCTACTCACGATGTGGTGTAGTATAGAGAGGATCGTCCACCTTTTAAGAACCTACCAAAAGCTTCAAACGAGAATAGATAACAAGGATGGAAGCACTAAGGCTTACCCAACAATAAATCCTTACTAAGGCTTACCAACTAGCAAGGCTACTAAACTAGAACCTAAATTAACGCCCAAAAAGGGTATGGAATTAAATTGCGGCTAACTAATAATCAACAAATAAATCATGCCACAATTAAACCAATAAGGAGGCAAGAGGAGGCCGGAGTACCTTCCCTCAAGCTATGCACCTTCCCAAAGGGAACACAAATGAAATAGAACGATAATCTCAAAATACAGAAGCATAATAAGCTTAATCTCAAATGTGTTGTGTACATGGCAAATAACTCTCCTTTTATAGCAAGGAGGGTCCTCCATATGTATTCACTAATGTATGGGATTAATTTAAAACTAGCCTTGCAAACTGTCTTTGACGTTTGAGAAACTCGCGATATCATACTGCTCTTCCATTTATTTTAGAACTATACTTCACATTGAATCTGATTTCAGTAGTACCACACACAAACCATCTCTAATCTCTTCGGTGGACTGTACTCTCATTTTAGAGTATGAATTAATTTTTAAGATCCTGTTGGGCAATCAGAACACATAAAGATGTGATTATCTTTAGCATAAGTTGTCTATTAGACTATTTTTGCACCTAGCAACCGATTAGAATGGGAGAGCTGTTTTCTGCAATATTACTGCTCTCTTCTCCGTTCACGTTCTTCCTTCTAACTTGCCCCCATCAGTGTAGAATGGCAAGGTGCAACTAATAAACTCGTGCATTGGAGTACCAAATATCCATGCCAAGAATTATTCCGATTCCTCTATATTGGACATGGAAGTAACATAGTCTTTTCTCGTACAACACTTTCTTAAAAAATGAATGGCAATTAAATCCAAACAAGAGATATCAATTTCGAAAGCCCTTTGTTGTAGATATTTTCATTTTTAGCTGCTAAATCAAGATTTTTGAATAATAATGAATATTAAGATATGGACTATGCTACTAATACCTAAATCAATCATGAAATTAAAATGTCATTAAGGAAGTTGGCTTTGTTTCTAGTAAAAGGAGCATGTGATATCTGTATATTGACATCTTGCACCTTTGTTGTTGAAGCATGATTTACTCCACATAAATACAGTCTTTGTGTTGATAAAAAGAAAACAATGGAATTTTTCATTATGTTATCATGTGATTTGATATATATAAACTTGTATAGGATGGTGGAGTTTTTAAGTAATAGTATATTGATATGAATTTTAGTATCAAGGTTAGCTGTCTCAACAAGCAAGATTATTATTTCACATGAAGATGATGCATCATTGATAGCCCCACCAATTTAATAATAGAATTTAGTCTTATCATTATGAACTTTATATTAAGTGCCATTGTGGATGAAGGTTTTGTGGGCCACAAATGTGTGTTTTGAGGTTGAGCCATTTTATCTTTATTAGACAATTTTTAAGTATACGAGGTTCTTACATACATGTTAATAAACTTGAAAGAATGCAAAGTTCCACTAACCCAAAGGAAAGAAAATTGTAATAACAAAAGCATTTCATTTTTGGGGTACATGTGGGCCATCTTTATATTATTTTGACATATACTTGTAAATTGTGTTTGAGATAATGATACCAAAAGAGATACCTAAGATACAAGAACACGAAAGGTGCTACTACCTTTTACCATGTGAGACGCATAACCGAGGACACATTCTTGTAGATTAGTCTTCCTAAATAGATTGAAGTGCTTCAATCACATGAGATTATTGTATTACAAAAGATTCTCTTGAGTAATAACAATATAATAAGAAATCAATGCGCATACTTTTGACAAGCCATGTACCATAACCTTCAAGTTGGTGTTGGGAGTTCTTGCATTATAGCCTTTTTTTTAAATAAAGTTGGAAAAGCCACACAACATCGTTCATTCAAAGTATACATTGTCTTTTGACATGATGCTAGCAAATTGTAACTCGCCTATGATAGTTCATACATGATACACACTTCAACAATTGTAAGTACTCATATGTGCTTAATTGCATGCAAGATAACAAACTATAAGGTATAACAATTTATATTTGCAAACTGGTATTTAAAAGAGGATGGAAGGGCATGTTTGTAAGGAGAAGTTCCAATCATGTGATATGTGAAAACAATTACCATACATAAGAAAGTTCCAATAATGTGAGTGATATGTGAAATTAATTACGATACATAAGAAAGTAAGAATAATGAGGCGACTACAAAGGTACATGAGTGAATCAATTGCAACATCCATAAAAATGCATGCCAAAACAACAATATGAATATCAGTATAATACATCAAATTCAACAACCACCAATCTCATCTTTATTTTTCACATATCAATAGTAATTCATGCATATTATTGAAAGATGGGAATTTATGATGTGTAAAGGATTAAACTAATCATGGTTAGGATTAAAGTACATGATTACATCAAACTAGTTAATATAGAAATTTCTTGGAAGATTTCTAGAGGTAACTTAAGCTAAAAACTTAGATTTAGTATAGGGAGGTGGGTTGTGTGAGTAAGAACTTGTACAAATATGCATGTAATGACATCTCATTGGGCTTGTGTTGAATTTGCTTTTTGTATGTATGTTGTGCAAATATCCTTGTCACAATGCTTGGTTTGTTGTCGAGCTATTTTGTTTACAATCTAAACTTAAGTCAATATTCATTGCAAGAAAAGATTACCTTGCTCTTGGGAAATAGTAAGTAACCTTGAAAAAGGTTCAGAAGATTACATGTCAAGATCCCAATTCGATTCAATTTCAAGTATATAGATAATTGTTACTCCCATGCCCTACTTGAAGGATTCGGAATAGTCCCTGACATGGATATCCGGTATTCCAGTGTACAAGATTATTAGTTACGCCACATCATTCCAGACTAGGCTAATAATGTCATTAATAATCTCGTCAGGGCCTAGATGCTCTAATTGGACCTATGGAACTAGTGCATGGTGATTGACAACCTTTGGTACAAGAATAGGAGATCAAATTGCTTTTGGATGGTCTTGCGGATCCTAGAGAGAATATTTCTTTGATCTGGGGCCTATATCTCTTGTAGGAACTCTCCCATCTCCTCATTCAATTTTCTATTTTCCAAGGCCAAGATCCTCTCCTCTCTTGCATTCAGTCACCGTGGTCGGGGTTGAAACGATTAGGGGGAGAATCTGGGCGTGACTTGCAAAACTAGCCCTTTAGTAATTTATCCTAGGTTTGCCAGTAGATTATCATAATGAATGTAAGCGAAACATGCTTCAGACTTTTGATGATGTCATACTAGTCACGAAAGCTTATAGTTCCACGATGGTGGCATCCAAGAAGCAGTTTCAGACTAAATAATCGATACCAAACCCGAAAAAAAAAAATCTGAGTTCATGACAAGAAACACGTCAAGTATTTTGATGAACTTGATTAAATGGCATCAGAATATAAGCAAAAGAAGCAGATGCCCTAAAAGAAGGCTAAGAAGGCAAATGTGTGTTTTGTCTGCAACAAGTTTGGACATGTTATGAAGTTTTTTGTCCAAAGCGAAATAAATGTAGCTCAAGTCATTGAGATGCCAGGTAAAGAGAATCTAAAATTGGAAATTAATAGAACTGATTGTGAGTGTGAATATTCATTCAGTAATGCTTCGTTCTTGCCTAATGAATTATTTCATTTAAAAGGCACAATTAAGGGACATCAAGTCAGTATTTTGGTGGATAGTGGTTCAACTCATAATTTCATTAATTCTTGTCTTGAGCAGAAACTTGGCCTGGAAACTAAAGCCAGTGATCATAGATATAAGGTATATCTAGCTTCAAGTGCAGAGTTAGAGACTTGGGATGTCAAAGTTTTGAAGCTCCCACTTTGGATTCAAGACTACAGAGAGTTGATTAATTTTCATGTTTTAATCTAGCATGTATGAACATAATTCTGGGATATAAATGGTTATCTGGTAAATCTCCTAATATTCATTTTGAGAAGCATGTGCTCTCATTAAGTAGTTACATTGTTTGGAGACATATATGTACATCCTGTCAAAGTACAACAAAATGGACCAAGAATAGATCTGAATCAGATCCACAAGTGTGATTGGATGTTAGATTAGATCAACCTATCAATCTACACAAGATTAGATAGCATTTAGATCAAATCTAGATGAATAAATCTAACAAGAACAATCATTATTGATCAAAATTTGTACTTGCTGGTTTCACACGTGTGAAAACCTGTGAGAGTATGTACATTAGGCTGAGAATAAAGTATACTAATCTTAGAACCCAATCAATGCATAAAAACACAAGACAAATAGAGAGAATAGACTAGAATTGCTCCAGAACCAAGATTTAGCTTTCTTGTCAATTATGGCCAAATGAGCCACCATATATACACAAGAGCTGATGCTTACTCAGCTGATTTGGCATGTGTGAGATTGCCTACTCATCAAAGGATCCACCAATAATAATCAATATGGCACATGGACCAAGTTTCCTAACTTATAGCCACCTCCCTTGATTTTAGGCAATTTTCCTAATTTATAAGGACTTGCACAAATATCTACTACAAGTTGGATCTCACCTACTACTGATGTTTTCACACATGTGAGCAGTCCTTGGCACGTGTGATATCACTCCTATCCATGTGAAATAGCTTTTCCTACCAATAAAATGATGCCAAGTGGCATATAGCTAGAAAACTAGATTTGGCCATTTTAGCCACTAGATCTCAAATGAAATGGTATGTACAACCTATATGACTCATCTAAATGATAAATGCATTTATTTCACACGTGGGAACAGGCTCCACACTTGTCTTATGATGATATGTACTATCAATGTTCTGAAAAGCTCAAACATACGATTGCTTCAGCTCATGTTCTATATATCGTGAATCTACATTTAGCTTACTTTGTTAGAACTGACACAAGTGATTTGACGATAGGAGCAGTTCTTTTACAAAATGATAGGCCAATAGCGTTTGAGAGCAAGAAACTTACTAGACCTTAGTTGCATTATACAACTTAGAAACATGAATTATTTGCTGTTATACATGCTCTTAAAACTTGAGGCATTACCTTTATGGTAGTCAATTTATAGTGTATACAGATCGCCAGCCTCTAAAGTACTTTTGCAGTCAACACGATTTGAGAGGTCGCAAAGATCACTGGATTGAGCTTCTGCAAGAATTTGATCATGAGATCCGATACATCAAAGACAACTTTAACCAGGTTGCAGATGCTCTCTGTCAAATTGGATGAACTTTCATTCACCTAGATTTCCATACATCTATATCTTTCATTGAGAGGAAAATGCAAAACAAATTCTCATTTTGGTTGCATTTGGAAAATGGTTGAGACTGGAAAAAATGAGAATGGAATAGAGGGTGACTCACAAGGATCTTAAGAAAGATAAGAAGATTGTGGAACAATTTGCCATTCGAGGTGGTTTACTATTTCGAAATGAGAAAGTTAGTGTACCAAGGGATGATGAGATAAAAAAAGGAGAATTCTTTATGAAAGTCATGATGTACCCTGTGCAGCTCATCCAAGTATACATAGGAATTTAGACTTGGTCAGAAGAGAGTTTTATTGGCCAAAACTCAAGCCATTTGTGGAGTCTTATGTGATTAAGTGTAAACCATGTCAGCTAGCCAAAGTGGAACACTTAAAGGCTGGAGGGTTGTTACATCCTTTAGATATCTCTTAGAAATGATGGAAAAATATATCTATGGATTTTTTAGTTGGACTTCCTAAGACCCAAAGGCAAAATGATTTTATTTGGGTTGTAGTGGATAGGTTAACGAACTTATCTACATTTGTACCTATAAAGTCAAGGCTTCAGATTTAGCCCAAATCTTTGTTGAAATAATATTTAGGCTTTATGGATTTCCAAATAATATTGTTAGTGACAGAAATCCTAAATTTACAGATCACTTTTGGTTAGTTGTATTCCATAAGCTAGAGACCTCGGTTAGTTTTAGTTCCACTGATATTCCGGAATCAGATGGCCAGACATAAAGAAGTAATTAGACTATGGAGGATATGTTGAGGACATATGTGTCTCACAGACAGTCTTAGTGGGAGGACTAAATTGTTTTAATTGAGTTTGCTTACAATAGTAGAAGACATTCTAATATAGGTCATAGTCTGTTTATACTAATGTACGATTTTCAATCTAGATTTCCAAAAAATGTGGAGACAAAATCTATTAAGATCCAGTTGTGGATTTCCTGCATGATATGCAAGAAATGTTGCAAGTGGCATGTGATATTATCTATAGTGCTCAAGACACAATGCCGATCTTAAGGGGTCTTCCAGAGATTTTAAAGTTGATGACCGGGTATATTTTAGAATTCCAAAAGATTCTAGGACTATGCATACATGGAAGCAGTATGTAGTTGTCTACCAGATATTGTGGACCATTTCAGATTATAGAGAATGGGATTAAAAGAAAAGTTTTATCATGTGTTAGGTGGTGAAGATGTTGTATTTTTTGAAAACTAGTGACTTGATGTAGGAGGACGGACACCTATCCATGTGGTGAATGTATGCGCTCGAGGTCAAAAGTTGGTTTTTCTCCATGTGCATTTGAGTAAGAGTAAAAGTCCATTTGGAATGTACATGAGGTTGACGTGAAAAGAAGACTCCCTCTGCGTGCGTTTGAAACATGGGGGACCCACCCTTACGAGAATTACAAAAACCACTCGACAAATGTATGTGTAGGGGAGGTCAAATGATGGTTGCCCCCAGCAGGCTTTTTATATAAGGGACCCATTTTTGAGAAGAATAAAAAAGAATGATCTACACATTCCATGTTGTGCCTCCCCTTGATGATTTTGTACCTTTTTATTTATGGTCCTTTATCACTAGTTCCAATAAACTGCCTTTACTCGAGACCGTGAGCTTGCAAATCCAACCCTTGAAGCCTTGGGTGCGTGACTAGGTTGAAAGGCTCATGTGGCTCCATTTGGTGGCTGCGTGGTCCCACCCACCTCTGCCTATTGTCATCACTCCTCAGTCCTGCCATGCAGGCGGCGGCAGTGGCCAGAGGCAGCGCCTTGAATGGCAGAAAAAGACGAGAAGTGATGGGGTCATGGGCTGGTCATGGGTACTCTAATCTGGCACTGACGGTGACTGCGTGTCTTGCTACAGGGCAGCCCCAAATCCAAGGGCCTATGACTTGCCCTTGGACTTGGTTCCTTTGTGCGTAGGAAGGTTGCCAATGCCAACTTCCAAGGAGGAGGCGGAGAAGTTGAAGATACTTTGATGATTCAGTTCCTGCTCCTGCCATAATGGAGGAGTACGATGGGGGTGTCAGCTAGGGCGGGGATGTGACCTTGCCGTCATTTCCTTAGGCTTCTGCCTCACACAGTCGGTCAGTCAGTCAGGACTCATCAGTGATTGCATCGAGTGAGAGAAATAGAGAGCAATGAGCATGGCCGAGCGGGTAGGTATGGATGGCCTATCGCGTGTGGGCATAGGTCCTATTCTAGATTTACATCCATGTAGCCCTTAGCAGTAGGGCAGGCCATATGCCTATTCCGTTGTTCCCCGTGGCATAAAGTCCTCACTCTCTGGCAGAAGGGCTTTTCATGAGTTTAGGAAGTTGAGGGCAGGGCCAAAATGGGTAGGCCCGTCCCATCCCAGGAGTTTTGCCAGCTTCAACACTTTACATGCACTACTTGTAGTGTAGTGCAACTAGTGCAGTGCTTTGCTTGGGTGTAATGCTTTGCTCTAGGAAGTTCCTAAAGTCTTTACAATTTTATTAGGACTGCATTTGATTGGGCCCCTTTGGGTGAGGCTTGAGGGCAGTGCTTATAATAGAGAGGTCTTTCTTAAAGCTATAAAAAACAATTTTATAATGATTGGGCTTTTAAAAAGTAAAATAAATTTTTTGTCAAGCTTGGGCTACGAACTCTCTCGCGTCATGATTCTACCATGAGAAGTCCAATAAGTTCATTATAATGTGAAAATTTGCTTGATTTGAAAATCACCTGTTCTATGGAATCCAATCCTTGGCTGCCTAGCCACACACCCCCACAAGTGTGTTTAAAAACCAGCATCCAAGGACACAAGTGATTGACCAACAATTTCTGCTTTATGGGTAATTTCAGGGTATCTCATTACTTAGAGGCTTCAAGAGCACCCTCCCTTGTGTTTGGATTGTGTGCAAATTAATCTGTGCCACAAAATATGTTACATTTTAAAACCAGAGTCACATTTTTAGTAAAAATGTTCTAGATTGACATTTATTTGAAAACATCATGCCCTCCAAGTCCACGAGCTTTATGGGATGTAATGTATGAAGCTTAAAAAGACGGATATTATGCTTCATAAAGTCATACAAAATACAAAGAGGAATTTTGAAGCCTCTATTACGTTCTTTTATGTATCGGGAAGTTTTACCGAGCCCATGAAGGCAAGGCGTAACTTTGAAAATTAGTTGAACCACATGTATAGCTCCCTTAAAGTACCTAAAAAAGTCGAATGCGAATTTCTTTTGATGTTACTCAAAATAAAATTAATGTGCTATACATTTTTTTGAGCATCATCCTCTATAATAAATAATGTATATGAACCAGTCAAATTTTCTATCAAAATAAAAATCCATTTGGGAATGTAAGTCTTTGATTATGGACTTTTATATTTAATCGAAAAGGTGAATTCGGTGAATTTATTGGATGAACTCATTCCAAATTCCATAACGTTGAATCTCATATTGGCAACCTACAAACTAGAAATTCCTTATGTAAAAAATTACAACACATTTGATAAATTTTAAGAGCTTTACAATTGGTCTCCTTAAGTAGGTGAGTTGGACGAGGAGTCCTTGTTGTGTGGATTGATTGAACTCAGGTTTGTAAATCATATACTTGAAGAGTTTGGTCCATGTTAGCTATGCCTCCTTGCACACCCTCATGTCAATAAATTTAAGGATTTTATCAAATTTTTGAACCACAATGAAAATCCATTTCGCAACATAAAACAACACTTAGTATTTACTTGGACATAAGCCATAAAAATCCATAATAAAAGACTGAAATGGCCTTATTTTTCGAATGAGGAGCAAATATTTACATAAGAGAATGGTCTTTAGAGCTACCTTTATATTGGCTTAGGTAATTTTTGCTTTGCATTTTGTTTAAGAATAGCGGCTCATCTTTTACTTAGTGAATGACGTTTCTAGAGAATTTTATGAAAATTCTAGTAGTTTTTGAACATCTTAGGTGCCCTAAGAGCTCCTTATAAGTTTTCAAACGACTCTTAAGACCATTGAGGGGCTCTAAAATGATCATTTTATCATACAAGAGATTGGTTTCTTAATTCGAAAATAAAGACAATAACAAGACCTCACGTCAAGAGGGTTTGTTGTTAGAGGATAAGTTAAACATACCTCATTTAACATGAATGGGAGTAAATTGGGATTCTTACGAGAGATCTTTCATTGGGACGGTTTATTATTGATGGGTAAATTACGCCTATCCCCAATGCCCCATTCAAGAAATGAGATTCTTATGAGGATGGCCCCACCTAATTGAGCAATTCGTGAGCGAGAAAGTGATAACAAATCCCCATGGATGATGGTAATTTGTGAACTCTGCCCTAAAGATTATTGGGATCTATGGAACATAGATTAGTTACTTATGGTAAGGTGGGGTCCTGGGTCAAAATTTTGAGTTTGACTATGGTAATGTCCCTTAGGGGAGGTTGAATGGAAAAGGGCCCTTAATGTAGGGTAGGGTAAGGTAGGGTAGGGGGATCGGCACTCGGGGGGAGGGAGTCCGTAGGGTGCATGCAGTGTCCTCAGTCCTCGAAAGAAAGGAGCAGCCAAGACAGCAGCGGCACTGCAGCAGCAGCAGGCAGCAGGAGCAGCCTAGAGGCTAGGAGGAGGAAGGAGAAGGACTCGAGGACTGAGCCTGGGGAGTCAGCGGCTGCGGCTGCGGCTTCTGTGGCAGCAGGGAATTGATGCGGATCAAAACGGCGTTGCAATTCGGAAAAAGCAAAAGCTACCAGCAGGCTTTGAGCAGGCTGCAGTAACGGATGAAGTGAACAATCTGGAAATGGGCTATCGTTATAGCTTTCATTAGGCCTTGCAAATTGTAATTGAAGCAAGCAAAGGACGGGGTTGGCAGTTTGCTAATACTACCAGCAGCTGCTATTAGAATTTGGAATCCACAGCTGAGATCTGATGATAATAAACACCACACAGTGCACACACAGGTTGAACACGGGTGCGATATAATGCTGGATATAGTACATGGACGGATGGGGAACAAGATATCAGATGCTTCAGTGGTGTGGTGTAATGGTGCAATTTGCAATGCAGCTCCCACTGGTGCATGATCTGATAGCTTGTAACTTGGGTTTCTAACATGGGTTTTTGTTTGTACAATCTTTGCTTGAGTGCAGTGATTCAAAGAATGGCGTTGAACTAGTTTTGGGTTGAAGGTGATGGATGAATCTGGTCTACTTGGGGGTGCATCAACTCGAGAGTCTCGAGACCAAGTCAGCCTCACACAGCAAAGAAGTTGCACGCCTAAGCTTGCTTGCTGAGGCTCATTTTTTTTGTTGGCTCATACACCCAAAAGATGTACGCCCCAAAGCTGCAGGTTTGGCAAGGAGGAAGATTGTAAAACCAAGACAGGCAAGTAGATGGATCTGATTGAGTTAAGCAGCATAGTTTACAAATGGGCTGAAAAGCAGATTAGCTCACGCTTGGGCTGGAAATGGAAGTAAATGGGTTTGAACCAGTTGAGGTGAATAACTGACAAATGGGCTGTAGGCTTCTAGTTTAGGAGGGTAGTTTACAAAGTGACTGTTAGCTGCAGTGAATAGCTGGCACTCCTGGATAGTGAACGGCTTCCGAGCCAGAAAATTGCTGCCAAACATGCCGTCTGAAATTGCTTGGAAGAAAATGCCGATGTTATCTATTCTACATTGTACGCCTAAAATCGTTTTGAAGAACTCCCAGAGACAGCAATGCGGTGCATTTTATGGATCTTCATGTTGAGTCTTAGTTATCAGTCCCAGTAACGTCCTTGCAAACTGTATTTGCTTTCCAACTATTGTGGGTAATCTGCTAGGTTCTGGTATGAAGTGAAACTATATCTACTTTCCCACTACGGTGGCTGATCTGTTTGATTCTGGTGATAAGCGAGTGCTGTGACAGAACATTCCAGTTGCCTTGTTGAATTTGCAAAACTGGCAGCTCTAATCATCCAGTTATCGAAGCCTGGATGCAGGCGAGCAATCACGAATCTGAGGAGTTGCTGTCGAAGCAAAATGGCTTATTATGATTTATTAACGTGGAGGCTTTTTGCTGTTTATGCTGTAGTTGGCTTCGTTGTGTGCATTGGAGGTCGTTCAGCCGCTGCCCTCACAGCCGATGGTGCATTTCCTGTCTTCCATCCTCACATTTCTTTTAATCTATCGTCTGATTATTCTGAAGTAATTGCAGAAGCCAAGCTAAGATGATAGCATTGTTTTTAGTCTTTCCCTCACATTTGAATGAGCCCCTCCATCTTGCGACTGCTCATTGGAATAATGTGAGAACAGCGCCACACGTAGTAACACACGCTGGAACCCATCATGATAGACTAACCAGCTAGCGATAAAATGCTGTAATTACATTTGCTTCTAGTGGACGCGGATCGTATTCACTGATCTACATGGCCAAGCCCATCGTTACACCTCAGCGAGGATTCTTTGTCACGATCTAGCTTCCAATGTGTCCTTGATCTATGTACAGCAAAAAATAACGTTCAACAAAATTACTTGATTCGCAAAACAATTAATACCCAGGAAGAGTTTTACTAGTCTGCACCGAATGCTTCGCTACTGATACATGTACTAAATCCAAAGACTTTTGCCTAGAGGACTTTCATCCACTTCCCTCCCATCTCCAACAAAAGAACGCTCATACGAAACATTTATTTCCTTTCAGTAAAGATGTTGCTTTTACGCTGTAGACTCTGTTTAGATCTTGATGGATTTATGCACTACATGTAGTCTAGTAGTTGGTATACTATAACCGGGATTTGAGTTTTAATTGTTATCTTTCACACTGAGTTTGTTCAGACGTCATGCTACTATTGCCAAACTGAGCTGCTCTTACTCTGGCCCTGGTATTACTTTCTCATAGATTGTACATTCTCGGTGATGTGCAGGGACGACACTTCTCCAACTAAAGAAGTCCTTTCTCAACGCAGAAAATGAGCTCTATAATTGGGATGGAACAATTGATCAGGATCCCTGTTTCTGGAGAGGAGTCACCTGCGACAATGTAACTTTTGAAGTGATTAGCTTGTGAGTGTCTCTGCTTGGAGATTTGCTATGTCATTATCCTTTTATGCTCTTTGTGAATATCCAACCTTTTTAGTTGTGGGAGCTAAAAATATTGTTGTTATGTACTGGGTCTATTTTTTGCTTGCTGCTTCTCTGTTTGAAAGATCACTGCCTCTTCCCAGCTTAAACTGTTTTGTAGTCAGGGAAAACATGATGGGGCATTTTGTTCCGTTTGAAATATGGCCTAATCACTTGGGAGTATTCTTTGGAGGCGTGCATCCTTTGAGTTGATTCTCATATCTAGAATGTGCTCTTACTTTTGCTTGACCCATACTTTTCTGACAGCAATAGCCTGTCTTTTGACTTGAATTTTTCTGGAAACTTGCAGAAACCTTTCTCAATTAAACTTGGCAGGAGAAATGTCCCCTTCTATAGGGAAATTAAAAAGCCTACAGTACCTGTAAGTGTTTGTATATGCTATGTCTCAGCTCGCATCTGAGATAGTTTGGGTTTGAAAGCTTTGGTTTACATCTACCATGTTGCATTTATGATCTATTTTTAGATATTCAATTTTCAGAATTAAGTTGTCATGCATCATCTACTGAAGAAAAATAAATTTCTAAGTGAAAAGTAGTTTTTGTATCATTAAATTATGTATTTTCTGAACGAAAATAGGAACACTTAACCTTTGAAAGATAAGTTGGTGTGAGGCCTTTGAGAATGAGGGCTATCATGACAAATTTAATGGATAAGGCTGCTCCAACTTTCAATGAATCATTTATGCTAAAATGAATGCTGTATGATGAATTTGAATATTTACTTGCTGCAGTGATCTAAAAGAAAATAGTATATCTGGACAAATTCCTGATGAAATTGGTGATTGTTTGAACCTCAAGTACATGTAAGTGGTTATTCTTTGACCTTGATTTAGCTTTAGTAACAAGCTCTACACCCTGCCAGTTTTCTACAAGTTGTTTCTTTCACTTGGGCATCTGTCTCAAGTTTGCTAAGACGTGTGTAGCACAAGTACTGGAAAACTCTACCAAAAGACTTTATATTGAGTGTTGCCAGAAATCCAGGATCAATATTGTTTTTTAGGTTACATGACATGAAAGTGGAATTTATTTCTTCCAAGATCCTACTTTGGATGACAACAGTTGGGACTGATTGCTGTGTTTGTGAGTTTGGCAGTGATCTATCATTCAATGGTCTATATGGGGACATTCCTTTCTCCATTTTGCAACTCAAGCAGCTAGAATTTCTGTATGCCCTTTTTCCACCTGTGATGATTTTGTGGAATGCAAACATTATCTAATCAAAAGGGATAATTCTTTTTGTGCCAGCTTTCCAATTTCAATGCACCTACTAATTTCTCTATTCGCTTTATTTTGACTTGCTGCAAACCAACCACATGGGAGTTTTAACAATTCTTATGCTGATGAATTGGCAGCATTTTAAAAAACAATCAACTAACAGGGCCTGTACCTTCAACGCTCTCTAAGCTTCCGAATTTAAAAACACTGTGAGCTCTCTACAATCATGATTCTGAATAGGGCTCTATAAAACCTTGTGGATAGTCTGGTCACAGTAGATGTAACATTTGACTCTTTGTTGCAGGGACTTGGCCCAAAATCAGCTGACTGGTGAAATACCTTCCCTGCTATACTGGAGTGAAGTTTTGCAATACTTGTAAGATTTCTGGTGATAAAATCATCACATGAAATATTTGAGTTGGAAAGAAAATGGTTAGAGTATTTGGCTCATGTTATTGCTTAAAGTTATTTCAAATGCACTGGCTAATCCTAGATCTGATCAACAAGTTAGGTTTAACTCCGCCAGGGCTCCTAAAAGCCTGTGGATCAGACATCTTCACATGCTGCACAATTGTTATTCTTCTACCAAGTATCTATTCTGATTTGTATTTACAAAGAACTATTCCATACAGGGGTTTGCGAGGCAACTTTCTGACAGGAACACTGTCTCCAGATATGTGCCGGCTAACTGGTCTCTGGTACTTGTAAGTTGGCTTCAACCATCCTTCAGATCTCCATTAGCTTTTGTATAACAAATAGTGAGGTTACTGCCTCCATATGATGTATAAAGTGAATGTGAAAATTTTGCGCTTGCTCTTCTAAGGCAGCCTGTTCTTGGTTTAAATGTTTTCTGGCAGTGATGTACGCAGCAACAACATCTCTGGGTCCATCCCTGAAAACATCGGGAATTGCACAAGCTTTCAGATATTGTGAGTTCAACCTTTGTCCAAGCATTTCATTTCACTCAAACTTGCCTTATTTCCAAAATGAACCTTCATGGATGTGCTTACTTATTTGTGGCACTTCTTTTGGTTCTGTCTTTTTGCAGTACCTTCTCTTCAGTCTTTTGTTGAATTTTGTTTAGACATATAAACCCTTGCAACTTTATTCATCATTTATTGTTGCTATACAAGGCCAAGGCCCAAATGCAAGATACATGGTTGTTCCAGTATCTTAGATGGGTGCTGACTGTTTTTGACATTTGTGGCATGAGTCAATAATCTGCTGAATTTCTTGGATATTGAACAGCCATTTGTGTTTGTGAATGATTAAGATGTCCACTGCAGAATATCTTATACATGTTTTTCACCTTGTAATACCTGCAATCACTTTCTGCTATTTCCAATTTGCAATCATAGATTAGCCTTGTTTGCATGGAAAGGTAACTACTACCTAGGAGAGGTAGACCTGATGGATTGTTAAAAATCTATATGTATTAGAACGTATCCATAATCGCTATAATCCTTGTAAAAGACTGGGAAGAAGTTCACCTATTCTCAATCTTTGCTTTGTGAAAATGGATTGTGCCTTTGCAGAGACCTGGCTTACAACCTATTAACGGGCGAGATTCCATTCAACATTGGCTTCTTACAAGTGGCGACTTTGTAAGTGCTCTCAAGGCTCTTTTCTTATAGCTTTGAAGGTTTATTCATACATTGAACCAGTTTAAACTTTTGTTTTGGGAGGATTGCATATGTCTAGAGTTTCTTGATTCAAATGCTTGTTGATAAATGTGCAGATCTTTGCAAGGAAACAGACTTAGCGGAAAAATTCCAGATGTGATTGGGCTAATGCAGGCACTCGCTGTCTTGTAAGTTGGTTGACTCCTTGATAGATACAACACCCTCTTATGCCTTATATCCTCAAGAGCAGGGTTGAGTTTCTTAGTGGATGTGTAATGCCAAACATATGTTTATTTCAACTCTGATTAGCATCTTTATCTTTACCTAACTTACTCATCTTTTGCCTCATATCAAGAAAGTGCTCTGTGAGTGCTATATGTTGTACTACTTCGCTAGAAAAAATGTGGGTGTCATTGATCTTCATGCCATATGTGTTAAAACTTATTTGTCCTATTGTTCAGTGAATCGATATTTGATCTGAAATAAACTGTGGTACCCCATTCCAACCAATTTCTCTGATTCAAATCACAAAGAATAGGAGTTGGGGTGTAAATTTCTCTAAGAACTCAAATTTTGAGCCCTGAACCTAGACACTGATCACCAGCAATTATCACTAAAGGTATGTTGATGTCAAAAGTATGAAATGCAAGTGCTTCTTTACACCATTATGCACAAATATTTGACAATTTTATATCTTATAGTTCCACTGAATCGTGATTTGATGCTGATCAAATTGCAATTCCGATTCGAATCCAATCCGAATGTTGAATCATGTAAAATTTAAATTGAATGTTGAATGTTTTGAGTTCATAGTTTTATAATTTCATTGTTATTTGTTTCGTGATTCATCTATGATTTGACATCAATTTCAGGTTCACTGTTTTCAAGTTCACTTAAATGGCTGATTGTTAAAATTTGGAATTTGGAATCTTAAATGCTTATAATTCAATGAGCGCATTATGCAACTATGTTTTTGGCTTCTCTAAATTCTATACAAATCTAAAATCTAAAATCTAAAATCTAACAAAATTTGAATTCTGAAACCCTTAAACCAATTTGCCGATTCGAAAACCCTAGGACCGATTTGAAAAGGTTGAATAGGCTGATTCCGATTCGATCGATTTTCAGTAGGAAGGAAACTCTATTTTATATAGGCCGATTCTATCCGAATCTAATCAGTAGGGGCCGATTTTATACAAGATATACCCCTGATTCACCTGGTTCAAAATTGGCCAATGCTGAACTGCCAAAAAACCTTATTGTGTCCAAATACTGTCAGTCTTCTTTGTCATTTTGATGCACTTTAAATCCTGGTCATCATGGGCATGATGGCTATATTTAATTTTCACTGGAATTTCCAATGTTCTTCTATCCTTCGTAATCACAAGCCACAACACGTAATCACAAGCCACGACAGATCTTTTAGTTGGCAGGCTACTTCAGAAGACCATGTGCTGATTTTTCACATTAAGGTTTTTCAACAGAATTTGTAGGCTTTTATAGTTGCCATCTCAAGGGTATTGCTGCATTTCATAGGCAGGATTGCTTACACAGTTTCCTGTCCTTTGCAGAGATTTGAGTGACAATAAGCTGATTGGTCAGATTCCTCCAATACTTGGAAATCTCACTTATACTGGAAAACTGTGAGTAACCTATACATTGACTAGGAAGATATAAATAAGAGTGATAAATGCAATGACAGATTCTAGTGGCAGGTCTGCAATGTTTTTGCAGGGGATATAAACCCACTGATTATTGTCCTCTCACGATTTCAGATATCTACATGGTAATCAACTCTCGGGAAAAATACCTCCTGAACTTGGGAACATGACAAAACTTAGTTATCTGTGAGTATGGACACCTTCATATTGGACTATTAAAAATGAATTTTCTCCCCTGATTGTGGTGTAAATGCTTATGAACGTCTGCACAAGAAAATCAAAAGAATGTGCTTGACATACTTCAATTCGTCATCCTTGACACTTGTGCTCTGGCCTCAAGCTTGATTTTTGTTAAAAAAGGTTATTCTGCTCCTTGCTGCAGCCAGCTAAATGACAATCAGTTGACTGGGATGATCCCTCCTGAACTTGGAAGTCTCAGTGAACTCTTTGAGCTGTAAGCAATTTTTTTTTGAATCGCATAGACTCAGAAGTGAAGTTATTTCATTTGTAAAAAACCATGGTCTTCATCGGTTGAAGCGAAGTGCCTTTGCATGTATGTTTTGGATTGTAGAAATCTCTCAAACAATCAGCTGGAGGGACCTATACCTCAGAATATCAGCTCATGCGTTGCACTCAATTACTTGTAAGATTTCTTCACAAGTAACTGCTGAAATGTGGTTATCTGCTTCTTTTTGCATTCCAAGGGCATGGTTTCATGTACAGAGGTTAAAGTTTCTGATATTCTGAAGTGTATGGTTTGCTTCCCCAGCAATGTGCATGGCAATCACCTTAACAGCAGCATTCCTCCGGAACTACAGAAGCTTGGCAGTCTTACTTACTTGTGAGTTGATCCTTATTAAGATCCTGCAGATTGATGGACAGTGTGAATAAATGTCCCTGTCCCTGATTATTTTGGCAAGATGGACTGAATGCTTTTTGACATTTATCCCTTGATAGAAATTTGTCATCAAACACTCTCTGGGGCAGTGTTCCTGAGGAGCTGGGACACATAGTCAACCTGGACACAATGTGAGTGTAAACTTTCTCTTGGTATTCTTTCATTCAAGCTAGCTGTGATTTTGGCATTTGTATTGAATACCACCATCGTTCAGCATTTTCATAATCATACTTATTGTAGTAGGTATTTGTACATGAAGAAACTCAGCCATGAATATCTATACCATTCGTATTCATACTGCCTCTGATAGGTTATGACCAAAAACTGAGGTTGCTTGTTGCAATGTTTTGCGATATGTGATTTCTGACTGAGACTCTTAACTGCCAGGGATCTTTCAGACAACAATCTCACTGGTCATATACCAAATACAATCGGTGACTTGGAGCACCTTTTAACACTGTAAGTTTTCAGATAAATTTCCTCGTTTTTTGGCATTTAGTATTGAGTGGCATGTAAATAGCATAATGGCTCTTTTTTTGAATTTCGATGTTTTTGTACAAGAAATACCAGATTGTCCTGTACATTCTTATTCACTTAAAATCTGCATGGTGAGAGGTGCCTTTGATGGCAATCCCTATGAAGACCGACCTCATATTTATATGAATCGAGGGTAGCTGGCAAGGTCGAGAGGCACTTAATCCTTATATTACACGAAAATGATGTATGCTTTTGCAGTTTTTCAAACTTATACTGACTGCCTAAGCCTGCTATTGGGCATATATTTTTGGGAGTTGCAGAATCCTGCGGCATAATAGGTTGTCAGGAGCAATTCCAGCTGAATTTGGCAACCTTAGGAGTATCGATTTACTGTAAGTTTGAATTCATCATAGGAGCCTCAACCTTTTGAGATAGAATATGACACTCCTTTGAGTTCAATTGGATAAACTGCATTCTCTTACCTGCGACCACAATGAATGGTTGTTACATACAGGGATCTTTCAGACAACTTTTTGTCTGGCGGTATACCTCCGGAGTTGGGTCAGTTGCAGACCTTGAATACCCTGTAAGATGCCTTTCCAGTCACGTTAAGATATTGATTTCGTCTTAATATTGACTTCCATTTAGGGTTTGGGGTTTATTCTGAAGATAGACTTGAGCTACTGTTGACAAGGGTTTATTGCTTTATTTCATTAATGGCTAAGGTTGTACTACAACTTTGTGACATGGGCTATCTTCAGTTTCCTACAACACAACAATCTTTCCGGAGATCTACCCCCACAGCTTGCTAACTGCTTCAGTCTTAATGCTCTGTAAGTTGATATCGTGCCAGTTTATTGCCAGACGTTGATAGATCTTTCATAATATGTTCATCCTAAATCATAGAATTTCATGATATAAATTTCAGATAATCATTTGCTTGTGCTCTATATGCCCATCACCTAGTTTCATTACTTGGTTTGCATTAATCTACCAATAACAGACTGTTCCTGTAATGTTTTGTTATTTGAGCCATCCTTGACAACTAGACATGCTACGGAAGTCTTTTTAGGTGACGGTTGCATCTGTAAGCTGACATTATTTTTCCAGCAATTTTCCTTGGTTTTGGCATGCACAAAAATTACCTTTTTAATATTCCCAAATACAAATCTGAAGAAAAATATATGCTATCAGATTCACATGACATGGCTAGTTCTAGGGTTTCAAAAAGTTGTTGAATTGCGGACTGTTATGTGGGTTTAATTCAAGAGTGTGATGCTTTGATATAACTACAGGAACATCTCTTACAATAACTTCTCGGGAGAGATTTCATTGAACAATCTGTTTGCAAGGTTTCCTGCAGATAGGTAAGTAGAATTCCATAAACCTCTACAGACTGAGTAGAATTCCATCTGCGGATGCATTTGCATCTGTTGATGTGCTTTGTTCGAACCATGGTATCTTAAAGTGGATAGATGAGAATTGCATAAGTCTGACAGTAAGTAATGTTTTCCACTCAGTTATTTGGGAAATCCTGAACTCTGTGGAAGCTCAAACGAATATCTTTGTCGCAGGCACTCGAAATCATCAACTGGTATGTTTTGCATAAGGCACATCTTTTTACTACTTCTGGTTGATAGGGACTGCCAAATTCCAATGGGTGCAACTTTTGTGTTGCCAAATGCGATATGCTTGATTGTATTTGTGTTCAACAGGTTCATTAGGAGCATTGTCAATCTTTGGCATTTCCTTTGGTTCTGTGTGCCTACTACTTCTCTTGATCTATCTAGCTCTCCACTGGAAACAACCGAAAGGGTTCATGAAATCATCCAATAAGACTGCTCAAGGTGTGTGGCTGTTTCAACATTTCAGATTATGTTTGTCTCTAATATATTCAGTCTGTGACTATTGGTGATGTTTCATTCAGTTCGTGCTGATGCCAAAGAAGAACAGAGTTTCTATATTACATTATGCTTTCTTATGAGTTCTTCCATTGATAAACAGGTCCCCCAAACCTTGTAGTCTTCCATATGGACATGGCTTATCACACACATGAGGACATCATGCGGATAACAGATAATCTGAATGAGAGGTTTTTGGTGGGTAGAGGTGCCTCCAGTACGGTGTACAAATGCACATTAAAGAATGCAAAGTGTATTGCAATAAAAAAACTATACAATCATCATCCTCAAAATGTGCATGAATTTGAGACCGAATTGGAGACTTTGGGCCATATCAAACATCGCAATCTTGTCAGTCTACATGGTTATTCACTCTCATCTTCTGCGAATCTTCTCTTCTGTGACTTCATGGAAAATGGCAGTCTGTGGGACCTTTTACATGGTAAGTATATTTCCAAGAGCCTGTTACAGTGCAAAAATTTGGAAAAATTTATGAGTTTTGTGCAGCTGCTGTTCTCCCTCGTTTATACATGATTCAGTGAACTCTTACAGATTGCATACGTCATATCCTCTCAATGTGTACTCTTATTTTGTTTGTATTTGCAGCACATCTAGTTATCCTTCAGCAGCATAAATTGTACTTCTAGTGTTTTTCTTTTAATTCAGGCAATAATTCCTTGCATTGTGTGATTTATTGGTGAGTGAATCACTATTCCGATTTGAACCAGTTCAAACCAATTCAAACAGGCAAATAAGTTTTAGAGTTACAGAAAAAGTTCCAAAAGTTTTTATTGATTATATTTTATAGTAAATGTTTACACAGGTTGGAGTCTTTTATTTGATTTCTGAATAACTACTGGTCAATCATCGTTCGCCTAAGTTTATTCTGTATGTGGTAGTGGTTGTCAGTAAATCTTTGTTGCGTGCACATAAAAAATTGTGTGCTCACTAGCTATTTGTTAGCGACTGCAATCCACAACTACCTGAAAGCTCTAACATAAGTTTTCTTAATGGGCTTGTTACGTGGCGTTGGTTGATAAGTACCTTGGATGTTTTGTTTCAAATGTTGCAGGAGCTGTGAGAAAAGTAAAACTAGACTGGAACACTAGACTAAAGATTGCGCTAGGAGCTGCTCAAGGACTTGCATATCTTCATCATGATTGCTGCCCAAGAATAATCCATCGTGATGTAAAATCTTCGAACATACTTTTGGATGAGAATTTTGAGGCACACCTCTCCGATTTTGGAATAGCGAAGAGTATTTCTTCACTGAAGACACACACATCAACCTATGTTATGGGCACTATAGGGTACATCGATCCCGAATATGCAAGGACATCAAGGCTCAATGAGAAATCAGATGTTTACAGCTATGGTGTAGTGTTATTAGAATTGATCACAAGACAGAAAGCTGTTGATGATGAAAGGAATCTGCACCAATGGGTAAGTGCACAGGTTTAGTTAACTCAATCTGAAACCCTAAAACATAGGCCTTAATTACTTGATGTGTGCCTGGTTATCAAGAACCTTGTAGGCTTTCTGTCATTTGCACCAGCAGCTTTCATGTTTGACAAGTAAAATTTCAGTTCTGCATATAAGAACTGTATGATAATATTTATCCAAACTGGGCTTGATTTCTACCAATTTTTTACAGGTAATGTCGAAAGTGAGCAGCAATGCGATTGTGGATGTGGTAGATCCAGAAATAATAGCAACAGTTGCTGATATAGATTCTGTACAGAAGGCTATCAGTCTAGCCCTGCTGTGTACTGACAAAGTTCCTGCCCGCCGACCCAGCATGCAAGAAGTATCCAATGCTCTTCTAAACCTTGTTCCTCTTCCAATGCCAAAGAAAGCACCATCAACCACTATGTTTTCTGGTACGAACCAGCGGAGATATTTGGATGATTATGCCGACAGCAAGCATAGGGATAATCTCTCGGCTAGTAGCACTACCTCCGGGGGACAACTGTTTGTGAAGTTTGGTGAAGTCATATCTCAGAACTCAGCCTAACTATATCAAATCATACGCAATTAAAGGACTAACTTCGGAGATTATACAAGTTTGGGCATTAATTGTGAAAACCTAGCCAACAAACCCACTCCAGTTCTTCTCCTTGTCGAGATGATATGATCTCTTGTGAAGATTTGTTCGATTGACATGTCTGCTGAGGTTGTCATCATTTTGGCAAATAGTTAGCATTTGGAGCGATCTGGCCAGGGGCCTTTTCTATAGACCAAAGGTTGCTGTGCAGTTTCGTTATGTATAATAAAACATAAAAATTGCTAAACAGGTGAGGTGGTGAGAAAAGTTTTGCCACTTAAACAAATATAAGGGTACTTATATGTCAGGGAGAGGATAACGTTCTAGTTGCTCTTTGGATAATGACTGTACTTCTACGTTTCATATTGAACTAAATTTTGATCTGCCAAAACAGAGATCTAACCCCACAGCCCGTTTCATCTTCCTCTGTCACTCTTGTAGCTGGTGGACTATCAGTCTAACCAAATGATTCAGGCGAGAGTGGTTGCCGAAGTACTCATTTTATGAGAATTTTAAGAATGTCTACAACGATCTGAGTTATTTTCATAAATTGTAAAAGCTTGTATGGTTATTTTTTACTTTTCAGTACACTTGTGCTATCATCTTCAGGAATTGCAATTTGTTGAAATATTCAAGCACAACTATTTGGTCCCCAGCGGGGAATCTACACTATGATATTGGTCCCACTACCAGGACCTTGCATTCTTGGGACACAACTCCCAGGCAAGACCTGCCCTCCACTCTTCTGGGACATCACCCTCTTTGGGAGTACCGAGAGCCCCTCTCCTGAAACCTCCCCAACCAGCCGTGGCGGTTGGGGCTCCCTGAAACTGCACTCTCTTGGGACCACCACTTTTCCTCCTGAGAAATCCCTCAACCTGGGACACGTCCCTACCCACCCACGACCCTCGCTCCCCCAAACCCTTCACCCTGCACAGTGGGTGGTGGGACTTAGTCTTCCCCCTCCCCCTCCCTCTCCAACGTGCAGAAACACATGCAATTAAACTTTAATCCAAAAGAGCCATATTTTTTGCAAGTTCATGGAGGGTTAGTAGCATGTCAGGAGGTGACACAAGTGCTTTACTTAGGCAATTATACACGAATTTGCAATGGTGTGTAGAGTGTTATGCAAAGTATTCTATACACTGCAAGCACAGTTCTAGTCCATACAGAAAGAGAACCATTATGGATCTTGACTCTAATAAATCACTAAGATTATTCATGCATTGGAGTTTGCACAATCAAATCATTAAGGAATACTCTCTAATTTTCACTACAATCTTTCCGATATTGCTAGATTGGCAATTGCTCCTAAATTCATTGTGATTACAAAGCAAAATGCATTTATCAGAAGTTAAGCACATGCGGGATAGCAGATCAACTTAATAGCATTCAATTGATCATTTACATCATCAAAATCAAGCATAGATTATAAAAAGTTTTACTCAGCCTTGAAAACCAGAGTCACTAGTTTTCAAAATTTCTTCTAAAGAAGTTTAACTACAATAGATCTTAAAATGATAAAAGGATAAGCTTGGATTTGAGCATTAAAAATTTAGATTTTCATCGGTAGTTCTTGACCTAACTTTACCATCTAGACTCGTAATCTAGGAATCATATCTACTTGGCGGTTGAATTTAGGGGAGTCATATAAGTGGTCATTGCATTCCTCAGATTTTGCGTATAAATTAAGACCTCAAGCATTCGGGCTCAACTTGGCCACCGTGAATAGATTCTAGTCCTTTGACACATTAGAATAATGTTGTTACTTCGTAACCAATATTAGTCAGATATCAAATATTTTCACACCTAAAAAGTAGAATGCCTTAGCTACTTCGTAACAAATTATTAGTTAGATATTGACTATTTTCACACCTAAAAAAGTAGAATGCTTTCCATTAAAGTTGGATCTTTGGTGCTTAAATAAGCATGTGAATCAAAGATCTTCAAGGCTTCCCACAACTCATTGGCGATTAGCAAGGTTTTTATCTTAAATTTTCACAAGAAGTAATTGGATCCATTCAACTTGTCTGTGATAAGACCGGCTTTACTTTGAGAATTCATCTAGAACTTTAGATTGTCGATAATTCAATGTCATTTAGAGAAAGATGTTGTGCTGCCTACAATAGGAAATCAACTATCTGATATTGAAATTTGACAATACAAATTGAAGAATATGATATCGATTTGATATCGCGAAAGATACCCTGGTATAACAGATCGCTCTGATATCATGAATGTACGCTCTGATACTATATATTAGAGCTCTGATACCATGTTGGAAAGAGGTGATAATGCAATAATGACAAGTCGAAGCTTGTGAACGACTTATCGAGCGCAACAAGATGGACCTGCTTTTATAATACATGACTACGCCTATCAATTTTGAACAAAACATAATGACAAGAGTCATATTCAATCTTTTAGCAACTAACTTTGAAATCATCATAGCTAAAGTGATTACGTAGCCAAACAATGATGAATTGAATTATCAGACAAAAACGATACGAGATCACAGAGATTCTGACATAATAATGAACGCTATAAAGATAGATTGATTTAGCAAAATGATGAGCACAAGACAATTGCAAATAGAAACCGCGTACTCTAAGCTATCTCTGAAACCGCTGTCTGATTTGTACTTCTAGTAGAGGACGTGAACATGAGAAAGCTTCGACTATTCGGAGTCGAGCGTGTGGCTGCCGATAGTCAATGGGGTGGTCAGGATAGTATTTTGATGGTTCTCGAAGATAGTCGGTTGAGTTGATAAGTCAGACTCCCCCGATAAGTTGCCCAAGTCGGGTTTCCCTGATAAGTCGGCTAACTCCGACAAGTTGGGTTACTTCGACAAGCCAGGTTGCCATTTTCTTGCCTGTCTTCAATAATAGAGCATTTCTACGGACTGTGCGACAATGCGTGTAAAACTCCAGCAATATGAATGGAACTAGATTAACATGAGATTTAGGAGAGTAGAGGAATAAATCCAACAATTCCGAGAGTTTTAAATGACAGATTGGGGAGAAGCACATTATTGTCTTGGGATTCAAATCCATAGAGACAGAAACAAAAGACTTCTCTATACCACTCAACATAGGCACTTCCAGAATTCACTATCAAAGTTTACCTTAATGAATTGTAAACTTGTAGATAATCCTATGGATCTAGGTTTAAAGTTATCAAAAGAGCAATGTCCTCAAATCGATGAGAAAAAAGGTGAAATGAAGGGATATCCATATCAGTCAATTATTGGATCCCTAATATATGCAATAATCTCCACTAGACCTGATCTTGTATACGCCATCGACTCTTTAAGCCAATACATGGCTATCCACTGGAAATCTCTTGTAAGAGTAATTAGATATGCATGAGCTACTATTGACCTATGCATCTACTATGGATAGGTTTATCCGTCCGATTGTTAGCTAATACATTTAATATATAAAGAACGATGTTCAAGATGACATCAATTTTTAACATTGGACAACTAATTTTTAATCATTGATGATTCCTAATCTATTCTTGGCTGGTTATGCTGATGGAAATGAAGTTAAAGCTTTTTATCTTTTAAAAAAGGCACATGAAGTTCTATTTGAGCACTATTTGAAGAATGAAAACTATGTTATAAACAAGCCACCCATCCCAGTTTTGTGCCAAGAACAAGAGAGTCAATAGAAATGTAAATTTTGAACATGCATCAAAATTGCCTTCAACTTTATGTAATGTTCAACATGCTTTGTAAAGTTATATGCCTATTGTTTCAATGCAACAATTCTCCTATGTTATATTGAAATTATAGTATGAATTTTGATGAAGCAATTTTAAATTGTTGAATTTCTATATTTGTCTTCATGTTTGTTATGGAATCACTTTATCTATAGTTTATCAATTTATTATTATTAATGTATGGATCAAGTTGAATATGTGATGTAAAGTTTCTAGCATGGTACATGCATGTGAAAAAGATGAATATAATTAGTTCAACTTTGATTAATCGAATACCTTCATGAACAGTTTAATACACTATATTTGTGATCTTGCATATGTTTGGCAAAATCAAAACAATGTATTTGATGAGTATTTAGCACTCTAAAGGGTACATGTAAAAGCCAATCCATTCTAGTTACTTCATGTTATATGTGATTTGAGAAGAACCCAAGCCAACATCTTTTGTTATATTAGAGTGATAAACTATGCTTGGAAATTAAAAAAAACTTTACCAAAAGTCTTTGTAAATACATCATCAACATACTCCAATGAAGGTACATGCACCTTCTTGATACCATGGGACTCTATTGTACGTGCACCTCCATCAAAGAGATCAAGGTTTGATGATATGCTACATCACAAGAAAATGGAAGGCACAAATTTTCAATTCATATATGAGGAATTTGATGTTGATCGAATACAAATATTGAAATCCCTTGTAAGAAAAGCATACTTTCTTAGAAGTCAAGCAATTGTCATGGAAATTCATGTAGTTTTGAATAAAGTTAACTTTAGTGAAAATCGATCAAGAAATCATGTCTAGTTCCTTTTTGCAAGAATGGAAAGAGAGAGGGAATTGAAGACAAGCGAGTCAATAGAAATGTGAATGCTGAATAGGCATCGAAATTGCCTTAAACTTTATGCAATGTTCAACATGCTTTGTAAACTTATATGCCTGTTGTATTGATGCAACAATTCTCCTATTTCATATTGAAACTATAGTTTGAACTTTAATGGAGCAATTTCAAGTTGTAATTTTTTTTTTTTGTCTATATGTTTGTTATGCAATCACTTGATCTATAATTTATTACTAATGATGTATGGATCAAGTGGAAGATGTAAGATAAAGTTTCTAGCAAAGTTCATGTATGTGGCAAAGATCAACATTATTCCTTAAACTTTGATTAATCAAACTTCATATTGAAACTATACTATGAACTTTAATGGAGCAATTTCAAGTTGTTGAATTTTTGTTTTTTGTCTTCATGTTTGTTATGCAATCACTTAATCTATAATTTATCAATGCATGGACACGATCCCACACACTCGCATTTGGTTAGTTTTACATATAGTTGATATTCTCATAGAATACTCGAAAACATATCCAAATGTTTTGTATGCTCCCCCACATTTCGGTTGTATATTAAGGGCTTGAAATGTGGCAAGATCATTAGTTATACCAAATGGTATAACCTTGGACTCATTATGTCTCTTGTCAGTTCAAAAAACTTCTTTGCATTGATCTTCGCCCTTTACCTTTATTTATGATATCCTAAATGTAGATCTATCTTGGAGACACTAGCTCCCTTCAAAGCAACCTTTGCATTTTTACATGTTGAAATTTCTCTCTTCTCAATGAGGGTTAATCAATCCTAGATACTTGTTGGTGGCTATTCCAAAATCCATTCACCTACATAGGTGTCCTTTCAACGTCAATGCCTTTCACAAACCTTCCTTGATGGTTTGGAGTTCATTAGTATTCTTGTTGCAAGGCAAGGCCAATTATCAATGTCGCAAGCACATCTTTCAATATTACCATTGCTAAAGAGAGTTAAGAAGCTTTCTTTCAATTGCAACTTACAAATAACATGAGTTTTTACTAATCCAAAAATTGGAAAGATGTCTTCTCCTTTAAGTGATACTCTAGTTAGATTTGCATAACTTTAGCTGTGTAACTTTAGTTTTGGATATAATTTACATCTCTATTGAAATTTTCATATTTGAGTTTTAAGGGAGAAAAAATCAAGTATCTCAAAAACTATTTAGCTTCTAGCATATGTATAATAGATGTTTTGAAGCTTGACTGGTATGAGCTACAACCAAGTTCTATAAGCACAAAACAATAAAATAATTCCATTTCAATTGTTAAAACTTAAAACACAAAACTTATTGCTTTAAAATTTTGATATCTGCAATAGTAAGCTACTTTCATTTTGCAGGAGGTAATTAGCCAATCAACAATTAGATACACTATAAGGTTTATTTTTCATTCCATAGTTCAGATTGTTACTTTCATTAGGATTCGAAACTAATTCCTAGGCAGGCCCTCTCTGATCCTCTTTGATCACCTTGTTGCTGGATGTTTTATATTCTAATGGAGGACAAGTAAACATTGGTGCAGGAAATAAAATGCCAAAGAAGTACTTTTCACTACTTTGTAGCTTGCAGATTTATTTGTATCGGATTTTTTTAACTATCTTTTGATGATTGTAGGACTCATGACACCATGCTTATACATGAACCTGGGTAGAGGAAAATGTAGGGTAACCTCCAATGAGATTTTCCAAGCAATGCGGGCTTCAAAGTTCAGAGTGCACGCCCTTCGTTGTGTGCTGCAGCTGCATGCACATCTGCAAAGAACATTTCGCATAAATTGAGTACCTGAAACATTTAGCAACACTGAGCATACCAGCAAAACCCAAATCAGGTCGTGAGATCTGGAACTATATCGCCTTCATACTTAACACACACGCGTAATACACAAGCATGTATGTATTATCATTAAGACAAACTCGGAATTATAGTACTATACGCACTCTCAGAAATATAGTAGTAGAGTCGTAGACTGAGGTAGACTCAGGACTGTACTACTACTACTCCCTTCCTGAAGAAAACTGTGAGAATGAAAGCACATAGCTGCTAAACTGCCTCTCAGGGCTCGCTACGTTTATTCTTAACTTGAGTCTTGTGCGGTCAAGACTCAACTTCCCTCATTGCTCATTCACATCTCGATTCTCACTGCAAAGCTTGAGGGCGGGAACTTGGAGATCGCAATCTGATTCAAAAACTGGCTCACCCTTCCAAGTTCCCACTGGAACCCAGTGTTCCTTTTGCTTTCTACAGCAGTTTGCACTTTGCAATATTTTGCCAGGAGGCAGCCAAGTACTTCCGTATAGTTGTGCTGGTACAACATTTCCATCACTCACTCATCACTAGTACAAAGCTCTAACTTGTAAGCTTTTAATTAAACAGGTGAATATTCTCATCACTCACTCCTCGCTACTACTAGGCTGTAACTTCAAAGCTTTTAATTGAACATGTGAGTATAACATATTTACTAAACACTAAAACAATGCATTCCAAACTCACTGGCCTGGTAGGTAACGAGTGCTCACCCTCTGTTTTTTTTGGCAAGTCGCTTGGTTTCCTAGAGTTTCTTATATCAATCTATTTTTTTTTCCAACCCCCAAGTTCCTACAATTTTCAAAGCTGCCTGATTTTGCATTCAAGTTCAAAAGTGCACTTGTAAATTGTTTATTAAAATTCTCTTAAGAAATTAATTTTGTGTAGTTTGAAATTTGATATAAAATTAAAATAGTCTACAACCCTTAATAACAATCATAAATTTGAAGTACTTTAAGCTAAGTTTGCCAAAAGAAATCCAAAGAGTAATGCTATTTATTATAACATGTATATTTACTTTCTAAAAGTCGATATAAAATGGAAGTGATTAAATGAAATATGTCAACGTATTCCAAAAAATTCCCTCCTACTTTTGCATCAAGGAGGTAAGTTTAATGCTACTCATATTTTTAGCCGATTTTTAGACTTTTGGCTTCTTGCTTGTTTCAAGATCAATCGATCAATTTTAAAACCAGTCGGTTGGTTGTAGGACTTTGTCGATTCTCTGTGAACACTGTAGTTAACTAATGACAAATGGCAATTATATCCCTGGAGTCTGGACAATCAATAGCACATTGCAACCCTTTTTCAAATTTAAATAGTTAGGGAGGTAGAAATTGGCCAATAGGATTTGAGGACAAAGCCCTAAAATCCACTATATAGAGTGGTAATTTTGAATCATTTGTACAGGTTCTCTTCATTTTAACACAAGCAAGTTGGCCCTCTTATGAAATAGATATGGAATGTCTTTGCTCTTCATCTTCCTCCTCTCTCATGTTTTCTTTGGATTTGCTATTTGTTGGATTTGATGCTTATTGGGATTGATTGTTTTTATGCTTTTTGTGAGAGAGAAACAGAGAGAGAGAAGAGTAAGCTTTTATCATTGTTGTGGATTTAGTGTTACTGGATGTAGGGGATGAAATGACATTGCATCGTTAATCGATGGTTGGTTGAAATCATAATATGTATGTTCTTGAAATATTACATCCCTAGAGACAAATACTACATTGGTGGATGGATCATAAACTTTATAAGCTTTATGTTCATCAGAATAGCCAATGAAAATACATTTATTTGTCCTATGATCCAGCTTCTTCTTAAGTTGTTTAGGAATGCGAACAAAAACATACACAACCAAAGATTTTTAAATGGCTGACACTAGGCTTGTGTCCATGCCAAACTTCATAAGGAGTTTTGTTGTTGACGGCTTTGGTGCTGGATCTGTTCTGTAAGTAACAGGCTGTGGCAGTACTTCTGGCCAAAACTGCGCAGGTAGATGTGATTGATGTAGCATGAAACTGGCTGATTTGAGAAGAGTTCGGTTTTTCCTTTCTGCAATCCCATTCTGTTGAGGTGAATAGGAAGTGGTGAACTGTCTTCTAATACCATGTTCAGCCATGTAGTCAGACATCTCGTTAGAGAGGTATTCGTCGCCACTATCAGTTCGAAGTGCTTTCACTTTTGTAGACATTTGTGTCTCAGCCATGGCCTTGAATCTCTTGAAACATTCAAAGGCTTCAGATTTGTGCTTAATGAACATCACTGTAGACCATCTAGAATAATCATCTATGAAAGTGATAAAATAGATTGCATCTCCTAAGGACGGAGTTGGCATTGGCCCACAAAGATCGCTATGTACAAGATCCAATACATGCTTTGTTTTGATGGAATGTGATTTGGGAAACTTGCTTCTAGAGTGCTTCCCATAGATGTCTGATTCACAAAAGAAAGATTTTCTATCTAATGAAGAAGGGAAATACAATCCATCAACTAATTATTACAACACATATAAGAAAGTGATCTTGTATTCACGTGTCCAAATCGACTATGCCATAGAATAGCATTATCGTTTACATTTTCATGGTAGATGATAGCTAATGCAACTAAATTAGAGAGTACATAAAGATTTTCGATTCTAGTACACGTAGTCAGAGTAGTATCTTCATCGAAGATTGTATACTGTTCAGATGAGAAAGTAACAATGTAGCCTTCATCAATCATCTTAGAAATTGACAACAGGTTCTTTGACAACTGAGGTACGTGAAGAACATTGGTGACATAAATAGAAAGATCGTTTTTGAATGCGATCTTGACTGTCCCTTTGCCTTCTACGCGTATGGTGCTTGAATCTCCAAGATAGATGAATTAATCTCTGCTGTAATCTGCATACTCGGTAAACCATTCCTTGCGAGAGGTCATGTGTTGGGTAGCGTCGCTGTCCAAGTACCAGCTATTGTGGTCTTCGTTGCCACTGTTGTAAGCCATTAATAGATGTGTATCTTGCTCCTTGAATTCCATCGGATTGGAGGAATCTGGCTGTTGTTGTTGTTGCTTCTTTGTCTCGTTGTAGATTCAGATACGACACTCCTTGATGTCGTGATTGGCTCTCTTGCAATATCTGCAGAAAAGCTTCTTGCGCGATCCACTATTCTCAACTTGAGTATGAGACTTCTATTGTTGCTGCTGCACTTGATTCTTGCCCTTGGAATAGTCTTTCTTCTTGGTGTATAGGGCCAAGGACTTGTCTTTGATGGACAAGCCACTGGTCTTTACTAGTAGGTACTCCATCACGACCAAATTCTATTGAGGAGTCCATCGCTGCTAGAATTAGTAGCATCATTGCATACTTTCTATAGTATATGCTAACGGATAGTTACATTATTGAGTATGAAAGATACTCCATCACTACTATATCAGTGATAGTTCCACATTATGTTTTGATTATGATATGTTCTATGTACATAAAACTATTTGATGTGCACCATCGCTGCTTTCTAGAGATGGAATACCAAAAGTTTGATAATTGATAATGTCTAACATAAGGCCATATACTGTTCTTTGTCTTTGACTAGGAAGAGCTCTCTACAGAGATATGATTGTTGTTGATTATTGCTACTATCTCTGTCTCTCACAATTTAGCAGCAAAGTAGCAAAAGGTAACACGAAGAACATAATCACACTGATAAGTTCCGATAGACAACAAGAAAAAGGTACGTATATTGATCTTAATCTTCTTGCTCTTCACCATGCAAGAGCTATGATTCGCTATACAACTATAGTAGTTTGGATAACAAATTGTAAAAATAACATTCTTTTCGTGCGTATGACTTTACAAATACTATACATAGAAATGGATACAGAAGAAACATTTCTTAAGTACAACCAAATGCAAAATGATCACCTCACAAGAATCATTTGCATCTACTATTCAAGTTGTTACTTTACGTATATTTCAGTACTTCTGGCTTATTTTTTCTAAAAAAAAGCATAAAGAGTATCGCCACAACGTAGAGACTACTAAAAAAAGTAAAATGATTCCTTACAGTCTCTTTTTGAATACATCCCATCTCCATTATGCAGTACCATAGCATACAGATGCAATGCTTATCATAGGGGAAATGGTAGCCCTCTTTAGTCGTAATTGTTAAACCGATTTACATGCTTCATAGTACATAGACTTGTACAAAGGTCATCTCACATACGGATATTGTGGTGTTATATGCTTTCTACGTTATGATCAATTTTTTATTTTTTTTAAATAATAAAATAGCTTGTGGACTCTTGTATAGCATAAATTTGCTCAAGAAGTTACGTGAACCGTACTTTATCTATTTATAGAAACGAAGGTTGGTGTGGCATGGATTTGTCCCAAACTTCATGTACTGGTCCAAGCTACTTATTTGTTTGCAAATTGCTACATTTCTTATACAGCTTACTGTTTAATGCATAATATTGTATCTATATTTAAGATATGGACCAAAACCATCAAACTGATCAGCATGGCATTCGCTCTGATACGGTATCAATATGGTTTTGCCTATCGCTATAAAAAAATTTGCAGTAAGAGAAGATTGGACTATAAAATTTTATTTACACTGCAAGCTGATTAGTTAAGTTAAAATATACTTTGTACATGGATAACAATTGACAATCAGCGTTGACACATGTATTCCTCACTATGCTAACTTGTGTGGCTTTGTGTGGTGGGATGGTGACAGGTACCAGCTGGATTTCT
Organism: Diphasiastrum complanatum; assembly: GCA_029204225.1. Taxonomy (NCBI): domain Eukaryota; kingdom Viridiplantae; phylum Streptophyta; class Lycopodiopsida; order Lycopodiales; family Lycopodiaceae; genus Diphasiastrum; species Diphasiastrum complanatum. The sequence continues at coordinate 42,944,236 of CM055100.1, read as the reverse complement.
TGAAATATGTTTTGCTTTATGGTGCTTTATTAGTACTGTATACTTTTCAGCTGTCTCTTTCCTTGTTGGGTTATGAATAAAGGATTTGAAAAGGTTTTGGTCTTGACTTGTCAAGAGGAGTTTTGATCTGTTTATCTCTCTCTCTCTCTCTCTCTCTCTCTCTCTCTCTCTCTCTCTCTCTCTCTCTCTCTCTCTCTCTCTCTCTCTCACACACACACACACACACACACACACACACACACACACACACACACACACACACACACACACACACACACACGCACGCACGCACACACACATAAAAAATATAACAAGATTCAATACCAACAACTAGCAAATCCAAACAATATCAAAATCCAAATAAATAATGAGAGATGAAGCAAGAAAGAAGAGCAAGGACATCCAATTTCAATTTGATACAGGTTCCACCTGCTTTATTGAAATGGACATGTAAATGAATCACAAAGTATGACTATATATAGTGGATTTAAGGGCTTTGGCCTCAAATCCTATTGGCCAAATTTCACCTCCCTTAAAATTTGAAATTTGGGGAGAACCCATTTTTATTCACTAACTTGACTATTAGGCCTTGCGACATTTAATTCTTGCAAAAAGGCCTAAAGTTCTTTTATTAAGTTCTAATTGTTCAAATAACTATGTGATCATTGGGTTGGACTTACACATGCAGGGTGCTCTCACTTATCAACTAAGGTTAGGGTTGCCTTGGTATCTACAAACCCTCCAACGGTACCCCCCACCAAAATTGGTGGCGGTGACACCTTGTGAGTTTCTTTATTTTGGGCTTTGATTAGCCTAACGTTGAACTTTTATTAAATGGCATTGGACTTTTTCCATGAATTCTAGACGTAGCTCGTTGAAATCTCATGCATGTGGATAAAAGCACGTATTGGCCCTGGACAACCAATTTGAAGTCGTCCATGTAATAAATTTTCTCTCCCAAGATCCACCCAACATCACCGCACGATAGTACAATATGGCTAATGGTAGTTGATCAGGGACTTTGTTTGATGCCATTGGAAGATTTGGATCAAAACATAATGCAGACAAACAATCATCCCATTTCGTAGGTATTGAAGCCAAAGTAGCTAAATATTTAGCAAAAATGGTTTACTGTCTAATTGTGGGATCTGGGAAAAAGAGATATTCTTGGGCGTAAGCTTGGCGCTCTATGGAAGTTCGCTAATATATTCCAAATAAATGCTTGATGGATGATTGGCCAATTTGGTGTATGGATGGTAATTTTATCCAAGAGACACTAGAATCTTTCCATCCATTTCGTCGTGGCATAGGCACATAGTAGGGATCAATCTGTAGCTACCAAGGACTTGCCACGTAACTCATTATGGAATCTGGAGTTTTCTCAAAAACTGATTTTCTCCATGGGGGTTGCTCGCCCAATGTTGACAACTTATTTAATTCCTTTCCTGTTTCAATTTCGGAAGTCTTGCATTTGATGACCCAGCCACCTCGCAATGATTCATGAGGATGTTGACATAGGAAGTTATAAATTTCTTCCTCCAGGCTGACTGGTTGATGAAAAATCTGAGTGGACATTTCACTTCTTGTTGAGGTCCTTGCTTCTGAAGCTGGTATGTCATGAACCTAAGCTGCTTATGATGGATCAATGTGCATCAATCCAATGTCTGAATCATCCTGCCCTTGATCTTGCGGCGACAATGAAAATGTAGCCATGATCGGCATGTGGATTTGAGGAGTTGTATGTAGTATCATGGTCGTAGACTATTCATATCCTTTTATTATTTCTTTTGTCTTATTTAACTCCGTGGTGGCCTTTACTTCTGATCCGTTGAACCTGGCCTGGAAACTTGATAAAGCTTGTTTGTAGGTCTCGACTTTTTGAAGCAGGTATGTGATCTCATTCTGAGAGACATGACACTCTGCTACAGGTGTGTGAAGCAAATTATTTCGCTCTTTCACAACAACATTAATTCCTTTAATATACGCTCTTTCTCCAATTGTGCCATATCCAGTTGGCATTGCAAAAGAGGAATCTGTTGCCTGGTATCTTGGACGACTTTATATTGACTTGGTCCTATGTGTTGATTAAAGCTTCTTGAAGTTTTGCCACATAGTCTTCTAGGGCCTCCTCATACTGCTTGGCCTTCTTGAGGTCGACCTCGGATTTTGCTTCGTGTTGTTTTGCTATCTGGAGCTCCCGTTTAATTTGAATCAGCTTCTGGCGTATCTCTATCATATTCTTAATCATTCATCCTAGGTGGTAGGTGTGAATTGTGTATTTTTCAAACATGTGAGGACTTCCCAAACAATGTGAATGATCTCCTAATATGTATGTGATTGCACACGAATCAAGCTATATTCAAATACAAGCATACTAGCTCAAAGAACTAAGGCAAGAGCACACTCACATGCATCTAACATCTACCATTCATCACACATAATGAAAAGACACTTTTCATGAAAAAAAACTAAGTATATATTTGGCTTGCTCTTGGGTAGAGAGAGAATACAACATGGAGCTCTAAGGTAGAGAGGGAAAAACAATCTAAGTGTTGGAGCTTCTGATCTCTCAATCTTGCTACAAGACACTAACTATGGACTCACCCTCACTCCCACTCATAGTAGCTCAAGATCCAAGAGCATGTAAATAAAGCAATTTGACTGGACCTCCTACATGCCACCTCTTACAATGATCGGACCATTTTGGTGCACCTCACAATATGATTGACCCACATTGACATGTTGTATTAGCAAGGTGATGTTTCATTGCTCACTTTTCCATGCTGCTCCTACGTTGAGCCATTTGATTCTTCAAATGCGGCAGAAAAGAGTGGCTCAAAATGGACTATTGGTTCAATCTGAGTTAATTTTTCCACTAATACTTCTTTTGCTTTCAGCACCAGCTTAAGAAATTCTCCCAACGTAATATCCATCTTGCTTGATAGAATACTCACGGACATTTATGTTTGCGGCGCTTCAGGTTATGTCGTTTTGAAGGAGTTTTCATGGTGGTGATGTCGGAAAAATAGGATAGATAATGTAATGCAGAAACTTCCTACTTTCAATGCATGACTACGCCTATAAAAAATTAAACAAAGCAGTAGTGATGAAAATCATGTTCAACCTTTAGCAACTAACTTTGAAATTGCTAGATACTAAGTGATTACGTAGCCAAACATAAAGTATTGAATTCTTAGACAATTTCTATCAGAGGTACAAAAGCAATATAGAGATGCATGCATTCTGATATATACAAATGCAATAAGAAGATAATATTGATCTAGAAAAACAAAATCAGATGCTAATGAGTGCAAAACAATAGCAGATAGAAACCGCTCTCTCTAAGTTGTCCCTGAGTAGCTAAGAATAAGTCTGATAATAAGTAGCTCTGTTGATAAGTAGTAGCGCAATAGCAACTCAAATAAATCTCTAAGAGACTGAGCCAAAATGCTCAAGAGAGTTCAAGCTTGAAAGCTTGATAGAGAGCTAACAACAATACTTTCTGATTGTGAATGATCTGCTTGATAAGAGCACATGAAGTGTCGTGTAATAACACTCAACTCCTTCACAATTCACAATGTTGATTCGTTGCTTCCGAACTTGAAATGAGATGTATGAACAACTGATTTATACTAAGTAATCAGGTCATCAAATGCGATTGCCAGTTGGCTGGTGTTCGCTGGCATTCATCCAATTCCTTCTCAAAAATTGATTGTTGCTAAGCGATGAAAATTGGCTGTAAACAGTCTGTCTGCATAAATGAACTAAAACTGTCTCTCTGCAAAAATGAACTAAAACTGCCACAAGCGACACTGTCACAAAAGACAACAGTGTCGGCTTTTTAAAAAGTGTCAGTGTCATAAAATCTCATTTTCCTAATATTCGGATAGCCCCACAATTTGCCAGAGTCATTTCCTTAACATTTGAGGCGCTTTGAAAAACTGCGAAACTCACAATTCTTGACAGACGAAAAATGCGAAAAAGACGACACTGCATTTTTACACATATTTTTGCAAACCCTGTAAAAGACTTGTAAATCTGCAGACTGTTAAAAACGTAGGAAAATCTGCAGAACTGGATAAACAATGGATGAGGATTAAAACCGATTAGTCGATTAGTAAGAAGGAGAATAATCCAACACTCAGTCTTAATCTGAATCCTTGAATGCCTTGACTTTCAAACTTAGTTCTACACAGAATACTCTGTGTGCTTCCAAACTTGATTCTTTGGTAAAAATATCTGCTATCATATCTTGCATTCTATGATACTGCAATCTGGCCTCTTCGTTGAGAACTTTGCTTTTGACGAAATGATACTTCAGCTCAATGTGCTTACTCCTAGAATGAAATCTAGGGTTGCCTGATAAAGCAATGGCACTTTGATTAGCACTCGGCCACCTATTGCACAAGAAATTGGCACACAACAAAGCTTTTAATGTTGTATACTCTCTCTTGATCCCATGCTCATTACACAAAGGCCTTGAATTTGGTAGATATGTACTCACCACCATTGTCACTCCTTAAGCACTTGATCCTTGTGGAAAATTGGTTCTCCCTTGCATTCTTGAACTTGATAAAGACATCATACACTTCATCCTTGTTCTTTAGTAGATGGATCCAACAAAATCTACTAAAATCATTAATGAAAGTTACATACATCTTAGCTCCACTATTGCTAATTGTAGTAAATCCATGAATATCTGAATCTACAAGTTGAAAAGGCTTTGTAGATCTAGTATAAGGTAGTCTATGTGACTTAGACAAAGCATAAGACTCACAAACATGATTGATGCCACTTAAGGAACTTGGAAGACCTATCACAACCTTCTTTCTTGCCATTACCTCCAATGACTTGAAGTTTTGGTGTCCCATCCATTTATGCCAAACCTCTTAAATAGGTATTTGCTCTCTTTCCAGACATCCAACTTGGTTAGCAGTAACACAAGCAACTAGTTTGAACAACTTCCCTTGTCTTTTACCTTTTCCAATCAAGACATCCTTCCTTTTGGTCATACAAGCATCTCCATCAAACTCAACCTTGAGGCCTTTAATTTGCATTTGACTCACACAAAGCAAATTCTTGGTAATAGATGGAATAAACAAGACATCCTCCAAATGAACATTCCTATTTGTAGAGAGAGAGAGAAATAGGAATTGTGCCAATCCTTTTGATTACACACTCACCATCATTTCCTCTCGTCATCTCCATATGCCAACAAAGAAGTGAAGTACTCTTTGTAAAAATAATGTGTGAACTTGCTCCATTATCAATCTACCAAGAATCTAGATCTCCATCATTAACAAGCATACATGAAGACATCACAAAAGCATCATAATTTGCATCTTGGACATCCAAACCATACTCATCAAGAGTAAGATTACCTGAGCATGGGATCTAGAGGGAGTACACAACTCCACAGACACCACAACAAAATGGAGTGCCCGAGAGGAAGAATAGAACTTTATGTGAACGTGCCAAAGCCATGAGGTTAGGTGTAAATCTTCCAAAATCATTTTCGGATCAAGCTTTGTTGTGTGCTAACTTTCTATGCAATAGGTGGACGAGTTCTAGGATGAGTGCTATATTGGATGGAAGAACACCTTTTGAGATGTTATTCAAGAGGAGGCCGAGTGTCAAATTTCTTAAATCTTTTGAATGTACTTGCTATGTCAATATAACTTCTTATGATAGGACAAAGGAGGATCCATCTTCAAGGAAAGGTATATTTGTTGGATATAGTGAGGTGAGTAAAGCCTACAAGGTTTGTTGAAATCCAAAAGTTTCACACATGTGGAATGCCAATTCCAATTGTGAATGAACTTTATTAAGCTTTGTGTTTAGCACATAACCTGATTCTCGATTGAGTATCAAGATCTAGTTCAAGAATTTATGACTAAACCACAATCTAGCATGCTAGTAATCAAAGAATAGTTACTTTCATAAAGAACGATGAAAGTACAAAGAAATTAATACATTAGCATAGCCTCCTCCACAAGTTAGAGAGAGAGAGTGCAAAATTTAAGTATACAAGGTTAAAGATCCAAATTCACAAGAAGTAGCTTCAATGCTTGGTTCATAAAAAATTGTGAGATCAGAATCCTCATACATTTATGGTGGATGGAATAGCTCGAGGTAGAGCTAGCATTCATCTACTTTGTTCCACATCTTAAAGTGCAAACTAACAAACTAGTGACATATGTCACTTTACATGCATATCTATGTACCTACTTTTACCATGTGGTAGTTTCTAAACTAGAATTGTCCAAATCACTGTGCATGTGTCTGTTACACTTTGTGCATGCTTTGCATGTCACTTTGGAACACTTGCAACCTTTGCATGTGATATGACTCATGTTTCTACAAGCCTATTATTGACATTTCTATGCCAAACTTCTATATGCATCTTGTACTTGACCAACTAGATCTCATATGACCATGTAGCTCGAGTTTCCTCTAGGCCAAATTTGGCATTTTTAATATGAAACATTACATACATGTAGAAGAGACTTTATCATAGCCAAAAGTCAAGATAGATGATTTTCCATTTTCAACACTCCTCTTGAAAATTAATCTATGTTGACATGAACATGGATCTCAGAATTAATCCAAGATTGTCTCTATGCTTGATGAAAGAATTCTTGCTCAAAGGTTTGGTAAGCAAATATGTAATACTTGATGATGTGTCGATTTGGCCATGTAGCTCATATGACCATGTAGCTCGAGTTTCCTCTAGGCCAAATTTGGCATTTTCAATATGAAACATTACATACATGTAGAAAAAACTTTATCATAGCCAAAAGTCAAGATAGATGATTTTCTATTTTCAACAATCCTCCTGAAAATTAATCTATGTTGACATGAACATGAATCTCGGAATTAATCCAAGATTGTCTCTATGCTTGATGATAGAATTCTTGCTCAAAGGTTTTGTAAGCAAATCTACAGTACATGATGATGTGCTCCAAATAGATTTCCCCTCCAATGAGTTTCTCTCTCACGACATGATGTGCAACTTCGATGTGTTTGCTCCTTGCATGGAATATTGGGTTGTTGGCAAGGGCTTGTGCTGAAATATTATCACACATGATCAATGGTATATCATCTTCTTTGATAGCCTTTAGCTCCAAAAGCAACCTCTTGATCCAAAGTACTTCCTTTGTTGTAGTAGTAAGTGCTTTGTATTTAGCTTCACAAGATGAAAGAGATATGGTATCTTGCTTTTGGAAAGCCAAGTTATTAGATTTTCTCCAAGATAAATCATATGAGCACTTGTAGATTTCTGATCCATTTTATCACTTGCAAAATTCGAGTTAGAACAATTCTCCTATCGAACATGTTTCATTGCTGATTAGTGTATCCGACTTATCGGCCAGACCGATCTATCGATCTGTGCACCTAATTAAGTTAGTCAAAAAAGCATAGTCTGTTGCATCAGATAAACCGACCCAGAGAAACTTACAAATGTCTTAGCACAATCTAAATGTAGTCCGACAATATGTCCTCTTGTCACTCATTCAAAAGGGCTAAAGTCATGTTTTGGTGGTACAACATGGACTGTCAAGGACATTGTCTTTTTTGGATACAAATGCACTCAAAAAAAAAATATTGTTTAACATTCTAAACTGGGTCCACTATAGATATGAAGAGACTATGACTGTTTGTAACATATTTGTAGGTGTGTAATTGTAATAATTACTTCTATTGTGGGACAACAGGCTGTCGGCTTCTGTCTCTCTCTCTCTCTCTCTCTCTCTCTCTCTCTCTCTCTCTCTCTCTCTCTCTCTCTCTCTCTCTCTCTCTCTCTCTCTCTCTCTCTCTCTCTCTCTCTCTCTCTCTCTCTCTCTCTCTCTCTCTCTCTCTCTCTCTCTCTCTCTCTCTCTCTCTCTCTCTCCTCGCGTTTGAAAGATCTCCCGCTATAGCTCTCTCTCTCTGATCACATTCGCAAGATCTCTCAATACTGGTCTAATATACCTCTTTCTTACTGATCGTCCTCTTTCTGATCGCGTTGTGGATGATCTAGGTTTTTCTTGCTGATCGTGATCTGTTTGATTGAGCTCTTTGTCTAATCGATTTGTCTGTGCGCAAAATAGCAGACGATTCTAGAATGGATAGTTTTCAGGACAATAATACATATTTCACAGATTTAATTCCAGATATTCTAGCAGTTTTGCCTACAATGCATGAGACGTACGCAAGTGATCCCAGCATGGAACCTCGTCACTGTGTCGACAAAGTTGCAATGAGGGACTATTAGGCTGGTAAGAGACGGGAACAGAGATTGAAGGAAAAAAAAATTAGGAGGCCTGGAGATCAACCTTTAGTAGATGATGTCAAAACAAGAAAATGAATTTGTTTAGCTACGACAAAGGGAGATATTCCAGGAACCCTCAATCAAATTAAGGTGCCCCACTTGGCAAATGAACTGTTCGTGGATAGATCTTCACTTGTGATGGTACTAAATAAAGCTGATGGCACAACAAATCTCCCTCATTCGAGAATTGCAGGTGCTTTGGGTGTTCATCGCAGAATATTGCTACAACTAGTTTTGTTTTAACATTAAGGACAATGAGGAGGCTTTGCCCTTGAGTGCTTGCCAGAGACAATTGCCTAGAGGTAGCATAATCACGGCCTGGGTCAAGGAATTGGTGTATGCCTTTTGGAGCTTAGAAACTCGAGTGTCTCCCAACAAAAAAGACATATGCTGACAGAGGATTGGAAGAAAGAGTGTTGTCAGACATCCAATACATCTTCTTGACGACACTCAGGTCCTTTTTTTTTTGGATTTCCGTTTTCTTGGTAATGCTGATCTGTTGCACTGTTGAAACTGATCTTTGATACTCATGTTCTTTGGTTCTTGCAAATACACACTCCACCTCTTGCTGTTTGAAATTATTTTGTAGTTTTTACTCAACTGATATTTTGCTCTTTTGGACTTTTGGAACTATTGGTACTTGTAGAAGCTTATAAATAACTATTTATTTTCTATTTGGTACTTATGAAAACTTGCGTAAGATATATTTTTGGTACTTTTGGTACTCTATATTTTTTTCAAATAATTTTTCTTTTTGTTGTTTGGACCTCATGGAACATTTTGTGCTTCTAGTGTGTAGAAAGTACTGTTGTTTGTTGCCCTTTGGTGCTTTTGATAGTTTTGGGAGTTTTTGAACATTTTTTCAATTTGTTGTTTGCAACATTTTGGTACTTTTCGATCTACTAGCATTTAGCTGTTTGGTGCTTTTTTAATATTTTGGAACTTTTGGATATTGAATGTTTGTGTTGGTACTATTGGAACTTATCGTGTAAAAATTGTGATAATACAAGCTACCAAAATAGGTGCTTAAATACCTTGTGGCTCATTTTCATTCTAAAATCATCCAAATTGGTCTACTGAGACTATAGTGTGTACCATTTTTAGTATTTGATCTATAGCATTTGGTTTTATTTTTTTAGATTTTGTCATAGTTGCGGTTTGCACATGTCCCGATTCAGTCTTTTTGGTACTGCTTTAGTGTTGTTACACCAATTGGTAGTATTACTCCAGTAGTCAGGTACTAATTTTAAAAATTTTGTACTATTTTTGTGTTGGTAAAACTCTTGAATACAAAAGAATGGTACTACAATAACTTATCGTGTACATGATTCTGATCCTCCTGACTACATAATTAGGTTCTTTTATAGTAAGTGTCTCATTTTTTATCTTCTTATGTAGATGATGCTATGCAAGTGGATATTGGTTCTCATGGTTTTCATGCTGAAAAAGGAAGTAATGGATCTGAAAGAAAAAGTTTGTTCAATGACTTGATGGTCAAGAGAAAGATCAAGAGGTTGGTCTCAAAGGGCTTCAACAACACAAAAGGAAAGGTGGCAATTTGGAGCTAGTCAAGAGCATCAAAGGAGGGCCATTAGGCAAAGATGTTCTGGATTTGTTTTGTAGGAGTCTCTAAACTCAAGTAAGGTCAAAGGAGCAGCAAGGAAGTGTTGTTCAAGCTTACTTTACTTGTTCTATCTCATGTTTGAGCTATTTCATGTGAATGTGTGCAAATTGTCAAAAGTAGCTACATTGTCTTGCAATATCTTGTTGTTGGAGTTGTACTAGCATTCTTGGCTAGTTTTGCTAATGGAAGTGGAGCTTTTGAAGGTTCATTATGTCATTCATTCATGGACAGGTCATCAAGTGTTGATGATATCTTGTGGCAATATGGCAATGGAGGCTCATTCATGGAGTTTAAGATGGAGACATATCAAGAAAGGACAAAATTGGAGGAGACAAGCAAGCAAATGGTCATCACTCACATTTATTGTTTGGTAGCTATAATTTTCCAGAGAGTTTAAAGTTTGAAACATGGAGGAATCATTTCATTCACATTCTATTTGGTTCTTCATGTTCTACTTATATCTTGATGTGTAAAATTGATGTAAGAAATAGTGAAGCATCCAATTTGGACACTATTTTCTATATCAATTATGAAAGATTTAGAACCTTAGAAAGGAGATCTATAATTAGGATGGAGATCATTCTAAAGTTGGATCAAAGTAGTATGATTAAAACTATGCCAAAAATAGCTGAAGAGGGAGTGTGAGAGATTTCAACAAGTTTAGTCATATTTTGGTAAATTGTCAATTAAGGCCAAAACTCATTTTAAACTTAGAGATAAACTTTTTGAAGTTATATTAGTTTAAAATACATTCAATAAACACTTTCTCAAAGTTTGAAAAAGTTGGTAGTCGAGTTTGAGAGAGATTCAAATTTGAACTTTGGGTACATTGAATCTAATCCCAAAATAGTAGGGTTTTTCATATTGGAGGAAAACCCAAGTGGCAAAGTAGGGTTTGGACCTGCTATATATTGTTGTAACTATCTTGCAATTCTATGTGTAGAATGCTCATATTTTGCTATTTTCGGTTCCACACTGTGTTTGCATCTCATTTTGTATGTAGATGCTGATTTTTCTACATTGGCAGGATCATTGGTTTGCTCTTTTTTGTAACCAAAGATCAAGGACATGGATTTCGATCTTGAATTATCTGAAATCCTTCACAAAAAATAACCGCAGAAGCAAAAGGTAAATATCAGACATTACCAAAAACTACCCTCACGATTTTGAAGGAGCATATAAACAATACCAATTATTTGTACATAGTACCAAAATAGAGGCAATAGGTACCAAACATTAAGAATTGATATCCAAAATAGTTTGAAATAGTTCCATCTTGGTGCTAAAATAGTACCAAAATGTACTAAAATTTAGGCAATTGGTAATAACAACACGAAATAACTAGTAGAAAGTACCACAAAAGTATTGATAATTTATTTTGCCGATATTGCTGAATACATGGTTGTTAGTTAATTGAGCTCATTTGTACCACCAAAACATGCTTTTAGCCCCTAGCATTAATATGGACTAGATTCAAATGTCTCCACATTCAAACTTGAATCTCTAAAACTCGTGTACTACACTTTTTCACACTTTCAAAAAGTGTTTATTCAAATGACTTTAGACTAATATAACTTAGAAAAGTCAAACTCCAAGTCTAATATGAAAATTGGCCTCAATTGCCAAATATACAAATATGACCAAAATAGCAAAACTAGTTGAAATTTCTCACAAGAACATCACTTGGTGTATTGTCAAAGTCTATGCTAAAACTAATTGAAGAGGGAGTGTGAGAAATTGTCAACTAGTTTGATCTAGTTTGGTTTTGTTTAATATGCATTTCATGCTTAGAGATAAATTTTATGAAGTTATTTTTAGCCTAAGTTCATTTGAATTACCACTTTTAGAAAGTGTTGGACATGTAGAAGGTCAAGTTTGGGAGATTCAAATTTGAATAGTTTGTTCATTGAATCTCATCTACATTGTGAGTAGGGTTTGAGATCTAGAAGTTTCCTATTGTTGATAAGATTGGAGAACCACATCCAAATCGGGTATAAGCCTGTTATAAATACCCTACAAGCGTGTGAGGAGATACATTCTCTCTCTCTCTCTCTCTCTCTCTCTCTCTCTCTCTCTCTCTCTCTCTCTCTCTCTCTCTCTCTCTCTCTCTCTCTCTCTCTCTCTCTCTCTCTCTCTCTCTCTCTCTCTCTCTCTCTCTCTCTCTCTCTCTCTCTCTCTCTCTCTCTCTCTCTCTCTCTCTCTCATTCATGCTTATACATGAGATCTCTTTGAGGTTTTAGTGTTGCCATCTTGAATTTTGTGTGTAGAATGCAATTGTTTGATGTTTGTTGGATTCGCATGTGTGAAATACAATAGCTTATTGCTTGTACAAAAACAACAGTAATTTATCATTCATATTTGATTTTGTCAAGATCTATTAGAATTTATAGTTTATGGCTTCTATGCATTATTAGAGCTAGACTTCTACATTGTCAATGGTGCTAGATGTGTTAACTTAAGTAATCAAAGACCTTAGAGATTGATTAAAACTTAATGATCTGATTATTCTTCACAAACTTACTAGATGTCCATCCTTAAATACTTTTCTATTTTATTTGTAATCTCTATCTCCTCTTTTTGAGAAAACCTATAAGGTTGTCTAGAGATAGGTTGACTAACAATAATAAGTCTATTTTGTTGTCTACTGATCTATAAGGTGGTAAACCATTTGGTGATGCAGTTGGAAAGACATCTTAAAAATTGATCTGATTTTTTATTGTTTGTTTCTAATCTAAAGCTACTATGTTTGGAATTGCAAAGAATTCAAAACTGTTTAGATACATTTCAAAAACTTCCATTATAGATATTGCAAATATAGAAAAAGCTTCATATTGCGAATCATCAAATGCCTCAATTATATTAAATATAAAAATCATGTTTGATGGATGAAAAGAATTACTTTCAAAAAATGTAACTACTTTATCACCCTCCTTGAAAGTGAGAACATGCTTCTCAAAATCAATTGTAAGGCAAGGTGATTTAGTACATAATCATTCATAGCCAATCCATACATGCCAAGTTCAAAACATGAACATTAACTAATTCTCTGTGATCTTGAATCATAATTGGGAAATTCAGCACTTAACATCCCAAGTCTCCAACTCGACTCCTAAATCTAGATGAATTTTGTATATGTGGTTGCTAGCTTCAGTTGTCGAGTTGCATTTCTACGCAAGATGAGAATCAATCAAGTTATGAGTTGAACCACTATCCAACAAATTATTACTTCTTGATTGAATGACTATGAATTTTAATGAAATAAATCATGAGTCAAGAAAGAAGAAGCACTAAAAAACCATTCACACTCACAATTATCCAAGTTAATTTTCAAATTTTTACTTTTCCTTCAAGGATCTTGATTGTTTATGTCACACAAATTTCTTTCTTTCCGATAAAATCTCACCACATGCCCAAGCTTGTTGCAAACATAGCAAAAATTTGTTTTTTAGCCTTAATCTAAATAATAAGTTTCTTCTTTTCTTCTTTACTGGTTTCGATGCCAATTCTTCCAATTTGTCAAATATTTCAAAGCTCGGTCTAGACCTTTCTTCTTCTCCTTCTTGGTTTTAGAGGTAGATGAAATTTGTTGAAATTGCTTGCCACAACCACGGAATCATATGCTTTCACAATTCGACAAACATCCTTGAGGTTCCAAAGAATATTTCTTCTACAGTCATTCTAATAATCGATAGAGAAACTTAGGACAAACTTCCATAATGAATTTTAGATCAAATGATGGAACTCAATTTTAGATATCCATAAATTCTTGGATATAAGAGTCCAACCCCTTATTATCCATTCTGGAATTCATGAATTGTTGATAATAGTCCGTGAATGCTTTTTGAAAACACAAACACATCCCAAGTGGTGGGTTTGACCATTAGATCTTGCCACCAAGATGAAGATGTGCCACAAAGAAACAAAATCGCACTCTCAATTTTTTTCTCCTCATGCGAGAAGAGGAGAACCTTCTATCGGTAGGTCATACAAACTTCGGGTTAACAGTCTTCAAGGGAATGGAATTACCAACGAATTGGTGGTAGGAATAGATTTGGAGGGACGGTTTGGTAACAATAAGGAAACATGATGAAGGGTTGGTGGGAGGGTGAAGGAAATGATAGTTCTACAGTTGCAGCCTTGTGTTGAATTTCACACGTGTGGACTGTCCACTACATGTACTTGTGATCTCCTAAGGTGTGTAGATGCACCAAGATCAAGACTAGATTGAGATTCAAGATCAATCTTGAATCCTATGGCAAAAACACACTACTACATGCATTCAATCACTTCCAACTCTCACTCACATGTGTGAGAAGTATTCAAAACATAATCTAAGTAAAAACAAGCTGCTCTCTTCGGGTAGAGAGAGAAAATGCATCATGAGCTCTCGGGTAGAGAGAGAAAGCTAGAAATCCAATAACTCACAAAATCCATGAAATCACCAAATCAATTAGCTTCAAAATGAGGAGTACAATGATACTAGTAGGTCCACGAGATACCACTATGCTTAACTATGATTGGACCATATTTTGTCACCTCTTGATCCTATTGGATCATTGATCCATGCACCTCTTAATCCTATTGGACTATATTCAAGCACACCTCAATTTCCTATTGGACCTCACAAGGTTCCACCTCTAAATCCTATTGGACCTCTTGGAATTCATCAAACAAAAAATTTACACTTGTCTACACTCTAATTGGCAAGTGTTTAGCCTCTTACTCTATTTTGGCTCAATAGTGGCATTACAAGTGGAAATGCATAATTTGCCATCTATGCCAAATTTATTCCTATCAACATCCTACACCTAGATGCTTGATGTAAAAAACATAAGACCCCTATATCTAACATAGATAATCTTTTTCAATTCTTCACACCTTGGACCCTTGCAATGTCGAGCTTTGACCACCACGCGCTGGATGAAGAGCTTGTTTTATTTTGTAGGTTCACGGTTGTCTTCATCTTTTCTTTTTCTGCAGCTCTTTTTTCCTTTGATCCATTATTTTTGGATCTCTTCGAGGGGATTCAACTATCATTGCTCCAGAGAGTTTCTTTTGATCAAGATCGATCTGACTCAACTGTTGCCTAGGTTTTGTCCTTTCCTCCTCAGCTTCTTTGCTAATTTATTATGTCTTCTAGCTGCTTTGCCTGCAATGATCTTTTAGCCACTTCAGTAAGACTATAAAAAACTGGGGATTTCTTAGATGAACAGTGAACTAATGATAAAACAGATGGAAGGAATGGTGGTGGTGGTGGTGACAATGGTAGATGATGTGGGCGATAGGCATGAGAATAGATGCAGATGTTGTGACAAGAGGGCTAGTTGAAAAAGGAATGGTGGTTGTTGATCTTGTTGATGGTGCTGCTGGCAATGTGGCAGCTCCAGTGGATACAAGCAGATCCACTCTCGCCCCCCCCCCCCCAAAAAAAAAATAAAAAATTAAATGGTGGGGATGTTGTTGCTGGTAACTATTCATGCTCTTTGCTGTAGTTGACTCGAAGATTAATATGGCAATGTGGCAATGAGATGCAGGAATTAGCTTTGACGTGATATGTGCTTCGCAAATTTTCAGTATGCTCAAAGATCGTAAACTCTGTGCAAGGTGATCTGAAGATGGATAGATGAATGGAAATGTGTTCTTGATATGCTCTATGGAAGACTCTCATGCAGTAGCTATTTCTCACATCAAAATCAATCACACACTAGGAATGAAGAGAAACAAGGAAATAAATGAACTGTACAGTGAGAACTATATAACACTTGTCGAACAAAACTTGCATTCATCAACATTGAAATTCACCTTGACAATTGCAATGTCCCATTTTTTTTGTAGAGTAATGAGACTTACTCTGATATGCCTTGTCAAAAACAAGGCAAGGCTGGTGACACTAAAATCTACCATCATTGACAGCATATACTGTAGGATATGGCTTGAAATACATAGAAGGAGAAGGTACTATTCCCATTAGTATCCTTCAGATCATGAGATTCATAAATGAACCTCTGTTTAGAAATTTGATTTCTCAAATTTGGTTCATGATATGCAATTAGTGGAAATCTCATCAGAATGTGGAAAGACATATAGATTTGAGGTTGCATAAGTGTAGTGAAAATGTCAATCCGATGGGGAGGGTGCTCTTTTTTGAGAATAATAGCAGATGACGGAATATCGGTTTTCTATACGTCTTGCAATAACTCATTTCATATAATGTCTATGTCCGATTTTGATCGGGTGAATGTCGTGGTGATGTAGAAGTTTTCAAGGAACTTCTCGATTGAGCAGCAGGTTTAACTATTGGTTGCTATGGTGCTCATGCAGTGTTGTCGTGAGGATCCTACCATGATTCATAACTGACATGGTGGACAGGTAGGATCTTACTTGGTTGTTTCGGATAGGCTTTGAAACTATGTTTTCTAACACAGTCGGGACACTCAGTGTGGTACTTGGTCTTGACTGGACAATCAACCATGAAGTGGTCGGTTTTACCACAGATGAAACATCTGTTGTTCATTGGCCCTTGCGTAATGGCATAACCATCTTGTATGGAGAGTGGTTCTGGAATTTCAGGTGGGTATTCATGATAAGTCAAGGAATGTCTAGGTGGGTATTCATGATAAGTCAGTAGGATGCGTAGCCCAGCAATATGGGCACCATATTGGTTTTTGTCTATAAGGTAACTGTGTAGGGTTTGGCTGACTAGGCATACTGCGTTGGATAGACTTTAGGGTATTTTGAAACTCATTGGTGAGTTTCTCCATTTGTAGTTGATGTTGCTGATTAAGCAACTCCAACTGTGATTTCCAAAGCTGATCTCGAGTGTTCTCGATCGGCTTCGACTCATGGGCAGGAGCACAGAATGCTCTTCTTTCCCTAGACTCATCAACATCTGATCCTTTGTCTTCTTCCTTGATGGCATCAGACATAGCTAAATTTAGGCTCATATATTCATCATTGGATTTAAGCTCGCATCTTATCCATCTTGGAAGCCCATTTTTTATCTGCAAAACAGCTAAAGAACCCTCGCACAGCCAACCCTCGCACAAGAGAACCCTCACAGACTAGATCAGTGGAAAGATCTGCACCAGATCCAATTACTGTTAAAATCTCAGATCAATCAGTGCAAGGAGTAAAAAGTTATCAAGGAAAAACCACCGTACAAGCCCTAAATTTCACTTTCGACCAATCAAATTGGTCAGATTATGAACCAATCAAGAGTAAATTGGTTGTTTGATCAAATGAGTGTGAGCAAGAATGAGTTAATCACTCATTGATTTGAAAAATGTGTTTTTCCTTTTGGAGAGACAAATTGTAAGCTTCTTATGAGAATAAGTGAAACATCCTTGAAGGACACTTATATCCATAAGCAAGTATGTAGCCTCACGAAGTTCAAGATCGCTTGTAATTACAAGATTAGGAAAATCATGCTTACTTTTGATGGTTTGTGGACTAGTCATTTCAGCATGATAAATCTTGGTAATAGTAGCAAGTACATGTTTTGTGATCTTGATCAATGTGATTTTTGCAAGACATGGGGACATCAGATTTCCTTCAAAGAGAAGCATCGAGATCAAGGAGGAGCAAGTTTTAAGTTCATGCATCTTCACTCAACATGGAAGAAATCAAGTGCAAAGGTGCAAGGAAGAATCAAGACTTTTAAATTCATCTTCGAGGAGATCAAGATTAAAGAAGCTCTATCTTGGATATGGTGATAGATCATGTTATCATTTTTAGGGGCTCATTAGTCATCTTCTAAACCTAAATATTATTCATTTTTGATGTTAAGATTAGGTCTTAGAATTGTATATAGACACATTATTGTTTCCAAGGCTAGATTTGAGGAGGAGTGTGAAAAATAGCCTATTTTGGCAAATCTAGCCATGTAGAACTTTGTAAATATTGTGTATACTTGGGTTCCACACATGGAAGGCCAAGATGCCACGTGGTAATCCACTCCTAATGTAGGTTAGGTCAAGTCAAGAGAGTTGGTCATGTCTATTTGGTGGTCATCCCTACCTTGTAGGACCTACACCTAAGTTTAAGGTGAAAATTTGACCAACTAGCTACCTACCAAGCATAACTCTAGGATCTAGGCTAGGGTTTCATTTTTGGGCAAGAAGGGTGAGTTAACTTTTGATTACATGCTGGAAATTCACCTGACTTCAAGAAGGAAGTCGAATTTGCTATGTAATCCAAGCTCCCATGAATATTTTTGGAGCTCATTGGCAATCTCAAGCTAGTTCACTATGTACATTGAGTTTTTGTGATCCAAATGAAACCAAATCAATTTCTACTTGTTTCTCAGCTTGAAGCCGTGCTACAGCCTGTAGTACACACTTGTGGGCTCGAATTTCAATGTTGATCAATCCTTTTGATTGTTAATGCTTGTTGTTTGTCAAATTGCCAATCTAGATCAACTTTTTGATGACTAGTTTTTTGATAGATTGTTAAGCAAGCATCCAATCACTCTTGTGGATATTTTGTAGATCCATTTATGGTCCTAAAGTACACAATATATAGCAAAAGAGAGTGATCAACTTTTTCGCTTTATGGATTTGCTTTTAGAAAGTTAGGAGAGGTTGGCTATCAATAGAGAAGCCTATGGACAACATATATCCAACCATTCCTTAAAAAAGAGAGGAAAAGAATGTTCTAGCCATAATTTGGTAGATGGTGAAATTTTCCAACAGTTAAGAGTCCTAAAGGAGATAGTCTCCTTCATGAAGGAATGACAAAGGTGTGCTAAAGAAGCCTAGAGTATAATGAACAAGAACTCAAGCATCATATGGGCATTGTTGGTAAAGATATGCATGTCAAAATTACTCTTATGAGCATTACCCTTGAGAAAATTCATGCAAGATTTGGAGCCCATTTCAAATTTGGGAAGAAATTTTGTTTTGAAAATTTCAAATTTATTTTTTAAATCAATAGCAATCAAAGATATCTTACCTTTCACTAAAAATGTAAGCATTATAATTAACCATTTCACATGCATTACTTGTAAAGCTTGATAAAAGGTTTTACTCACAATAATATGGGTAGTAGAATTAGTCAGTCATGCGCAAGGTGGGTCCAAGTCATGATTTGACATGTTAGAATTTGAAGGCAATTACAAAGTTGTGGTAAGTATAGAAACAAACACAATAAAGTTTTGCATCAGATTTGCTATTTCTTGGTCAATTGTGCTCGAGTGAGTGGGCGGATGCATGGGTAGTATATGAGTAAATCAAGGTGACTACAAAGATTTTGGGATTGTAGAAGCTGTACTCAAGAGGGCTGGATTTATTAGGTTTGATACTCATCTTCACCTACTCTACTTCATGTTGGATGGAAAGTTTGGAATCTATCTTTTGATTTATGATGGTGACATTGGTGGCATTGTTTTCACTAACATTTGTGAAAGATCGAGATCAAGCATTGATGAGATCTTGTTGGATCTAGATTATATGTTTGAGAAGGAGTATTTCCAGAGGGTCAAGTCTGAAGATATTCATATCTTTGATATCTTTGATGATCAAGAGAAAGGTAAGCAAGTGGAAGTGACACACTTTGCTTTACTCACATGTTCTGGAGAATCTTCTTGTGTAGATGATATTATGCAAGTGGATATTGGTTCTCATGGTTGTCATGCTAGAAAAGAAAGTAATGTATCTAAAAAACAAAGTTTGTTCAATGACTTTGATGGTCAAGTAAATGTGTGCAAATTGTCAAGATATGGACAAACTAGCTAAATTGTCTTGCAATATCTTATTGTTGGAGTTGTACTAGCATTCTTGGCTAGTTTTTCTAATGAAAATGAAGCTATTGAAGGTTCATTATGTCACTCATTCATGGCCAAGTCCTCAAGGCTTGATGGTTTCTTGTGGCAAGATGGAGATGGATGCTCATTCATGGACTTTTATGGTGGAGACATATCAAGAAAGGACAAAGTTGGAGGAGACAAGCAAGCAAATGCTCATCATCACATTTGTAATTTTCTAGAGAGTTCAGAGTTTGAAACATGGAGGAATCATTTCATTCACATTCTATTTGGTTCTTCATGTTCTAGTTACATCTTGATGTGTAAAATTGATGTAAGAAATAGTGAAGCATCCAATTTGGACACTATTCTCTATATCAATTATGGAAACTACTTTAGAAAATTAGAAAGGATATCTATACTTAGGATGGAGATCATTCTAAAGTTGGATCAAAGTCGTATGATTAAAACTATGCCAAAACTAGTTGAAGAGGGAGTGTGAGAGATTTCAACAAGTTTAGTCATATTTTGGTAAATTGTCAATTGAGGCCAAAACTCATTTTAGACTTAGAGATAACTTTTTTGAAGTTATATTAGTTTAAAATAAATTCAATAAAAACTTTTTGAAAGTGTGGGAAAGCTGGTAGTCGAGTTTGAGAGAGATACAAATTTGAACTTTGGGTACATCGAATCTAGTCCCAAAATAGTAGGGTTTTTCATATTGAAGGGGAACCCAACTGGCAAAGTAGGGTTTGGACCTGTTATATATTGTTGTAAATCATGGAAAAAAGGATATTCTCTCTTCTCTCTCTCATTTCATCATCATAAATGGTTCTCTTTGGGTTCTACTACTCATTGGTGCACTCTCATGATGTTATCTTGCAATTCTATGTGTAGAATGATCATTTATTGCTATTTTCGGTTCCACATGTGTGAAATATAGTAGGGTATTGTAATTGTACAAAAAAAAACTATATTTAATGTTCTGGCTCATTTTTTATCAGTGTCTCTTTTAGTTTGCATCTCATTTTATATGTAGATGCTAATTTTTCTACATTGGCAGGATTGTTCGATTTGCTCCTTTTTTAACCAAAAATCAGGGACATGGGAGATTTGGATCTAGAATGATCTGAAATCCCTCACAATCTCTACCAACAATCACTTTGTTTGTAGAAGAAATGTTAGCCTTGTAGGCTTTACTCACCTCACTATATCCAACAAAAATACCTTTCCTTGAAAATGGATCCTCCTTGGTCCTATCATCAAGAGTAATATTGACATAGCATGTGCC
The DNA here is from genome assembly GCA_029204225.1 of Diphasiastrum complanatum. NCBI lineage: Eukaryota > Viridiplantae > Streptophyta > Lycopodiopsida > Lycopodiales > Lycopodiaceae > Diphasiastrum > Diphasiastrum complanatum. The sequence goes on along the minus strand of CM055100.1, from coordinate 42,923,271 downwards.
TCCAAAAGTTCTATGATTTTCTAGATTTTTGGAATGCACTATCAACAATTTGTGTATTTCACTAGGATCTATGAAGTCTTTGAATATGCTTGAAGTAGATTTTTTGAAACACAAGGGAGTTTTTTTTACTTTGTGCTTGACTAGAAATGATCTTAAATGGAATATGAATGAAGATTGGTAGATCTTGCAAAGAGAGTTTTGACCATAAAAACTGAAAAATAAACCAAAGTAAATGTTTTTCTTGGAGACTTTTTATTAAGGGATTGATTGTTGATGTGAAATTTAACTTTGACTTAACATGTACATATTTTGTGTTGGAAAAGTGAAAAAAAAGTTGAGATCCTTTTATTTATTTTCACTCTTTTCATTTAATATGTGTGTTTAGTTGGCCATGTGATGGTGAAAATATTGTAGTCGACAAATCTGCACTATTTGTAGATGTTTGTAGCTTTAGGTTGATGTCTAATCTATGGCTTATAGTTGTAATATACATTATGTAGAGAATATGAAAATTTTGATTTTTGATTAAGGTGATGGGTCTTTGCCTTCTCAAGCCATTGTACAATAATAAGTGCATAAGTTTTTGTGACTTCATTATTAGAGAAACAAAGTGAGAGACTAGATTTTATGATCCAACATAACTTTGCATGGGGACCTATGTTGGAGAGAGAGAGAAAAGAGGAAGTTGAAAGGTGTCGTATGTTATGTGAAAAATCGCCTACATTGGCAAATCTAGCCATGTAGAATATTGTACATTTTGTCTATTGTTTGTTGGTTACTTGAATGGCCAAAGTGCCACTTGTACATACACACCTAAAGTAGGTTACCACGAGTCAAGAGGAGTGGTTGTGTCTATTTGGTAGTGATTCCTACTTTGTAGGATCTAGACCATAATTTATGATGAGATTTGTACCTACCATGCACCTACCAAGCATGACTCTTGGATCTAGGCTAGGGTTTTCACATCAGGGCAAGAAAGTGGAGTCTACTTCCTTATTACATGCTGGATTTTCACCTAACTTTGCAAAGGAAGTGTGTTTTACTATGTATTCCCATTCTCCATAGTGAGAAGATAGAAACTTTTTGGAGAAACTCGAGTTTCCTCTCATTGTATGGTGAGTACTCTTGATTTCCAATAAAACCCAGCTTTGGCACTTTGTAAACACTGTCTACAGGCCGTACTACAGCCTTATTTCCGCACGTGTGGAGTTGGATTATACTATTTGATCAATGCTTTGACTATCTCTACTTGTTTCCTATCAAACTGCTAAACTAGATCTTGTTTTCTTATGACTAGTTTCTGATAGATTGTTTAACAAGCATACAACCACCTTGTGGATCATTCAAAGATCCATTTATGGTCCTTAGTACTGTACTTTTCACATGTTAGAAACAAAAATTAGCTCAAAAAGGGGGTAAGACGAACACGAACGAGAAACGAACTCAAACAGAGCGTTCGTGCGCAGCGGAACGAGCTATACGACTCTCTCCGTAAGCATGACTACGCCTATCAGAATGAGCCGAACGTTGGTGATGGAAATCATGGTCATTCTTGATTACGCAGCCAAACATTAATAATGAAGCGCCAGAAGAATAATTTGTCGCAAATAGCAAGACAAATTATGTGTCACGAATGATTCGCGAAGAGCTAGACTGTGCTCGACTGATAATTAGTCGCGAAAGGTTCACGAAAGACAAGACTAAATGTAGTTAAAAATGAGCAACTAGAAAGATCAGACAGAATGAATAATAAGAATAGCAATACTAACACTGATCTGAACGCAGAACAAAGAACTGTTATCAGATTAAGTATAGCAAGTATACATGTCAATAATGCGGCAGAGCACAAGACAATAGCGGATGAAATCGCGTGCTCTATGAAGCTTATTCAATCTATAAAGGAACGAAACCTTTACTGATAATAAAGAATCAATGCGCAAGGCATCTACTACGTCTATCTCGCTGATAAGCTTCTGATGCTAATCTACATACACTCTCCTCTTCTCATCTTTTTCATCAGGAGTCAATCGTCCAACATTCTTAGCGTTATGCATTATACTGAAAAAATGGAATTCAGTATCTATATATATATACATAATGTTACAAGTGTGCAGATGAAGAAAGTACATGGTGGATGTGTTGTCTGTAGGAGATCGTGAGTGGCTACTCGTTGTCCAGTCTGTTAGCGTAGCTGCATGGGGTGAGCGTGAAAAGGGTGTGACATCATCCTTTGCTTTTCGTCTTTTCATCGCTTGTGAGAATTTACATGTTAATATGCAGACTACGCAACAACGCGAGTAAATATGTAGCCTGAATGGAAGCAAATTAAAAAATGGGATTTAGGAGAGTAGAGGAAATAATTCCAACAACCTATGTATTGCATTTTGCATAGACTATTTGGTGTTGGAAGCTATCTCAAAAATATTACTCTTTGTTGAAAATTTTAGTTTGTTGTTTAATGGAATATTAGATTTATTTTTGGTAAGTGCTTCTAGGTACTCCTAGCCTTTAGGAGGTATTAAGAGATTTTTTTGGGGAAGGCATTTGACAGTTTGTCTTTCATTTTAATAGACTTTGAATAAATTTTTTAAGGACAATCATAAATATAACATATTAGACTCTTAATTTTGAATTGTCATTTTCATATCTCTTTGATAAGCCTCACAAACTTCCATCGACCACTTAAACATATGTTCCTGAATTTAAGGCAAGGCTAATAAAGAAAAGATTCTTTCATGTCCTTGAAAAACTCAAATTCTTTTGAGAAAATAGATCTTTTACACACAAAAGTCAGAATTCCCTTCAACTAATATCTTATGGAATGATGGTTTGATGGCCACATGATTAATGATCACTTAAACTACATCATTGACAATCCTATTTACTTATATGCAACCAATTGTCAACAAGAGTAACAATTTGATTTTGCTAATTTTGACATATGATCTTATAGTTAGGATACAATAGCACAAAAAAATCTAGAGAAACCACATTTGGGAGCCACACTTTGATGAATTAGCACCATGTGGACTATGCCTTATTCAAACTATGAATTATTATAATCAAAATGTACATGCTAGATAATTTGTTCTTGATTTGAGCACTATATTATTTAGATTTTTAGGTAGTTCAAAAGATAAGTGTGTATAAATTATAATCAACTAGGATGGACCATTAAAAATGAGATACATGTGTAAATCAAAAGCTAGTGAGCAAGGTCACAAGCATTACGTTGAAATATAAAATTATCATTCACAAAGAGATGAGATCACCATTCCTACTAGGCATGATATTTCTTCATGTGCGTAATTCAAAATGATATAGATTTAAACCATTTGGGATTCAAGAAGAAAATTTGTAATATGTAGATAAGGAACTTCCATATCAAATCATGAACACAATCAAGTCACACAATACCTAGTGCCAATAAAAGTGTATAAGATAATAAACAAGCAACAAAAATAGGTAGTGTTAAGGTACTAAGCTAGTAGCTTAGTAGCAACTATTTTCATGTTCCATTCATTTAATTTCTCTTGTATTAATACTAAGAATTAAAACACTAAACATCTCAAGAGATCTTCAATAAACATTCAGCTATCACACACCTCTACCCATGACCACATGACATAACAACCTCCAGTTACTAGACAAGATTCAATTATCACAACATCTCAAGAGATCTTCAATAAACATTCAGCCATCACACACCTCTACCCATGACCACATGACATAACAACCTCCAGTTACTAGACAAAATTTTATAGTAAGATGATATTAACAAAATACTTCCCCCAGTCCCCAAGAAAGAAAAAAGAACAAGCCTCAGTAGAACAAAATCAGAATACTATAGTTTTAACTTAAAGCTAACAAGTCTTGCTACATCAAGTAATGAATTAAGAATTATTCAATATGCCATACGTATCTTTTAAACAAAATTTAATCTTAACAAATACAATTAATTGCATAGTCATATAAGGTTTGTAGGCCTTTTCCATCAAAATCATTGAGCAAAAAAAATTTCCATCATCTTTAACAACTTACTTTGAAGCTTTCATATTTGACACAAAATAATCATTCATTCTATTTACATAAACAATAGTAAGTACAACTAAAAACAATGCTTGATGTCCAAGACATATATAGAGAAAAAATAGCAAATGTGAAAAATTGTCAAAAATCTATCTTGGTTATTTTATGATTTTATGTTTGTGAGTATATTTCACATGTGTGGAGCATGTTCCCACATGTGTAAAATAGTTAGAAATAGTTTATAATGTTGACTTTAGGAGTATCATAAAGATTGCTAGTCAAGCATCTTGGTGTCACTAGGTGATAGGGCCGATTTTGGCTTTAGAAATAAAATGGTCAAGTACACATGTTTTGTCATGATTAGGCCAAAATTCAATTGTGATGTAGCTTGAGATAGTTAGGTTGTTTACACATGTCAAGTTTAGGTTTGATGAGTGATGCACCCTATGTGGCGGCAAAAGTCAAAGGGTCCAATCATAAAAGAGAGATGTGTTGGAAGGGTCCAATCAAAAGTGAGGGAGGTTGCATCACACATCCAGTAGGATTAGAGAAGCTATGTTTAAGGGGTCCAATAGGAATCAAGCTTGGATCTCCACGATTTTCTATATGTACTTTCATTCCCTTCATTAATGCATGAGAGATCTATGAGTTTTTTGAGTCAATTTGGAGATTTGCCAATTTTGCTTGTATTGCCTTCTCTATCTAGATGAGCCCAAAAGTGTTATTTTCTCTCTCTACCCGAGGAGAGGAGCTTGTTGGGACTCGGTTTATTTCATGAAGTCTTCCACATGTGTGAAACACCTTTTGGTAATGAATGAATGCATGTAGAATGGCCTTTTTGCCTAAGATCTTGCCATTGATCTTGGATTTCAATCAATAGGTGATCTATAGTGCATGAGTCAAGCTTAGGAGATCAATTTCACATATTAGGAAATTCTCACATGTGTGAATTTTCACAGCAAAGGCATGGCATTTTGAAATTTATGAAAAAAATGAATACACAACTTGCACGCTGATGAAAATGCGAAAAATTGCGACACTCCGTCCAATGCCTTAGAAAAATCATTTGTAAAGTACCTTCGCCTTTCTATAAGGGCACCATTTGTAGGGCAGTGTCGCATTTTTTGTCTGGCATAAATTGTGTGTGAAAATGCAATGTTGCATTTTTCACATTTTTCGTCTGTTCAAATTTACTTGTATTTAGGCAAACTACGCAACTGTGGCTTTTCTAGAAGTGTCGCAAAACACTTCGTTGCTCATGATGGCCCGAAGGTGAAAAAGAACAATGTCGGGCTTTTCGCCTGTGGAAATTCTCGAATAAAAATGCAGATTGTCGCGACAAACAGTTCACCAAAGACCCAACGACAAAATGATACTATTTGGGTAGTAGTGGACAAGTTAACTAAGTTAACTGCGTTCATACCAATTAATTTAACCGTTAAGGCTTTTGAATTAGCCTAGATCTTTGTTGAAAGATTATTTCGGTTGTATGGTTTATCGAGTGTAATTGTTAGTAATAGAGATCTTGAGTTCATAGGTTACTTCTAATCAGCAATATTCCATAAACTAGAAACTTCTCTTATTTTTAGTTATTCTGATGGACAGACGGAAAGAACTAATCAGACTATGGAAGATATGTTGAGGACATATGTTTCTCAGATATAATTTCGTTGGGAAGATTACATTCCTCTGATTGAGTTTGCATAAAAAAGTAGAAAGCATTTTGCGAATTTCATGCATGATATGCAAGAGATGCTGCAAGTGGCTAAGGATAGTATCCGTAGTGCTCAAGGGCTAAGTATTATGCCGAATCCTAAGAGATGTTCTAGAGAATTTAAAGTTGATGACTGGGTATATCTTAGAATTTCAAAAAATTCTAGAATGTTACGTACCAGAAAGAATTATAATATGTCTACCTGATTCTGTGGACCATTCAAAAATCCAAGATTGTATGAAAAATTGGTTTTTTAGCTTACGAACTAGATCTTCAAGGCAAATCTATTGCACACCCATTATTTCATGTGAGCCGGTTAAAATTAAGTTTACACGAAAGTAAATAAGTTGGAATCTGATGAGGATTTATCCCATTTGGAAGATTTATCGCTTAGTGTACCTTTGGAACCTGAGACAATACTCAAAACCAAAGATAAACAATTGAGAAATCGTTCTATCTATGAGTGCTTGATAAGGTGGAAGAGTCCGGACTGAGGATGATGATTCATGGGGGAGTGTTGATAGCATAAAAAAGAATTTCCTTACGTTTCGTTTCCAAGGACAGGAGCAATTAAAGGAAAAAAAAATGTTACGTCCCTGTACATGGTTTAGGACTGCTAATGCATGAGTAGAGTATCAATAGTAATGAAAAGCACTTTTGGGGAGTTTTAGCCTTGCATGGGCAAATGCACAAGGCTTGGGACCTATATAGCCTAGTAGAAACTCGCTCATTTCTATTCCAGTTTTGGTGCTTTCATTGCCAGTTTCTCTCTCTCTCCACTTGTCTCCTATCTCATGGCTCAAGGGTGAGGCTACTGGTGGAGACCGATCAGTGGCTTCTCATTGGTTGGGTGGTTTTGCTCCATAGTGCATTCTCGTCTCGCTATAATACGATGCTATAAACTTAAATCACAAATTTAACATCAAATTAAGCACAAAAAAGAATCAATGGACAATTCTTCAAATCATAATAAGAAGAACACCAATTGATATAAATAGCTAGTCCCAATAAGAGCAAATAGTCTCTTCAAAAAACTCAAAAGTGATCGATACCATAAACTATAGAATGAATGTCTTATATCCCTACGTGTGATATACAAAACTTAAAACTAAAACTCTAAGGAGGCTCAATGACTTGATAAATCAATCCATGCCATTTCTAGAAGGCCCTAAAACCATATGCATAAACAAAAAGGATGGGCCCAAAACAACAAGTAACTAAATAAATAAGTGGATCATGTGCCCATCATACCTTATTGTACCATACAACCATGTTGTTTATTATGGCTATGTTCTACTTAAGATTTGAACCTTGATATTAGAGTTTTCAAATTTCAACTAATACTCCAATGATTAGTAAGTTATTTTTAGCTTGCAATGTTCATAAGATTTGCTAAAGGTTGAGGTGTCACTTTTAGTGATTTTGAGCTTTAGAATGAGTTCTTTTAAAAAACTTACTCTTGTAGTATGCAATCTTTGTTTTTTGATTCTATTTAATTTGCATGCTTTCAGTAAGGCAAAGCTTCTCGTGATGCATTGATCACCTTATGCACGATGAAGTGCAAAAAACACACTGATTTTCAAATGAGAAAAATAAATTATTGTCAAATTCTTTGACAATTATTTACAATCCAAATTGGCAAGGGCTGATTCTTGAACAGATTGATTGTCATTCATTTGATTCAAAATTGGCTCATTCGAAATCAAATGGATAATCTATTGAGACATTAACCTACATGATATTTTGAGTTGAGATACCCAAAAGAATGGGTAGATTTGAAAACACACTCTTTTGAGTTACTTCTCTACAAAGAGGTTAACGCTACTTTGTACAAGAGTGATATTATCATCCATCTATAACCTTGAAGGAGGCAAGGCAATCACAAGGATATCATTAAGAAAATTTGTAAGTGGTTCTCAGTACTCTTTCTTGAGATTTTAGCATATAATATTTCTGAGTTGGCGATTTCGGTGAGTCTACTGGGTCTTCCTCACTTACACAAAAACAAGGATTATGAGTCGTAGTTGTGAAAAGAACCTCGCTGATGGTTGGTAACATGAACAAGTATATTTTAATGCTATGCACAGGTTCTTGATAACCTCAAGTACAGAAGCTGTAATTTCAAAATGCAAACCATGATTTGAAACTCGGAACTTTTAGGCATTGACCTCAAAGAAATATATGATGTAAAATTACACAAAGAAATTGCCACTCTGAACGATCCGTCTCTATCTTAGCAAGCCATGACTTCATTAACTTACAACCAAATGTAAACAACTCCTTTGATGATTGCAGTAGTTGACCATAAGTCCAGCTTAATACTCGGATCTTTTCCTACTTGAACCTTTGTTATCAAGGCAAGAACTCAATCATCTATAACCAATGTAGGTTGCAGTGAAGTTTATGATGCTTACTTATTCATGTCAATCAGAGAGTGATCAATGTTTTTCATGTCCCAAAAATGCCGAGTTCAATTAGTACCCTTTCTAAGGCATTAATCCTAGTTGACCTCCATACAGAATGAAAGGGACAGCTTTATCATACAATACTTCTGCTAACCAGTTAGCAAAGAACTAACTGGATAACAACAAGCTAAAAACTTGAAACAACATTGTGAAATCCAAATAAAGAGAGGTCAAACACTTCCATAGTCGATGAAACCACATGCATGAACACATCTTGAAATGATAAGTAGGAAAAATTCACAAACAACAAATTTCAGATCTAAACATCGTAGCAGGCTACAAAAACACTTGATGGAGGAAAAGATCCTTCCGCCATGTAATGCCAATCACCTCCAAGGCAACTGACTTTTCACAGTAGAAGGGCAACAGACACGCCTTTCCTAGCCATGAAATTGAGTCCCAGATTTCTACATGAACTCAACTGTAAGCTGCGAAAGATTGGAGTCGTCCAGCAGAAGTTCAATAAAATTGGACAAACCACAAAACAATGCTACGATAAAATACAGATAAGGTGGTCCAGAATACAAAGAGAATTACAAGACTTGGTTTAATGGACATAAAATGCTAAGATTCCAAAAATCACATTCCTGATACACTTGTTGTGTAACTGCCAATGTGCAAGCACTTTCAAATAGTATACTCCCTTTAAATTTGCAGAATAAGCAATGAAAAATCCAAATTTTGCTTGGGTAAAATGTAAGCCAATCATAGAAAGGATGTACTAACATGACCACTATGCAAAAGATTATGAGCTATGCTATCTCTTGCCTGCATTGTGACAGGTGACCATCTTACAACCTCCGGGAACATTACATCGTCGACAATGTCATACATAAGATCCAAATCAAAGCCCTCATTATGCAGCTCACAAACATTGTGCAACACGCAGCACGCACCAAGAATTGCAGGCAGCTCTTGTAGCTTCACCTCCGTCCGCTTCTGCAGGAATTTCCACCTTCCTTTCAGCCGACCAAATGTCCCTTTTGCAATTTTCAGAACCTCGGCAATCGTCTCATTGAAGGCGTGTTGCGCCCATGTTAAATTGTGCTGCACATATGGCACTAGTAGCCAATCTAGCAGAGGATGTCCCGGGCCTCCGACAACCCACATGCCATGCAAACTCCCTTTCATGCCTTTCTGAAACAGTTTAGAACTTTCAAGAATCCGCTCGTCGGACATCGAACCCGGACAACCGATACTAACATCGGTGAAAACCCCATGCTTGTTGACAACTCCTTGCAAAGTGATGGAGTACGAGGTTTTCTGATTCCTATCAGTATGCCTTTTGTTGTAATATGCCGCCACATCTATCTTGGGGGCTATGATGGGGATATGGGTTGTGTACATAGTACCGACAACGTTCTTAATACCCGATACAGCCTCGAATTCCTCCATCACTTTAGGCATTTGCTCATCTGATGGCCACTGCACATACTTGCTCAGAAGCACACCATTGATGGCAGCACAGACCTCCAGCACAAGCTTGTGGCAGGTCGAAATCCCGAGCCCAAATCGCTTCGACACAAGCCGCAGGGGTTCACCGGTCGCCAATCGCCACACACACACTGCCACTCTCTGCCTCACAGGAATGGCTGCCCTAAGCATGGTGTCTTCCTTGGCCACGGCCGATCCAAGCTCGTTGCAAATCTGATCGAAAGTCTGCCGGCTCATCCGAAAAGCCCTGTGGAATTCTTCATCAGGAAAGCTGGGATGGCTGCATCTTTCCCACCATGCCTGAGACCTTTTCTTCACCCACAGCCTTCTCTGAACACTCTGCTGAGTGGCGATCGCGGCACCGACTCCGGCCCCTGCAAGCCTTGCCCTTTTCAATCTGCATCTCTCTATTTCATCCAAATCTGCATACTCCTCCTGTAGATCCCTGTAATACAGCAGCAAAGCCTCACGCTTTCTTGCGTGTTCTTGCTCTAGATGCCGCCACTCCATGCGAGATTGGCGATCCAGCTCCTCCTGTTCTTTCCTTCTCTGCTCCTCATACATCATCATCAGCAGCAGCAGCTTCAGCATGGCCCTCTTATCGCCACTGCGAGATCTTTTGTTACTCATTATGTCGATTATTCCTTCGCCCATGTCCTCAATTCTTGCAAATAATCAAAACCCACCTGGGTTTTCATGCCTCTTCATCCCCTCTCACTGCTGGCTAACCTGGCTAACCCACTTCAGCATCAAAATAACAGAAACCCACTTCAACTCACAAGCCTTTGTAGATCAAATGAATTTCAGAATACATCACATCACGAGCCTTTCTTGCTGCTGCGATGGATCAACAAAAAGTTTATGGGTTTTGCATATGATTTTTGCATTACAGCCCACCAGCTTTTTTCTCAAACAACCCACATGACGCTGGATTCGTCTAATTTTTTTGCATGAACAGCGAAGGCAGAAGAGCAAAGAAAGATCTTGGAGTTGGAATACCTACTTAGTACCCAACCCATCCAATGTTTCTTTCAAGGAAGGAACCTCTTTTGTGGGTTGTACTTTGTGTTGCACCCTTGCTTCAGAGGCCAGGCCCCGCATTCAAAGAGTCCGTGCTTGAAGGTTACACCTTGAAGCACCATCAGCCTTAATGTAAGGCAAGTGTCCCTTGAATTTAAGGCAGTCTCCCTCATTATTGTGGGATGCAAAATTGAGGTGAACCCCTCCTTGCCTATGCCTCCCCTCCCCCTGCCCCCCTCCCCAAAAAAAAAAACTCAAGGAACCAGTCAAGACAATGTTCACCTTTCCATGGTAGGTTTGTTGATCGGACGCACATGGCTTGCCTGCCATAAGGCACCATTGAGGGATGTTTGGCCATTTTACATAATATTGCTCGTTCTACATAATTTTGCTCTTTTCTGGTGATTCACATGGCTATAGAATCCAAACAAGGAACATCTAGAGTATTCACTTGCCATGCTTGTTCGCCCTTGACAAGTGCTCTTACCATGAAACTTCCCTTGCCCAAAAGGCTCTTCAAGTGATGCCTCTTGGAAGTTTACACCTTGCCATAGTGGAGCCATATAGTCTCAAATGGCTCTTAGTTTGTGTGTGAACACAATTGAGCACAATCTTTTAAGTCTTATTTAGGTGCATTAATTAATAAAGGGTCCACTTCTTTCTATAGGGCACCAAGATATTTGTCAAGTGTCCTATTTGTCAAATGCATATTGTACAATTGTGACACTTGACAAATATATGCATTGACAAATGACACCCGAAAAATTTCGTCAGCGAAGGCAATGAAAACTCCTTTGACACAAGTAAATGCTAGGTTGCTACCCTTTTGACAATACTAGCTTAAGTATTACTTCGTTAAAGTTGCCTGAACCTAATGGAAAATCCATAAAATTTGGATCCGGGTACTCTTTTACGATATTTGATACACTTAAATTTTATCGAATATAGAGCTACCTCCCAATTTATGAACTTTATTCCATTTATTCACTTTAATCAGTTCGTATATTCACGCTTGAAAATAATATTGGTCACTCGGGTACCGCTTTCAAGCGTGCGCAATTATTTCAATTGACCTTGACCTGTGTATCCGTGCTTGAAACCGATACTCGTTTCCTTGATATCGGTCCCGAGTGCATAGTGCTTTCCAATTTGACTTGCCCTCCTGTTTTACGCTTAGAATCGATATCCCCAACCTTCCTTTTTCTGTGATTTTCTTGAATTTATTAGTTTGCCAACATCTTTTTTTTTGCAATTTTTTTTAGGAAATGTCTAATTTTGATTCCAATCTGCTATCATTTTTTCATGAATTTGGTATTACTAAGAATATAGAGTATTTCAAGACACTTTTTTCTCCTTTTCTTTTTGTTCTTCCTTCTATTACAGAGGGTCCTAGTGTGTAAACATTTTCCAGAAATTTATCTCAGATTTAAGTCTCTGCTCAATATCCCCTTGTTCAGATCTCAGAATAAAGACATGATTCATTCATTATCAAGACTTGGTGAACCTCGATTGGCATAGTTATAAAGCTAAGCTTGACAGAATGTTCACCAAGTTGCATGATGATTTCAAGTATGTAGATGATTGTCAAATACACAATAAAATTAGATTTGTAGAATTTCAATCTATCTTTGTTTTTTTTTCTTTTGTTAAATATTTCTGATGATTCGGATGTTTCCACGTCTTCTACCTTTGAAGCTTCTTCTTCCAACGGTACAAAATCTAACAAATCCAAGCACGTAGATAAAGAATCTTTTTTTATTGATCCAAGCGTTGTTTTAGATGATTGTATAGATTTTGATCCTGTCCGAAGTAGGTCTTTGTTTATAGTCCCTAGAACTACCACACCCTTTCTCCAACCAATAAATCCCTAACTATTATATGCATGAAATGTACAAATATGAACATTGTGAATAGGAATCGGTAGTATGGGTTTCCAATTAGGATCTTCTCGATCTCTTGATATTCATGTACTCATTGTCATGTCTTTTGTTGTCTTCATGCAGTACAAACAAGGGTGTTTAGAGTTAGCTCCATGGGATACATTGAACATACATTTTAATGTCTTCAGATCTCTTGCTAAATGCCATTCTATGTTGAAAGTGCCAATTCTAGGAACACTGGGTGGAACTCACTCCATGTGAATTTTGGTGGTGGCAGGATATGACGTTCTATTAATTATCCATGAGAAAATGTCGTGGTCCTCTTTCAACACCTATAAGAGAAACAAAAAATTGATTTAGTATAATATTAACATAGAGATAATTATCCAAATAGAATCCATATAAGATTATCCCTATAGAATCTATTAAGGAGCTACTATACTTGAAAAGTTGCCAACCAACAAATATCATTTTCTGATTGAACACTGAAGTTGAGGCCTTCTGAGTGTTTTCAATTTGAAAGTGCTCCATTCAGGATCATAAGACTAACTCTCTCCATTTTTTGTTCCTTTTTAATTTCAGACTCATCTAACGTAAGAACAACTATCAACTTGTTATTGACATTCTCATTTGTAATACCATAAAAATCTATGATAAATGTAAGTAACTAATTAATGTCAATAAACAAATTGTTGGAATTCTTATAAGCTAGACATTCTTCCTTCAAGTGTTGGATTATTCTCCTTGTTACCAATCGACTAATCGGTGTTAATCTTCATCCATTGTTTATCCAGTTCTGCGGATTTTCCCATGTCTTTACACAGTCTGCAGATTTACAAGTGGTTTTACACAGTCTGCAGAAATACACGGAGTTGACAATAGTGTCGCCTTTTTCGCCTGCCAGGAATCTCGTTGAAAAAGGGCAATGTCGCCTTTTTCGCAGTTTTCGCCTGATAGAAATCTCGTGCAAAATCACAGTGTCGCATTTTTTGCTTTTTCCAAAGAGCCTCAAATGTTAAGGAAATGACTCTGGCAAAGTGTGGGGCAACCCTAAATGAGATTTAAGGGCAGCTTCGTCTTTTTTGCGAAAAACTCTACAGTGTCGCCTGTGGATGTTTTAGTTCATTTCTGCAAAGCTATAGATTTGGTCCATCTATGCAGACAGAACGTTTACAGCCAACTTCACCGCTTATCAGCAATCAATAACAAGGATCAGATGGATGTCAGCGAATCACTAGCCAATTGGCGATTGTAATTGACAACCTAATTTCTTAGTATAAATAGCTGTTCATATTCATACATTTTCATGATTATCAGAATCATCAAAAGAAGCATTTGAATAGTTAGCTCTCTCTCTCAAGCCTGCGAGCTTGAACACTCTTGAGCATTCTAGCTCACTTCTTAGAGTTGTTTTAGAGATTGCTATTGCACTACTGCTTATCAGCATTGCGCATTAATTCAGACTTTCATTTTAGCCACTCAGAGATATCATAGAGTACGCGGCTTCGATCCGCAACTTATTGTACTCATTTACTTCTGTTTCATTTTGAATCAATACTATCCTTTATTGCATTCAGCTTCATCTCAGGATGTATGCGTTTTCTAGAGTTCTAGATGGATTCTCAAAGTAAAGTTGGTCTCATTGCAAACAAACTGAATGGATCCAATTATCATTTGTGGAAATTTAAGATGATGACCTTGTTAATCGCCAGTGAATTATGGGATGTTGTTACAGGTATAGAAGTAAAACCTGAAGACAACGAATCAAATTGGAAATTGAAGGACGGTAAAGCTTTCGCGCTTATCATCCTCAATATATCAGATACACAGATTGGACACATAGCTGAAGCTAAAACGTCAAGAGACGTTTGGGACATCCTGAACTCACTATATGACGTGAGGGACATAACTACTAAGTTACATCTACGAAGGAAATTTTTTTTAACATTCAAAATGTCTTTTGGTGATTCACTTCAAAGTCACATTAACCAGTTTAAGAATCTCTTGCAACAGATGGCCATTGTGGATCAGTCATAGATGATCAAGATGCAATTATGACATTGCTTTCAAGCTTGCTCTCTACATATGATAACTGGGTGATGATCATATCGACACACTCAGATTTAACTCTTACTAGAGTTATCACTATGTTGCTTCAAGAAGATAATTGAAGAAGTCAAGACACTCTGTCTATTTCTTCCTCTCAAGCTCTATATGTCAACAAAGGCTCTAAGCGACAAAAGCAGAAAAGCTCTAAGAAGGCTACAACGAATTAGAAACAGACTCAAACTCAAGCACAATCATCAGATCCACAGTCGAAGAAGAAGATGTTTTGCAGGTATTGCAAGCGCGATAACCATGAGATCAAGGATTGTCGAATTCTCCAAGCAAAGAACGCAGCCAAGCAAAAATAGTTTTATCATCTCCCCAAGTCGAAGTGGACGAAGGCGCATTCATGGTCAAAGATCAAAGTGGATTTTTGGATGATTCATGGTTTCTGGATTCTGGAGCTACACAACATATGACCAATCAACGTGAGATCTTCAACTCCTACATGCCTTACAACACGAAGAAATTTGTTCATCTTGGTGACAATAGTACTCACACTATTGAATATGTAAGATTGTGTTTCCAACTGATCAATTCAAATTACTATGAAAGGTCTTATATGTTCCTAAACTCTCTACAAATTTGTTATCAGTGAGTAGAATTACAGATTTAGGTCATAAGCTAGAATTTGAATCTGATCAATGCAAAATTGTCGATAGGAGTAATAAGATCCTTGCACTCGGCAAGAGGCAAGGTTACTTATATGGATTGGCACATTGTTATTCTGAGTCTAGCCAAGCCTTGAAAACCTCTGTTCTAGTCAATAAAGCATTACTATGGCATCATCGCTTAGGACACATGAATCATGCATCTATATTGAACATGTCCAAACAATCCATGGTTCTTGATCTCGACTATCTCTCTAGTAAGGTCGATCTCCTTGTCTATCATAGCTGCATTTTTGGAAAACAAGCCAGAATTCCTTTTAGATCAAACCATAGGCATGCAGCAAAAGATCTGTTAGATGTTGTTCATACATATATATGTGGACCTATGCAAACTCCTTCATTGCTAGATGCAAAGTACTTCATTACCTTTATTGACAAATTCTCCAGAAGAACAGCTGTTTATTTCATTAAACAGAAGTCAGAGGCTTTCATCAAATTCAAACAATTCAAAGAGCGTGTTGAGAATCAAACTAGAAAATGAATCAAAGCACTGAGGTCAGATAACGGGGGAGAATACATCTCCAACGAATTCAAGAACTACTGCCTTAACAACGACATTGAGCAACAATACATCACTTTCTATTTGCCTCAGTCAAATGGTCTTGCTGAGAGAAAAAAACAGAACTTTAGTTGAATCGGCAAAGTGCATGTTATCACATTTGACACTTCCGAAGTGCTTCTGGGCTCAATTTGTTTCAACAACAACCTATATTCAGAACATATGTCCTACTAAAGGCCTCTCAGACAAAACACCATTCGAAGTTTGGACAGGTACCAAACCTTCTTTATCAAACTTACGAGTTTTTGGATGTACTGCTTTTGCACAGATTCCTCGTGATCTCAGGAAGAAGCTCAACTTCCAGATTATCAAATGTGTTTTTGTCAGCTACACTACTTCAGATCAAGCCTACAAGTTGTTCGATTCCATCGAGTCGAAGATATTCACTAGCCGGGATGTCATCTTCATCGAAGATAAGTTTCAAGACCTCAAAGGAAAGGGCATGTGAAGATTATTAAAATATTATCTTCCTATCTCGAGTTTGGGGCCATGTCCATGGTGATTTCTACTAAAATTCATGTTGTACATAAAAGGAGTGTGAATTGAGCACACATCCTTAATGTAGCTCGGATTTGAGTTAGAGAGGTTCAATTATGATGACATGCAGATGTTTAGATAGCATGCAAAGTCTTACTATATGCATGCAAGCCACATGCAATCAGTGCATGCATTATGCAAAGTAGTTTCAATGATCTACACATGTCTAGGCAGTTTTATGAGTTGACATGTAGTACATGCAACATACATGCATGCAGTTACACATGTGGATCTATGGTAGGTGAATTAGTTCAGTTAAGTGGACTTTCCATGCAACTCCACTGTAGAAATTTGAGTCTCTCTCATGTAGGAAAAGTTGGGCATGTTTTGCCACATTGTGAATATTGAGATTTTGGTGTTTTGGACTCATTCTCTCTCTACCCGAGTTTTCTATGCTTGATTTTCTCTCTCTACTCGAGAGCAGCCTCTTTTTCTCATACTGAATACTTAAGAGTTATTTCTGACATTCATTTCTCATAGTGAAGAGTTAGATTTTTTCATCTGATGTATGCCATTGTGCTCTTGCCTTAGATTTTTCAAGCATACTGGCTTTTGATCAATCTTGTGCAATCACAACACCTCAGTAAGATCCTGTAGGGTGTGTGGTGAAGTTCACACGTGCCAAGAACTTCACATGGTATCAGAGCTTCATGCTTTGAAGAGGTGAGGGTGTATACATCAAATCATCAATGTTTTTGCTTGCAGGAACTCGGATTTTGGAGAGGGATTCAAACTCGTTGAGAAACAAGCAATATGTGGATCATAAGTGGATCAAATCAAGACTGATCTGATTTGATGTTCTATAGCTTGTTGGATAGGTATTGAAGAGTAGAATGTGTTGCTTTTGCTTCTAAATCAATCTGATTTGTTTTTAGAAGAGTTTTAGGCAATCAGAGAGTTTGAGAGGGTACTCAACTCGTGGGATATGCCAAAGTGAGCACACATATGTCTTTTTCACCAGTTTCATCAATTTTCATTGTCAATCAAGTAGAATTGGATAGAAGTGAGTGTTCTGAGGTCTTAGACTTTTCATTTCACACATATTACTATGTTTGAGTTGAAAGTAAGTTTTTAGAGAGTTTATCAGTACTTTGAAACTCGTGGGAGAGATAGACTTCTTGCTTGCATGTGCTTCTTCTTTTGTGACTGAAGCAAGATCCAATTTCAAGATTGATTGATTTTTTGTATTGAGAATTTGTTCTCACATCTGTTGCTAGATTTCATAGGGTGGATCAACATCTGTGTTAGATCCTAGATTGAGATAGCAAGCAACATCCTTTCAACTCCATTTTTTTATCATTACTAGAATTTCTCACGAAGAAGATGTCTTCATCTGGTTCACATTTCTTAGAGCACAGTGAGAGATTAATGTCTTCCAATTATGCAATGTGGAAGATCAGAATGGAATCATTGTTGATTCTACAGGATGTAATGGATATTGTGAGTGGAGCTGAAGAAGAACCTGCTACACCTAATGAAGTTGCAGCATTCCACAAAAGAACCAAAATTGCCCTTCATTTTACAAAAATGAATGTTATAATGAAGTGTTAAGAGAGATCAGTACATGCACCATTGCCAAGGAAGCTTGGGATACTCTAAAAACAATCTATGAAATAAAAAATACTTCTAGATTGCTTACACTTAGAAACCAAATATTTCTAAGTTATCAGAGAGTAGATGAGAGTGCTTCATCATATGTCATAAGAGTTAAGGATCTTCATCAAGAGTTACCTGGTATTAGTGATGCTCTTAAGAACATTGAACTTGTTCAAGTAGTCCTAAATGGACTTAGAGATGAGTATGACAATATTGTGCAGACTTATGCTGTTAGGGAGGATCTTCCATCCTTGGAGACATTGCAAGGTGTTCTCATTGCTGAAGAAAGTAGGCAAGAGAACAAGATGCCTAGGATCAACAGACTTTCATTGAAAGATGGTGGACATGACAAAGCACTCTTCATCAGAGAAAAGTCAAGAGGCAAGGGCAAAGGACAACAACACTTCAAGAAGGGCAAAGCCAAAAAAGGTGGTGAGGATCAATCCTCACAAGCTGCAACATCCAGTGGCAAGAAGAAGTTGTCAAAGATCAAGTGTTTTTTCTGTGGCAAGAAAGGACACTATGCATCAAACTGTTTCAAGAAGAAGAACCAATCTAAGCAAGCTAACCTTACTAATAAGGATGAGTGTGAGGGTGTAGAGAGTGAAAGAGAGGATTCATTAATGATGTCTACTTTTTAATCTTTTCCTTTTAAGAATGAAGAAGTCTGGTGGATAGATAGTGGGGCTAGTTCCCATATGTCTAGTTCTAGGAACTCTTTCACTAATCTCATGCCATATCTAGGTGCAAAAAGATCAATCTATACTGCTAATGATGTAGAGTGTAGAATTGAAGGAATAGGTAGTATTCCATTGCATGCATCATCATCATCAAATTCTTTTTGCTTACATGATGTACTGTATGTACCTACATTGACCAAGAATCTCATTAGTGTAGGACAGTTGTTTGATAGTGGATTGGATGTCAAGTTTTAAGTTGACAAGTGTATAATCTCAAGAGAAAATGAAGTTATTGCTAGAGGATCTAGAATTGGTAGATTATACAAACTAGATTCTAGGGAGAGTGCTAACATTTCAGATATTGCTTATGAGACCAAGGTTCTATAGGAAGATCTGTAGCACAAGAGATTGGGTCATCCCAATTTCAAAGCCATGCAATCTATGGTCAAAGAAGGAAAAGATGTTGGTCTACCAAAGACACTGTCAAAGGAGCTTCTACCTTGTGAAGCTTGTGTGCTGGCAAAGTCACACATAAGGCATTTTCCTAGATCAAGTATCAAGACAAAGCAACCATTTGAACTTCTACACTCTGATGTTCATTTCTCATCAATTAAGAGCAAAGGAGGAGCCAACTGCTTTGTCTCTTTTGTAGATGATTATACAAGATATTCTTGGATCTATATGCTGTCTTCAAAAGCCATGGTCTATGATGTTTTTCTTACTTTCAAAGCTTATGTAGAGAGAAGCAGTTTCCTTTCAAGTTAAAAGCTTTAAGAAGTGATAGTGGAGGAGAATACACTTCCAATAAGTTTAAAGACTTTTGTTAGAGAGAGGGTATTCAAAGAGAGTTTTCTTATTCATATACTCCTCAGCAAAATGGAGTTGCTGAGAGAAAAAATAGAACTTTGTGTGAATGTGCAAAAGCCATTAGGCTAGAAGCTTCTCTGTCTAAAGAATTTTGGGGAGAGGCAGTTGCATGTGCAAACTATCTTTGTAATAGGCTTCCAAATCTTGCAATAGGAGGAAAGACACCATTTGAGATGTTGTATAAGAAAAAGCCTAAGGTAGATCATCTTAGGATTTTTGGTTGTGTATGCTTTGTGCATGTGCCTCTAGAAACTAGAAAGAAGGAAGATCCTAGAGCAGTAAAAATGAATTTTTGTAGGATATGCATCCACTAAAAAGGCATACGAGATTTATTTGCCCTCTACTGACAAGAATGTTATTAGTAGAGATGTGATCTTCCATGAAGATCAGAAGTTTAACTTGGATGATGCACAGATCAAGGAGTCTCATGCAAGATCAATCCTCAATCTTGATGTTGCTCAAGAGGTGGTGAGGCCGAGGCTTGAGGAAGAGCAAATTCAAGCTACCACACCCAGAAGATCTACACGAGCAAGATATGAGCCAAGTAGATGGAACTCGAGCTATATGGATTTATCATATCTAGTTGGTAGAATACAAGTTGCATATAGATTGTAGACTTAGAAATAGCATTAATATGCTTGTAGAAACTCGTGGCATATCACATGCATTTATTGTAAGTGATCCATAGTGACATGCAAGGCATGCACAAAGTGAAATGGACACATGCATGATGATTTGTACAATTCTAGTTAGAAATAGGACACTTGGTAAAAGAGGTAGAGATACATGCATGAGATGTGACAAATGTCACTTAGACTCTAGTTTTTGTGATCCTTTATTTTTTAGTTTTCAAGTCTATATTGATTTCATTTAAGTTAACTCAAGACTAGCCTTATGTGAATGATAAGTCAATAACTTTATTGGCCTTGAAAAACTTAGGAGAGGCCTTTACTTTGAGTTTACATTTTCATGGAAAGTAGTGCGAGCAAATGCATAAAGAAGTTATAAAATGATATTTTAATTACTCTATTGTTATTTTTCTCTCTCTTACATGGCATTTTCTTATAAGGCCCTCTTTGGTCCCATGTTTTTTCTAATGATGGCTTTTGGCACGTGGGATGAGGCCAAAGCTAAGTTTTATATCACCTTCCAGGGAGTAGTGCTCAAGGTGAGGGGCAGAGGACGCCCTTGATACTATTGGCATAGTATCTGGCCCTCATCCTATCCCATCTCATAATACGCAAGTGGCCCAATATCATATCAACAATGGCTATCTATTGGAAGCCATTCGTGATCCGACCCTACAGGCCGCTGCCCATCTCCTACTGAAAACCTACGGAAGGATAGCATTTCTTCACAGATCCTCCACCGTTTGGTTGGTTCTAACTACGAGTTAGACAAAAAGACTGTCCCCCAACCATACGATTGGTATAAGACGATCTTTGGAGAGTGAAGATGTTATGTCCATGACCAGTACATAGGATTTAGTATACTCCTAGTCTTGGATACACGGTACTCCAGTGAAGCAAGCTGTTAGTTATGCCACATCATATTGGACATTGTGGGAAAATAGCCTATTTTGGCAAATCTAGCCATGTAGAACTTTGTAAATATTGTGTGTAATTGGGTTCCACACATGGAAGACCAAGATGCCACATGGCAACCCACTCCTAATGTATATTAGGTCAAGTCAAGAGACTTGGTCATGTCTATTTGGTGGTCATCCCTACTTTATAGCACCTACACCTAAGTTTAAGGTGAAAATTTGACCAACTAGCTACCTAGCAAGCATAACTCTAGGATCTAGGCTAGGGTTTCATTTTAGAAAAAGGCTGAGTTAACTTCCTTATTACATGCTGGAAATCCACCGAACTTCAAAAAGGAAGTCAAATTTACTATGTATTCCAAGCTCCCATAGTGAGAAGATAGAATATTTTTGGAGCTCATTGGCAATCTCAAGCTAGTTCACTATGTACATTGAGTTTTTGTGATCCAAATGAAACCGAATCAATTTCTACTTGTTTCTCAGGTTGAAGGTCTAAAGCCTGTAGTACACACATGTGGGCTCAAATCTCAATGATGATCAATGCTTTTGATTGTTAATGTTTGTTGTTTGTTAAATTGCCAATCTAGATCAACTTTTTGATGACTAGTTTTTTAATAGATTGTTAAGCAGGCATCCAATCACTCTTGTGGATCATTTGTAGATCCATTTATGGTCCTAAAGTATACTGTATCCTATGTACTGGTCATGGACATAACATTCTTCTCTCCTTAAACTGTTTATATCCTTAGAAACTAAAATTCAAAAAAAATTTCTTTATGCTATCAATTCTCTCCCACGAATCATAATACTCAGTACAAACCTTTCACCGAATTAAGCACTTAGAGATAGAACGATTTCTCAATTGTTTATCTCTAGATGTGAGCACTTTCTCAAGTTCCAAAGGTACACTAAGCGACAAATCTTTCAAATGGGATAAATCCTCATCCGATCCAACTGTATCACCATCATGTAAACTTAGTTTCAAATGACTTACATGAAATATTGGATGTGCAGTCGATTTTCCTTGAAGATCGAGTTCATACGCCCAAGAACCAATTCTACGTACAATCCTGAAAGGTCCACAATAACGGGTAGATAGCTTATAATGATTCCTTGTACGTAACATCTTAGAATCTTTTGGAATCCTAAGATATACCCAGTCATCAACTTTAAAATCTCTTGGAGGTCTCTTAAGATCGGTATAGTGTTTAGCTCTATCTTGAGCACTTCGGATACTATCATTTGCCACTTGCAACATTTCTTGTATATCATGCAAAAAATCAGCAACCTTCTGGATCTTAGTAGACTTCGTCTCAACATTTACTAGAGATCTAGGTTGAAAATAGTACATAAGCATAAAAGGACTGTAACCTATAGCAGAATGTTTCCTACTATTATATGCAACAACAACCAATGGGAGATAATCTTGCCAATGAGATTGCCTCTGAGAAACATACGTCCTCAAAATATCTTCCATAGTTTGATTAGACCTTTCTGTTTGGCCATTTGATTCGGGATGAACAAAATAACTTAAACTCAAAAAAGTTTCCAGTTTATGGAATACTGCTGACCAAAAGTGACCTGTGAACTTAGGATCTCTATCACTAACAATGTCACTTGGCAAACCGTACCGAAATAATCTTTCAACAAAAATCTGGGCTAAATCAGAAGCCTTTATAGTTGACTTGACTGGTATGAATGCAGTTAACTTAGTTAACCGATCCACTACAACTCAAATAGAATCTCGTTGGGTCTTTGGAAGTCCAACTACAAAATTCATAGATATGCTTTCCATTTCTTATCTGGGATATTTACCGGATGCAACAAACCACCAGCCTTATGGCGTTCAGCCTTTGTTAGTTGACAGGGTTTGCATTTAGCAATATATAACTTGACATATGGCTTGAGATTTGGCCAATAAAATTTTCTTTTAACCAAGTCCAGAGTCCTGTGTATACCGGGATGTCTTGCACAGGGTATATCATGACATTCAAACAAAATCTTACGTTTGAGCTCATCATCACCAGGTACGCAAACTTTCCCATTTCGAAATAGTAATCCATCTCAAATAGTGGATTGTTCCACAATCTTCTTATCAGCGCCCCATGGTGATTTACTAGTTGTATATGTCCCATCCTTAGATAGTTTTCTATTTGGTTTGAAATCTCTGTCTTCTCTTTCTAAGAGAACCTATAAGGTTGTTAAGAGACAGGTTGACTTCTTGGAATTAACTCAATCATGTGGTCTATTGACTAGATGGTGGTAAACCATGAAGTAATTTAGATGAAAAAACATCCCTAAATTCATTTATGATCTGTTCTTTCACTGCTTGTTCATGATCTAAATTTACTGAGTTAATAATTGCTGAGAATTCACAACTATTTAGATTCATTTCAGGAACATCCACAACTGGAATAGCACATATTGAAAAAATTTCATACTCAGAATAATCCAATGTCTCTATTTTATTAACTATAGAAATCTGATCCAATGGACGTACAAAATTACTGCCAAATATTGTAACTACTTTATCACCCTCCTTGAAAGTGAGAACATGCTTCTCAAAATCAATCAACAGAAAAGGTGATTTACTAAATAACCACTCATAACCTAAAATTAAATCAGTACGAGCTAGGTCTAAAACATGAAAATTAACTAATTTCGTGTGTCCTTGCATCAAAACTGGGAGCTTCGGGACTTTTATGCTCCAAGTCTCCAACTCTACTCCTGAAGCTAGATAAACTTTATATCTATGATTGTTGGCTTCAATTTTCAAGCTGAGTTTCTGCACAAGACGAGAATTAAAAAAAGTATGAGTTGAACCATTGTCCAATAAAAAACTCACTTCTTGATCTTTAATTGTGCCAATTAAACGGAAAAGTTCATTGGGAAAAAAAGAAGTAGTACTAAAAGAACATTCACACTCACAATCAGTCAGATTAATTTCCAAAGTCTTACCATTGCCTCCTGGGATCTCAATCATGTGAGCAAACACTTTCTTCCTTTCTGGACAAAATTTCATCATATGTCCAGGCTTCTTACAGATGAAACATAAGTTCTATTTTTTAGTCTTTTTCCGGGATATAGATTTCTTGAATCTCTTTCTCTTCGGCTTCCTAGGTTCCGATGCTGCTTGATCTAATTTGTCAAAATATTTTGCTTGGTCTAGATCGCGTTTCTTACCCTTCTTGGTTTTTAAAGTGGTTGGAATTTGCCGAAACTGCTTCCTAGATGCCACCACTGTGGAATCATATGCTTTCGCAATCCGAAACACATCCTCGAGATTTTGAAGCACATTTCGCCTACATTCGTTCTGATAGTCGGCTGGCAAACCTAGGACAAACTGCCAAAGTGCCAACTTTGCATCGAATGATGGAACCCTATTCCATACGTCCATGAATTCCTGGATATAAGAGTCTAAACTCTTTGTACCCATCTTGCAGTTCATGAACTTCAGGTAGTAGTCCACATCATCAGCAACTATGAAAGCTTTCTTGAAAACTTCCACGAACGCCTCCCAAGTAGTTGGCTTTACCGGTAAATCTCGCCACCACGATGGCGCTTTGCCACGTAAAAATAGCACGACACTTTCAATTTTCTTCTCATCAGGAACACCGTGCAGATTGAAGTAACTACTCCACTTGGCCAACCAGTCCTCTGACGACCTCAGGTTTCTTCTCCTTCTTCTCGCCCGCATAAACCTCCGGTTGAAAATCGAGATTGGGTCAAGACATCAATTTGACTTGACTCAATAGAACCTCCATTTGCTGATCTCTCATCTGATTATGATTATTCATATCATTGAGCGTCGTACTCAACTGCTGACAAATTACCATATAAGATGGCGCACCTGGATTTGCAGCTTGATTTGAAGTTTCTTCGGCCATCTCGATATATCTATCCTGAAAATTACTAAATTTAGTTAATATCAGATTAACTCATAGTAGTGCAAGCCTAGATCTCTTCTTGTATCTAGCTAACTCCTGTGCACCTAGAGGTTCATCTTCATCTTCAATCAAGAATTCATAAAGTTCTTGGAGCACCAATAGTGACTCCATTCTAACCTTCCAAATAGCATAATTTGTAGAATTCAATCTCTCACTAGCTTCTAGAAGGTATGCTCCAACAGATCCTATCTTACTAGTGACTTCTACAAACAAGAAATAGATTTGATTGACTTGAAACTCACAAAGGTCTCACACTTGCAGTGTTTCACTCAAATTTGATTTCTAATCCAACAAATGGACTTATAATCACAGTTCTATCACTCCCTCACAAAGCCGGAATGAAGATAAGATGAAGTGATAACTACTTTCAAACAAATCTTGCCAAGAAATGGATTTGATTGTCTCTAGAATCTCACTAAGGTCTCTCTCTTGTAGGTTTCACTCAAATTAGATTTCTAATCCAACAAATGGACTTATAATCTCAGTTCTAGCACTCCTTCACAAAGTTGGAATGAAGATAAGATTATGTGAGATTTATTACAATCAAATCTTGCTAATTCTGGCTATTTTTGGACAATAACATGACTAAATCTTCCTAACACTTTTTGATTAGTTTCAAGACTTGTAAAACAAGTTTAGAGGACCTGATTTCAGCCTAGATTAATTAAATCTCATGACCCTATGTCAAATCTAATCAATGGCACTCAATCTTGGTAGCTTATCCTAAGAGTTCCACCAAAAATTACATCAAAAGCTCACAAATTGAATTTCTTTGGATCAAATGTGTTATTTCCATGACCAATACATAGGATATAGTATACTCCTAGCCTTGGATACACGGTACTCCAGTGAAACAAGCTGTTAGTTATGCCACGTCATATTGGACATGACCCGAAAGTAACTAATATCCTTGTGAGGCCCATAACACACTAAGTGGAGTTTAGACAAGGTATGAGACAGTGTATGCATGTGTAGAGTTATCAATAGCAATTCTATGAATAGTTGGTCCATGCTTAGGACTCTATTCTAGGTGAATCCAGTGTATAGGGAACTTAGGGCTATGCATGGCTAAGTGCCCAGGATGCTTTTGGCTCTATATATTGGGTCCAAACTTGCCCTACTCCTCATCATGGTTTTGGATTCATTGCCAGGCTCTCACTCTACATTCATGCTTCTTGTTTCTTGGCTTGGGGGTGAGGCTTCTAGAGTTTGATTGGATGCTTCTACTTGGTTGGGTGGTTTCTCCATAGTGTGTTATCGTTGTGTTTGTCATTTGTAAGCAAGATCTAAGGAGCTTCCCTTATAGTGGTATCAGAGCAAGGCTTACAAGTTTGGAGAGGTGGTGTTTTTCATTGGCGCTTGGTGGTATTCAGCTAGTATTTTCATCCAAGGAAAGGAGCAAAGTTTCAAGTTGGTGGATCTTCCCAATTTCAATTTGCATGATCCATATCTCTCTCAAATTTCATTGTGGTTTATGGAGAATTGTGCTACGAAATCAATTTTGGTGAATTTTGGGGAATGGATTTCTCTAAATCCATAAGGGAATAATTCAAGATCTTTTACAGCATGATTTGTATTCTTTTTTACCTTCCCAACATGCTATCAGACATGTAAATTGATGGGTAGAGTCTTATGTTTCACTTCCATCAAGTTTGTAGCAATTTTGACTTCTAGAAATCAAGAATTCATGGTTCTCAGTCCATACTGCATCTTAGGATCTGTATGAAGGCTTTATGAAACTCTTAGAGACCATTTAAGACTATTTGGATCATCACTTTTAGGCTTGGTTGAGTGTTTGCAAGTTTTTAAGATGTTTGGCCTTGAAAAAGTGCGTCCTCCTATAGATTATTTGGCTGTTATGAGCTCGCACGTGTGAATACTAGGTGGCAGACTG
The DNA here is from genome assembly GCA_029204225.1 of Diphasiastrum complanatum. Lineage (NCBI taxonomy): Eukaryota > Viridiplantae > Streptophyta > Lycopodiopsida > Lycopodiales > Lycopodiaceae > Diphasiastrum > Diphasiastrum complanatum. Next base: position 42,896,326 of record CM055100.1, on the reverse strand, counting down.
ACGTGGCAACTGTCTTGTCACAAGGTCTCCCTCTGTACTGAGTTTTACAACACCCAATTTGGTGTCCTGTAGCCAAAGATATGATCATTTGAAGTTTTGCAATTTTGTGAGCAAAATTGGTAGAATTTTCAATTGTTCTGATTGCATGCATGTCAATTTCCTATTTTGAGGTACTGTACTTGCATGGAATGTCTGCATGTGGATTCTTAGAGTGATTCTGACATGCATAGGGGGGTTAGATATGTTTTGAGTGGTTATACGCATGTACTCTGATTGTTAGATACAAAACTGGGTTTTATAGCTGACATTTTTCGTAGAACTTGATTTTATGTAAATTGGGAGTCTTTAAAATCAATCTATGAATCTAGTAACACTTCACGAGTACTCATGCCTAGAAATCAGATTTTGCAAAGCATGAGGAGAAGTGAGGAGAGTGCACAAGATTATATACTCAAAATCAAGTCTCTAAATAGGGAGTTGGCTTCCATTGGAGAGAAGATTCATGATGGAGAGCTTGTACAAATTGTCCTTGATGGTTTAGGAGATGACTTTGTGAATTTGGTCCAAAGTTTTGCCATCCAAGACACTTTGCCAACTATAAAAAAACCTCACAGTGTATTAGTGGCTGAAGAGTGTAGGATGCTCCACACCAAGGCAAGAATGAGTTCATTATCTTTGAAGGATGGAGATGAGAAAGCCAATTTTTCATTCAAGGGCAAAAAGAAGACCAATGGAAAGAAGAAGCATCCCAAGGAGGCCAAAGAAGAGGATGATGCATCAAGCTCAAAGGAATTGAGATGACCAAAGAAACTTCAAATCAAGTTGCAAATCCAGTTGCACCATCCTATATGGTGATTTGCCAGCAGTTGAGTACAGCGCTCAATGATATGAATAATCAGAATATAATAAGAGATCAGCAAATGAAAACTCTTCTGAACTAGGTCAAATTGTTATCTTCGCCCAATCTTGGTTTTCAACCGGAGGTTTACTTGAGAGAGAAGAAGGAGAAGAAACCTGAAGTCGTCAAAGATTGGCTCATTCAGTGGAGCAATTACTTCAGCCTGCTTCCAGATGAGGAAAGTGTCGTGTTGTTCTTATGCGACAAAGCGTCATCGTGGTGGCAAGATTTACTGGTGAAGCCAACTACTTGGGATGCTTTTGTGGAAGTCCTTAAAAAAGCTTTAGTAACACGGATGACGTTGACTATTACTTGAAATTTGTGAATTGCAAAATGGGTACTAAGAGCTTGGACTCTTATATTCAGAAATTCATGGACCTTTGGAACAGGGTGCAAAATTGGCACAAATAGAAAATTATCTAAGGATGAGACATATACAACCTAGTAAATCACCATGGGACACTCCTATTCTTCTGAAAGCGAAGAAAGATGGAGGTTTCCGAATGTGTGTGGATTACAAGGGCTTAAATAAGGTGACTGTCAAGAATAAATATGCGTTACCCAGGCTGGATGACCTTGTAGATCGCTTGGGTGGAGCTCAGTATTTCACCAAGATAGATCTCAGGACAGGGTACCATCCAATGAGATTTATGGGTGGTCCGACATTGCTAGAATGGCCTAGAAGGGACAAATGGGACCTTTCTTGGACCCCACTTGTCCTTTTTGCATGAGGGTGGAGAGGAGCTTTGGGGAGGGGGTAAAGGAGGTATGTTCACTTCCTTTCCCTCATTCTCCCAAGTTATTGTATAGTTTTATTGCTCTCAAGCTGCTTGCTCTCAAGTTGGTTATTTCTTGAGTCCTTGTGCACTAGCTTTTTCCTTTTTGTGATTTTTACACTGTAGCTCTCTGTTTTCCCTCTAGTTTTTTGCCAGTTACTCCTTTATCTATGGACACCCCTATGGATGAGACTAGAGCTCCAAGTCCCGTCAGGACTGATATGGAGAACATGACGCGTGCCATAAATTTGTTACAGCAACAAATTGTGGACATGCGCTCAAAGCATGGACGGGCGGAGGCCGAGATTCGAGCTATGTCCCAGTCTTGACAATGCGCATTTGCTGTTGATTATGTGTACCATAAGCTAATATGGGAGTGGATGCACGAACAACCAACAGCCTCTCTCTTTTCTTTTCAAACATTAATATTTTCCATACTTTGCATCCTTTGGTTTCAACATAGTTTTACTAAACTATTGATGGTCGCTGACATTCACCCTAAGCTCTATTAGACGTAATGAGAAAATCATTGTTGCCTATCATACTATGATTGGCTGTGAGTGTTGATGTTTGGCATACTATTCAAGTGTCACTTTTATGCCATTAACTCATCGATAAAGTCGTCTTGTGGTAAAGCATGAAGAATCCATAAGTAGCGAATACATCATGGCATCTTTAAAGGAGTACGCTTCCACCACTATCCAAGTATGAGTTTTATCATAGCTAGCAAAATATATCAGCACCTCGACTAATTCAAAGGCAATATTCTCCTCAAATTTGACTCATCTTTAACGTAGTCGACTTGGTACTTTGGATTGGATCAAAATATATCTAGATTTTGTTAAGAAAAAAGATCCCCTGACTACTGTGGAAACCCTTTTTGGTAATATTACTGCAATTGCAGACAAATTTCAAGAAGACAAGAGGTTCTTTAACTCACACATCAGAAAAGTTTTTGAGTGTCTAGATTAGAAAAATGGTAATGCTTCTATTGAGATTGCCACTCCCACTATCCTAGATGCACCTTTATCTCCACACCTGCTTGTCTTTGTCGATGATCTTGATGAGGATAACGCATCACAACTTGAGCAATTCTCCCAGGAGATTTGTGAGATTGGTGACCTATCTGCTTATGAATTCTGCCATTTCAAAAGTTGCCAAATCCCTATGGTCCCCAGCCATACGATTGAATTCAAATCCGCCCTCACTTCAAGCTCTGAATCCTCCCCACTATGAATTTTCTTTCTCGCATACCTATTGAACTCTAGACCGTGCTTACTCACCTCACCAAGAAATAAGTACAAACCTATAAACTTGACACTCTGCATAAAAACTCTTCTCTAGAAACTCCTATTGCTTTTGATACCATCATACGAATGAACAAGTTTGAACCTTCACGCTATTCTTTCGAGCAAACATGGGCCAGGGTCAGAGGACACTTTGAAACTGGTTTCAATCATATGCATCTCCATCAAGCCCGCATATGGAATCGGAAAAGATTCTTCTTCAAGTGTTGTTGTGGTGATAAATACAAGAGTAACTCTGTTATCTAGTTTGACCACGCAGTTTGGTTCATGATGAATAATCTCAACATATTCTTTCTTGGTGCTTCCCTGCAAAATCAAGTCAATGCCTTTTTTCTTTGGCTACACAAGCCAGCTAGAGATGTGGTCAAGGCCCACGTTACTTTCATGTTCATCTGCCAACACATGCTTGATGCCTCTGTTGAGTTATACAAAGATCCTAATACCAAGTTACTTGCCAACCTAGGTGATGCCGAAAATATTTGGAAAATTGAACGCCTCCTACAAAGACCCAGCTTTTCCACTCTTCAAGATAAGTATTTCCAAAATCCCAATAAAAGAAGTGGCTCTTTTAATCTCAACAACCCTTCTTTGGTCATTTCTAGGCAAGGCAGGTATAAGAAAAAAACAATTACTACCACTAGGAAAAATGATGAACAAGGCAGCAGCTCAAAAATTGACCTACCAGTGAAAAAGTTAAAATTCTTCAGGGACTGATATGGATGCAAGGTTTTGAGAAAAAGGAAAAGAGGAATATCGTCACAAATCCAGTCAGCCGACTACAACTCAGAACTAGTAGCAACAAGGGGAAACCTTTTTTACATTTCTGCTATCCGTGTGAAACATTTACGCTCACATTTTGCTACCGTTATTTGGTATTGTTCATGACTCTTTGATATTACATTCGGCTGGTCTTATCTTTCTGATGTCAAGCATGAGTGGTATTTTCATTATGACGTCTTTTGTAACTTTGAGATTGAGAATATGCAACAATGTAGTTGTTCTATGTCTAAATGCTTTAATAATTTTATTTCGAACAAATTTGATCATGTTGTGTCTACAGACTACGGAATTATTAGAAGTACTTTTCTTAGACAAACTTTGGAAAAGGGCTTGAATCATATATTTCCTCAAGTAACATATATTAGTAGTATTTCTTTTTAACTCTACCATGGTTGGTTTAAGCTCATGAAATTATTACCTAAGTAGAAAAGTCTAGAAAATGATACTATTAATAAGCGTGCTTCATTTTGCAAACAAGACGCTTTAAAATTTCTTAAAACAGAAAAAGACTTCTCCGGTTAAATTGACTGAAGCTCACAACGGACACCTATGGCTTACCAAACACTTGTATGTCAATTACCCTTTAAAAAAGTTATATATGATTTTGGTAGATGTGGCTGGCACTGGATTCACCATATTATCAGATGGTGGGTTAGGTGGTGGATCAGATGGATTAGATGGATCAGACGACTCAGAACTATGTTCAGATGGTGTAGATGTAGATTCAAATGAAGGCTCACGCCCTTGTTCAGATTCTGGCTATGATGGTGGATCAGGGTTTTGTTCAGACTCGAATTCAAAATTGGAATCAAAATTGTGTTTCGAAGATGAAGATTCAAATGGATTTGGTGAATTAGCAAGGTCTTGCTCAAATGAATTTACAAGTGCTATGGAAGTGTGTAAAGATTATTAAACGCTTCAAGACTTAATCTAGTTCTTATTGGTGAATTTCGCAGATTCTTGAAATACAAATTGCGTGCCTTTCTATAAGCTTATAATCGTTGTGCTCGTTCTAAATGTTTCTGCTCAATAGTTGTATGTGGCTAATCTCTTGGCATATATTACATGAATAAGATTCAGCTGACTTAGTTCACTTAAAAATCATGAAAGACAAAAATTCGTTTCCCCGACAATGGTGCCAAGTTATGTGGTAGCCTAGTCATTATAGATTTTCACAAAATCTGTAAATTATGTAGTATAAAAAGTTTTATCGTTCTCCAAGAGAAAGAGAAATCTCCTCTTTCGAAGTATAAGTGTACAAAGAGTAATGAGTAGATGATGAATGTAACATTCAAGACAGAATACTACAATGACATATCTGGTTATTCAAAGATATTGAGTAGATTGACGTCCAGAAACACCAATATGAAACGATTTGGTCAAGGCCTGAGAATATATGAGATACTTTATCTTCCAGATAACAGGATAATCAAACAGCAACTTATCTGATAGAGGTTAGCGACTACATTCTACAAAACAGAATCTGATAATCATTGATTTCTCTTGATGAGCGCCAAAAGATTAGTTCTTATCACTGAGAAGCAATCAAAACAAAACGACAATTATGTTCTTTATTAGAGCACATAAACTCATTCAGAAATAAAAGAAGTCCCGATTATGTGAATGCTTGTCAGCTTCGACTAATTCCCTGCACACAAACAGTTAGAATTGACTCTTCAAAGATGTCGCCTGTAAATTCACATTGGAAACTGGAATTCAGTATGAGATGGAAAGAGTGCAGCAGACATACTTGTATCAAGTCAATTACAGAAAAACTCAGAGTGTGTTTGCTCGCTTGATAAGAAATGTTACTGTATAGATAAAGGGAAAGGAATGCACAAGCTTAAGAGAAACTGGCTCTCTCTCTCTCTCTCTCTCTCTCTCTCTCTCTCTCTCTCTCTCTCTCTCTCTCTCTCTCTCTCTCTCTCTCTCTCTCTCTCTCTCTCTCTCTCTCTCTCTCTCTCTCTCTCTCTCTCTCTCTCTCTCTCTCTCTCTCTCTCTCTCTCTCTCTCTCTCTCTCTCTCTCTCTCTCTCTCGATAGTGAAAATCTGCTTACATACAATGGCACTGGTGTTTTTCTTATAAAGACTTACCCAGGCCTAAGGCGTCGTTCTCCAATCGTTAGAGTATTGATTGGGAACAGTTACATGTCACTCTAAGACATCGCTTCAAACGTTGTGAGTCTTAAATGCAATGTATTTCTAAAGTGCAAATAGGCCTTTACATAGATTTGGGCTTTATCGCATATTTACATACACAAAATTTGAAAATTTTACACTATATACACAATTAATTGATCAATGTGGAATTATAGGCCTCCACAAGATTTCTTGGCAGAAGTCTTGTAAAAAGGTGATGACTTTGTAGAGCTCTGACTTGAAGAATCATCTCTAATCTTTCCTTTACCTTTTTCCAATAAAGGTGATACATCCACATGGTCACTAATTTTTTGATCAACCGTCGAAACTGTCTCATTGAGTGGGTTTTACCATTTCAAAACCGTGTTATAATGTTCTTTAGCTCTTCTTTTTTTTTAGAGTTATTGGTCCTATAGACTTCCCTTCTTTCAATATAACTGCTTCCGACGATTGTATTGGTAGCTCATCAAGAATATTTCGAACTCCAAACCTCATAGGATCCATATGATTTAAGATTTGTTCGTCAATGGGTTCTGCATTCTCATCATAATATAAAGCATGACTTACAAGAATAAGTTTATCTTCAATTGGATCCGAAATTTGATGGGTTGATATGAATTACTTGCGCAACTCGTAACCATGGGCATCCCAATACTATATAATAAACTAATGTCGCTTCCAATAAGTCCATTATTACAAAAGTAATGACAAACTAGATACTCTCAATTTTAACTTGTATGTATTCCACTATATCTTTAGGACGCTGATCAGCTAACTTAATTGCAAAAGTCGTAAGCTTCGTCCTTGTAAGACCCCATTTAGAATATAACTTTGTAAAAATAAAATTGACTCATGAGCTTCCATCTATCAATGTTGCCTCACGATCAAAATGTTTTATGTTGAATTGATAAGGTGATATTTCTTTGTTCACTCTCCCAGGCAGCCCCCACATTGAGTACTTCGTTTGAATTTTCGAATCCGACACAATATAGTGGTTCCCTATGGAGTTTTGGGTTAGTTTTAATCAATCTTTCAATATCCATCTTACGTGCACCACATTTTGTTGTCAAATACTTTTTTGCAAAAATCAAAATTAAGTACATTTTATTTTAGCCAACATATTTGAAGTCGTGCTAACTTACCCCAGTTGTCTATTAATAGCATATCTATCATTTACTTGATTCACTTGAGTGCCTTTGTCACTAGATTCATTTGAATACAATCCGCCTCCAGACGATAAGCTGCATGCATGCACAAACATGAATAACTATATAAGATTGGTTGAGTTCAAAATATGTCAATTTTTATACATTAGCTATACAACATTCATTCCTATATATTGTTTCTTACTTGTTTAAAATTAGTTAATTCTTATCAATTATCTCTTAGACTATGTTGATGCTCATATGCTGAGTTTAAATTATGTTGATTAGACTTATACAGTGTTTCTTATTCATTCAGTTTAATTTAGATAATTTGTATACACTACTTATTATGTGTGCGTGTTGTAGCTTGTCAATTTAACCTTACGTTCAAGAATGTAGATCGCCTTGAATGTCACTTAAAAGATGCAGTTCATTAGTGAAACAAGCTAATAGTTTTCTTTGATTGCTTATTCTCTATTTGATTATTTTGCAATCTATCGAAATCTGACACATAGTAACCACTTATCCATCAAACATCCATCAGTTGATTCATTATGCTACTATGAATGGCATGTTGCAATGGATATAACAAAAAACCTTCACATTGCAAGCATAGGGAAAACTTCATAAAGAAATGTCTTCCACAAAGAACACAGTAAAATATTCCTCATTCTGTATGAAACGGATTTTATTTATTGATGTTCTATTGCTAAAAAAAAAATTACAATTAAATTACAAATGTGTTCCATTGACATGGAAAGGAACTTAGGACGCAAAAAACATCAAAATTTGTATGTATGATTCACAATCTCACATATGAGTCTAGTATAGCATACCATACGAGTGTAGTATGATATAACATACCATGTATTATGAATGAGAAATCTAGTATGCAGCATTTTAAGCTTCTTTAAGCTCTTTTCTTTGCAGCAGAGGCTGATGCATAGTTCAAACTGCAAAATTTGACATCACTTTGCTACAGGAAATACCTAGTTTTTGTCATGTGGTATTCACACTTGAGTCATAAGAGAAATCAAGGTGAAAAATACCCAAAATTTTGCAATCATCTGCTGCAAAGTCACATTGCCTTCTTTGCTTTGTAGCAGAGGCTGATGCATAGTTCACAACTTCACAATGCAAAATTTGAAATCACTTTGCTACAGGAAGTACCTAGTTTTAGATGTAACATTATCATGAGTCATAAGAGAAATCATAAGCGAAAAATACCCAAAATTCGGCAATCATCTGATACAAAGTCACATTGCCTTCTCTAATGTAGACATGCAAGTAAAAGAATGAGGAATGCCAAAACAAGCCTCTTTCCGCTATGATGCCGAGAATTCGCCGCACCTCCGGTACTAAGGTCACTACATCCAACTTCAAAAAGTTAGGACTACTAGAAATCCCAAATCAGTGCACAAGCATCACAGATTTATAACAAGGATGAAGTTTATTGTCTAAAGCAGCATCAAACATTTTTTACTGTTAAAAGATGCGGAGGATTTACGATGAGGGGGGGGGGGGGGGGGCTGGTCTAGGCCCTTCTTCCCTGTGAAGGTAATCGCCCAGCGATTGGCTTCACACCGCAAAAGGGCCTTTGACTATTTCTAGCCATGAAACACGATTTTCGGCTGTACTGTACACATAGAATTTATGAACCCTGGACGGTTCACCACGGTTCTAAGAACCGTACGATTCTCGAAATTTTTTGAGAAAAACCGTGGTGAACCATACAATTAATTAATTAATTAATTAATTTTTTTTTAAGTTTCCCACCCCAAAAAATAGCCTAAAAAAATTAGGGAGTGGATGCAGAATTAATACAGAATTAGTACAGTACAGTAGAGTAGCATACAATAGCAAACAAAGTACAGTAGCCAAAAAATACCCGAAATCTGTGAAATGAGGACCAAAAATGCCTTGGGAAGGGTTCTTTTTTTTTGGGGGGGGGGGGTTGGGTGGGGGGCGGGGCGTAATTAATTAATTATAGGAACCGCACCACGGTTCATGAACCCTGGTACGGTTCATCCCACGGTTCCAGGACCCACTGTTCTGAGAACCGTGGGTTCTATGACTCTACACTTTCTACATGAACTCTATAATATCTTTAACATGAAATAGTGGAATTACCTTCCTTGGTATGCACAGTTGCCATAACCTGCACACAAAAATCAAACGCCTCAATATAGGAAAGGTACTGATATGATTTAGCAGTATTTGAATGCAATGGAATTGCACTGCCACAGAGCATTTAGACATAAGAGTGCAAATCTTTCTCTGTTTTTCTCTCCTGATCCCGAACTATTTGACAGGGAATCACAGAGCTCAGAGCTTGATAGCAGACATCATTGTAAAAACCCATAAAGGTTGAGAATATATTTCATTCATCAAAATAAGCATTGTAGTGAAATTCCCCAAAAAAGACCAAAAGTGAACTTTTTTTTGTCATACAGAAAAGGAAAGTGTACTCACTAGGATCAGTACTGGTAATGGTGGCCATGCCTGAGAAAGCACAGGCACTTGGGTCCAAATTGTTGCTTTGATAGTAGCCATTGAAAGCATAGGATGCATGAGAAGACACTGTATCTGGAAGATAGCAAGGCTGTCCCGGTTGAATAGCAGTGCAATCTACATGACCTGGTCCACAGGCCCAATTTAGGGCTTCCTGCAGGGCAGTGAAACTTGAAGAAGGAATGGCAACACAGTAAGTCTGATTTTCTACAGGAATTATGCTCCCTCCAGTGTTTCCCCCTTCACTGTAGCTTTCTGTTTTAACTTCAAAGCTGATATCATAAGCTTTTGTGCCATCGGGTTTGAAAAGCCCCCAGTTCCTCTGTGATGACGGGCCAGGGCTCTGATTTTCATTGAATAGCTCAAAAATGTAGGTATCTATTTGTGCTCCAGGTCTCAGAGGAGTCCCAGAGCTACCGAGAACATGCTGAACAAGGTTTCCATTGTACCTGGCAGCATTGTTCATGTTCACAATCTCAGCCTCAGTGGCATCACCCATGGAAGGCCAACCTGTTTCACTGACGACAACCTTCAGATTTTTATACCCCATTGCTGCCAGTGCAGAAAACACTGCATCTACTTGTGCATCAAACAGATTTCGGTACAGAAGACCTGTATTGTTGTCAATTATTCCCTTGTTTGTTTCAAAGAGAGCATAATCTAACGAAATGTTGTTAATTTCATTTTTGTAGGCATAGAAAGGGTATACGTTGATCATGAAAATAGACTCTGTTTGCGCTAGAAATTCCAGTAAAGGCTGCATAATGGAGGCAATAAAGACATTCTCAAAAGCTCCTTCAGAAGGGGGATAGGACTTCTCCAGCACACTCATAGAATGGGGTGTGGACACCTTCACCTTCTTGTCCAGACCCAATTTCAGCAATGCGGCATAAAGGTTCTTCATTGCAGGAACAAGAAGCAAAGGGGCTGCTTTGGAACATGTGATCACCTCAGACCCAACTGCAATGGCTACTATATTAGTGTTTCTGATCACAGCACCCACATTTCTGGTCACCCAGGACAATGCAGCTTCTTGGGACAGTGCAAGGCTGGGAATCTCTGGATTTGTTACACCAATCACCACTTCAAATGGTGTGTTTGCAAATGCCTGGAGCACTGTCTGGTCAGAATCAAAGAGCCTGACTTTACTCAAGGACTGAGACTTCAGCAAACGTACCACCTTCTGCGGAGGTGGCAAATTGTTACCGTTTCTTCCATAGCATACTCCAATCAAGCTTCCTCCTACAGATTCCACGAGAGTCCATTAAACTGTGCTCTACCTTAGCTACAAATAATAACCCATCAGTCACCAACTATTTTAAGGATAGTTCTACTCATACTTCCTCATCAACTTAACAAAGAAATGTTTTGAAGCAGCTAAGCTCAGTATTGTATATAGAGATAAAGTGGCAAGTCTGCCTGGTCGTGACATGGAATGTTTAAGCAAATAGAGCTTCATTGACCAAACTGGAGCTCATGCGTTCCTGGTACTACTGTGCTTTTCATTCAGCTGGAAAAGCTCGAGTTCTTGAACTATTCAAGCTGGATAATGAGCCTAGTAACACTTTGTTGCATTTCAGGTGGACAAGCTTGCGTCTTTGAGCTACCCAAGCTGGATAATGAACCTAGTACCACTTTACTTTGCATTTAAATGAGCCTAGTACCACTTTACTTTGCATTTAGCTGGAAAATCTTAAGTTTTTGAGCTACACATGCTAGACAATGAGCATAAAAAGCAGTGAAAACACTTCCTATAAATGCAGGCTTTGATTTTTTCTCGTGACATGACACTCGAACTCATCAGAGCTGAAGATTCTATACCTGCATTTGAATGACAGCAGTTGAGGAAGAGCACTAGCAGCTGAAATAGCATAAGAATTGAGGAAGGGAATCTGGAAACTGCCTCCATGCCTTCAGCACCAGCATGCAGTTTACAATGACATCACCAGCTGCTCCCCACACATCATCATCTTGCAGCTACAGACCTCAGCCCAGCCCAGGATTCTCTGTTCTGATAGTCCAACCAAAAGCACTCGTGGGATTCTATGGAGTTCATTTAAGCATGAACAGGCTCCCTCATAGCAAATTGAATGAGAAATTGAATTAAAGGATAGAAGGTGGAGGGAAAAACGTTTTATTGTATGAATGGTACGGTTTTGACTGGCGCCCCATTTAGCTCGTTGTTTGCAATGCAATTTTTGTCCAGAATTAATAAGATATGTGAACAACTAGACATTCGTATACACACACATGTGTGTATATCATCTATATATACTTAAAAAAAAAGTGATTTCCGGGCAGCTCACGCTGCCCGTCACGCTCTCACGGGAAGCATGAGCTGCCCCAGAAACCCCCCACTGGCCCCCTCATGATTTTCTGCACACACGGGCAGCCGTGGGCTGCCCGTCACATTTGAATTTGCCCGCCCAACGTTGCTCGCCGTTGGGCGGGCAGGCGTTACTAGTATATATTAAAACTATTTTAGAGAGAATGTCGCCATGCCTATAGCCTACTGTCACGCCTACGTCCCCCCTCTCATGGCTACCAGTCACGCCTAGGACCCTTAATGTCATGCCTAGGTCCCGTCTCTCTTTCATAATGTCACACTTAATGACCCTGTCAGTCCCTCCACTAGTCTATCACTAGATTCAACAAATCATCATTAGCCCTGACCCTAGAATCTGTACCTGCACCGGAATACATTAAATAGACAATCACTAGCCTCCTAGAATAATAATTAAACCAATTATAAACAAATGATTAATGGATCATTGAAAAACATGTACGAGGAGAATTATTACAATCTCTCGCCCTATTTAAGCACCGTAAAGATGAAATTTTTTTTTTTGAAATAATGTTCATTTAGAACATTTTCATAAGTCTTTCATTATGCGTTCCAGTATGATTTTTCTGCGTATGGGATATCGAATCAGCGCGCCTGGCAGACGATGGTTATGCTGCATTTGGATTGCGCGCGTCGAATCACTATTCCAGGAACAAAAATATTATCGAAATTTTCGAAACTATTGGACCCTATTTGCATGATCAAAGCTTGATTTGGAAGACTCTTCATACTGGCCAAAGTTATGCAGAATCTATCGAATCAAGCTCTGATCATTCATATTCCGTCCAATATCGGATGAGCGCGCGAGAATACATACTCTAGTTTTCAAATGTTTTATATGCGCGTCAATTAGCTATCGGGTGAAAATCTGGCCTTTGGAATTTTCCAAAATTATAATTATTGGATATACAAAAGGTTTGATATTTAAAGCTAACGTTGTCAATTTCAGCATTAAATGGTAGAAGTGTGATAGCATACTTTTGTAGCATTACTTGTAGATGTGACCATACTTTATTTGAAATTAATTCTGGTTTATTCGATATGGACTAATCATTTTGATGACTGATGGATATTTAGTTTGATTTGATTGACAAGCCTCGAAGTAATCATCATCATTATCCGAGCCTTGAACATCCAAACCACCACGTTTGCAATCATTTCTGATTTTCTCTATATATACTGATCGACGACGCTGAAATTTTTTTGCTTATAGTTATTTGCATACATGCGATTTCGATTCAGCGCGTTCGAAACCAACTTTCTTCAATCCGTTACTACTCGTGCACGTCCATCCGCTACCAACTAACAAATTTGTTGAGCTTAGGTATCGCTTCGACATGCCTGACCTAAGGTCTGATCCTGAAATCAACATTATCGCGTGCTGATTCGATACTACACATTAATGGCATGGACCAAGCAGACAACATGAGCTCATTCAGGTGGAATACCAATTTCAGGTGCGGGTCAGGGAAATCCACGACCACCGCCTCGTCCACCACCACCTCCTCCTAGGCCAAGGGCCAGAAGAAGAGACCCACCTAGGCTCAAGGATATTCGGAAGCTTCAGTAGACAAATAATCTGCTGATTCCCATAAACCAGCTTATCGATATTGAAGGGAGCAAAAACAATACTAGCAAAATACTCTAATTTGTCAGATGGATGTCACTGGCATTAAAAAAAATCCATAAGTTTGTCATCTGAGGCCATGGAGGAACTAGCCATATTGAACCCAATATCGGTTCAATGCGACAGATAGATATCGGTAGAGGAATAAAGCAAAGTGTGCGTGCTGATCCGATATGGTAAGACCGAGAATGAAATTTTCTGAAAAGCACTTGTTAGAAGTGGCTGATATCGATTTAGCATGCCTGAATGAATACAAGCATGCACAATAAGGGATGGCACGCGTCGATTCAATATCGCGAGAAGGAAAAAAAACAAGAAGACTAGAGAGTTTAGAATAAAAGATCACAGAATCGAAATATGAAAAGTCGTGCCCATATTTATAGCCAATTTTTGTTGATCACAACCATACATTTGTCAAATAACAAATTGAGAAATACAGCCTATATTTATCCACCAATCAGAGTGAGACAAATTTGTACCTGCCAGTCGCGTCCCTCCACGCCAGCTCTATCTCTCTCTCACGCTGGCTAGCCAGCCTGCCCACCCTCTGCCCGCGCTCTCCCTCCCTATTTTCCAACTACCCCTCCCGCGCTCCTCCCTCCCTCTGCTCGCTCTCTGCTCGCGTTGACTTGCCCTCACAGTTTATACAGGTTTTGGATAGTGCTGATTTGCAGCTCTCTCGCTCTTTGCTCTCCAACACTCTCTGCTCACACTCTGCTCGCGCTGACTTGCCCTCACAGCTTATGTAGGTTCTGGATATTTGTCTGATAGATCATATGCAAATCCTAGATATTTTTGTGACAGATTATATGCCTGCTTTGTACTTCTGGATATTTTCCTTGAGTAGGATCTCTCTCTCTATTGTGCTGATTATTTGAAAGGCTCAAAGACGGGGAGTTGAGACCACAGCTATGAGTATTTTCTTTTTTTGCCATTGCTCAATGGGAACACCATGATTGATGAATGTTGTTGGATAGTGAAGCCTTCAATCCTGCAATTGATGTTGCAGGCTTTGTACTTCTGCATATTATTATGAGTAGGATCTCTCTCTCCATTGTGGTGATTTTCTGAAAGGCTCCAAGACGGGGGGAGTCCATACCACAACTGTAAGTATTTTCTTTTCCTGCAATTGCTTAATGAGAACACCATGATTGATGCTCAATGTTGTTGGATAGTGAAGCCTTCAATCTGCGATTGATGTTGCAGGGTTTGTACTTCTGCATTTTATTCTGAGTAGGATCTCTCTCTCCATTGTGGTGATTTTTTGAAAGGCTCAAAGACAGAGAGTCCAGACCATAGCCTTAAGTATTTTATTTTCTTGTCATTTCTCAATGAGAACACCATGATTCATGAATGTTGTTGGATAGTGAAGCCCTCCATCTCCAATTGATGTTACATTGTTTTTACGTATCTCTCTAAAAAGGTTTTGATATATAGGATGAGAACACCATGATTCATGGATGTTGTTGGATAGTGATTATGATAGTGTCATGTTGAATTTACAGGATGATGATAGTTGGTCGTGAATAACTTGTTTGGAAGGTCTGACCAACAAGCAAGAACCTCAGAGTTTGTGCAAAACAATGTTTCATACAAAACTCCAGAAAATGAAAGTAGATCTGCTAGGAGGAAGAGATTGGCCCGTAGGAGACGAGCCAAGGCCAGGGCTCTGTCAGTATGTAGTGTACGGAGTGCATATGTGTCCCGATCCCTACATGGAGATGTTGCATTAAGTTCAGACATCAATGTAGGACCACTAAGAAGTGTTGCAATAGAGCATATCAGGAGTAGTGAAACAGGTGCGACTCCACATAGTGAAGATCCATTGGCATTAGATGTCATTGTGCGATCGCCTCATCTTCTCGCCGTCAACCGTTTAGGAAGTAGTGAATTGTCATCGGAGTGTAGGAGTCCCTCAATGGACTTTACAGTTATTGATTATGTGCGGAGTCACCCATCTTATAGGTCGTCTGGGGTAGAGATAGAACAGGAGAGAAATAGCAGATTGGCACGTAATAGACAATGGACGAGTGGGAGTCTCTCTCGGTCTACAATTTTTCGAGACGACATCATACAGCTAGTTACCCTCGAACATGTCCATACCAATCCTTTATATATGACTCCAGAAGTGAAATCTCGAACTAAAGGAGGAGGAGACATTAGGGGATATTAGAACTCAAAATGGGCCCTTTGTCAAGATGTTGTTTTTTACTTCGCACACTTTCAATGCTTATGTGTCCCAATGAATGGTGTCCATCTGTGATGAATTGTTGTGAGAGATTTCAACTAGTTTAGTCTAGTTTATTCATATTTTGGTTAATTGTCAATAAGAGGCCAAAACTCATTTTAGACTTAGAGACAAACTTTTTGAAGTTATTTAGTTTAAAATACATTCAATAAACACTTTTGGAAAGTGTGGGAAAGTTGGTAGTCGAGTTTGAGAGAGATTCAAATTTGAACTTTGAGTACATTGAATCTAGACCCAAAAATAGTAGGGTTTACATTTTGGAGGGAAAGCCAAGTGGCCAAATAGAGTTCATTATGTCACTCATCCATGGCTAAGTTCTCAAGTGTTGAGCTACTTGGTGCCAATACTTGGAGATTGTCAATTTTTGGTGAATTCATGGTCATTTTCTTGTGTCAAGTAGATCTTGAAGATGGACTAGTGCAAACTACTTGGTTTATGGAGTCATGTGGTGCTGGATTTGCATCATTTATGTACTCACCTACTCATGGATTTCCAAGGTTTGATGGTTTCTTGTGGCAAGATGGAGATGGAGGCTCATTCATGGAGTTTTATGGTGGAGACATATCAAGAAAGGACAAAGTTGGAGGAGACAAGCAAGCAAATGGTCATCACTCACATTTATTGTTTGGTTGCTGTAATTTTCCAGAGAGTACAAAGTTTGAAACATGGAGGAATCATTTCATTCACATTCTATTTGGTTCTTCATATTCTAGTTATATCTTGATGTGCAAAATTGATATAAGAAATAGTGAAGCATCCAATTTGGACACTATTCTCTATATCAATTATGAAAGATACTTTAGAACCTTAGAAAGAAGATCTATATTTAGGATGGAGATCATTCTAAAGTTGGATCAAAGTTTTATTGTCAAAACTATGCCAAAACTAGTTGAAGAGGGAGTGTGAGAGATTTCAACTAGTTTAGTCTAGTTTATTCATATTTTGGTTAATTGTCAATAAGAGGCCAAAACTCATTTTAGACTTAGAGACAAACTTTTTGAAGTTATATTAGTTTAAAATACATTCAATAAAACTTTTGGAAAGTGTGGGAAAGTTGGTAGTCGAGTTTGAGAGAGATTCAAATTTGAACTTTGGGTACATTGAATCTAGACCCAAAAATAGTAGGGTTTACATTTTGGAGAGAAAGCCAAGTGGCCAAATAGGGTTTGGAGACTCTATAAAAGGATGTAACTCGTGGAGAGACACATCTTCTCTCTTCTCTCTCTCATTTCATCATTATACATGGTTCTCTTTGGGTTCTACTACTCATTGGTGCACTATCTTGGTGTTATCTTGCAATTCTATGTGTAAAATGATCATTTATTGCTATTTTCGGTTCCACACGTGTGAAATATAGTAGGGTACTGTAATTGTACGGACATCAAACATATTTTATGTTTTGGTTCATGTTTGATCAATATCTCTTAGAGTTTGCATCTCATATTGTATGTAAATGCTGATTTTTCTACATTGACAGGATTGTTGGTTTGCTCCTTATTGTAACCAAAGATTTGGGACATGGATTGGATCTTGAATGATCTGAAATCCTTCACAATTGTAACAGTGGGTGAAGGACGAAAATTGTATTTAACTTTCTCGACCAAATTTTTCTGATTTTCAAATATTTCGCCGGGCAGAACAAACAATTGTGATTGGACCATAGTTACTACCCGAATACTCTTATGTTGTCCATCATTATTCACTCGAGGTTGATTTGATGTCAATAGTCATAAACTGTGGTTAACTAATCCTTGTAGTTAAGGAACTTCTTGTCATTTATAGGTATACCTCTCATTTTCTTCATTCTATCTCTTATTTTGGATTGTCATTCTTAGGTTTACCTCGCAATCTCTACATTCTCTCCGATCTCAGCTTGCGTACTCGTATTTCCGACTAATGGCTACACATAATCGGAGACTAAGAGGAACCATTGATGCAATCAATATTTGCAATGAAAACAATGCAGAAGATCACGGATACCAAGAATATATCGAAAATATCAATGGGTCTTGATGCATCCCTCTGCAAAAGGCTCATTCGAAAAAATAAAAAGATTGGATAACATATATAGAAGCTCTTGGAAAGACAAGATAATGGATTTTAAAGTATCACCTGCCCGTCAATCTATCACGGAAGTTTTAGTTCAGCATGCTTATCTTCACAATGAGCTCAACATTCATGCTCTGAATCCAAATGATAGAAGGAAATGCAATTGTAAGTTTTCAAATTTAATTTCTTTAGAGTTGAGCATTTTCTTTAAATTAAATTTTTCTTGTGATATTTTTGTTGGTTTTGCAGATTTGTATCCATCAAATTTTGTTGAATGGCAATCAATTAAATCGATTGCAGGAATAATCGATGTCATACATTCGGATATTGGTATTTTACGATATAAACATCGTTCTCCAAAATCACTTTTAGAGTCAGGAGTTTTTTTATGATCACACTTATTTTCCTGATAAAAATGGTTTAGTTTTTTGATTCGAGCCATATCATCTACCATATTTTTCGAGTGAGGAATGGATTTCTCCTGATGCAGCAATTTCAGAAAGCTTTCGATCTAGGCTATATATTGATATTCAGAGTATATTAAAATGTAGCACTAGATCAAAGAATAATAGATTAAGTTGGTATCTACCTTTTACTATTTTTGTTGATTTTTTTTCCAAATGCAATGTTCGGAGAACGAAAACAATGTTTATTTGTAAGGACTTGAGTGCTGATATAATCGCCGAGTTGTTGGATGATGGTTGGGATACAAAACAAAATCAGCAAGTTGAGTGCAGAGTATGTTACTCATCCATGACATTTAGATATCACATCAAAAAACAAATGCTCAATTTCTTGCTGTATTATAGAAGATGGATTAAATGCAAAAATGTTTGGAAGCCACTTGATCAAGATTTTGGTATAAACCCTCAAGAGCAACTTCAGATAACAGTGAAAAGAAATGACAACATTCTTGCAATGGCTGAGGTCGAGGAAGATTGGTGTCTCAATCACATTCGATCAGAACTAAACATGTTGCAAATCGATCTACCTCAATACTATCAATTTCGATTGAATGGTGTAAAGGTACGTTATGCCATATAGAAATGTTTACAAAAATGCAAAGACATTGGAACATCCATTGAAATTGAGGATCCATAGACTATGAACTATGGAATTTTGTATTATGTAATACAATTTTGTGTATACATCATTTTTGAAAATATATGAACCACTTTTTCTATGAGGCTCTTTCATTTCTATGATCTTCATTTCCATGGTGCAAAACACAATGTAATTGCAACTGGATAATATGAGTTTTCGATAACAAGATTCGTTGTCTCCTACAGGAAATGCACTATCTCCACTGGGGAAATCTTCCATCACTTGAACTCCAGTGACCACTACAATCGACGCTTGCCCTTGTTGATGTCTCGTATATATCGGTTGTATTTTTTGTCTTCATTTCCTTGGTCTATATTGTCCTTGTCTTGGCATATTTATATATGTTCAGAAGATGAACTGATGAAAGCTTTGCTGCAACAAATCTAAGTTTGTTGCATGTTTGGATTCGTTGTGGCAAAGGTTCCATCAGATCATCTTTCTGAACTTATCCAAAAAAAAAAAACCATGGTAAAGGCAAGGCAGACCAAGGTTATGAAAAACAAACTTGTCGGAAAATCCTAGAAATTGAGATGAATGAATCATAACCTAAATTAATAACAGGAAAAAAAACAAGTAAGAACAACCATAGAAAAATTGTAAATATATTTCTATTAAAATTTTCTGTACATGTGTCTCATCCACATCAAGTGAGACGAATATTTAATCAGTATCAACTATCTATGATCTCTAAATCCATTTCTCCAGTTGGAAGTAGCTTGGGTGGAGAACACTCGGCCACTACAATTGGATATGAATTTTCGATCACAAGCTTTATGGTCTCCTGCCTGAAGTGCATTATCTCCATTGGGGAGACCTTCGAGCATTTAAACTGAAAAAAACAAACAAATGGTTAAATGTAATTAATCAAAGATCAGTTAATAGGAATTTGTATATGAAAAAAAAATCACAATTAAAAGTAATTAATCAAAAATTACTTCTTCCAGATTTGGAAGTCCATCTTGTAATGCAAGCCAATTAAAAAAGTGTTTGGCATTGCATACGGTATAGCAACCACAGCTGACAGAATCAACTTGCTGGGAGGACTGCAGAATCCAAATTTTGACATTATGAGATATCGGATCAACGCGTAGGATGTTAGTATAACATCTACAACGGAAACAAGCGCGCGTCAAACCGATATTAAAAAAATATTGATTGAATATCGGATCAGCGTGCACGTTATGAAAATAAACCAATCAATAACTACAAGGGCGCGTCGAACTGATATTGAAAAATTTATATCTCTGCATCAACCATTTTCAGTTTTGAATATGCTTTTGCATTTGGTACTGGAAAGAGTTCTAGTATTTTTTGGATATGGGTCCTGGCAATTTTGTGTGTGTGTGTGTAATAGAGTTCATCTTTAAACAAACTGGATTACACACACCCTCATCATTGACGTAAAATGATCACTGCGATCAGAAAACAATAAATTTATGAGAATCAATGTGAAATTAAAATTCACATGAAAAATTCAATATAAAAAAATCTGAAAAAAAAGACACTTACTTTGTTATGTATGGCAGCATGAGAATTGGAGTCCCCAGTTTGGCGTGTTGGAGCATATCATTGTGCAGACTTTTGAAATCAGGGAAATCAAATGCAGCCATTGATTGAAGGGAAAACAATGCAACATCTATAAACAATGGGGTCTGGAAAAACTCCATCCAGTACTGAATTGCCCCACCTCCTACATTGTCCCCTAGCATGTTATTCTTACTTTCTAATTTACTTGTATCTAATCTAGAAAGAGGGAGACCAACATTGGTTTTCAGCATCTTAAAACTATATCGAGGGCCTAAACCATTAAGATATGTGTTTAACAATTGATCATACTGTACATATTGAGGAGTATTTACAAAGGCAAGTGTAGGGGATGACGGAAGTAATACAGATAAACCACAAAAAGAATTGTCATTCAAAATTGATTCTACATTTACACTAACAAAATCATCTAAATCGTTTCCAAGAATAGGAGGGAACTAATATTTACGGGGTTAAGAGGAGGAGGAGATTTAGGAGGTGGAGATTTATTAGGAGAGGAAGATTTAGCTAGAGAAGTTAAAGATGGAGTTCTGGGAGGAGAAGAATGAGACTTAGGAGGAGAATTAGGAGGAGAATGCCTAGAAGAAAGAATAGTATTCAGAGGAGATGGCTCGGAAAATTCCTCGCTTTATTTGGAGGGTCAAGAGACCTCCTCTTCTTTGAAACACTCCTGCTCTGTATACGAATAACTAGCCGGGTTGGTTGAGATTGCTTTCGTTTTCTCCTCTCTGATTCTTGTTTTTGAGGAGAGGAGGGAGCAAGTCTAAAGTATTCTGCAAACTTGTCATATGTGTCCCAAAACCTGAACACAATGTTAAAATCCTTGGGCATGATGGTCACCCTCTTGGCATGGACAGCTGCAACAACAATATCTGAAAAAAAAATTCATCTGGAAATCCTCATATGCTATGTGCAACGCCTCAATTGCCATTACAATCCATCTCACATCTGCAGATAGACTTCTTGTAATGTCTTTGATGGACCTCCTTGATCATCCTATGGGGCTTGCCTTGACTTCACCATCTCGCGGCACTGCTCTTTCTGCAACATGATTCCGTGAAAGTCTTCAAAAGTAGGCAATTTCTCCCTCAAAGCAATGCCATTCACGAACATTTGTAGACCTTCCAAAACACCGCTCATAGTGGTATGTACCAATTCAACCTCCCTGATTGGTTCTCCAATTGCCACAAGTTGATCTCTCAACTCCTTTATCCTGGTGAAGAAAAATCCCACTGATTCGTCTTCTTCCATCCTGATTGTGTTCAATTTCAACTTCAAGAACATGGCTCAGCTGGATTGCAAGTTTGAAATTGCATTCTAAGAGCTTCCCAAGCTCCCCTAGCTGTCGTGGCATCACTTATATGGGTGATCACATGATCTTTCACTGAAAGGTTGATCAAAGACAATGCTCTTTGTGCCTTTCTATCAAAGGCCCTCATGTCACCTGGAGTGGTATTAGGCCAAACTTCATTTTTAGGACCTTGTACATTCCCAACCATCCTCTAAGCATAAACACAATATAAAGTACTCTAACCTGCATGACCATTTCAAAAGAAATATATACTGTGATATCTACAAAAAAATATGTTGCCTTCTAATCAAAGGAATGGCTTTTGTCTTTTACATATCTGTTGAAATTCCAGATGATAAGTCTGTTGAATCATCAAATCATTATTAGTTTGTTTAGGAGGCCATAAGTACGCAAGAGGAACATGTAAAATAGTTTTTGTGAAGAGAGATTTGGCTATTAAGATATTGGGTTATACTCCCAATGAGACTACGAAAAGATCATCTGCAATGGCACTTTATTCGAGTTACATTGATATGAGCAAGAGGAAAAATTTAGAATTTTTGGATCCATATGAAAGGAAATTATTCCTTCTTGACAATACCATTCGTCTGAATCTTGAAGAGGATGATGATGATAATTAAATAATTTTTTGTGATAGATTTTTGATATATTACAAGGATCTCTCTTTTGTAATGAATTTGAATGCCTTTCAAAATATCGTAATACTTGGCGAGTTTTTAGCTTGATATCTAAATTGTGCTCTTCTGTAAAACCACTGAAAAAGTTGAACTAAATATTTATTCCTTGAATTGTGTCCTCCATGATTTGTTGCTCTATGGAATGCTCCCTTTGCTTGCCAATGAGATTTTTCCATGCCTTGTGATGATCAGATACTTAAGCTCCCATATTCCTTTGCAAAATAAGTTGCATGATGAAGAAAGATGTGCTGCAAACAATAGTTTTGATTAGTTACAAGAATAGAAAAAAATATAAGCCTGAATGAGAAAATTACTAGATAATGATATAGATTAGCACCATGTAATGAGTAACGTTGTCTTTTCCCCAACAATCATGTACATATTTTACAAATGTGGTGCAATGATTTTGCAAAGTCCTCATATGATAGGTTTTCTTTCCTGATAACACACACACTTGTCTCTTTTCCACTCGATTACTTCCTTCCAATGTTCATGTGGCTTGAACAATTTCTCTCCATATTTCGTATCTGACACTAGATTCTTTGCATGTGTGATTTGATAAGAATCTTCTTGCTTTAGCACCTCCAATTGATGGCTTATTAGGAACGTTTCTTTTTTTCCCGGAGAGTCTGTCACTTTTTTAAATCGTGACATACCCTTTATGTAGTCATGCACTTGACAGAACTATTTTCAACCTCCTAAATGCTGCTTTAGCCACTGACTCTGGTTTATGATTCCATGCTAGTAGAACATGCAGGTAAATTAGTTTTTCAATAATACGAACCTCAGCATGCAATGTCCATATTGTTAAAAATTCACAATTCTAGCTTGACTAGTTTTGGTCATATGACTTGTAAATAGTTAGATGGTCATGATGTGGCTTGTCACACGTGCCAAATAGCATAGGATTCCATTCATAAGGATGTTCTCAAGTAGACCCAAGTGTTAGAACCTTTGGAATGAGTCCAAATTATGCTTAGATACAAGGGAGAAAAAATAGGAGCTATTTTTGGTAATTTTTGCATTGTTGAGGGATCTCCAAGATTCCAACCCTAACTTGGTAGGCATGAAAGATCCACCAAAATTAGCATTAGGGATAGGTTTAGGGCTACTCATACCTGCCCAAAACCGTGATGGATCATGTATATATAGGTGATGATATCTCACCAAAATCAATTAAGCAATTTCATGTTTTTTCTCTCATAATGGTGCAATTGCTCTCTATGTTCATAATTGTTTGAGTACTTGTGATTACTAATGATTATAGGATTGAATGTAGGTCTGGTGTACAGTACTCAGACTGTGGGAAGCCGTACTTTCACACGTGTGAAGCCTTCTTCAAGGATTTGGGCCATTTAGTGAGGTTCAAGCATAGATTTTTGATGGATTTTGATGGTTCAACTTGTGCTAATCTTATGAAATCATAATCTATTGTTTTCCTCATCATTTCAAGTGTTTTAGGATCCTTATTTGCTGTAATTTTTACATGGTATCAGAGCCTAAAGGCTGAAATGAGCTAAATCCTTGGTTTTCATTCAATTTGATCACAATTTTTTATCTAAATCTTGTGTAGATTGGATCTTAGCATCTAGTATTGATTCTAGAACTCAAAGTGAGTCAAATACATTGGAGATTGGTGTTGTGTGACTTCATTTGCAGGTGTTTAGGTGTCTAAAACCAGAGGCAAAGTTGAATTCAATTCACATTACCAAGATAGCAAGTTTTGCCTGCTCCAAGCATTGATTTCTAAGCGAGTTTTGGAGGTGATTTCATAGAGAAGGCTTTCTAGCATTCAAGGAGAGGGAAGATCAGAGTTTTGGGGACTCTTCAAGGCTGTTCTAAGGTGTAGTAGACACCTCCTAAAGTGATTTAGGTTCAGTCCAACCATTGCTTGACTTATGCACCAAATTAGATCAATTTTTCATCAATTTTGATCATTTTTTGCTTGTGATTGGATAGTAGATTGTGTTGCATCCTCATTAAGTTCCATTTAGATCTTTTACAAGTGATTTTGGAAGTATATTAGGTTGCTGAAATTCACTCTTGATCAGATCATTTGGAAGCTTTAATGTTCTTTATAGAAAGAGGGGCAATTCTACTAGTATTGTCTACTTCAATCAAGCAAGTGCATTGTTTCTAGTATTCTATGATTTGATTTTGTTAGAGATCATTCTTAGATCTTTATAGGAAGTCTATTACTGATCTTTTCAGGTCCCTAAGAAGTGGGATAAGGTAGACCTTCAATCAAATCAATAGAAGTAACCTTCATTTGTGTCAAGTCCTTGATTAGGAGACTAGATGGCATCTATAAATGCATATCTTTTGGATACTAATGAAAGGCTCAACAAAACTAACTATTCCATATGGAAAGTTAGAATGGAATCTATCATGATCATGCAAGATCTGATGGAAATTGTAAATGGTAAGGAGGGTGAACCTATTCATCCTCAAGAAAAAGCCAAATACATCAAGAGGTGCAATGTTGCACTACATTGCATAAAAATGAATGTTGCAAATGAACTCTTAAGAGAGGTAGGAGATTGCACTTCAGCTCAAGATGCTTGGGAGACTTTGCAAAAGGTCTATGAATCCAAGAACCAAACTAGAATGTTAGCTTTGAAGAATCAAATCTATAGAAGCTATCAAAAGAAAGGAGAGAGTGCACATACTTTTGTCCTAAGAGTAAAGGAATTGAACAAAGAGCTAGCCTTTATAGGTGACCCTATCAAGGATGAAGAGCTTGTTCAACTCATATTGAATGGACTAAGCTTTGAATTTGACAATTTGGTTCAGGGATATGCAATTATGGGTAAGCTACCCATACTTGAAGAACTCCAAGGCACACTCATGGCCGAGGAATCAAGAAGGAGCCAAATGCAAGAGAGGATGGATAGGCTTTCCATCCAAGGTGGAGATGACCAAGCTCTCTTCACCAAAGGCAAAGGCAAGTCCAAAGGCAAAGGATCAACATTCAAGAAGTCTACAAAGCTTGAGGATCAAGAAGGACCCCCAAAGGCATCTCCATCAACCACCAAAGTCAAGAAGGACAAATCAAAGGTGAAGTGCTACTATTGTAGCAAGATGGGGCATTATGCCTCGGAATGCTTCAAGAGGAAGCAAGATCAAAGCCAAGCCAACATGAGCAAAGAGGAGGAGGAGGAGAGTTCACATGAGGACTCTCTCATGATGTCCATATTTTCTTCAACAAGCTTCAAAGGAGAAGATCCTTGGTGGATTGACTCGGGTGCTAGTTCACACATGACTAGTAAAAGGGAGTTTTTCTCTTCTCTCTTATCTTATGATGGACCTATAAAGTCTATGTATACAGCAAATGATGAAGCTTGTAAGATTGAAGGAGTTGGTAACATTCCCCTTTGTTTAGGATCTTCCAAAAAGATCAACATAGAAGGTGTTTTGTACATTCCTACAATAACAAAGAATCTACTAAGTGTTGGCCAAATGGTAGACAATGGTTTCAATGTTGACTTTGTTTCAAATGAATGTTTCATCAAGAAGAAGGGTAAGATAGTGGCTAAGGGCACTAGACTTGGCAAACTTTATAAGCTGGATGCATTTGTGGATACTAATGTTGTCATGTTGGCCGAGAAGAGCAAGATATCTACCTTTACTTTATGGCACAAAAGACTTGGAGGCAAAACTCCTTATGAGATGTTGTATGGAAAGAAACCCAATCTTAATCACTTGAAAGTTTTTGGGTGTATATGTTATGTGCATGTGCCATTGGAAACAAGAACCAAGGAGGATCCATCTTCCACAAGAGGGATCATGCTTGGATATGCAAGCTCAAGCAAGGGCTACAAAGTCTATCTCCCATCCTTGAACAAATTTGTTGTTTCAAGGGATGTCATCTTTGATGAACATCATATGCATATGCTTGAAGAAGGCTCAAGTGCTCCAACAATCAAGAAAGAGATGGCCGAGGAGCAAGATCTTGGTTTTGAGGAGGAGCTCATGGAGGAGCAAGCACCAAACCCACCTATCACACCAAGGAGATCTTCAAGGGCAAAAGTGGAGCCATCAAGGCTCACATATCAAGGCAAAGGACAGCAAGTTGAGGGTATCTCATCCACTTCTTATGCTTTATCTAGTTTTGAAGAACCGTCTAATGTTGAAGATGCATTGAACTCCAAAGAATGGTATAAAGCTATGTTGGATGAGTATGATGCCTTGATTGAGAATGAAACTTGGTTGCTTGTTGAGAGACCTCAAAGGAATGTAATAGGATGCAAGTGGGTCTTCAAGCTTAAGTTGAATGCAAATGGGAGTGTTAACAAACATAAAGCAAGATTAGTTGCAAAAGGTTATGCTCAAGAGAGAGGGATAGACTATGAGGAAACTTTTGCACCCGTGGCCAAGATGGTCACAATAAGACTAATCATTGCACTTGCATCACATTTTGGATGGATTCTATGTCAAATGGATGTCTCTAATGCTTTCTTGAATGGTTTTTTGGAAGAGGATATCTATATGGAGCAGCCACAAGGGTTCATCAAGCATGGAATGGAGAACAAAGTATGCCATCTCCAAAGAAGCATCTATGGCTTGAAGCAAGCCTCGAGATCTTGGAATTCAAGACTACATTGCTATCTTATTTCACTTTCTTTTGTTCAAAGTGAATATGATCCCACTCTTTACATTAAGTTTGATGATGTTGGTATTGTACTTTTACTCATTTATGTAGATGACATCATCATTAGTGGAAATAGTGTTGATGGTATTGAAAAAATCAAGATAGATCTATCCTTAGAGTTCAAGATGGTAGATCTAGGGTGTCTTCACTTCATCTTAGGCATAGAAGTACTTAGAGGGTCTGATTTTATCTTTATAAGTCAAGTAAACTATGCTCAAAGTCTTTTGAAGAAGTTTAAGATGGAAGTATGCAAAAGTGTTGACACACCAATGGAGCAAGATGTAAAAGTGCCAAATGAAGATGATGAAAGATCCTTCATGGACATCACTTTGTTTAGGCAACTTATAGGTTCCTTAATGTGGATCACTACAACTAGACCAGATCTTAGCTTTAGTGTATGTAGGTTGAGCCAATCCATACAAAAGCCATTGAATATCCATTGGAAAAAGGCTAAGAGGATTCTAAGATACATCTCGGGTACATTGGATTTTGGGATTCTATATAGAGGAGATGTGATTAACCTTCATGCATTTAGTGATTCAGATTTTGCAGGGGACAAGAGGGATAGGAAATCAACAAGTGCCTATTCAACTTTCATAGGAGAAGGTGTGGTTTCATGGCTTTCAAAAAAGCAAGAAACTATATCTCTATCTTCAACCGAGGCCGAGTACAAAGCTTTGACAACCACTACAAAGGAGGTACTTTGGATCAAGAGATTATTGGTGGAACTAAAGATCATGGATTCAGAGGAGGCACCAATCATCTACAATGACAATATATCAGCCCAACACCTTGCATCTAACCCAATCTTCCATGCAAGATCTAAGCACATTGAGATATGCCATGAAATGGTGCAAGCCAAGGAGATTGCTTTGGAGCATGTTCCAAGCAATGAATGTGTAGCTGATCTACTTACTAAACCACTTCAAAAGACACCTTTTATGAAGTTCAGATCATCACTTGGAGTGATTAGTAAAGCAATGATTGAACCAAGCTAGATAGTGAGGAGGAGTGTTAAAAATTCACAATTCTAGCTTGACTAGTTTTGGTCATATGACTTGTAAATAGTTAGATGGTCATGATGTGGCTTGTCACACGTGCCAAATAGCATAGGATTCCATTCATAAGGATGTTCTCAAGTAGACCTAAGTGTTAGAACCTTTGGAATGAGTCCAAATTATGCTTAGATACAAGGGAGAAAAAATAGGAGCTATTTTTGGTAATTTTTGCATTGTTGAGGGATCTCCAAGATTCCAACCCTAACTTGGTAGGGATGAAAGATCCACCAAAATTAGCATTAGGGATAGGTTTAGGGCTACTCATACCTGCCCAAAACCGTGATGGATCATGTATATATAGGTGATGATATCTCACCAAAATCAATCAAGCAATTTCATGTTTTTTCTCTCATAATGGTGCAATTGCTCTCTATGTTCATAATTGTTTGAGTACTTGTGATTACTAATGATTATAGGATTGAATGTAGGTCTGGTGTACAGTACTCAGACTGTGGGAGGCCGTACTTTCACACGTGTGAAGCCTTCTTCAAGGATTTGGGCCATTTAGTGAGGTTCAAGCATAGGTTTTTGATGGATTTTGATGGTTCAACTTGTGCTAATCTTATGAAATCATAATCTATTGTTTTCCTCATCATTTCAAGTGTTTTAGGATCCTTATTTGCTGTAATTTAGTTTTTGTTGACATCCCTTGAACAAATTTGTTGTTTCAAGGGATGTCATCTTTGATGAACATCATATGCATATGCTTGAAGAAGGCTCAAGTGCTCCAACAATCAAGAAGAAGATGGCCGAGGAGCAAGATCTTGGTTTTGAGGAGGAGCTCATGGAGGAGCAAGCACCAAACCCACCTATCACACCAAGGAGATCTTCAAGGGCAAAAGTGGAGCCATCAAGGCTCACATATCAAGGCAAAGGACAGCAAGTTGAGGGTATCTCATCCACTTCTTATGCTTTATCTAGTTTTGAAGAACCGTCTAATGTTGAAGATGCATTGAACTCCAAAGAATGGTATAAAGCTATGTTGGATGAGTATGATGCCTTGATTGAGAATGAAACTTGGTTGCTTGTTGAGAGACCTCAAAGGAATGTAATAGGATGCAAGTGGGTCTTCAAGCTTAAGTTGAATGCAAATGGGAGTGTTAACAAACATAAAGCAAGATTAGTTGCAAAAGGTTATGCTCAAGAGAGAGGGATAGACTATGAGGAAACTTTTGCACCCGTGGCCAAGATGGTCACAATAAGACTAATCATTGCACTTGCATCACATTTTGGATGGATTCTATGTCAAATGGATGTCTCGAATGCTTTCTTGAATGGTTTTTTGGAAGAGGATATCTATATGGAGCAGCCACAAGGGTTCATCAAGCATGGAATGGAGAACAAAGTATGCCATCTCCAAAGAAGCATCTATGGCTTGAAGCAAGCCTCGAGATCTTGGAATTCAAGACTACATTGCTATCTTATTTCACTTTCTTTTGTTCAAAGTGAATATGATCCCACTCTTTACATTAAGTTTGATGATGTTGGTATTGTACTTTTACTCATTTATGTAGATGACATCATCATTAGTGGAAATAGTGTTGATGGTATTGAAAAAATCAAGATAGATCTATCCTTAGAGTTCAAGATGGTAGATCTAGGGTGTCTTCACTTCATCTTAGGCATAGAAGTACTTAGAGGGTCTGATTTTATCTTTATAAGTCAAGTAAACTATGCTCAAAGTCTTTTGAAGAAGTTTAAGATGGAAGTATGCAAAAGTGTTGACACACCAATGGAGCAAGATGTAAAAGTGCCAAATGAAGATGATGAAAGATCCTTCATGGACATCACTTTGTTTAGGCAACTTATAGGTTCCTTAATGTGGATCACTATAACTAGACCAGATCTTAGTTTTAGTGTATGTAGGTTGAGCCAATCCATGCAAAAGCCATTGAATATCCATTGGAAAAAGGCTAAGAGGATTCTAAGATACATCTCAGGTACATTGGATTTTGGGATTCTATATAGAGGAGATGTGATTAACCTTCATGCATTTAGTGATTCAGATTTTGCAGGGGACAAGAGGAATAGGAAATCAACAAGTGCCTATTCAACTTTCATAGGAGAAGGTGTGGTTTCATGGCTTTCGAAAAAGCAAGAAACTATATCTCTATCTTCAACCGAGGCCGAGTACAAAGCTTTGACAACCACTACAAAGGAGGTACTTTGGATCAAGAGATTATTGGTGGAGCTAAAGATCATGGATTCAGAGGAGGCACCAATCATCTACAATGACAATATATCAGCCCAACACCTTGCATCTAATCCAATCTTCCATGCAAGATCTAAGCACATTGAGATATGCCATCACTTTGTGAGAGAAATGGTGCAAGCCAAGGAGATTGCTTTGGAGCATGTTCCAAGCAATGAATGTGTAGCTGATCTACTTACTAAACCACTTCAAAAGACACCTTTTATGAAGTTCAGATCATCACTTGGAGTGATTAGTAAAGCAATGATTGAACCAAGCTAGATAGTGAGGAGGAGTGTTAAAAATTCACAATTCTAGCTTGACTAGTTTTGGTCATATGACTTGTAAATAGTTAGATGGTCATGATGTGGCTTGTCACACGTGCCAAATAGCATAGGATTCCATTCATAAGGATGTTCTCAAGTAGACCTAATTGTTAGAACCTTTGGAATGAGTCCAAATTATGCTTAGATACAAGGGAGAAAAAATAGGAGCTATTTTTGGTAATTTTTGCATTGTTGAGGGATCTCCAAGATTCCAACCCTAACTTGGTAGGGATGAAAGATCCACCAAAATTAGCATTAGGGATAGGTTTAGGGCTACTCATACCTGCCCAAAACCGTGATGGATCATGTATATATAGGTGATGATATCTCACCAAAATCAATCAAGCAATTTCATGTTTTTTCTCTCATAATGGTGCAATTGCTCTCTATGTTCATAATTGTTTGAGTACTTGTGATTACTAATGATTATAGGATTGAATGTAGGTCTGGTGTACAGTACTCAGACTGTGGGAGGCCGTACTTTTACACGTGTGAAGCCTTCTTCAAGGATTTGGGCCATTTAGTGAGGTTCAAGCATAGATTTTTGATGGATTTTGATGGTTCAACTTGTGCTAATCTTATGAAATCATAATCTATTGTTTCCCTCATCATTTCAAGTGTTTTAGGATCCTTATTTGCTGTAATTTTTACATGGTATCAGAGCCTAAAGGCTGAAATGAGCTAAATCCTTGGTTTGCATTCAATTTTATCACAATTTTTGATCTAAATCTTGTGTAGATTGGATCTTAGCATCTAGTATTGATTCCAGAACTCAAAGTGAGTCAAATACATTGGAGATTGGTGTTGTGTGACTTCATTTGCAGGTGTTTAGGTGTCTAAAACCAGAGGCAAAGTTGAATTCAATTCACATTACCAAGATAGCAAGTTTTGCTTGCTCCAAGCATTGATTTCTAAGCGAGTTTTGGAGGTGATTTCATAGAGGAGGCTTTCTAGCATTCAAGGAGAGGGAAGATCAGAGTTTTGGGGACTCTTCAAGGCTGTTCTAAGGTGTAGTATGCACCTCCTAAAGTGATTTAGGTTCAGTCCAACCATTGCTTGACTTATGCACCAAATTAGATCAATTTTTCATCAATTTTGATCATTTTTTGCTTGTGATTGGATAGTAGATTGTGTTGCATCCTCATTAAGTTCCATTTAGATCTTTTACAAGTGATTTTGGAAGTATATTAGGTTGCTGAAATTCACTCTTGATCAGATCATTTGGAAGCTTTAATGTTCTTTATAGAAAGAGGGGCAATTCTACTAGTATTGTCTACTTCAATCAAGCAAGTGCATTGTTTCTAGTATTCTATGATTTGATTTTGTTAGAGATCATTCTTAGATCTTTATAGGAAGTCTATTACTGATCTTTTCAGGTCCCTAAGAAGTGGGATAAGGTAGACCTTCAATCAAATCAATAGAAGTAACCTTCATTTGTGTCAAGTCCTTGATTAGGAGACTAGATGGCATCTATAAATGCATATCTTTTGGATACTAATGAAAGGCTCAACAAAACTAACTATTCCATATGGAAAGTTAGAATGGAATCTATCATGATCATGCAAGATCTGATGGAAATTGTAAATGGTAAGGAGGGTGAACCTATTCATCCTCAAGAAAAAGCCAAATACATCAAGAGGTGCAATGTTGCACTACATTGCATAAAAATGAATGTTGCAAATGAGCTCTTAAGAGAGGTAGGAGATTGCACTTCAGCTCAAGATGCTTGGGAGACTTTGCAAAAGGTCTATGAATCCAAGAACCAAACTAGAATGTTAGCTTTGAAGAATCAAATCTATAGAAGCTATCAAAAGAAAGGAGAGAGTGCACATACTTTTGTCCTAAGAGTAAAGGAATTGAACAAAGAGCTAGCCTTTATAGGTGACCCTATCAAGGATGAAGAGCTTGTTCAACTCATATTGAATGGACTAAGCTTTGAATTTGACAATTTGGTTCAGGGATATGCAATTATGGGTAAGCTACCCATACTTGAAGAACTCCAAGGCACGCTCATGGCCGAGGAATCAAGAAGGAGCCAAATGCAAGAGAGGATGGATAGGCTTTCCATCCAAGGTGGAGATGACCAAGCTCTCTTCACCAAAGGCAAAGGCAAGTCCAAAGGCAAAGGATCAACATTCAAGAAGTCTACAAAGCTTGAGGATCAAGAAGGACCCCCAAAGGCATCTCCATCAACCACCAAAGTCAAGAAGGACAAATCAAAGGTGAAGTGCTACTATTGTCGCAAGATGGGGCATTATGCCTCGGAATGCTTCAAGAGGAAGCAAGATCAAAGCCAAGCCAACATGAGCAAAGAGGAGGAGGAGGAGAGTTCACATGAGGACTCTCTCATGATGTCCATATTTTCTTCAACAAGCTTCAAAGGAGAAGATCCTTGGTGGATTGACTCGGGTGCTAGTTCACACATGACTAGTAAAAGGGAGTTTTTCTCTTCTCTCTTATCTTATGATGGACCTATAAAGTCTATCTATACAGCAAATGATGAAGCTTGTAAGATTGAAGGAGTTGGTAGCATTCCCCTTTGTTTAGGATCTTCCAAAAAGATCAACATAGAAGGTGTTTTGTACATTCCTACAATAACAAAGAATCTACTAAGTGTTGCCAAATGGTAGACAATGGTTTCAATGTTGATTTTGCTTCAAATGAATGTTTCATCAAGAAGAAGGGTAAGATAGTGGCTAAGGGCACTAGACTTGGCAAACTTTATAAGCTGGATGCATTTGTGGATACTAATGTTGTCATGTTGGCCGAGAAGAGCAAGATATCTACCTTTACTTTATGGCACAAAAGACTTGGACATGTCAACTCGGGTTCCATGGAGGCTATGATCAAGGAGGAGTATGCTTTAGGCCTACCAAGGTCTATTGGGAAGGAAGACAAGGTTTGTGAAGCTTGTGCCTTATCCAAGGCACATAAGAAGGTGTTTCCTAACTCCATCACAAAGTCATCTCATCCTCTTGAACTCATACACTCGGATGTGCACATTGCTAGCACCAAATCTAATGGAGGTTCATCCATGTTTTTAACCTTCATTGATGACTACTCAAGATATTGTTGGGTGTTCTTACTTTCCTTCAAGTCTCAAGTATTTGATACTTTTGTAAAGTTCAAGTTGTTTGTGGAAAAGCATCATAATCATAGCATCAAAATTCTTAGAAGTGACAATGGTGGAGAATTCATCTCCAATGAGTTCAAGGCCTTTTGTGAGGAGGAAGGGATCAAGAAAGAGACTTCTTGTCCTTACACTCCTCAACAAAATGGAGTTGCTGAAAGAAGGAATAGAACATTATGTGAATGTTCTAAGGCTTTAAGATTAGATGCTTGTTTGCCCAAATCCTTTTGGGGTGAGTCTCTTGTATGTGCAAACTACTTGATGAATAGGGCGTCTTGCAAAGCAATTGAAGGCAAAACTCCTTATGAGATGTTGTATGGAAAGAAACCCATTTGCATTCAACTTAAGCTTGAAGACCCACTTGCATCATTTCAGCCTTTAGGCTCTGATACCATGTAAAAATTACAGCAAATAAGGATCCTAAAACACTTGAAATGATGAGGAAAACAATAGATTATGATTTCATAAGATTAGCACAAGTTGAACCATCAAAATCCATCAAAAACCTATGCTTGAACCTCACTAAATGGCCCAAATCCTTGAAGAAGGCTTCACACGTGTGAAAGTACGGCCTCCCACAGTCTGAGTACTGTACAACAGACCTACATTCAATCCTATAATCATTAGTAATCACAAGTACTCAAACAATTATGAACATAGAGAGCAATTGCACCATTATGAGAGAAAAAACATGAAATTGCTTGATTGATTTTGGTGAGATATCATCACCTATATATACATGATCCATCACGGTTTTGGGCAGGTATGAGTAGCCCTAAACCTATCCCTAATGCTAATTTTGGTGGATCTTTCATCCCTACCAAGTTAGGGTTGGAATCTTGGAGATCCCTCAACAATGCAAAAATTACCAAAAATAGCTCCTATTTTTTCTCCCTTGTATCTAAGCATAATTTGGACTCATTCCAAAGGTTCTAACACTTAGGACTACTTGAGAACATCCTTATGAATGGAATCCTATGCTATTTGGCACGTGTGACAAGCCACATCATGACCATCTAACTATTTACAAGTCATATGACCAAAACTAGTCAAGCTAGAATTGTGAATTTTTAACACTCCTCCTCACTATCTAGCTTGGTTCAATCATTGCTTTACTAATCACTCCAAGTGATGATCTGAAATTCATAAAGGTGTCTTTTGAAGTGGTTTAGTAAGTAGATCAGCTACACATTCATTGCTTGGAACATGCTCCAAAGCAATCTCCTTGGCTTGCACCATTTCTCTCACAAAGTGATGGCATATCTCAATGTGCTTAGATCTTGCATGGAAGATTGGGTTAGATGCAAGGTGTTGGGCTGATATATTGTCATTGTAGATGATTGGTGCCTCATCTGAATCCATGATCTTTAGTTCCACCAATAATCTCTTGATCCAAAGTACCTCCTTTGTAGTGGTTGTCAAAGCTTTGTACTCGGCCTCGGTTGAAGATAGAGATATAGTTTCTTGCTTTTTTGAAAGCCATGAAACCACACCTTCTCCTATGAAAGTTGAATAGGCACTTGTTGATTTCCTATCCCTCTTGTCCCCTGCAAAATCTGAATCACTAAATGCATGAAGGTTAATCACATCTCCTCTATATAGAATCCCAAAATCCAATGTACCCGAGATGTATCTTAGAATCCTCTTAGCCTTTTTCCAATGGATATTCAATGGCTTTTGTATGGATTGGCTCAACCTACATACACTAAAGCTAAGATCTGGTCTAGTTGTAGTGATCCACATTAAGGAACCTATAAGTTGCCTAAACAAAGTGATGTCCATGAAGGATCTTTCATCATCTTCATTTGGCACTTTTACATCTTGCTCCATTGGTGTGTCAACACTTTTGCATACTTCCATCCAACTTCTTCAAAAGACTTTGAGCATAGTTTACTTGACTTATAAAGATAAAATCAGACCCTCTAAGTACTTCTATGCCTAAGATGAAGTGAAGACACCCTAGATCTACCATCTTGAACTCTAAGGATAGATCTATCTTGATTTTTTCAATACCATCAACACTATTTCCACTAATGATGATGTCATCTACATAAATGAGTAAAAGTACAATACCAACATCATCAAACTTAATGTAAAGAGTGGGATCATATTCACTTTGAACAAAAGAAAGTGAAATAAGATAGCAATGTAGTCTTGAATTCCAAGATCTCGAGGCTTGCTTCAAGCCATAGATGCTTCTTTGGAGATGGCATACTTTGTTCTCCATTCCATGCTTGATGAACCCTTGTGGCTGCTCCATATAGATATCCTCTTCCAAAAAACCATTCAAGAAAGCATTAGAGACATCCATTTGACATAGAATCCATCCAAAATGTGATGCAAGTGCAATGATTAGTCTTATTGTGACCATCTTGGCCACGGGTGCAAAAGTTTCCTCATAGTCTATCCCTCTCTCTTGAGCATAACCTTTTGCAACTAATCTTGCTTTATGTTTGTTAACACTCCCATTTGCATTCAACTTAAGCTTGAAGACCCACTTGCATCCTATTACATTCCTTTGAGGTCTCTCAACAAGCAACCAAGTTTCATTCTCAATCAAGGCATCATACTCATCCAACATAGCTTTATACCATTCTTTGGAGTGCAATGCATCTTCAACATTAGATGGTTCTTTGAAACTAGATAAAGCATAAGAAGTGGATGAGATACCCTCAACTTGCTGTCCTTTGCCTTGATATGTGAGCCTTGATGGCTCCACTTTTGCCCTTGAAGATCTCCTTGGTGTGATAGGTGGGTTTGGTGCTTGCTCCTCCATGAGCTCCTCCTCAAAACCAAGATCTTGATCCTCGGCCATCTTCTTCTTCATTGTTGGAGCACTTGAGCCTTCTTCAAGCATATGCATATGATGTTCATCAAAGGTGACATCCCTTGAAACAACAAATTTGTTCAAGGATGGGAGATAGACTTTGTAGCCCTTGCTTGAGCTTGCATATCCAAGCATGATCCCTCTTGTGGAAGATGGATCCTCCTTGGTTCTTGTTTCCAATGGCACATGCACATAACATATACACCCAAAAACTTTCAAGTGATTAAGATTGGATTTCTTTCCATACAACATCTCATAAGAAGTTTTGCCTTCAATTGCTTTGCAAGACACCCTATTCATCAAGTAGTTTGCACATACAAGAGACTCACCCCAAAAGGATTTGGGCAAACAAGCATCTAATCTTAAAGCCTTAGAACATTCACATAATGTTCTATTCCTTCTTTCAGCAACTCCATTTTGTTGAGGAGTGTAAGGACAAGAAGTCTCTTTCTTGATCCCTTCCTCCTCACAAAAGGCCTTGAACTCATTGGAGATGAATTCTCCACCATTGTCACTTCTAAGAATCTTGAGGCTATGAGTATGATGTTTTTCCACAAACAACTTGAACTTTACAAAAGTATCAAATACTTGAGACTTGAAGGAAAGTAAGAACACCCAACAATATCTTGAGTAGTCATCAATGAAGGTTAAAAACATGGATGAACCTCCATTAGATTTGGTGCTAGCAATGTGCACATCCGAGTGTATGAGTTCAAGAGGATGAGATGACTTTGTGATGGAGTTAGGAAACACCTTCTTATGTGCCTTGGATAAGGCACAAGCTTCACAAAGACCTTGTCTTCCTTCCCAATAGACCTTGGTAGGCCTAAAACATACTCCTCCTTGATCATAGCCTCCATGGAACCCGAGTTGACATGTCCAAGTCTTTTGTGCCATAAAGTAAAGGTAGATATCTTGCTCTTCTCGGCCAACATGACAACATTAGTATCCACAAATGCATCCAACTTATAAAGTTTGCCAAGTCTAGTGCCCTTAGCCACTATCTTACCCTTCTTCTTGATGAAACATTCATTTGAAGCAAAGTCAACATTGAAACCATTGTCTACCATTTTGCCAACACTTAGTAGATTCTTTGTTATTGTAGGAATGTACAAAACACCTTCTATGTTGATCTTTTTGGAAGATCCTAAGCAAAGGAGAATGCTACCAACTCCTTCAATCTTACAAGCTTTATCATTTGCTGTATAGATAGACTTTATAGGTCCATCATAACATAAGAGAGAAGAGAAAAACTCCCTTTTACTAGTCATGTGTGAACTAGCACCCGAGTCAATCCACCAAGGATCTTCTCCTTTGAAGCTTGTTGAAGAAAATATGGACATCATGAGAGAGTCCTCATGTGAACTCTCCTCCTCCTCCTCTTTGCTCATGTTGGCTTGGCTTTGATCTTGCTTCCTCTTGAAGCATTCCGAGGCATAATGCCCCATCTTGCTACAATAGTAGCACTTCACCTTTGATTTGTCCTTCTTGACTTTGGTGGTTGATGGAGATGCCTTTGGGGGTCCTTCTTGATCCTCAAGCTTTGTAGACTTCTTGAATGTTGATCCTTTGCCTTTGGACTTGCCTTTGCCTTTGGTGAAGAGAGCTTGGTCATCTCCACCTTGGATGGAAAGCCTATCCATCCTCTCTTGCATTTGGCTCCTTCTTGATTCCTCGGCCATGAGTGTGCCTTGGAGTTCTTCAAGTATGGGTAGCTTACCCATAATTGCATATCCCTGAACCAAATTGTCAAATTCAAAGCTTAGTCCATTCAATATGAGTTGAACAAGCTCTTCATCCTTGATAGGGTCACCTATAAAGGCTAGCTCTTTGTTCAATTCCTTTACTCTTAGGACAAAAGTATGTGCACTCTCTCCTTTCTTTTGATAGCTTCTATAGATTTGATTCTTCAAAGCTAACATTATAGTTTGGTTCTTGGATTCATAGACCTTTTGCAAAGTCTCCCAAGCATCTTGAGCTGAAGTGCAATCTCCTACCTCTCTTAAGAGTTCATTTGCAACATTCATTTTTATGCAATGTAGTGCAACATTGCACCTCTTGATGTATTTGGCTTTTTCTTGAGGAT
Organism: Diphasiastrum complanatum; assembly: GCA_029204225.1. Taxonomy (NCBI): domain Eukaryota; kingdom Viridiplantae; phylum Streptophyta; class Lycopodiopsida; order Lycopodiales; family Lycopodiaceae; genus Diphasiastrum; species Diphasiastrum complanatum. Next base: position 42,857,596 of record CM055100.1, on the reverse strand, counting down.
GAATAGGTTCACCCTCCTTACCATTTACAATTTCCATCAGATCTTGCATGATCATGATAGATTCCATTCTAACTTTCCATATGGAATAGTTAGTTTTGTTGAGCCTTTCATTAGTATCCAAAAGATATGCATTTATAGATGTCATCTAGTCTCCTAATCAAGGACTTGACACAAATGAAGGTTACTTCTATTGATTTGATTGAAGGTCTACCTTATCCCACTTCTTAGGGACCTGAAAAGATCAGTAATAGACTTCCTATAAAGATCTAAGAATGATCTCTAACAAAATCAAATCATAGAATACTAGAAACAATGCACCTGCTTGATTGAAGTAGACAATACTAGTAGAATTGCCCCTCTTTCTATAAAGAACATTAAAGCTTCCAAATGATCTGATCAAGAGTGAATTTCAGCAACCTAATATACTTCCAAAATCACTTGTAAAAGATCTAAATGGAACTTAATGAGGATGCAACACAATCTACTATCCAATCACAAGCAAAAAATTATCAAAATTGATGAAAAATTGATCTAATTTGGTGCATAAGTCAAGCAATGGTTGGACTGAACCTAAATCACTTTAGGAGGTGTCTACTACACCTTAGAACAGCCTTGAAGAGTCCCCAAAACTCTGATCTTCCCTCTCCTTGAATGCTAGAAAGCCTCCTCTATGAAATCACCTCCAAAACTTGCTTAGAAATCAATGCTTGGAGCAAGCAAAACTTGCTATCTTGGTAATGTGAATTGAATTCAACTTTGCCTCTGGTTTTAGACACCTAAAAACCTGCAAATGAAGTCACACAACACCAATCTCCAATGTATTTGACTCACTTTGAGTTCTAGAATCAATACTAATGCTAAGATCCAATCTACACAAGATTTAGATCAAAAATTGTGATCAAATTGAATGAAAACCAAGGATTTAGCTCATTTCAGCCTTTAGGCTCTGATACCATGTAAAAATTACAGCAAATAAGGATCCTAAAACACTTGAAATGATGAGGGAAACAATAGATTATGATTTCATAAGATTAGCACAAGTTGAACCATCAAAATCCATCAAAAATCTATGCTTGAACCTCACTAAATGGCCCAAATCCTTGAAGAAGGCTTCACACGTGTGAAAGTACGGCCTCCCACAGTCTGAGTACTATACACCAGACCTACATTCAATCCTATAATCATTAGTAATCACAAGTACTCAAACAATTATGAACATAGAGAGCAATTGCACCATTATGAGAGAAAAAACATGAAATTGCTTGATTGATTTTGGTGAGATATCATCACCTATATATACATGATCCATCACGGTTTTGGGCAGGTATGAGTAGCCCTAAACCTATCCCTAATGCTAATTTTGGTGGATCTTTCATCCCTACCAAGTTAGGGTTGGAATCTTGGAGATCCCTCAACAATGCAAAAATTACCAAAAATAGCTCCTATTTTTTCTCCCTTGTATCTAAGCATAATTTGGACTCATTCCAAAGGTTCTAACACTTAGGTCTACTTGAGAACATCCTTATGAATGGAATACTATGCTATTTGGCACGTGTGACAAGCCACATCATGACCATCTAACTATTTACAAGTCATATGACCAAAACTAGTCAAGCTAGAATTGTGAATTTTTAAAAACAAATACTTTAATGGAATTGGCAGAACACTCTTCATATTTGGATCTTCAGCTTCTTGTGTTGGGCCAGTGTTTGTTGATCGTCCCAAATTCATATTGTGACAATCCTTATGCAATAAAGGCATGGATGCTTTGATGTTGTCCCATGAGAGACATTATACATACATTTTAATGTTTTCAAATTTCCTGCAAGGTGCCATTGAATTTGAAAACTTCCATGGTTTTTTACTGTAAATTTCTCACCCTCCAAATGTCTCTTTATAATCTTGCCATAATTTGTTCTTGAAAATATTCATGATGGTATTTTATGGTCCTCTTTCAAGACATGTAGAGAAAAAAGTAATGCATAACATGTCAATAAAAACTGGCAAGGTATGAATTGTTAATATAGATATTCTAAATGAAAATTGAAATGTATGCCTGGAATGCCGCCAACCACCATATGTGATTTTTCGATTGAACACTAATCGTTCGATCATCTGTATCTGAAATTTTGTTCATCAAAGTGACATTCACATGTTCCAACTTCTGACCCTTGATGATTTCAGATTCATCCAATTTTATAACAATAATGATCTTTCCATTTACTTAATGTTCGTCTAGTTTATAGAATCGAATAATGTCTTTTAGAACATTTTCAATATCAAGGAAAATATTATTGCAATCATTGTAATTGAGCTCACCATATTCTGATTTGTATAATTCAGTTATATGAAGTGGTTGGCCAACTACTTTGAACATTTCGTCATTATAGAAATTTCTAGCTAATCTTACCCGATATGGACACGGAAGATTAATTTTCTTAACCATCACTTGGGAAAAAGCTTCTTTAACTATTCTAAAAAAAGTAGAATAAGCATTTCTGCTAATTCCAGATACATCACATGCACCTTGTATCACATTCGCATCCAAGTATGATTGAACCTTAATCAAAACAGTCTCTACAATTTTATTTTTCATTTTTTCAAACCAAGCATTTTTTATCATTTCCTTCGCTGACTTTCTTGGTAAAACATGACTTAAAGATGATCCAATACATGAACGATCTGTTAAATAGTTCTTTGCCACCAAACATGATCTGCAACAAACATATGAAACTCAAATTATGTTTAATAGATAAATAATCCATGTTATCAAGTGCAAATCAAACTTAAATGACATATACAAATCAAATAAACAGTTTAGATGACAACATACTTGAATGTTCGAATTCGTTTTTTCTGATTGCCGCTATGTGTAGATAAGTCATCAATATTCTTCATCGGTACTCTCTTTCTTTTCCTCTTCATCATTGTCTTATTAATAACTTTTAGATCAACATCAGATTTTAAACTCCCGAATCGCAACTTTTCCATGGATTCTAACATTTCTTGGTTTGATCCCCGAAGAGTAATGACAGTAGCATTCAACTCTGACAGAGCATTCTTGAGTGCATTGTATTCAGCACTAGTGTGTTGCACATAATGAAGCAATTGTTGATTTGCATGTTGCAATTGTTGATTAGCAAAGTGTAATTGTTGATTAAGACAAGATATGCTATGCATTCCAATATCATGCAATCTTTGACAATATCCAAGTAATCTGCTATTTTCTTCACATACATATCTGAGAAGATGAGTTACGGACTTAAAATCTGGACACAAATTGGTAGCTGGATCATTAGGATAAATTGATCCATCCACCCACAAATCTATATTCATATAATTATTCATTCTCAATTCTCTAACTATTGCTGCAACATTCTCTACAACTTTCGCATTTTTCTTAATAATTGGAGTGCATTCCATCGGAAGAGCAACATGCAAATGGAATATTGCCATTGTTAAAGCTACAATCATGTAAATGAATCTACCTATAGTCAATATGAATAGATCTAGCATTCCTTACTTTTGTAATGTTTATGTCGCATTGAAAAATCATCCCGTCTCATATTTCACTATAAGCATATAGTGATTTCAAAAGTTTTGCCTCTCTCGCTTCAGTTTTTGTATTGAGCACACCAAGATTTTCAGTCTTAAAGCTCTAGTCCCGAAGTTTGGAACGAGCATGAAGAGAAGTTATTACATCTCATGCTAAATTAACTATTGTCTGAAGTTAACCATACTAGTTAAACTACCGGTTTGCATTCTCTGGATCTAGGAGTTTGACTACTGCTTTATGTGTCTGACACTGGTCCAAATCTGGCAGTATGTAGCCACCTCGCTCTTTCATTGTTGGATACTTCTTTGCAAAGAGGCACACAACTCCTTGTTTGGTTCTGTGGACGTGATTTTGTGTCAGATGGTTAGGGCTTCAGAGGCAATTTTGTGTTCGGTTTGTGGATCGGGTTCAGGAGAGAGAGGAAGCGAGGGGTTAGATTCTACAACTCTTTATGACTCAGGAGAAAATTGTCGTGGAAGGAAGGTGGATTTAATGGTGTCGAGGGGGTTAGAAGCGGTGGAAGGAAAAAGAAAATGTTGAGAGTTGGTACCCCCAGAGCCCGATGGATTGGTTGGTGTTTGAGCTCCTTGCCCCAGGGGTTGGCCTTGAAATGCGGAGCCTTGCATTGCAGGAGGAGGCTGTTGAAATCCTATTCCATCTCCACCGTCTGGTCCATCAAAGTGGTGCCCCGAATCATGGAATTGGACGTGCTCTGCATGCACCGACGGTGTCGACTGGGTAGCAGCCTTGAAGCGTTCTTCCAGGGTGGCTATGTGCTGGTTGAGAGCCTCGACGGAAGCAATGTATGTTTGTTGTAATTTTGAGTATTGCTCCATCATGGCTTTTAGCTTTTGGGCCAGCGTTTGATAGGCCACCACTGGAATGGCAGTTCCCTTGCCAGGTTTCCATTTGATGTAGAAGTTCAGAAGACTGAGCAATATTATCAGACTTCGGGTGATTAGGACGGTCCGGATTCTTAGATTCCTTTTCACGATGGTCAAAGTCATCATCGGAACCTTCGTCTTCTTCACGGATAGCATCGTTCATCACATCTTTAAGTTGATCATAAAGGTCAATTGGTTTGAGTTCGCGGCAGATGTTTTTAGACAACCCAACTAAAAATAGTTTTATGGCCATTCGTTCAGTGATATTTTCATCAACACATTCTACTTTGAGACGTTTAAAACGCTCAATGTAGTTTCGAACAGACTCTTCGCGACGCATCTTGATATGAGTAATTTGAATGAACGGGCTCTAAGTCAGTTTAGATGGTTTGAGACGCTTGATGAGAGCGTCCTTAAGGGTGGTCCAAGAAGCAAGATCAGGAGCTTCGAGATTCAAGTACCACTCCTTGGCAGTGCCATAGAGTACCATGGGAAATAGACGAAGCTTTTCAGTTTCGGAGGTATCTCCATAAAAACAGCATGCATTATCAAAGTCTTGGAGAAATCGGACTGGGTCAGATTTGCCATCGTACTTTGGTGCATCAATACGTGAATTCTTCGTTCTATTCGTGGAGGAGTCGGATTAGAAGATTCAACACAGTCACGAGACATGATGCAGAATATAGATGAGCAGGGCAAGACTGTACTTGGCAAAAAGGGCAGTTTGCTTGCAGAATGGATAGTGTAGGACAAAACTTGGTCTTTCTGGTGGTGATAGAATTCGCGGACGGGTTGACAAATCGTGGAGAGGCAGATAAAGCTAACTGTAATACTCGCGAATTCTGAAAAAGATTTCTTAATGTCAGAATAGCGATTTTTTTAGATTTTCTAGGAAAAAATTGCAGTTCCAGAATTCGCGGGTAGGACTACAAAATTGTGCTCTTTGAGAACGAATTCTTAGGCTGGATGGCGAATTCTTACAAAGAGTTTTGACTGGCAGATAGGGAATATGGAAAAAAATGTGATTTTTTGACAATAAACGGGCAAAATCTGTGAGATAGAATTCACGGAGCTGCTGGAGGACTGATCTTGATGAGATCTAGCCTCAATGAAGCCGGCGAATTCTAGGACAAGGATTTGGGTGAGAAATAAGGAATTTTGACAGTATATCAGGCTGTTTTCTCAAAATCTGACCGTGGTTAGAATTCGCAGAGGTGATAAAATGAAAGATCAGGGTCTGTTAGCTGCAGACAGACTGACGAATTCTGATATACCTTTTTGGTTGTGAAAAAGGTCACTTGGGTCACTTCTTTCGAAGAAAATGCCCAAGTTGACTCTTTTGTTGCTTTTCCCTTGTTTGAGAAGTTGCTCCGCGGCTCGTGTAGGACCTGGAGAGACGACGCGCGCTGTTTGTTGGTAGATAGAGACAAGCACACAAGCAAACATACAACACGGAAGCAAAAACAAAAGAAAAAGGAGAAGAAGCTAGGTAAAAAATACTTAAAAAGCGGCAACGGTGCCAATGTTGAAAGTATTTCTAGTGTGTGCGGTGACTAGATCTACTTACGGGTGTAGTATAGGGATGTAGAAATTCGTCCACTTTTTAAGTTTCTACCAAGTTTCTAACAGAAATGCGAAAATAAGAAGTAATGACGGAATCACTAAGGCTTATCCAACTAGTCCTCAAAACGGAAATGAAACTATCTAAGGTGACAAAATACAAACTCTTGCTAAGGCTTACCCAACTAGCAAGGTGATTAATCTAAATTCTACTTCACACCCAAAGGGTAATAAAATGATATTGCAACTAATATTAAGCAGATAAGCAATAAAGAACATGCCACAATAAACCGATGAAAAGGAGGCAAGAGGAGGCCCGAGCACCTTCCCTCAAGCTATGCACCTTTCCAAAGGAAACACAAATGACATAGAATGATAATTCTCCAAAATAGAGAGCAAGATAGCTTAATCTCAAAAGTGTTGGTTACAATGCAAATACCTCTCCTTTTATGGCAAGGAGGGTCTTCCATAAGTGTCTACTAACTTATGGGACTAATCTGTTTCTAGCCTTTCAAGAACTTCTAACTTAGAATTTAAGAACTTCAAATTTCTTAACTTAGGAAAACTTAAGATAAAATATTTCTAATCTTAAGTTTCCTAAGTCTAAGTTCTAAATTTAAGTTCAAGCTATTTTATTATTATTTAAGCTTCTACTCATGGACTTACAAAACACATGCCATGGCTTGAAGTTTATTGACAGATACTCATACGTGGTCTTACAAAACACATGCCATGGAGTTTTATTTTTATTTTTTATTTTTTCTCTGTGTTAGCACAGTTGCTAACAGTGTGATAGAAACTTGGAAAATAGAACATTTAATGCCCCAACAACAAACGAGATAGTAGTTTTGCTGCCGTTGGATGGCAACCCCACAAATGGGTTATGCGATATTGTTGTTCATTCTTTGCATGATGGCATGCAACGAATCAGTCAGCTCCATTCCTCATATGACCCATTACATTTCGTGCTCATGTTTCCTTACGGGACTGATGGTTGGCATTTTGGAATACCCCACATAGGTAATGAATGTAGTGCAACTCGGGATGTGGGGATGGACGTAGAGGATGAAGGTGTGGACGGTTTGGATGAGGAACATGAGGGGAGGCATAAAACAGTCACGATTCGAGAATTCTATAGCTATCACTTACAGGTTAGAGATGGACATATGTCGCCCATACATTTGGGCAGAAGGTTATTGCAAGAGTATATGTGCGATGAACTTGCAAAATTGGTGCAAAACCGTTTGGTTTACATTTCCATGAATGAGCAAAAATTTCATAGGGAGATTCGTAGCAGGTTGGTTGACGTTGTTGGCCTCCATTGGTATTGTTAGTAATGTTGTTTCTAATGAGGTGTTTGTTATATCAAATATATGACTTTAGATAGTTTGCAATTCTCAAATGCAGAGTTGTCATATGTTATTAAGATTATGTGTTGTTGTATGTACATTTTTTTTCTGACATTCTTGGTATTGTTGCAGATGTCGAAGATCTACATAAATCACAAGACTTTTGTGCAAGACCTAGTGGAGTTATTCTATTTCGATGATGAGGTGTCTCGCTGTTCCATTTTGTGGTTGATAGAAGCTTATGCGGAGTTAGAAGATGTTTTCTTCCAAGAGAATATCGATTCCTATTAGATGTAGATATGTTACTTAGGAATGTGGCATATGTTTAGAGACATGTTAGTATTGTTCGACTTAGTGACTTTGAGCCAATGCTAGAAAACCTAGTGTATGCCCAAGTATTGGTTTTTGATTTATCAGATGACCTAATGTCTATTTCTTAAAAATATTGGAATATGAAATTGTTGTTGCTCTAATCTTTTATAACAGTTTGGGTTTTTGTGATGAATGTTTTTCAAACTCACACATTGAATACACACAAAATGCGAAGGTGCCCTCAAAAAATTGCGAAGGTGCCCTTAGAAAAATGCGAAGGCACCCTTAAGATTAAAAAGGTACTCTTGGAAAAATGCGAAAGTGCCCTCAGAAAATTTTGAAGGTGCCCTCACAAAAAATGCGACACTGGCCCTTAGAAAAATGCGACACTACCCTCAAGAAATGCAACATTGCCCTTAGAAAAATGTGAAGGTGCCCTTAGAAAAATGTGACACTGCCTCCAAAAATGTGACACTGCCCTTAGAAAAATGCGACACTGCGCTCCAAAAATGCAACACTGCCTTTCAAAATGTGACACTGCCCTCCAAAAATGCGACACGGCCCTTAGAAAAATGCGACATTGCCTTGGCCCCTCCAAAAAATACGACACTTCCCTTAGTAAAATGCGACACAACCACCGAAAAATTCAACATTGCCCTCCAAAAATGCGACACTGCCCTTCAGAATGCGAAGGTGTCCTTAAAGAAATGCGAAAGCGCCCTTAGAAAAATGCGAAGGTGCCCTTAGAAAAGTCCATATATATGCGAAGGTGCTCTTCAAAATGTGAAGGTGCCTTTAAGACACTGTCCTCCGAGTCCAGAGTCCAAAGATACTCAATTTCCAAATCATCGGCCATCACTAGATCGGCCGCCATTGCCCGTCAAAGACGGGCACTCACAACTAGAATACACACACTCACACACACACACACACACACTAGTGGGTATGCCCGTCATTGACGGGCGACCTACAATTTGGGTGATGACGAATGAAGTCGAATGTGTTGTATCTTTACACCGACCAATATTGGTTACGGACAATATTGGCTTTCGACCAATATATGTGGCGGCCGATGGTTGATAGGTGGCCAACGGTGGGGGTATTGACCAACGGTTTTGGCAAGTGGCTGATGATTTGGATGGGCGATCGTTTATGTGGGCAGATCGTATTGGCAAATGGAAACCGTTCTTCGTACTCTCTCTCTCTCTCTCTCTCTCTCTCTCTCTCTCTCTCTCTCTCTCTCTCTCATTTTATATATATATATATATATATATATATATATATATATAGACACATATATACATATATGTACATATGTACATATATGTACATATGTACATATATGTACATATGTACATATATGTACATATGTACATATATGTACATATGTACATATATGTACATATGTACATATATGTACATATGTACATATATGTACATATGTACATATATGTACATATGTACATATATGTACATGTACATATGTACATATGTACATATATGTATATATGTATGTACATATATGTATATATGTGTACATATATGTGTACACATATGTGCACATATATGTACACATATATGTACATATATGTATATGTATATATATATATATATGCAACTTAGAATAAAAGGCATTGCACGTGTTCTCAAATCCCTGATCAAAGTGTTATTTATAAGATAGATACAATTTGACAATAATGTCAGCTCCATTTGATTCTTGACCAGGTACAAAGATTATATTTTGTTCACAACACTTCCGTGTACACAATATTTGTGTGTACGTGGAGACTCATAATTCATCTTGCCAGCATCCATCGTCATCTTTTATCAACACTTGTATGCTCATTGAACTTTGCACGCTTGATAGGGCGACATATAGTTGTCCATCTAGGAAAATACAATTCCTAAACACCGGTCTAGCCAAATACAATCCAACAAACTCCATTATTTGGCCCTGAGCTTTGTTTATAGTCATGGAGAACGTTGGTCTGACGGGGAATTGCATTTGCTGAAATTCAAAAGGCAAATTTGAATTAGTTGGAACCAAAGGAATGCGCGGAATGAAAACTCTTGCACCTATTTTTGCACCACTAACAATTTTAGCCTCAATAACTTTTGCACCCATTCTGCATATAATGAGCCTCGTTCCATTACAAAGCCCCTGGTGAAATGATTTGGATCGCAATAGCATGACTATCATCCCGATTTTCAAGACCAACCTGTGTGGGGGACATCCACCAGGTTGCAACGTGTTTAGAAACTCAACAGGATAAATATCGGCATTATTACCATCAACCACACTATCAGCGCTATAGTAAGTGCGTGATGTGCCAAGAAAAATGTCAGTCACATGCATGTTAACCTCGTTGACATCATCATTTAATGATGTCAATATTGCTCTACTCCTCCAAAACGTAGTGTTTCTGTAGTTATCACATATGTTTGAAAAATCATCCAAACTTTGTAATCGTATACACATTGTTCCTGGAAGAGATATTGCCTCAATGTTATGATGTAAGAATGTTGGCCATCTCCAATTCGTAACAGATAGCTAGCAAAATCATTCTGTTCATCTCCTGTGTCATCGGAGAAAGAGTCCAATTTCCTTCCAAAGAAAAAAACATTTTAATGATGCACATACTATTTGCAATCGATTCTCGCGATGTACCACGGGAAGTATTTGGTGAAAATCTCCTCCTAGTATAGTTGGTATCCCACCAAACAACATGTCATTTGTTTTGATATCCTGTAAAGTTCTATCCACTCACTCCAATGCATGTCTATGCATCATTGGAACTTCGTCCCACACAATTAGTCGACATGCCATTATGAGTCTTCCCAGCTCAGATTGTTTCATATATTGCATGTTGATGTTTCATGCATGTCATTTGGAGGTATTTTGATCCTGGAATGTGCGGTCCTACACCCTTCATCAACAATGCTGCAATGTCGAATGATGCTACTGCTAAAGCTATTCATCCTTTCGCACGAACATAAGATAACAATACATTGTAGTAAAATGTTTTTCCAGTTTCTCTAGGACCATCGACGAAGCCTAACACCACTTAACATGTCCATAAACAACGCAATCAAAAATACCTCATTGATCACCATTCAAACGGTTTTTGTCTATCTCAACCTGCTCCATATTTTCACCCAAAAATGTTTCTTCTCGAAATAGGAACGAATACTCTATGTCGATATTAGGTAGAACAAACCCATAATTTGATAGAGATTTTTCAACTGCTTGCATATGTTGTTCCACATCACGAAGAGCTCTATCAATAAGAACTTGGCTAATGTCACCACCAACAACATCCTCAAATTCACAAACCAAGTGCCCTTCAATGTTTGTAGGGTCGAAGTTCTCTCGTCGTAGTAGCCGTCCCACCAGTCGTGACGAAGCTTTCAGTTGGTTAAGTCTGATGTAAGTCAGACCGCTTGCTTGGATTGTTTGTAACAAAGCTTTGAGTTTGTTAAGTTTGATGTATGTCGGGCGGCTTGCTTGGAGGGAAGTCACCCACATCGGGACCCCCGATCTGGCATGGTGCCAGGTTGGATCTGAATGTTGGGTTTCGGAACTTCAAGTTGGTTAAGTCTGATCGTTGTTGGCGAGTTGGCTGCTTGTATGTCAAGTGGGTTTGGATGGCAAGAGTTGAAGGCTGGGAAGCTAAGTCGTGGTTCCCGGCTCCCTTTGGGATGCCTGCGCTACATGTGGTATCAGAGCCGACTGGCCGGTCAGCTGTGCGGATCTCACGGAAATGGCCACTGTTTGGGGTTCATCAAGACAACTGTTGTGCAAGGTGCTGCCCACAGTGTAAGCACGGGTGCGTCCACAGTCGAGGTGGTCGACAGAACGGGAGACTTGATGAGTCAAGGTGCTGCCCTTGAGTTGTAAGCACGATCAGTTCTCGCGGTTCGGGCCTGACACTGTCTGCACGTAGGACGGATGAGGCAAAGTGCTACCTAGGTAGGTGAAAGCACGGTCTATACCTTGTGGGGTGCGAGACGACATATTCGAATTGTACGGGTTAACCATTGATACAGAGATGCTGCTCGAATTCAGGTATAAAGCACGGGTGGTTAGCTGCTCGTGTGGGATAGCTGCCGATCGTTTAGCTATAAGGGCTATCGACCAAAAAGTGGTGGGACGTGACTGAGGCAATGTGCTGCTTAATGGTGAATGCACAGATAGTTGGAGGGGTGTCCTATGTGGGCTCATTCTGTGATCGATTTGTATGGGCGCGGCCAGGCAAAGGTCCGTTGGCAGGACCATCTCAAAGGGGGACCTTGTCTTTGTTACTTGTTAGTAAACCTGCCTGAGTGTCTTACTTTTATGTATTCGTGGTGAGTCTTAGTACTCGTGATTTGCCTGGTTTGCATGATTGCTTGTGATACAAGGAGTTGATGGCTCGAGAAGGAACCTTTCTTTTGAAGGCTGATACCATCAAACAAAGAGGACTACATAATCTATGGGGCGCATTTGCAGTTCAAGTACTCGCACGTGAACGACAACGAAATGACTCAATGTTTGCAAAGGATGGATGGCTAGCCTGTTTCTTGGATTAGTTTAATTTGCGACAACGCCCACCAAGATGCAAGCAGGAAGTCAAAAGTTGAAAAGGGCAATTTCAGGGGAGATCTTCTATGGAGCAGTTGGTCTTCAATTTGGGACGGCCACCTTCGGAACTGAAACTCACTGAGCATGGGTGATATCCAGTATCAGTTGAGTTTTTCCTCAAAGGGGAAAGACTAGAATCCTCTTCAGAGATTGGCAACAAGTTGGATTGAGCCATAATCCTAGTAGATGGGAAGCAAAGTGTTGGAAAGGCTTTTTGTCCGAAGAACTCTACTCTAAGTTCGATCAGCTGATTTTATAAGTGGAGGGGGACTATCACACACACCTCTCTTAGGGCAGATTTTGAATGAAAGTTGATCAAAACAGGGGCAAATTCAATGTGACCTAGCCATACTCACACGAGGACTGGCGAACTTTGGACCTAATAAGTTGACAAATTTTTGTTGTGGAAAGGAAAGCTTGTTATAGGCTTTCTCTAGACTAGCAATGATAAGGAAACATATGAGTATGTTGGCTTGTGTTACGTGTAAGGAAGCTGATCAATGAAGGAACTGTGAAAGTTGAGTCTTGCATGAGAGACTTGGTATTTCGAACGGACGCTAAGGGACAGTTCACGTTGAGATCGGACTAGTGCAAACTCTTGGTGCATGTGTCTGATTCAAAGAGAGCTACTTGAAGCCAAGCTCGATGTACACTTCTTGTTTTGACTGTGAGGCAACTAACTAGTGATGAAATTGTGAAAGTCAAGTTTTGCGCGACAGACATGGTACTTCAAACAAACGCAAAGAGATAGTTTGTATGCGGATCAAACTGGTGCGACCCTTTGGCTTTCCACGAGGTCAATGGTTACATTTGGGCCGATTCAAAGAGCTACTTCAAGCTAAGTGAGAGGTACATTGCGGAGTACTCAATCTTTGCCTACCTTAAAGAGCCAAGATGGAAAAGTATCAAGATCAGGTTGGGACAAGGAGAGAAATCAAGGTGCAGAAGCAACAAGGCACAGAGTGGACCATAAAGTGGGCAATCAAACTATAAATCCTTTGGCTCAGGGAGCCTTGATACCTGTGCAGAACTGATCAAATCTGGAGCTCAGGGAGCTCAACACAAAGAGCATCAAGGACAAATCAAGATCTCAAAGGAGTTCCAAAGTCGAAAGTCAGAAGCGACAGGGACGAACATTTCAAAGAAAGGCCTCTGTCACCAGTTAATAAGGTTCTTGGGTTCTACGAAATCGATATCAAATCTACGCTTTTCCCAGACAAAGAGATATTTTCAAGTTATGTAATTTTTCAGCACAAAGAGTTGAGCCTCCGACTTGTGGCGTGCCAGCTTCAATGTTAATAAAAAGTGGCCAGTAAATTGAGTACTGTGCCAAGTAGCTTAAATGTATAGTTATTTTAATTGGGAGACACCTTTACTTTAATCTGACATCTGATGAGGACATCAGATTTTATAAAGGTGGGGTGGATGTTGTAAAACTATCTTCATATGCTTTACTTCCGGCGCTATTGGCGCCAGCATTGTCCCCGGCGCCAACAGTGCCCCTGCTGCTCTCGGTGCTGGCGCCACTGTGATCAGAATCTAGCCGACGCCAAGTTCCTATGGCTGAAAATCTTTGATCGGTTCTAGCGAAGTCCAGAGAGCTCAGATCGATGTGCAATCACCTCACACAATCTAGGCATGATTAAAGGAAGCCTAGGGATCAATAAAATCTAGAGAGAGAATGACTTTCTAGAAAGAGAAAATCCTAGAGAGAGAAAAATGTGCTTTACCAGCCTGGGTAGAGTGCTTGGTATGAGGGGGGGGGGGGTGCCGAATCCCACCAATACTATAGGGGAGTACGAGTTGCGACTAAGGGCGAGCTCCAACCAAGTCTCAGCCTCCCTTGCTGGAATGTTGTCATGGCTCTCGCCTTGGCATGCTAGCGCCCCGGAGACTAGGGTCGGTCATACACTTGAAATGTAACCTTCTCAGATTTATCAATAAAGTGGGATTTTTCTCAAACTGACTCTGATTACCTTCTGGGTTTCAGTGTTCGGTAAAAGCGCCAGTTATAAGGCCGCTTCAAAATTTTTAAATTGGCACATAGTTCGTATCCCGGGACGCCAGTGGTATGCCGTCAGGACCATTCGGTCCGTGGCGCCAGTGGTATGCTATCGGGACCATTTGGTCCAGGAACTGGTTGTCTCCATATCTGTCGCGGCTTGTGGTTCTGAGTGTTCCTTGCATGAACGTGAATGGGTTTTGCTCTTGGGGAACGGGCTCTAACCTGTCGGCTGAGTTGGATGGCTTGCTTGGGTGGAAGTTACCTGTTTATGGCTGTCCAGTCTGGCGTGGCGCCAGGTTGGCTTCCAGCGAACGTGACGAAGCTTTCAGTTGGTTAAGTCTGATGTAAGTCAGACCGCTTGCTTGGAATGTTTGTAACGAAGCTTCGAGTTGGTTAAGTTTGATGTATGTCGGACGACTTGCTTGGAGGGAAGTCACCCACATCGGGACCCCCAATCTGGCATGGCACCAGGTTGGATCTGAATGTTGGTTTTCAGAACTTCAAGTTGGTTAAGTCTGATTGTTGTTGGCAAGTTGGCTGCTTGTATGTCAAGTGGGTTTGGATGGCAAGAGTTGAAGGCTGGAAAGCTAAGTCGTGGTTCCCGGCTCCCTTTGGGATGTCTGCGCTTCAGAGGAGGAAAGGAGAAGAGGCTGATTTGCCTAGTGCCTTCCACTCTAGCTTCTTTGTTGGTCTTTGTTGTAAACTGCTTATATTTCATTGCTATTGATTCACTGCTTTGATCTCTAGCACTGTGTTATCACCATTTCTTTTGTTGGATCAGATTTGGTGTTATCTTTTGTTGTCTCTAACCCAGTGGTTGCAGACCTTGGATTGGTGTAGATTGCCTTGGGATTAATCTTGTATATTGTTGTTACTAATCTTGTGTCTGCAGGGCTTGCAATTGTGGAAAGCTTTTTCGTTTCACTTACAAGGTTCTGAGATTTGTTTAAGATTGTTTGTTATCCAAGAAGGAGTCATACTTATGCTTTGTTTATTGCTGTGACAAAGATTCTTGGATTCTTGAAACCTGCTTAACTAAGAGATTTGTTTGCTTTCGATTTGTAGAAGATTTTGTTGCCTTATTTACAGGAATCTCATTGATCAGAGGGCATTCAAAATCTATGTGCCAAAAAGCTTGCCCATTAGTCACTGATTACTAGACCTGTATATCGCTAATTAGGAACACTTGGTGTCCTGGTTTGTGCTACGACCTTCGAACCCAAACTTTGGGTTTGGGTCAATTTATTGCTCCCCTGAGAAACAAAATGCTTGATTGAGGTCATTTTTTCTCAGAATACCAGCGTTCTCAAAAGAGTTAAGTCTATCACTAGTCCTACTTCTTCTTGAAATCCACCTTGAAGACAAGTCCTGGAAGTCGTTGATGGCTGCTTTGAACGACTGTCAGTACTAGAAACATCAGCCTGCTCTGAGTGACGGATTTATGACTGAAGGGCCTGTGTGAAAGGTCTACCCATTGTTGTGTTCAGAAGAACCGTATCAAAAACCCTAAAGAAGCACCGTAATCCGCAGTGTGAATTATTCCACAAGTCATTTGAGGGGTCAATGAGGCATACCTAGTTTGTGTCATTCTGAATCTCTGTTCCATTCACTTTTACAAGCTTGTATCTCCAATGTAAAGTGTAATGGAAGATATTGCCTTTGAAGATATGCTTACCTTTCTTGAAGGTATTATTTGTAGTTTTCTATAAGCCCTGAACGGAAGCTCTTTAAGTCTCCCTAAGGCCTAAGAGCTGAAGCTTTGTCAATCGCTTGCAAGCGATGAG
Organism: Diphasiastrum complanatum; assembly: GCA_029204225.1. Lineage (NCBI taxonomy): Eukaryota > Viridiplantae > Streptophyta > Lycopodiopsida > Lycopodiales > Lycopodiaceae > Diphasiastrum > Diphasiastrum complanatum. The sequence goes on along the minus strand of CM055100.1, from coordinate 42,841,525 downwards.
TTGTGTCTCATTCCATTTCCTTCTCTTGGAAGATTATGATCACAAGGAGAACTGTCTTGTTGCCTAAGCACCCGTCAAGCTATGAAGCCTCTGAATGTGAGTGTTGTCACTAGTAAAGGTTTCCTTGTCAATTAGCCATATTAGCCACAAACACTTGTTAAGTTCTTGCTGAACCTCTGTGCAAGTGAATATAGTGTTGTTCTACTCTAAACCATTGTTAGACTCTTGCTCACAAGTTGACTCCATAGCCCAATTGAGGAGTGGAGCCGGTTTGACTGTTTGCTGCATCCAAAATGGAGTTTAGCGTCTATAGTATTTTCTTGCTACTTTAACATATTTGGTGAGGGCTGATAAGTAGAAGTATGGCTTTTTATAGTGAAATGGTTCTTGTCCATTTCAGAGTTCATAGGCTATATATGAAAATTCCCTGTTGACCGTTAGAAATCTGCCTTGCCGATTGCCATTGAAAGTGCCTGTGATCATGAACGACCTTATTTTCGACTCCATACCCAATGGAGCTTGAGCTATAATTGTGGTATAGATCGACTTCCGTTAGCATTTCCTTAGATTGGCAGTCTATTTGGGGGTCGTTTTATAATCTTTCAGTCTCCTCCTCTCTATTAAACATGAAAATAGATTACAAATGGTGCCTTTTATAATTGGGGAAGGCCCTTGTCCCAAAATCCTATTGGCTAATATTCACATTGATCCTATCCATTCATCTTGGACCCAACTTGATCCAAGGGTCCACAAAAAGTACATTAGAAATCGTGTGAGTCCAAAATTGGACCCAACTCAAAAAAAAGTAAACTCTAAGTTTAAAAATGACTTTGGGCCTCAAGTTCTATTTTAATTACAAAGGGCCCAAGTCTATTATTTCTATTTAAATTTAGCTTGCGTGCTCATTGAGCCATGGACTTATACGCGCAGGAAGCCATGCCCTCGCAACACATTATTATTGGATTTATTTATTTTCTCATGTTTGGGAATACCCCCAACAATGTTGTTCCAAAGTTCCAAAGGAGAAGTAGGAGCACACGTCAACAATATAGTTGCAAACATAAGCCAAAGTTGTGATGCAGTTCCCCTGCAACAGTTTCTTTCAAGCAATCACTCAGTGGTATCGTTGATAAGTAATTTTCTTCTGCACACGTCTCTAAATGTTGGCAGTATCTCACCATCTACAGACCGCAAATCCTCAAAACTTGATGCGCCTCTGACATTTACCAAAAGAAGTCTAAAAAAAAAATGTTCACCTTCTGAAGGATGTACAAAATACATTCGTCCGTTGGTCGGCATCCTTTGGGTGTTCTTTCTACGAACCCACTGACGTGAATAATTTCTAAACACAAAAGTGCTTGGCAAGTCTTGGTAAAGCAATGTCTTTGCTTCGTCGTTGCCACTCGCATTCAGTTGAGGAAACTTGGTCAATGTGGATTCTCCTCCCCTTCCGACAACATTTTCCAAATCGTCATTGTCAATAAAGAACATCACATTTTGACCAAGAAGATGTACACCCAAACGAACGACAACTGGTTTATGCATGCCCATCAAGTAACTAAATAAATGCCATGCATACTCACTGGCAGAGAAGTATCTTGCATTCAGAAATTGCTCAATCTCGTTGATCGCATGCAAGGCATTTGTGTTCTCTTCTATGGCCTGTGCAATTATCATATCAGGCCCTTTGTAGACATACTTATACAAATGTTTCACACTTTTAGCATGTACGCAAATCTCAACATTGATGTGACTTTGAAAGTGCAATGTCAGCCTCTGTTGTATGACACGACCCACCGATTATCCAAGTCCATACCACGACGGGTTTTAACCATGAGACCATTGTTTCGACGCCTATATGAAACATAGCCATTCACTACTATAGTTTCATCAACAAACTGTTTTGGATAATTTTTTGAACATGTACCTTCTTTCATGCATGGCACATTAGGGAAAGACAATTTGCATGGACCATGTATCAGGCACTATTTCACGATGTCATAAAATATCGGATCCGCATCTTTATCAGGAAGTTTTGCACATACTATGTTGTCAAAGTCATTGACTTTCACTAGTTTGCTTGCTTCATCCAATATAATCAAAATGTGTGTATGAGGCAGTCCTCTCTTCTAAAATTCCACCACATGTAACCTTCTATAACACGTCCAAAAATGCCATTCTGTTTTAGAAGACTTATCATATGTTGTAGTTTTATATTGAAAACTCTTGCAACCAAGTCCGGTCTATCTGCAAGTGTTTGTTCATAGATTAATTGACTCCTTATCTCTGACCAGTTTGGATTGGCAGTCATCGTGATGAACAAATCCCCTCAGCGTTCTAACAACATCCATTGCACTTTGGCAAAGTTGATGCATTTGGCGTGGTGACCTTATGTACGATGACGACAAAACAACACACTAACCAATCTTAGAAGCAACCTCTGCTCCAACAACGTCAACTATCTCACTCCAAATCTTACGCCGAAATTTATGTAGATTAGCGTATATGTAATTCAAACTTTCCTGAGTCAGTTTTGCAAACTGATCACAAAGACACTCCTGAAATAGTTTGCATGCTAAGCATATTGGTGAAATATGTCCCTCACGAAGTTGAAGATGACAGCCATAAAATTCACAAATAGTTACACTTTTATGTCTCCTGTCACTTGCTACATCGCAAGCATCCACATCCTCATCACCACTTCCGATTGCATCATTTTCCACAAATGATGGATGTGTTGAATCAACAATGTTATGCCACTCATTTGTACCAAGATGTTGTGTCAAAAAAAGTTCTTGTACATGGGTATGCCTACATGCCATCCATTTGTCCCAAAAAGAAATAAAAGAACAAAATGCAATAAAGGAGTGCAAGGATGTTTATTAAAGGATGTTAATGCTTGTTGTTTGTCAAATTGCCAATCTAGATCAACTTTTTTGTGTCTAGTTTTTTGATAGATTGTTAAGCAAGCATCCAATCACTCTTGTGGATCTTTTGTAGATCCATTTATGGTCCTAAAGTACAGTAATTTCACACTACCTTTGAGGCAATATTAGATAGCCTGGTGTATAGCCAGGTAATGGTATTAGATTTAAGTGATAAAATTTCTACGATGTTTTGAAACTCTTTTTGTTTACTGGTATTCCAAAATTTATTTTATCTTTATCCATATGATGTGTATTGCTTAGAATGTATTTTCAAGAATTCTTTGAATGTAAATCCTCCTCCATCTTTCCTTTCTTTGCTAAGATGTTTTGAAGCATAGGTTATACAAATGTTCGATTATGCAATTATCCTCTATGATAAATATTTAAGGTGGATTACTATCTCCTAGACCTTGGCTTAATTCTCTAAATGGAATGTTAGATATTCGAGATGCGAGATGTGCGTAATCACCCATAATGTCTTCCTTTCGTGATTGATTTGCACTTAACTAAATGTTGTACCCATACTATAAATGCTTCTTTCACACATTTTACATAGTGAATATGTGGTTTTACATGTATTCTACACATAGAATGGCTTTACATGTTTGTACGCATAAATAACTCAAAGTGGCTAATCTTTTGAAGTTTGCATTGCATGTGATTATAAACCCCACATAAAAATTTTGAAATTCAAAGCATGGTCTTCTAGAATGTACGTACATTCTCACACATACACATATATGTACACACATTCTCACACATGCATACGTGTACACATTGCACATGCACATGCATGGACAGACACATACATGTACACATGCATACATGCGTGCACACTCTCAGTCATACATGAACACTCTCACTCATACATACACACATGCATAGATATCTGCTTTATCATAAATACACACACATACATAGATGCGAGATCTACTACCATCCAAATCATCGTCCGCCACTACCGGCCAAGTCCGGAATGACAAGACATAACTAACAACCTTGTACACTAGAAAACTGGCTAAGGGAAGTTCTTATTTATGCTTTCAACCCTTTCTCATGAATCATCATCCTCAGTCCCTGACTCTTCCACCTAATCAAGCACTCAAAAATAGAATGTTGCCCATCAATGACGAGCACTCTTTACTAGTATGTGTGTATATATATATATATATATATACATTTTTTTAACTAAAAATTTTAAGGAAGATGATGCATGTATGGGGAGGAGGATGACCATGGCCCTCCTCCCTGTATGCATATTCCAAAATTCAGCTCCTTCCTCTGGCCCTCCTTCATCGCTCCAACCGTCTGGCCTCCATAGCTGCAGCCTCCATCGCTTTTTGCTTAGAATCTTTTTGCGTAGAATCTTTGTGGAATGATTGAGCCTGGAAGCTGGTGAGTTTTATTCATCAAACATTGGCATGGTAGATGCACGATTTCCTAATCTATTCACTAGGCCGCAGAAAGGATGTTTGAACGATGGCAGGCAGCGCAGGCAGATCGGTGAATATTTCATTAGTAGATCTCATTGGGGCGACGCATTCTGATCTGATGGAGCAGCACTCTTGTGGAGCTGTGCTGGCGACGATAGCGAACAGTGGGCATCTCCTCTTTTCTTACCTTGCGAAGACCTTACTAGGATTTTACGGCCTTGAATTGTTTCCATGAAAGAAGGGCTTTTAGCTTTTTGCATGGAGTTGATTTTCGTGCACTGGTCATGGACAGCTGGCTCTTCTAAGATTGCATGGCTGTTCGGTCTTGCATGAAAGAAAAGACAGATCACTCTAGCTACTTGTGATGCATTTGATTTCAAAAAAGGCTTCATGATATTTTTCATGATGGTCTCTGCTTTTGAACACGACTTCATGTAGAACCCATATGACAGGCCTCTAGCACAGGTGTTGGAAGATCATCAAAGTCTGCATTTGCAATTGGAATTACTAGAGGCAACAGCAAGGATGATATGAACAACAACATGAGCTGTCAGAGCTGCACACAATTTTGGATACTGGAGTAGCAGAAAAAGATCTCAAACTTAGCTCTCGCAGCTTGACGTTTGCTATACAGAATCAATGAGCAGAAGGCAAAGGCATGGGCTTTAATACACTGGATCTGTTCAAAATAGTTGATACAAGACATTAGAACAGTGTTTAAACTTTCAAAGGGATTCAAAAGCATGAGTTTTGATAATGGTAGATCTTCCATGATGATGGTCGATAGTTTGAGAGGGTCTTTGGTTGGCGATACAACCATTGTGTTTGTTGGTTATTTGCAATAGTTTGGTGAAGGGTGCGATGCCAGACCTGCTTTTGTCTTTTCCTTTGCATTAACGATCACGCTAGAAGTGTCGTTGGAGAAAAAGGTGCTCTGGTTACAAACTGCAGACCTTCGCTGCCATGGAATCCGCTTACTTATTATGAATGCGTTGGAAAATTGCCTGCTGGAAATCTGCATGAAAAATGGATAGACAAAAAAATCATGAGTGTTAGACCACTTTGCTATAGATGAAAAGCAATGGTTGGCAGCTGATTGAAAATTGAAGTGCCCTAAATGCTCTACTTAGTAGGCTATTAAGGAGCGAAAGGAAGCGCTGCAACAACAGTCCAATTATTTCCTTTCAATAATCCGATACATGCTTAGAATACGTGAATGGTGGAGGTTTGATTATCTGCGACTTGGTGCACTCAAAGAGAGAATAAGTTTGAGTATCTGCCCTTTGAATAGTGCGATACACGCTCTTTAGGACTACAAAAATTTGATAATGGACCTTAGGAACACGATAAAGTTGGAAGAATGTGACGTGCATGTCGAAACCCGTAATAGATTCTCAGAAAATGCTAAGTCGTCCACAGGCTGCCTTTTCAATGCCTCGTAGATGTTGTTTAAATCTAGCATTTGGTGCATTTCATTGAAACTGTGATGTCTTTTCAGCACTCCAGTTTGCTCCATTGAAAATTAGAGGGTTTTCTTGCATACATACAAGGCTATGGAAGTTTTGTTTTAAAATGGATGCCTTATGCTGCTTTTTCTCCAACTACATATCCTGTCAAGCCACCATCAACTCTTCTAGCAAAGCACAACAAATTGGAAATCTTCAAGGAGAACAATAATTATTTGTAGTACCCTTTGAAAGAGAAACTTGAAACTGAGGCTCCGAATATAAATGAGGCTGCTATCCCTCTTTCTTTTGCATCAGCTGACAATCATACCATGCAAGTATTTCAGTAGGCGAAGCCGGTTGTGAAGATGGCATTCTAGATATGGTGGATCACACAATCAACATGTAAAGGCCAATTTTGTTAGAGTTGGATGGCTGATCCATTATGACACACCTCTCCTCCCTTTCATGGATTCTCTAGCTTTTTATAAAGATTCATCCTATATTCCATTCACGACCAAATTATAGAAACCCATTCTAGGACGGATAGACTTTTATCTTATTAGTTCTGTGTTAAAAACCCATTCTAGGACGGATAGACTTTTATCTTATTAGTTTTGTGTTAAAAAAACCCATTCTAGGACGGATAGACTTTTATCTTATTTGTTCTGTGTTAAAAAACTCATTCTAGGACGAATAGACTTTTATCTTATTAGTTCTGTGTTAAAAAACACTGATGTGATTGGCAGAGCACAACAGTGCTGGCAAGTTGCAAGCAATACATCAATGCAAGGTCGATCATTTGAAATTAGAAACTTGAAAGGACCGTGCACGACAGCGATACGATCTATCTTCTTGATATCCATCGATCATTCAGTCAGCTATTTTTTTTTATCTAGAAGTCTTAAAAAAAAGTAGCTTTGAAAAACCCTAAAAAATTCAAAAAAATCCGCCCGTGCACGCACGCGTACACACGCGCACGTGCGCGCGCACGCACTCACTCACTCACACACTCTCTTCCTCCTTTAAAAAACCCTAAAATAATTTCCAAAATATCCACACACACATTCTCTCTCTCTCTCTCTCTCTCTCTCTCTCTCTCTCTCTCTCTCTCTCTCTCACACACACACACACACACACACACACACACACACACACACACACACACACACACACACACACACACACACACAATATCGTTATTTTTACTCCAAAAGCGTTTCTGGAGGGACCATTTGGGTACAGACGCAGAAGAACTTGGAATCTAACCAACAAAATCTTACATCGAGGATGTCGCTAAGCAAAAAGAAGCAGCACCATCCAATCGTCTTTATAAGAGCTTTGCAATCTGTGCAGGCTAAAAGTTATCGCACAAGGTATTGCAAATTTGCAACTATTAATTCTGGTTCCACCGCTTTATGCTGATTGAAAGGCCGTGGAAATCTGACAAGACATGGCATTATAAAACGACTCTTGAACATATTGCAAGACACATTCTAAGGTGAATTTCAGAGCCAAATCTGTTTTCTCGTAATGTTGGGGGTCATTTTCAAATAATTTTGAGTCTAAAAGTGATTTATTTGATATGGTAAAAGCCCACATTTATCATTCTTGATTCACAAATCAATTCCCTTGTTCAAACAGATGATCACAATTCAGAACAGGCCAGTTCTGCAACTAGCATTTACTATTTCTGATTTTCAGACTCACTACACTAATCCATAACTTCTGCAAACTTTTGCTCATCCATACCTTGATATTCTCCCTTGAAAAGAATTGTTAAGTTTTTTAATAGATAAAAATAATTGTATTTTGATTATAAGATTCAAGCTTGGAATGACAATTCTACAGTTGCAAGCTTTCTTTTATCCATAACTTCATATTCTTCCAAATTCGGCCAAATCTACTTGGCCCAATTCGACCAAGTTGGTCCAAGTCGACCAATTCGAACAAATTTGACCAAGTCGACTAAATTCGACCAAATTTGGCCTAGTTCGACCAATTCGGCCAAATTTGGCCAAGTCGACCAATTTGACCAATTCACCAAATTCGACCAATTCAACCAAAGTCGGCCAAGTCGATCAATTTGACCAAATTTGATCAAGGTCAGAAAATCTCTTTTTGACAAGGATGACATTGGGACGGATTTTTACTATTGGGTTGTATTTCTACCATTGGGTCGGATTATTGCAATTGGGTCGGATTTTTACCATTGGGTCGGATTTATACTATTGGGTCAGATTTTCACCATTGGGTCGAATTTTTTGACTTGGTTGACTAGGGTCGAAAAAGTCAGACCCGATTCGACCCGACCCTGGGTCGAACACGCCCGGATAATTTTCAAGACTCAAATTTTTTCGAAGATTTGAATTCTTTTGAAGACTCAAATTTTTCCAAAGGCTCGAATTTTTGAAAGGCTTGAAGTTTTTGAAACACTCTAATTTTTTGAAAGACTCGATTTTTTTTTGAAGGATTGAATTTTTCTGAAGGGTCTAATTTTTCCAAAGGTTCAAATTTTTCCAAAGGATCGAACTTTTCAGACCCAACGTTGAGCTTGGCAAAGGATTTGCCGATCGGATTGGATCAAGGTGGATTTATTCCGACCTTTTGTATATTTTTGACCCTTTGTACTGTCAATTCAGAAATCCAAATTTCTGACCGACGGTATCATATTTTACAATGGGTCGGATTTCTGACCAACAATATCGTATTTTACAATGGGTCTCTCCCTCTCTCTCTCTCTCTCTCTCTCTCTCTCTCTCTCTCTCTCTCTCTCTCTCTCTCTCTCGTTGGGGAGAGAGAGGAAGAATTTATGACAAACACGAACAAGAAACGAATTCGAACAAGAAACGAACGAGAAATGAACTCGAATAGAAAATGTTCGTGCGCAGTGGAATGAACTATACGACTCTCTCCGTAAGCATGACTACGCCTACCAGAATGACAGAAGTTTAGTGATAGAAATCACGGTCATTCTAGATTACGTAGCCAAACATTAATAGATGAAGTGCCAGAAGAATAATTTGTCGTAAATAGCAAGACAAATTATATGTCGCGAAGAGCTAGACTGTGCTCGATTGATAATTAGTCACGAATGATTCGCAAAAGACAAGACTAAATGTTAATCGTCTATTACCAGTAAGAACAACTAGAAAGATCAGACAAAATGAATGATAAGCATAGCAATATTAACATAGATGAACACAGAACAATGAAATGTATCAGATTAAGTATATCATGTATACATGTCAATAATGCGGTAGAGCACAATACAGTAGTGAACGAAACCGCGTGCCTTACAAAGCTTATTTCAATCTGTAAGAAAAAAAAGAATTAAACCTTAATTCTGACAATATGAAGAATCAATGCTCAGGGCATCTACTTCGTTTATGTCGTCTTCTTCTGCTCTCTTCATCATATGGTGTCCAGTATATATATACATAATATCACAGGTGTGCAGATGTGAAAGTACAGAGTGGATGTGCTGTCTGTTAGGAGATCGTGGGTGGCTACAATCGTTGTCCAATCTCTTAGCGCAACTGCATGGGGTGAACGTAAAAAGGGTGTAACGTCAGCCAGTGTTGAAGTGAATGTTGGTGATGATGCGAAAAGTGCGTCACTCTTACGAATGGCCTTAGGATAAGATTTACATGGTGGCGACGTTTAGGGCACTTTTGGCATTCTGTAAGATAGTGTCCCCTTTTTGCCTGTTACCTTAAACTGTGTAGAAACACAGTGTCGCAATTTTTTTGCCTTTTTTTCGTCTGTGCGAATTTGCGTGTAAATATGCAGATTGCGTAATTCTGGATGTGTCGTGATGATCATCATCTAGCTGTCGTAAGAACTTGGCAAGCTTATAAGCAGTTGTATCATTGCGTCTTGATCGTCTATGACAGATCCAACAACGACCATTTGTCTTAGCAGGTTCTTTAATTGATTGATGTGATTATGCAGAGAATCACCATTCGTCATCTTGGGGGAGTAGAATTTCTTCCTGAGATGTAGCTTGGAAGCTATATCTCGCACTTCGCATAGTGTACTCAAGATGTTCCAGACTTTTTTAGATGTCTGAGCCTCGGATACATGGCCGATTTGGGTATCCGTGATGTTGAGGATGATCAGTGCGAAAGCCTTTCCATCCTTCAGCTTCCATCTGGCGATTGTCCCGTCGTCCGCTTCGGGTTTCCCTTCTGCACCTGTAACAACGTCGTACAATTCTTTTGCCATTAGTACAATTTTCATCTTAAATTTCCACAGATGGTAATTGGCTCCATCAAGCTTGTTCATGATAGGACTGGCTTTCCCTTGGGAATCCATGTGGAAGAATTAGTTAGTCTTAGTGATAGAAGAAACTATCAGTGACTTAAGTATGAAAATTTGATATTTACAGAACAAGAAAACAATTACTCTATCGGCTAGTAGAGTCTTGTATTGTGGAAGCTTATCAAGCTATGAAAATAGCTTTGATACCATGTTGGAGAGAGAGGGGAAGAATTTATGACGAACACGAACGAGAAACGAACTCGAATAGAAAATGTTCGTGCGCAGCGGAATGAACTATACGACTCTCTCCGTAAGCATGACTACGCCTATTAAAATGATAGATCTTTAGTGATAGAAATCACGGTCATTCTAGATTACGTAGCCAAACATTAATAGATGAAGCGCCAGAAGAATAATTTGTCGCGAATAGCAAGACAAAGTATAGGGCGCGAATGATTCGCGAAGAGCTAGACTGTGCTCGACTGATAATTAGTCACGAATGATTTGCAAAAGACAAGACTAAATGTTAATAGTCTATTACCAGTAAGAACAACTAGAAAGATCAAACAGAATAAATGATAAGCATAGCAATATTAACATAGATCTGAACGCAGAGCAATGAACTATATCAGATTAAGTATATCATGTATACATGTCAATAATGCGGTAGAGCACAATACAATAGCGGACGAAACCGCGTGCCCTACAAAGCTTATTTCAATCTGTAAAAAAAAAAGGAATTAAACCTTACTTCTAACAATATGAAGAATCAATGCTCACGACATCTACTTCGTTTATGTCGTCTTCTTCTGCTCTCTTCACCATCTCTTACACGAATGGTGTCCAGTATATATATACATAATATTACAAGTGTGCAGATGTGAAAGTATAGAGTGGATGTGCTGTCTGTTAGGAGATCGTGGGTGGCTGCAATCGTTGTCCAATCTGTTAGCGCAACTGCATGGGGTGAACGTAAAAAGGGTGCGACGTTAGCCAATGCTGAAGTGAACGTTGGTGATGATGCGAAAAGTGCGTCACTCTTACAAATGGCCTTAGGATAAGATTTACATGGTCCCTCACCAAAAATGCGTTCAGAACGACCCTTTCATATGCGTTCAGAAACAAAACGGGCATCTATGCACAGAAGCATGATGGGAATGAAATCTGCCCCGAACTAACCTTGGTTTGAATTGAGAAAGGTATGTTAGGGTATATGTTGGCAATTCAGCTAGCTTCAAAAACCTAGTTAGTCATAGTCAGAGTCAAGTCACATAAGTAGCCAATACTCAATATAATGAGCAAGTGACCTACCTCTTGATTTTCTTGCAATGTGAACTGTTTTTTTAAATAACATAGACTATGTGTGTAAGTTCCTACACGTTTTATCAAAGTCATTCAGCATTAGTGTGTACACAACCAAGGCGATTGAACCAAACAAAGCAAAACACTATGTGTCTGAATTATTAGGGTTGGCAAGGTGTGCGAGCCCAAACCGCCAACGTATGAACCTTTGATATTGATAAGGGGCTATTTGCTTCCTATCCTTCGTCTGCTGTATAGACAATTAGGGCTTGGCAACATGCATCTTTGAAGCCCTTCACAGCAGTTGAGATTCTTTCCGTTCCTTTGTACGCATCGCCATCGTGGCCTGCTGGAAAAGGGCCTTCTATTTGTTTATGGAGCTCCTGCGCAGGATTACTTCTGAGAACCCATGAAGATCACAGCAGAATTGAGATTATTGTGTGATTGTTTTGTTGTTGTGAGGGTGAGGATAGAGCAGCATTTGTTGTGGGCAGATCAAGCCTTTCAACTTGTTTGTGATTCACCTGAATATATGAATATGTGCGTGTGTTGGGCGTAGCGTGTGTTTGTAGGAAAAAGACAGTCAATTCAGTAGGATTGAGAATGAAAGTTTGTTGCACAAAGATTTCACAAGTGAAGGAATTTCTAGACATCACATTTTCATCACCTGCCTTCCCATTTTTGTCTTGCTCCTCAACAAATTCGAGTTCCGCATTGCCATTCATCCACCTCAGTCTTGGCTTTCTTGCCAACAAGCTCCTTCGCCATTATCCACCTCAGTCTTGGCTTTCAGGCTCCTGTTCATAATTCTAGTACTCTCATCAAGTCACCCAATTCCCCTTCAACGACCTCCTCTTTGTTCTCTGGATCTTGCCTACCCCTCTACTTTCATCGTTCTCAACTTCTTACTCCATGGCTGCACATGCTGCCTGCTCCATTTCTGCCAACTGCTCATCGTGTTCTGGCACAGCGACACCAAACTCCATTTCTGCCAAATGCTCATCACGTTGTGGCGCAGCAGCAGCAGCAGCAGAGTCGAGGAGGTGTTCGTGAGAGACCCAATCGAGATCGAGAGAGAGAGCTCGTGCAACATCTCAAATGATGGTCATTGGATTTGATTTTTAAAAGTGCCATGTGTTCCATAGTTTGTACATGCATCTATTCATCATTAATGTAGTCATGTCTTCAAAAGCAGCATACTCAACAAAGCATTATTGTTTATGTTGTGCAAGTAGCAAAATACATACAAGAGTATCATGAAAGGCCACAAAAGTACGTAATCAACAACCAAGAGATGCTTACAATGTCATGGTGAATCTAGAAACCCAATCAAATTTGGAAGGAATGACTAAGAACAAGAAGAAAATAACATGTGGTGCCTATGTCAGCTAATGAGTGATAACAACAACCACCTTTTAGATATGATAGTGCCAAAGGTCAAAGAGTAACTGATCAACCAAACAAGTGATCAAAAGAGCAAAGATATATCGAGCAACCAATAGGCTAAGTCCCCTTCTTAGAAACCCTAGGCTTGTAGAAAAGCTTTTGGATTATGTGAGGAGGTCCATGTCTACAAGCTTGCATGAGTGATATCAAATAACAAAATGGCATGTTAGAAGGTTTTTTTTTTTAAAAACAAAACTTGAGTATTAATGGTTTTTCAAACCCATAATATTGATTTTTGCTTCTTGTTTTTTTCAAAGAAAGGAAAATGCTACCACATCATTTAGCAACAATTCTTTGAATTTTTATTTGAGATCAAGGTGTATGTAAAATAAATTTATCTTAATTAGTGCACACACCTTCCACGAAGAAGGTGCATGCAAAAAACAAAAAGAATTCAATTCGGAAAGGGTAAACTGACAAGACTATGTATTGATGCGTGATGCATTATTTTTTGAACATAAAAAATTGAAATAATTTTTAGATTTTCAAAGGGATATATATATATATATATATATATATATATAGACACTAGTAAAGAGTGCCCGTCGTTGACGGGGGACGAGCAGCGATGGTTTAGGAGGAAAGCCGATGGTCGTTGACTGATGTGTGTGTGTGTGTATGTACGTGGCTGAAGTGTGCCAGCTGAAGTGTGTCAGCCGGTGGCACGGGCGACCGATGGGGTGTGTGTTTGTGTGTGTACGAGCGCGATGTGGAGAGAGAGAGAGAGAGAGAGAGAGAGAGAGAGAGAGAGAGAGAGAGAGAGAGAGAGAGAGAGAGAGAGAGAGAGATTTATTCCCTCTAGCTCTCCTAAATCCCATTTTAATCTGCCTTCATTCATGCTGCATATTTACTAACGTTATCACGCAGTCTGCATATTTACGCGCAAATTCGCACAGACGAAGAAAAGGCAAAAGAATCGCGACACTGTGTTTCTACACAATTTAAGGTGATAGTCGAAAAGGGGACACTATCTTACAGAATGCCAAAAGTGCTCTAGAAAGTAGATGTATAGGGTTTTTTCTTTTTGCAATTTTTTTTTAAAATTTAGTGATGAATGAGGCCGAACACCTTGTCCACGGTATGAAGCTCTAGCACCCTATCCGGTATTAGGGTTTTCTGGATGTGGAGTATTTGTACCTCATTATGGAATATTTACCAGGAGGTGATATTATGATGCTTTTGATCCGAAAAGATACATTAACAGAGGACGAGGCTAGATTTTATGTTGTACAGAGTGTCTTAGCTATTGAGTCCATCCATGAGCAATTTGTGTCTACAAGTAAGATCTAGGGAGCAGTTGCTATTCAGCTCAATGGTTGCCATAGTGAGTTTGCTTTCTCAAACGTAGATAACATGTCTGACACTAGAAGTACACCATCTTATCCGAGAAGCAGGTAGTGGACTTGATGAAACTACATGAATTGAATCAATGCATGTTTCAGTACTATAGAACCAACCATGAAACGCTCCATCTTAACCCAAGAAGCGGCAGTGGACTTAGAATGAACCTGGCATCAACCTTGAGTCGATCGACCTTTGATCAAAATATATAAATTGAATTGACAGTTTTATTTACGAAGCATATAAGTGCCAAATAAGATGCCTAAAAAATTGACCCGTTTAGGAAAGTTGGAATGAATCAACACGACTTAAGAACTAAGATTTGTAAATAGATAATTTTACTTCTAAAATGCCAAAATGCTCTTTTATCTCTAAAGATTTCAGTCTTGATGCGTTCCAAAGATACCCTAAACCCTAAACCCGCGCTTTTCTCTTCATGCTAAGACTTTTGCTTATCTGAACCTACTGAGATAAATGCTTTTGTGGCACAGATCAGCTACTTTTAAAACATCAAAATGCTATGTAATCTAAAAAGTTCGTTTGAATTATCATTTAGGTTCATATTTTGTGACCTTTCAAATTCATAGTGTGCAAACTAATTTCTCGCATGAAAATTTATGTATTAGTTTCATCAGTTTCAAATGATAACTATGGGAGAAATTCGTTTATGCCCATCTACTCACTAAATTGGAGACTCCTAATGCAAAAATAGATAGCACCAATCAATGAATCAACTCCCTCACTTGAATATAACTTGTATTCAAAATCACTCCCCAAAAGTTGTAATCTACTGTTTACATTGTTATGAACCTACACCATCAAGAGTGCTAAGGTGGATCCAAAGGGAACTAGGTGCGATGGCTTCTTGCCGAACCTTTTGTATAAAGAGTTTTATATTTTTAAGAAGGTTTTAAGAAAGAAAATTATATTTTTATCTTGGAGTCTATTACAAGGGATAAAAAAAGGATGGCTCTTTGTTGACAGAGTTAGAAAAAATAGTTTTTTCCTATCCGCTTCAAACTTCTAAGGCTTAAAATCTTTTTTCAAACTTCATGTTGTAGTAGTTGGACATATTGACATTGCCTATGCACATGCTCAATGTAGGTGCATAAGTTTGGATAATGTACAAAAGATAATAGGGCTTACATTTTCCATTATTGACATTAAAATAGAAAATTCACACACACACACACACACACACACACACACACACACACACACACACACACACACACACACACATAGAATAGATGTACCAAACTTAGACATTTGGACCCCTCAGCCCTCCCTCGGAAATCCCTCGGCCCCCCTTGGTCTTCAAATATATATATATAGTTTAAGTGCCCCCTCCCCACCCCCCAAATGATTGGCTAACAAAATTTTGGTTGCATCTAATTATGTCTGCCTTCAATCACCAATCATTTGTTCTGAGCATCATCCACACGTCTCGACTTCACCAAGAGACAGCTCTAACACCCATCCTCTCTAATTCGCTGCACTATCACAATCTCTTACTAAAATATAAAGCAAACTTATCATGACACACATTTTCCATCCAATTCCACATCTCCGCTCGATTAATAGTATTGTTTGTCTCTTTGTGTAACATCGAAAATACATAAACATACAGCCGAGGAAATAGGAACCAGAAATAATAGGATTTTGTATTCACACATTGAAACATCAAATCTCATTTTCTCTCTTTTGGTTTTCCCAAAGTACGACAACGACTCTCTCTCTCTCTCTCTCTCTCTCTCTCTCTCTCTCTCTCTCTCTCTCAACTCACATTCTCTAGACATTTTGCATACACAGACAAAAAATCATAAATTACACATAGTTGCACTACCAAAAAACTATTTTTTGATTGCAAGACTTTGGTACAGAAGTTCTCAAGCATAAAAGCTTGGCATCAAAAACACTTGTATAACACACTATTTATAGAAAATACTGTATCTACAAACAACTTCCATGGCTATTAGAAGAGCTTATAAGTTCCACATATTCTTGTAGCAGACCATTGTCATTCTCATTTCCCCTGCAGCTTCCTTGTTATTCCATGTTCATCCGTTCAGCAACGGCATTGTCAGTGTTAGGTTTCATATTTCTAAAGTATCGGTAACCAACCTGACATGGAAAGAAAATTAAGTGTACATCTTCTAGTTGCACCAATGCAGGTGCTTTCATTGCCTTCCACACAGCAGCTGCTCTTGTACAAGCTCACCCTTTTCCTTGGTACAAGCTCACCCACATTGCCGAAGGGTAGAACTTTTCCGTTCCTTAGCATCGCCAGCAAGACTTGTGGCAATGAGGCATTTAATCATGGCCTGAAATGAAACAAGGAAAATATAAACACCTGGTCAAAAACATTTGCGGGTGTTAACTGCACACGATTTTTAATTTTCGAGGTGCCATACTTCATATATTCCCCACATCCTTTCTCCATATTTTCTTCTATCACACCATGCAGCACAAATTGGAAATGTTCTTTGCCTGCATCTTTCAAACAGTAGCCAATCATTCCGTGCCAAGTGTGAATGCCTTTATGTCGTAAGTAACGGCACAAAACAATATTGCTTGTTGGTTCATCTTTGGTCCAAGTCAAATACAATTTGATTAGATGGTTTACTTTTAAAACGCTCGACGCCAAACACTTGCAAATCATTTGCAAGTGCAAATGCAGTAAGCTATCCCCTCTTTTCAGTGCGCACAAGCCTGCGATGCATTGTCTTTGTAAGAACCTCCATAACTGCTAGCAAGGACAGGTCTATGTCTACACTACCAACACCGATAGTAACATTGAGCTCAATGACATTTTTGGCGTCTCATACGTTTTGACGAGTTTGTATGGGACTTTCCTCCTTTTTTGGCATGTTTCGTCTCCTTTCTCTTCTTGCATTTTCTGAGGTTGTTGGCTGTTCCTTTTCTTCTTCCTGCTCCATTTGGACTCCATCGTCCTCACCTTTGAACACCCAAATTAGAGAGGCAGCCGGCAGTCAGTCGCTGTAAGCAAGTCAGCCCGATGCAGAAGACCTTGTGGAAGGAATTCTCCCAGCTCACCAAAACCGTATTATTTCACCAAAATGCTACAACCAAACGATAGTCAGTCGCTGTAACCAACTCAGACCCATCCAGAACACATTCTCCCAGCTCACCAAAAAGTCAGTCACCATAACCAACTCAGTCAGATCCAGTACAGAGTCTCCCAGCTCACCAAAACGCTACAACAAAAAGACAGAATAGAAGCAACTTCTGCAAAGCTGCTCGTACCTCCACCGTCTGGCAAGTAACAGATCAGTGCGCTAATCCCCCAGCTCCCATGTTTTGTGAACACATCACCTCTTTGCATGCATCGATGTTGATATACCACCAGCTGTTACTATGTAATTGAATCTTCAAACTAGAAAGCTGCAACGTGCTAGTCTCTAACACGGCTGGCCAAAAATTGTCAAAAACCCTATACATTTTCTCCAATCAGATTGTTGGATTCGTATTTTTTCCATCACAACGTACATTCTCTCTCTCTCTCTCAATACTTGATATCTTTTGCGATATCAAATTGATATCATATTCTTCAGTTTCTTTCATTATTTCAGTATCAGAGAATTGATTTCATGTTGTTGGGCATTACTACATCTTAGCGTCATCGATACATCGACAGACTAAGTTCCAGATGAATTCTCAAAGTAAAGCTGGTTATTGCAGACAAGCTGAATGGATCCAATTATCATTTGCGAAAATTCAAGATGAAGACCTTGCTAATCGCCAAGCTATGGGATGTTGTTACAGGTACAGAAGTAAAACCTAAAGACGAACCCGAAGACGACACAGAAGACTCAAAGTGGAAATCGAAGGATAGTAAAGCTTTCGTGCTTATTATCCTCAATATATTAGATACACAGAATAGACACACAGCTGAAGCTAAAACTTCAAAAGACGTTTGGGAGATCCTGAACTCACTATATGACGTGAGGGACATAACTACTAAGTTACATCTACGAAGGAAATTCTTCACATTCAAGATGTGTAATGGTGATTCTCTTCAGAGTCACATTAACCAGTTTAAGAATCTCTTGCGACAGATGGTCACTGTCGGATCAGTCATAGATGATCAAGATGCAATTATGACATTGCTTTCAAGCTTGCCTTCTACATATGAGAACTGGGTGATGATCATATCGACACACTCAGATTTAACTCTTACTAGAGTTATCACCATGTTGCTGCAAGAAGACAATAGAAGAAGTAAAGACACTTTGTCTACTTCCTCCTCTCAGGCTCTATATGTCAACAAAGGCTTTAAGTGACAGAAGTAGAAAAGCTCCAAGAAGGCTGCAACAAATCAGAAGCTGACTCAAAGTCAAGTACAATCATCAAATCCACAGTCGAAGAAGAAGATGTTTTAGGTATTGCAAGCGCAATAACCATGAGATCAAGGATTGCCGAATTCTCCAAGCAAAGAATGCAGCCAAGCGATCCGATCAACAAGCGAACATAGTTTCATCATCTCTATAGGTCAAAGTGGACGAAGGCGCATTCATGGTCAAAGACCAAAGTGCATTTTTGGATGATTCATGGTTTCTTGATTCTGGAGCAACTCCACACATGACCAATCAACATGAGATTTTCAACTCCTACATGCCTTACAACACGAAGAAATTTGTTCATCTTGGTGACAATAGTAGTCACACTATTGAAGGTGAAGGTAATGTAAGATTGCAATAAATAAGAGTTGAGCAATAGATATTTCTCATGATGTCCAACCAACTTACCTTCACACTTTGGCAATTATTTATCATTTTTAATCTAGTCACTTTATTATAATTTTTTTATCATTGAGGCCTTGGTTGGTCATTCCTTAAGCAAAAGGTGATTACTTGATAGCTTTAGTCAAATAGCAACCAACTTGGGCTATTTTTCTAGGCTCATTTTTTTTTTGTGGTTATTACTTCAGATCTTATTGATGATGTGTAAAATAGTTGTAAGAGAGAGAGAGAGAGAGAGAGAGAGAGAGAGAGAGAGAGAGAGAGAGAGAGAGAGAGAGAGAGAGAGAGAGAGAGAGAGAGAGAGAGAGAGAGAGAGAGAGAGAGAGAGAGAGAGAGAGAGAGAGAGAGAGAGAGACCTTTGCGGAGGCCATTCTTTGTGGAGAAAAGCAACTCTTACATCAATCAGTAGGGTTGCGGAGGCCAAACAAATACATTGACAACGATCTTACTTGGTATGCTTTTCAATATGTCAGCTTGTTTTGTTGTCATCAAAATATAGGGTTGCAAATTTTTTTGCTAGCCCGCTGGCACTGGGTGGCCAGTGGGCTAGCATTTTTTTCAGCCCATTAAAACCTATAGTCAACGATCAGCTCTCCTGGGCTGAAACAAATGCAAGCCAAATAGATCTTGTGAAAAACGTCCGGAAAAGCTACCAAAATGGGTTGAATCAGAATGATGGATTGAACTCTACTTTTAGCATGGGCTGGCATTCTTTTTCAGCTCAACAGGGCTGATCCTCCTTAATTTGGATATATAAAATGACTCAGGCCATATCATTCATTTAATAAATGAATAAACATAGCAAAAGTGCATTTGGTAAACATTCACTTATTCAATGCGCAGACTTCTCGTGTATTTGATCCATGTGCTAATATCATAATATTTTAGGGCTTACGTTAAGTATGGAATTCCTGAAGCATAACTGAGAGGAAATCATTTAAAAAAAAATTGAAAATATATGAAAACTCAAATAAATTTTATACTTTTGACCGAAGTCCAATTAAAAAAGGTTGGCTGATTTGAGCTCAAGTGTGATATGTATGTATGTGTATGTGCTCAGGTCCTCATTGTTAGCATCTAAACTAAATTGTCCTGATATTTGTTTTATGTGTAGTATGTTGTTGACACGATCCATGGCGCAGAAAGCTGGAATAGAAGAAAGTGAAAGTTGTGCAATTATTGGTCATATAGAGGTATTCTATTTTTTTTTTCCTATTTTAAAATATCAAAATGAAAATTGTAAAGGTTAATAATTGGAAAATGATATTGTTTGTGTTATGTGCTCATGTCATAGTTACAATCACAAGTTGAAGATCCTACTCAGGCGACTCAGAGAGTTGTTGAATATTCTGATCATGTGGATGTCATGGAAACCGAACAATTGATAGAAAATCAATCGGGACTAGAGAATGTTTGTAACGAGGACAGACAAGCTCAAGACTTGGAAGAACATCATACAAAAGACCCCACTGACACAATAGGTGAAAAAAGAAAGGAATAAAAGGAAACGACTGAAGAATTTGGATTTGTGCCAATTTCATTCCATGTCGATATGTTGTCAGTTACTATGACCAATTTAAGATTAATAAGATCCACACCACCACCCCTCATTCCTTTATGTAGAATTGCATCAAATTCTGCAATTAGGAATGTGGGAAGCCAACGCTTGAAATTAAAGCATGTCTTTAGAGATGAGGGGTATGTCATGGAGAAGGGAGATTTTACACTATGACTTTGTACCACCGAAGGAGGGGTGATTTTGGTTAAGGACTATGCAAAGTCACTATGGGATGAGACATGGGAACGAATGAGTATAGAATTCGATGAGAAGATGAAAGATGATCCAGTCTGGTCAGATGTATGTGGTTGCATGTTGATTTGTTGGGACGGAAACCATAGACTACGAGGTTGGATGGAGGCCATCCATGAAAATTTCTCGGAGGATATTAGCAAGCATGTGCTTCTAAGAGCTTCGTTCATCCACCCAACAAAGGAGGGTGCAATGCACATACTTTCATCCATGAACAGAATAAATCGGTACGCAATCTAGCTATATGTCACTACAATGTATGTGTTTTTTGAAGATAATGCAATGTAGATTATGATACGTATCATACTTTTTAAACTTAAAACAAATGTATTTTGCAATTTGAATGAGATAGGGGTGGTTAAGACAGACCTAAAGGATCAACTATACAGTGTTAGGCGAGTGGCAGAGTGCAATACGAAATATTTTAAAAAACGTTTTACTGAAGAAGAGCTGCAAGAAATTGAAAAGATTCGGGCAGGAGAGGAAAAAAAAGAAAATGCTCTTTGGTATCCACTAACTTGCTACATGCTAGCAAGGGTTTTATTTGAGGTACTTGTCTTATATTAATTGAATTTTGATTTTTTATAACATTGTGTTTTGATCTGTATTATTTTAATTGCATTTTGATTTGTTATGTTGTGTACTTGTGAAATCATTTTTGGGTAGAATGATATCAATAGAGATTTGGCTGAAGCGCGGGAGAAACATGACGCAATGAAAGATAATTCAAAAAAGGGAAAGAGCTTAAAAGATGCCCAAAGTGGTGTAGTCATGAAATGGTCCACAAAGATGTCGAAAATGTTGGGAATTGTTAATCCCTCGCTTGGAGAAGTTTGGTTTGAAAGGGTGACAACGATGGATGTGGGGGGCACTAGTTTTTCTATGGGCCTAGAAAAACTACGTTCATTGAGATGTGCAAATGTAGCGAATGAAACACGAAATACGTGGTTGGCTATGGCAATAGGACCGATGAGAGGGCAATTTGGTATTCCCGGAGGTGATAGGGACTCTCGCCTGTGGGTGGTGAAAGAGACATGGTTTACACATGTAGTGGTACAAGAAAAACTTTTCTTGGCTATGCTACGTGAGCTCGGTATGTAATTATTGCAACTTGAACATGCATCTATTTGAAAGCCAATTTGTGTGCTTATCTTTTTTTTCTTTTGTTCAATTTCATTATGTTATATTTGTATGTCATTTTAAATAGTATGTGCTTCATCAGCTCCGTCCAACTTTGGTGACGATGGCCCGTTGGAGGAGTACATAATGGAATATAAGATGAGGTATCGCAAACAATTATTCGCTAGCATGGAGCCAGATATGGATCCCACAAAATTGTCAACAGAGCAAGTTGACATACAGAATGCAGCAAAGCGGGGAGAAAGCGAGAAGAATTTACATACAATGCACCAGGCCTCAACAAGAATGCTACTAATTCTCATATTCCATATGTACATGGAGATGTTATTCACATTGCGCAAGTTTTTATGCAAAAAAAGTTAGCCCCAGAGATGTCTATTATTGAGCACTTGAAAGAAATTTGTGTGGGGTTGGGTGAAAGACATAGAAGAGGAAAGCTTGTCATGTATGGTGCTGATTTGATTTTTCTAGACTTTCCCACAAGCTTCAAACCTGATGGATTGCAAGATGTTCAACCATGGAACATGATGTCCGAGGAACTATTCGATTCTACAATGCGTCTAGTCGATGCACTTTTGTATGATGATGGTTGGGTTATGTGCATTTTAGCACCCAATTATTCGACGTTGTTTCATTGAAACATTCACAAGACTGCCTTGCAAATGTACAAAAGAGTGTGCTTGAGAGGGGATTGAGCCTTTTGGAGTAAGTTCAAATGGTGATGAGGTGAGTTGTCAGAATTTCTATGTGCATGATATTCACTATGCGCGTTTGTTTTTCAAGTCTGTACTTCTGAGCAATTTTCAATCACTAACTACAATTAATTGTTTGTGTTGCAGCACAACTTTTTTGATGTCTACATTTTGTCCAGAGTGGGAATGGCAAGCAAGCCTCCATCGGAGAATGCGATAGCATCGACACATTGTTGTTTAGGAGTTGCAGTGATGTATGGTCCCACTATTTACCTGCCACAGAGAGACTTACTAATAGCAAGACAACAATGCCTTATAGAGTAGGGGTGGAGAAGAGCCCCAATTTTATGCATTTTGCAATTGAGTATCTTTGTAAGAGTCACGGGGTCGTATTTGACCCATTCATGGGTTGTGGAGCCACTGTTCATGGGTGCAGGGCTTTTAGTCGGCATGCGGTGGTCATGGACATGACGAGGAACTATTACATGTTGAGAGCAAAGATAGTATGTTCTATGTGAAATTTACATTCCATCTTTGGTATATCATGATTTTTTTTCACATTTAATTGCTTTGCATAATTTGTGATAAAAATCCAATTAGTAATCATTATGGTGTCTTGAATCAGAGATACTACTTTAGCCAGATACGCACACCAGCACATCAGTAGACCTTGATGATGAT
Source organism: Diphasiastrum complanatum (assembly GCA_029204225.1). Classification (NCBI taxonomy): domain Eukaryota; kingdom Viridiplantae; phylum Streptophyta; class Lycopodiopsida; order Lycopodiales; family Lycopodiaceae; genus Diphasiastrum; species Diphasiastrum complanatum. The sequence goes on along the minus strand of CM055100.1, from coordinate 42,818,282 downwards.
GACGAAGTTGTCCCGTTTGATTTAGTAGACTTGGACGACTTCATGCCATAGTAAGTACATTTATGTCATATTTAGCATTGCATTTTATTCTTGATGTTCACCTTTTCACATGAATTTACTTCATGCTCACTTCCAATAAAGTGACTTGCCTGTGTATGCAGAGCAAGCTGCACAAAATATGCTTATTGTTTGTGATGTTGCAAACAAACAGAAAAATCAACACCAAACTTGCAAAAATATTTACATCAATGATGAGTGCATGGAAGATTGACTAGTTCACACAGATTTTATATGTGTATTGAGAGCATTTTAAATAGTTGCGTGAGTTTGGAACACACTTAGTTAAATATTTGATTTCTTGACTAATGATACTATCATGGTGTATGAGCTTTGTTCTAAATTTTTATTTTGTTGTGGACGTTAGTAGATATGAGAGAAGGGCTCTTATATTTTGGGTGGAGTCTCTTGTTTTCATCTCATGGAAGTTATATCTCTTCTTGGTAGTGCATTCCTTAAATTTATATAAAGAACGAAGTGTTGTAGCAGTCTAAAAAAACTCTTTGTGCAATCCAATTAACATCTTTGTGCAAGAAACTATTCAAAATTGATGATATTAAAAGTTTTGTTGAAAAGTGCACTCATGCAGACTCGAGCTACAGGAAAAAAGATATTATGCCAAATCCAAGCTTAATTCAAAAGGTTTCTATTCACATTTTTCATCTTTTACAACCACATTCTGTTTCAACATATTATTTCTCGTTTTCATGAATTTATGCAGCTATGAAAAAAGGGTTCAGTCACTCCAGTTTGATAGTTGGAATTCAAAATATTGTTCTGACTCGTCCTTGAATGTGATGATTGTCATGATCACCTTTCTTTGGTCGAATGAACTCACTAAGCTCGCATTTTATTTACTCGCAAAATGTCCACGCTCCCGTACTACCACTTTTCAGGTCTGAAAATTCAGTTCCAATCCAATTTGATCCAAATACACTTCAGAAAAAGGTGAGAAAAAGTGCAAAACTGCTTTTTTGCTTGATTTAGCTCTCAATTTCTTGTACAATCAGAGATGTTAGCATGCAAAGCTCAATTTGGCTCTGATACCAAGACAAAATTTCCAGGAATTAACACGTGTGGGAAATGTCCACAAGTATGATAGATCTAATTAAGCTTTATGATTAGAAATCAAACAATGTTTGCTGAAAGTTTAAAAAAGCAATGCAACGTTGGAAAAATGGAAGGCCCAACTTTGGAAATATTATTCTGGAAATTGCTTGTCAGAGTCATTGGTGTAGTCACATTCAGAGGGTTCATGGCAGATGAGGCTCAAGCAAACTGGTTGGCAATTAGAGCTGTTTTTGGATAGGGACCTGAAATACCTATGGAAGGAAAAGAGCATTCATGCTTATGGCACTTCATGGACTCTGTTCGCAAAAATTATATCAGCCCACCCAACACAAGAGCAGAGCAGTCCATTGCAACGCCAATGTCTACAATACAACAACCAAGCTCAAGTGGTCATCGACAAATGCGGAGGAGGTCAAGTGTCTCATTGTTAGCAAAGGAGCATGCGACGCGTGGAGTGAAGTTGAGTGCAATTGTAAAGGGTGACAACAAATCACATGATGGAGAGAAAGAAATAATTACAATACTAAGTTTCGATAGCGTTTCGACCGGACAACAATATAAGGTGACAATTGATGTTGAACCTAGTTGCACTTGCATGGATTTTCAAAGATATGTTCAAGATGGCAAATACATTCCTTGCAAACACTTGTACTATGTATTTTTGAAGCTAAAAAGCTTGGACATGAATCAACACATGTTCATTCACCAACCTAGATTAACTCGCCAAGAGTTGCGTCAAGTCATTTCCACATCGACAACGTTACCAGTAGATTAGTGTGCATACCACAAATTAGATGTTCCTGGTATTCACACGAATGAAAGCTACTGGTGAAACTTCAAATGTTAGAAATGACTTTTTCTTGTTCAAGGAATGATACTACTTCAAAGTTGTAGGAGTGTTTTGTCAGAAATTGGGTCAAATGAGATCTAAGAGTATGGAGATCTAAGAGTGGAGTTTTAAGATTTATTCTCGAGTCTAGTCGTTTATTTTGCAGTGTTAATCAAACCATGAGGGCAATTTTAAAATGACATTTTGTGGTTGTCTCCACCATTGTATTCTATGAATTGCTCGCGTCTATCACACGTGTTGTAGAAAGTGATGGTCATTATTTTTTGGTGTCAATTATGCAATCACATTTCAATTATAGTAGTTTATGGATGCCTTGGCAAAGTAAGACAACTCTTAAATTGACGATGTGAGAGTGTTGCTTCCAGAATGAACAATAATAGCATGGAACCCGTGTGTTGCTATGTTGCTGTTGTTGTTTCTCCTTGTGATGTTGTTGTCACTCCTGCTGGTGCAGATGCAGGTGCCAGAGATGGTGATGACACTTCGGGAGCTGCGCATGAACTTGGAACATTACTCATCCTTGGACCAACACAACTCAACTTTGTCTTTATCTTTGTGCTTCCCATTGCTCTCATCATCCCTTTCACCTTCCCAATCACCATACTGTAAGCTCTATCTATATATGCACTACCTATTGGGTTTCTGATGCTGGTTTATGAGGCTAAAGATTTCGGCCCGCTTTATCTTCAATACTAAGGACAAAATTTGTTGTGTGGATGTGAAACTGAGTGGTGGCATTCTTGGTTATCGTTATGTTTATTGATGTTTAGTATAATAGTATCATGGGCAAGTGCGTATCTCACTACAGTCTCCTACCCCACATTTTCAATTTTTGGACCTGCTGTTATTAGTGTAAGTAGGGCAGGGTTTGGCTGTATCGGATGTGATTTGCTTTACCAAAACCGACATGTTGATCCATGTGCAGATTCATTTTACAGAATGCAATTAGACATTTTCCAATCAAGCTTGAAAGTATTGCATTGGGAGGCTTGAAAGTTGAGTAGCAAGCTGTGAGACCGCTAAAGCCTAACGATTAATTCCGCTTGAGCCGCAAGTTGTGAATCTTCCTGTGAGCTCTCTTGCAGCCTTCAAAGTTTGGTGTTTGGTCAATCATCAACCGTGCCATAGCTAGCTCGACGGCCCTTCTCAACGAGCTACAACGGCCAGCCTACGTGCAACAGTTCTCATAAGTCATTGGTAAGATCTTCTGATTGAGCTGCACTTCTCAACAAATTCTGTAGATTCTATGCAAGATTTTATAGTACTGTGATGGCTTTTTTAATTTTTGTGTAAGAACTAGGTAGTGCAGAAAGTAAGAACCAAGTAGAATTCTGCACTACAACATTCTTTGTCATTAAATTTGAAGTTTAGATTTTGCTATTTTCATCCCTCTCTATACTCAAACTTGAGTGGATAGTTGTAAAGGCTTGATTTTCACAACTTACTAGACTGGCACTAAAATTTCTAATCATTATTTTTAAGTGGATAAATCGTTTGCAAACACTATAGTGTGCTTGCAGTGCTTGCTTAAATGTGTGTGTTCCTTGCTTGCTTTTGTGTTCATATCTAAAATTCACATTTCTCTTAGAACACTTTCATTCTATGATAACAAGCAAACAGTCTATGCTAAATGACAATGAAAGATTTAATTTTATTTTCATATTGCTCTAGAGAGTTTTCATTCTATTTTAATGAAAAACATTGTCTCAATTAATTTTGGACTTTCCCAAACTCCATTTTCAGAAATGGACACAAGAATTTACAGCACACCAAACATATTTTTGATATAATTAATACTTTGACTAATCCATCTAAATTGGTATCATCTAACAATAAAAACATCGTTCAAATTGACAATACTTTCAGTATAATTACAACAACATGATGACTAGTGTCTGAATATATTCAAACATCTTATGCGATATTTTGAAACTATTTTTGAATCTCACATTCAAATGAAAATATTCAAACACAACCAATTTTAAATCTCACATTCAATTGAAAATATTCAAACATCTTATAAGACATTGAACAAACATCCATAACAACTAGTTTTGAAAAAGAGTTTGTCTATTATATTGTGGAAAATGGCGATAACAACCCCTACCGCTTGGGGCATTTACAATCTATTACAAAAGATATGCATCTATGCATTGCACTAAGTATTATCTGAACCTGAATCTAATTCCACATCGTCAAGACCCACATCCCTCGACTGCGGTTCTCCGGAAGACTGACTTTCAGAACCCGCTGCAAAGATCTTACAACATCGAGATAAGACTTAGTCACCCCGATGTTTTCTGGAGTGTCGACACATCTAAGTTTGCTACCCATGACATTTAATGACGACACCACACAGTAAGATAACCTGAACAAGCAGACCGACCATTCAGGAGCAGAGAAAAACTCAACAATGGAGTTGATGCCTTCCCAATGTTTTGCTCTGTTTTTAGCAACCGGGCTACAAGTCACAAATTTTTTAGGTACCTTCCCTTGGTCGCCAAAACATGGACTCAAAAATTTGAGTTTATTATGCACATAGGTGCTCAGATCACTTGGTGCATCAGCATTATACAAGAATATAGAACAGTTGCAAATTTTGCATTTGCACTCCACCTTGTTTTAGAGGGGTAGCAAGCTCGTAACAGCCCTCAAATATCGAGAGCTTTATGTCGTGCATTGATTTTAAGCTTCCCTTGACTCCCTCTTTAATACTTTGTTCCAAAACTAGTACAATAACACACAATTTGTGTTCTGCCATGAGGGTGGCCATGCAGTGTTGCACCAATGTAGTGATGTAACTGAAGAAACAAAATGTTTTCAATTACAAAGCCTTGCTAGCTTTCAGCCCTCAGCCCGACGAAGACATTTGCGAACTCAAAGATCTGGAGACATGAAGCACGAAACGTTTCGCGAACACAAAAGTCAAAGGAAACGAAGACAAACGGTTCACAAACATGAAAGTCAAAGTAGATGAAGACAAACTGTTTGCGAACACGAAATATTCATGAATGAGAATCTTTTGCAGTCCAGTACAAGAGAAAGCAAAATGACCAAAACGAAACCCACGACGGAAATGAAACCTTCTCCTGTCCTCCACGCTCCAAAGAGTATTTTAGGTCGTGGCTAATCTGCCACTCTTGTAATTCCCTGATTAGTTGTAGATGCTTAATCACTCTCATCTCAGATTTACATAGAGCGACCATACTTACTGGATGATACTTGACATATAGATCAACGGTGTAATGTAGTAGTCTGATGCTAGGAAGCAATCAAGACGAAATACATACAACAAGTTCGCATGTGTGCGAGACGAGCTCTGTGATCAGGATCCATAGAGATCCAACTGTCCGCTAGTAAAGCAAGACGATTACTCGTGAGAGAACCGTGTTTCTCCCACACCAACGCACTGCGTGGATTTGCATGCAGTGCTTGAAGAAAACAGAGGAAGATCAATATAGATAATTTCTCTTGTTGTGTCTGATCTCAAATGCAAATGCATCTACTGTTACTCGTATGTCTGAGTTTTCTTATTTATTTTGATTCCACACCTTGGTTGAAACTATGTTGAATGCTGCATAAATTTTATAAACGTAGATCAACAGTGCCTGACTATATTATGGAGGATTGTAGGAGTGATTGAGCTGGCAGTGTCTAGCGATCGCATCTGAACTCCATCCGAGTCACAAGAGGATCGTGGTTCCTTCGCGAAAGCTTCGCGACTGCGAAACACAAATCGTGATTCATGAACCTCATTAGTGAGAGTCGGACATCCTGTCATATTCTGACATAGCCAAGAAGCTAGCAGATCCAGGAGGCCCAACATTCAAACTAACAACCATCAACAAGAGAAAAGACTCCAAGAAGCAATGGCTTCAATCAGTAGCATGTAGAGCAAGATCTGCACAATACTTGATTCCTCAGGATCTAACTTTCTAGCCTGGAAAGTTAAGACATCTTTGATACTCAAGGGTAAAAGAATATTTCCCTGGGTGGATGGCATAGAAGAAATGCCTACGACAACAAGAAAGGAGCTACGTGAATGGAGGGAGAAAAACGACAAGGCAGTAGCCTTGCTATCATCTTCCATCAAAGATAGTCTCACACTTGACCTGGCTACACTCTCCAAAGCTAAGGAGATGTGGGATGCATTACTCTCCAGATTTCCGACAAAATCAAGAAGTCAAATCATGATGCTGGAAGATCAGCTGATGAATTTGCAGTGGGATGGAAAAGACCTCACGTCTTTCGTAAGAAAGATGAAGGATTTGTTTCTGTCACTACATAACTCTGGAGTAGAGAACATTGTGTCAGCTGAGAAGCATCTCACGTACCTGTTGAGAGCCTTACCCAGATCATTCCGGAAAACAAGCACCATGCTCGTGAAAGATCCCGCCATGAACCTCAAAAAGGCGATTGTCGAGATTGGAGAAGAAGTCGAGGCCAGAGAACATCTTGATCACAAAGATGGTTTTGACCAGGCCCTCTGCAGCAACAAAGAAAAATCAAAGAAGCAATTTAAGCCTAAGAGGGAGTCCAATCAGAGTCAGGATCATGACCAGCAAGCAGAGGGACCAAGCAAAGACAACTGTAAGACCAAAGGGAGGTCGAAACAACAAGGTGTAGACAAGAAGACTTGTGTGAGATGCAGAAGAGACGGACATACAGTAGATACCTGCTGGCTCAATCCCAAGATTGAGTGTATCCATTGCCACAAGAAGGGTCATGTAGCCATGGATTGCCGCCAGAACCTGAGAAACAAGTCAACACAAAACAGATAGGAGAACAGCAATAGTTCATCCTATGTCGAGGAGCCAGAGAGCTCGAAAATGGGCAAAGAAAGAACAAACAGAAATTGTTCGACCGCCTATATTTGTGAAGACATGTGTGCAGCATCAACATCTGACGCACATGAGGTGATCCTAGATTCAGGAGCCACCTCACACTTCGTGATATCAAGATGAATCATGTCTGATTTCAGAAGTGCAGATCCCTCAAGATTCATAGTTCTTGGAGATGGATCTAGACATCAAGTGAACGGTATTGGTTCACCATGGCTCAACACCAATGGCAGAGACAGACGACTCGGAGGCATTCTGTTCGTGCCTACTCTGCAACAAGACTTGCTCTCTATAACAAGAATAACAGATGCAGGGATGCGTGTGACATTTTCTGACGAAGCATGCAACATGATTGATGCCAGTACTAGTACTCTCATCGCTCAAGACAGAAGGAAAGGGAACCTATATCACTTGAAGGTACGCCTACTTGCAGATCAGGTGCATCAGACTCATGACGACTCGCCAGACACCCTGTGGCAAAGAAGACTCTACCACATGAACTCAATGACACTTTACCAAGCAATCCATCGTGGAGCAATAACAGGGGTCAGCATCTCAAATGCAACCAGTTCGACCACCTGTGATGCATGTTTGAAGGGCAAGATGTCACGCACACCATTCATCAAAGACTCCTACAGAACGACAAAGATTCTGGAGCTAGTGCACTCTGACATTTGTTATAACCTCAGGATCCACATTGTGGACGAGAAGACAGCCTTCTTGCATGGCGAATTAGATGAAGAGGTCTACATGGATCAACCCCTAGGATATGTCTCGAATTTACTTCTTGATTATGCATGCAGAATGCATAGAAGCATCTATGGTCTGAAACAATCAGCCCGACAATGGTACAAGAAGAAAGATCAAGCCCTAAAATCATTAGGATTCAAGCCTCTGTTGGCTGATTCCAATGTATATGTCAGAGTTACAGATGGGCAGATCATCATTGTGGCTGTGTATGTGGACGACACTTTGATACTTTGCAGGAGTGAGCAGCTAATTGCTGAAGTAAAGGAAGACATCTCAAAACATTTCGAGATCGTGGATCTGGGAGAAGCCAGGTGTTACCTAGGCTTGCAAATTGAAAGGGACTACGAGGGAGGTAAGTTATACCTTCACTAGTCCAGATACACCCAGAAGATCCTAGAGGACTTTGGGATGTTGAACTGCAAAAGAGCAAACACTCCAATGCTTGCAGGGACGGTGCTGACGAATGATGATTGTCCAAAGACTGAGGAAGAGAGAGAACAGATGCAGCTCACACCTTACAAGAAGCTGATAGGATCATTGATGTACTTTGTTGACAACACACGTCCTGATATTGCCTATGCAATATTCAGGATGAGGCAATTTTGCACGAATCTAAGCTCGACACATTGGAAGATTGCAAAACGAATTTTGCAATATCTTCAATTAACGAGGGATTATGGCTTGTGTTATTGTCGTGGTGCAGATTTCAGGATACTTTCCTACAACGACGCTAGCTGGGCATCTCTCAAGGACGATTGTAAAAGCGTCTCGGTAGGATGCACCATCACATTAGGAGTAGCAGTTCTCTGGGTCAGCAAGAAGCAGACCGTTGTAGCCTAGTCATCCTGTGAAGCAGAATATGTTGCAATAGCAAAGATGGCCAACGAAATAATCTGGCTAAGGCAGTTCCTGGACGAATTGGACGAAACAAGGAATGAGCCCCTGATTTTGCAAATGGACAATATTGCACCTGACGAAAGATCCCGTGTTCCATTCCAGAACAAAGCACATTGCGATCAAGCACCACTTGATCAGGGATCTAATTGAGAAGAAGATGTTGCTTCATTGGAACGAGAGACATGGTTGCTGACATCTTCACTACAGTCATGGACAAAGGACTCTTTGAGAGACAAAGGAGCAGTCTTGGGATCGTAAAGCTATCATGCTTTGAGAGGGAGCTAAAGAAACAAAACGTTTCTAATTACAAAGCCTTGCTAGCTTTCAGCCCTCAGCCTGACGAAGACATTCGCGAACTCGAAGATCTAGAGACATGAAGCACGAACAGTTTCGCGAAAATGAAAGTAAAAAAAAACGAAGACGAACAGTTCGTGAACATGAAAGTCAATGCAGATGAAGACGAACGGTTCGTGAACACGAAAGATTCACGAACGAGAATCTTTTGCAGTCCAGTACGAGAGAAGGCAAAACGACCAAAACGAAACCGACGACAGAAACGAAACCTTCTCCTGTCCTCCACGCTCCAAAGAGTACCAACAAGATCATGCAAGTACCCAGAACTACATATATCTGATTTGATGGTATGACGTCAATAGATACATTTTAGGTCGTGGCTAATCTGCCACTCTTGTAATTCCCTTATTAGTTGTAGATGCTTAATCACTCTAATCTCAGATTTACATAGAGCAACCATACTTATTAGATGATACTTGACATATAGATCAACAAAATACACATACAGTGTAATGTAATAGTCTGATGCTAGGAAGCAATCAAGACGAAATACAAACAACAAGTCTGCCTGCGTGCGAGACGAGCTCTATGATCAGGATCCATAGAGATCCAACTGTCTGCTAGTAAAGCGAGATGATTATTCGTGAGAGAACCGTGTTTCTCCCACGCCAACGCACTGCGTGGATTTGCACGTAGTGCTTGAAGAAAGCAGAGGAAGATCAATATAGATCATTTCTCTTGTTGTGTCTGATCTCGAATGCAAATGCGTCTGTTGTTACTCGTATGTCTGAGTTTTCTTGTTTATTTTAATTCCGCACCTTGGTTGAAACTATGTTGAATGCTGCATTAATTTTATAGATGTAGATCAGCAGTGCTTGACTACATTCTGGAGGATTGTAGGAGTGATTCAGCTGGCAGTGTCCAGCAATCGCATCTGAACTCCATCCGAGTCGCAAGAGGATCGTGGTTCCTTCGCGAAAGCTTCGCAACTACGAAATACAAATCGCGATTCATGAACCTCATCAGTAACTTGAACTAATCGACTCGATATTATAAAAAATGCACGGTGTGGGACTCTCCCAAGCAGATGAAGGAACGGCCATGAAGTTTGATCCATCGACCCCACAACAAGTCGCTTCATTTCCTTTGAAGGTCTTCACTTTGCAAAAAAATCTCCAAGAAGTGCCAGTGCTGCTCCCCACATGACTTTGTCTCTGACTTAATTTTTCTTTTATTTTCTTAACAAATTGTGTTAAAGAGGGTGGTATGGCAGTCTGTAGCTTAGATGATATGCTTTTGCTGCTGTTTGTAGCCGCTCTAATTCAATCATAGGCAAACTTTTTGTTGATAGACGAGGATAAGTGCTTTATTGCCTCTTTGTCATACTGCACATCTGCTGGTAGATCATTCTCTATGAAATCCAGAACTTTACGTGCAGAGCTGTTGTTTCCTTAACAATTGTCGCCACACCATCTTCAATGTATTTTTCTCTATTTTTTTTTGCCAAAATACAACTGGCCCTCCAAGAGTTTTTTGCATACCTTCATACAAATTGGGTCAGGCAAGTACCGCAGCGATATGAAAAATCTTATGGTAAGTGGAACAGTCTTTTGACGTTGTGGTGCAAAAGCTGGCTCATCGTATGGAAGAGACCCAACCACATAACGCTTCATAACTTCCAAGTAGTAATTAAACGCGTCATCCGAACGCAGCAAGATAATGGTATACTCCTCAAAGGTTTGATACAAAGTCTTCAAGGGCAACCTTCCCTTCAATGTGCCAACGAGCTGACTACCGAAAATGTCTGACAATCCCTGATAAAATTGGGCCATTCTTTTGCTCGTCTCTTGATCCAGCTTCACTCCTTTGATGTATCGAGGCCTGTCCAACAAGATCTAGAGCTCTCGTGCATGCTCCATTATTTCAGCCAGATTGTTCCTTTTATGTTTGCTCTCAGGTTCATAATTCAACCTGTTGGACTCCAATATGTAGCGGGGCATGCCTTTATATATACAAATATACACATGCACATATGCAAATAGCCTATTGTATAGTTGACTATGAAGATTACCGGTTCTAACTGCGGTCAACACTATCTCGTTATAGGCACAACAAAAATGCTGACCATCAATAGGTTCAAAAGTACAATGAGATAAGAACCTATTTTTTGCATAGCCCATCCAATCTGGAACTTCATTGGTGTCCGTCTCTTTTGGATACAATTTTAAATACAATTGCGCTGCTTCCACCATATCCACACATTTGAATTCACGATACATCTTTAAAAATTTCTCTGGATTGTTGAACAAAACCTCAGGTTCATCTCCACTCTTGAAAGAAGTCGGCCGCACTTTGACATTGATGGAAGTAGGTGCAGGCCCATTTGTCGTGCAAACTGATTGATACAACTGCTCAGAAAAAAGAAAAATCAAGGGCACGTTGGTTCGTAAAAAGCGAGGCTCGACGAATATTCTTTGATTCAATTTAATACATATGCTTGCCCCAAATGTTTTCTACCTCCAGATGGAGTTGGAGCTGAGGATGGTGCCGGTTCTGTCTCAGAGAATAATACCACTTCCGTTCCTCTCAGCTCGCTGACTACGGCCGTGGCAATTTCAGCTGTCTCCATCATTATTTCTTCACGTCCTCACATCATTTCATGCAAGTTTTGAAGAGCAATCATCCCATCGAGTAAATTTCCATGATATCTACGCAATGCACCAGTTGAGTCATGAATTTTGGGTGCTCCATATAATGCACTGTATCCGAGCAAGACAGAACAAAATGGCATTCTTCTCCATTAGAACTCCGGGTCATGAATTCAACCCTTTCAATCAACTTGGTTTCAGGCATTATAATTGCCCGCACCACACCTATAGTTTCAACATCCTCCATCGAAAATCTAGGCTCACCAACCGATACTTTGGAGACAACGACGAAGACTTTCATGTACTGGCCGTTGGAACTAGGCTTCTGAACAATTTTCCATGCCTTTGTAAAGAAAATTGGATTCGCATCACCAACGGGCATGAGGACAATCTCTTCTGCTACGTAGAAAGCCTGCAAACGCTCATCATATAAACAACATTCGTATGAGAAGACGAAAACATAGAGTTTTTAATATATATATTATATATATGAAAGTATATATATGAGTTTATGACAGTATCTATATATATATTTCGCGAAGGCATCGCGAAAAATTTCACGATGCCATCGCGAGATGCTTTCGCGAAAATTTTTGCGATGGCATCTCAAAAATTTTAGCGAAGGCATCTCGCGCAAAAATTTCGTGAAGGCATCGCAAAATTTTCGCGCTCAATTCGCACCGCACACCCCCACCCCCAGCCCCCCTCGCCCACCTGCTGGGGGGGTAGGGAGATTAACAAAAATTTTCGCGATGCCTTTGCAAAAATATTGTGATGGCTTTTTTTGTCAATGTCCCCCCCCCCCAAAAGAATTTATAAAAAAAGCATTTAAAACAAAAGGTTTTTTTTAACTTCTCCCCCACTTAGAAGATTAGATTTAATGAAAAAGGCATGGAGAAAGCAAAAAAAATTACCACATTGTAGGAGCCAAAAAATTCGAAGCAAGCAACACTTCACTTTGATATAAGAAAGTCTAAAAATTTCAAAAGACAATGTAAATAAGCATTGTAGGGGGGGTTTATTTATGTTTTTGTGCTATTGTCAAGTTCCATAAAGACTTATGGGACAAATGGGTCTCTCTCTCTCTCTCTCTCTCTCTCTCTCTCTCTCTCTCTCTCTCTCTCTCTCTCTCTCTCTCTCTCTCTCTCTCTCTCTCTCTCTCTCCCCCCCCCAACACCTCACAAAAACTCCTCTCTCTCCCTCTCCGCTCTCTCAACATCTCTCCCCCGATCAGCTATTCCCCTCCTAGCAGCGCGCTACATATCTCTCTCTCTCTCTCTCTCTCTCTCTCTCTCTCTCTCTCTCTCTCTCTCTCTCTTCTCTCATCAGCGATATATGAATGATATATTTCATCCATATCTAGGTCAATTCATAGTTTTAGTTTTACACAATATCCTCATCTACAATAGAACCCTTACGGAGCACGTGATTCATATCAAAGCAATGTTGCTTTATGGTCTTGTATCTGCTTCAGTTGCAAATTTGCCTTGTCCTCATGCTGTTTTGAAATTTTAAGCTCATTCTTGAGTTTAATGAGCTTATGGTCTTTTCTTCCATTATTTTCATGATAACATGGCCTAATTGTTGACGGAGGAGGCCCATGATATCTTGTGAATCAAGAAGAGTGGTCGCTTCATGAATTTTTGATGCTTAAGCCCTTGTCGACATCCAGATCGTATCTGTCATTAAATTGGTTCCAAGTGCAACTTGCGTCTGGACTGCCCTATTGTTGATCAAAATAAAAGGGGGGGGGGGGGGGGGATAAGCAACTTCAAGCGAGATAGTGTCATTCAAAGGATTGGAGTCATTGATCAAATTCATGAAATATTGTGTGCCACGAGAAATCGCACGAGTTTGTGTATCAGGAGGGGGAAGGAGGTAAATAAATTAGAGGGATAACAAGTAAAATGAAGATCCGTTGGTAATAGAAGGAATAGAGATGGTGGCTGAGTCAGATGTGCGAGATGGTATCGGAGGGGTAACTTTAGTGGCTAAATGAAGAGTAGGTACAATGTTGGGAGAAACAAATATAGAAGCACCAATTAGCGTTGGTTACATAATACACTGATGTGGTGATGAGGTGGGTGAAATGTTTCGTTGCATGTATGTCATCGACTATGAGAAGAGCCCACTTGTTGAGTACTTGTGGTTGGTGCAGTTGTTGTAAGGACAAATTGTCATCAAAATTCCTAGACTTGATTTTCCATCACTGTTGTAGCCACAACAGAAAGAGGTGGGTGAAATGTTTCGCTGCATGTATGTCATCGACTATGAGAAGAGCCCACTTGTTGAGTACTTGTGGTTTGTGCAGTTGTTGTAAGGACAAATTGTCATCAAAATTCCTAGACTTGATTTTCCATCACTTTTGTAGCCACAACAGAAAGAAGTGGCCCAGCCATGAACTATTGGGAGTTAGGCTTAATAGCCTTCTTTTCTTGAGCTCAACTATAATGGTGTCATGCAATTTGTAAGGAACTACCATAATTGCTGCAAATTTTTGATGGCACTCCACCAATTAATGCAATAGGAACAAGGTGATGCACTCCTCCTATAAATTACCTACTGCGATGAATCGGTTCATGAGGTGTGTCGTAGCTTTCAGCATAGGATCAATGATGGCGCCATTAGGTAACCATCATTGGTTTGAAAGGCACAATTCGCAAAATTTTCACGTGCAGCCATCGCGAAAATTTTGCGCGCAAGCTGCATCGCAAAAATTTCGCGAAGGCTCGATTTGCGAAATTTTTGCGAAGGAATCGCGAAAATTTCACGATGCCTGCGCGCGAAATTTTAGCGAATCGCGCCTCGTGAAAATTTTGCGATGCCTGTGCGCGAAACATCTCGCGCGAAATTGCACGCGCAGGCATCGCAAAAATTTCGCAATGCCTTCGCGAAAATTCAATGCCATCCCTGATCACAAAGATCTGAGCATCTACCCTATAGTGCCCACCTGTATTTCCCCTAGCTAGCTCCAACCTGCTCTTGTGAATGGTTCCAAACCACTCCCTGAGAATACACTGAGATGTGAACTCCAAAGCCACCATCAAGTCCCTCACATGACTGTGCATGCCAATATCCCTCCAAGTGAACCTGTGAGATCTTCCATGGCCCAAACCAAACAATCTACACCCTGCTATCACTGAAATATGCATCCCTAATGCAATCATGATATGACAAATTGACTTGACTTACCCGGAATAGGCAGTTGAAGTGTATCTCTTCGATGACAAACCTGATACACTACTCCACAGCTAAAATGGCTTGATCAAAATTGACTTACCGACTGCAAAACTGCAAAATCATCACACTCACTACTCACCAAGAGCCTCCAAAGTGTGACTCGTTCTTCATCCTCCATCAATCGCACACAACGCTCGTCCAATGCAAGTCCGCTATCTTTCCCAATGGCTTCCAATTGGCACCGCCTCGCACTTCCATCATTTGTGACTGCCAATATGTGTGTACCTCCAAGCTAGCCCATATTTCCCTTCGAAGGAAAAATTTCCAAGCTACAGATGCGTGTGTCAATGAAGCTATCACCTGACCCGACAAATCCATCGTCGATCATGCTTATGAGAGAGTTCCCCCAAAACGCCACCTGACGTTGGTCGGTTCTAACCCCAAGAGTTGAACCCGATCACAAGAATTTTTACCTGTAACCGGCATACCATGCCTACCTCTCACTTGTGATTGCTTGCCCCCTCGAAATTGTCGCCAATGATGTGACCTTACAAGAATAATAAAGTCCGTCCAAGTCTCTCAATATTTCAGTTTAATGTTTGATTTAAAATAGAGGTGTTTTTCAAAGCATGTTCATATGTAAATAGTTCTCTGTACAACTATTAGTAAATTGTAGACAAGCTATAAACACATGCTCCTAGTAAAATACTTGTCTTGTGCAAGGATCATTGAATTTTGCAAATAATATTTCTTAATGAAATTTCAAATTTTGGTAGATAAATTTGTAACTTTTTAACCTCTTTTTTTATATCATTTTCATTATAGGTGTTATCTGTGCACCTATATTTTTGAAAACATGCACAAATATGGTGAATTTTAACAAAATCTAGAGAATATGCCAAATAGTTCCCATTTGCACAAAATATTACCTATTCCATATGCTACAGTGTTTCTGGCATATCAGTGCTTGAAATGACTTCGTTAACAATAAATAGATTAGCCACAACAATAATGCGTTTCCAAACTAATTTTTTTTTTTTAACGTAAGGGGCCTTCTTTGGTTCTTGGGAAGGCTTGCTCTACAAGGTATCAATGGGATGATAGGATCATGACACCTAGCATGAGCTAAATCTAACGATGGTAAGCAACCCCTATTTTCCACCATGGTAAGCTATGAACTAAGTGGCGGTGGACTGATACTCCACACATCACGTTTCCTCTCTTTTTTCTTCTCTTCTATGTTCTTGATCTTCCTCGTATTGTTCTCCCCACACATCACGTTTGCTCTCTTTTTCCTTCTCTTCTATGTTCTTGATCTTCCTCGTATTGTTCTCCACACTACTACGTAGCGCCCTAGGCAAGTAAATTTTGTTGGGCTTTCCTTACAGCCCATCGCTGGATTACAACGTGCTTCTCATGCCCTTGGGAACAATTTTATCTACCTTTTCCGGATAAGGAATCAACTCACTGGCTGCCTACAACCAATAGGCGACTGGTTTAGCGAGATTTTTCATCATTTTTTGTTGATATATGTGTTGTCCTACAACAATTTTAGACAGAATGTGGGTAGTCTTGGATCAATGTATATATTCATTGAGACAGCTCATGGTAGGCTGTGTGGGCTCGATTTACAGCTAGTACTATTGCGCTGGACTGCAGACCTGAATCGTTTGTGATCAAAAGTACTTGTACTACCTTTATTGTATGCTAATTCGGACATGGTGAATCGCACTTCCTATAAGGTAGTGCTGCGAAATGTTGCTATCGAAATATTCCAATGACTTGTTGATAATATGTCTTTCCATTATGTGAAGGTAAACAACAATGCTTTTAGATTTTGGTATTAACTTGTGGGAAATACTAATTTTTGAGGATGAATAGAAGATGATGGAAATCACCCTTACTTTGCTGGATTAGGCAAGTTTACTTTAGAACATTACATGGTGAACTCTCCAAAAGAATAGGCATACATGTCTCTGTTTTTTATTAAGAAAGAACTCGCTAGATTGTGTATTACATATAAGCGATATATATATACATCCTTTGACGGGTTTTTTTTGGAATGAACTAACGTTGATAGACGGGAAATACTACTAAGTGAGGAATGGCAAATACTCTGGAAATGGCTTCACCATGAATTCAGATATCAAGCATAGCACTTTCTTTCTTTCTTTTTCTCTTTCTTATGACGAGGTACACTCTATGATGGTGTCAAACATACGTTGTATACAAATAAGGTAGCTTCAAAAGAGCTTTTGTCAAAATATAAGACGACCTATTGTAACTTTGTACTATGAGTCCAGTCATATGACTAGGACCAGTTGCATGTGTGATGAGGCAATCAACGGGAGGCACATCTCATCAACGACAACCTGAGTCACGCATGGGTTGCCACAAGAAGTTCTATATGTACAGTGTTTCAAGTTTTTGAATGCATAATATGCTTTGTGGAGCTTGGAGAGTGCTTAAACTTGACCGAGTGTTTTTCTGTCTATGCCTAACTATGATCCTGTATGACATGAATTTTAATTGTAGTAAATGTGAGTTAACAAACTAAGTCAACTATCTATACTGAATCATTCCTAATTGTGTGATTTGTCTCTTTCAGCATAATAAAAGCATTTCTCCATTAGCTGGTGAGTTGGTTGAAACTTCCTTTCCTTACCTTCAGGTCAAAAGTTTGACTCCAATATGCCATGCAAAGAAAAGAGAAACATCATAAAAGCTTTGACATCTTGAAAGGCTTCAAATGCGTAGTGGATAGAAAAATCGGCATCCAAAGAAATAAAACTGAACCACAACACTATGCTAGCAAGAACAGATGACATTTCGACATTAAGGATGTACAATACAAAGCTAAGTGTGATGGTGTTGGGGGCGGCAAACCATCATTACCATGAGGAAGCAAAATCACATAATTGGCCCACAAGTGATATCAATCAAAATGTGACTTATTGCTACAGTGCAATGGCTCCTTAATTATCTTATATACTATACATGGTGATGTGAAATGTTCAGAGCTTGTCCAGCTGCCTTAACTTCTGCCAGAAGTCTTATTCTAACTGAGTCGAACAAAGTTTTAATTACTACCTCATAAACTTATGCAACTTCAGCACACAACCAAAGGACTGATGTATCCTTGCCAATAATCTTCAAATCTTAGACTATAACAGCTGTACAGGGTCTCACTTCATAGGAGACCAGGAACAGATTAGCTTCCAGTACCATGACTTAACCCGAGCAATACCTAATACACATATATAGTGACCATAAGAATGATCTACTGGCAAAAATGAAAACACTGAGAACTCTCCAACTTCAGTTAAGTTTCTAGGCCACTTGTTGGATGTTACCAGCTCATGATTTTGCAGACTACACTGGTTACAAGTTACAATCGCAGCTTTGGTAAACATACTGGAACTGCCTAGCATGTAGAGGGAGATTTTCTGATGAATACTTTTGAATGAGATAACCCATTGGAAAAACACAAGTACAAAAGCTTGTTAGCATTGCTCAGGCTTCGAATCTCTATTTTGCCCTTGTCGTTGAACAACTATCTCTGAGACTCTTTGCCGTAGTTTTTCTTTCTGACTGTTAATTCGCCTTAGGCCGTTTCCCACCACCACGATAGAATAAAGGGTATGTGTAATCATTGGAGCTAGTATGTTTCCAGTCTGCCAGGAAAAAGATAATAAGACTGTGGAACACATTGTAACCGCAAAAACAATGACATGCTTGAATCATTACCCCTAGCACAATCCATAGTGCAAGATGCTAATACACTCATTCCTGACGAAACACAGGAGAATAATCAACTGAAAGACAAACAGGAGGATACTCACATAAGCTAAACACGACTTGAAGCAAAAATACAATAGCCGCATAAAGATGCAACAGCCAAGGAAGGGTCTTGACAGAAGCAATGTGCAGCCTAATCGATGATCACATGTATAGGTCAGATATCGGCATCTCATGAAAAAGGAAACAAATGAGTACCTGAACCCACTCAAAGCCAAGATACAAAGCCAACAGGGACTCCATGAGAGGAGAGTAAATTTTCTTAAGTTGTCGCCGCTCATACCACACTGCAGAATAAGATGCAATGAACACATATGGTGCATCACTTCGTATCTTAAAAAGTAAACAAGAATTTGCAATCTGAAAGGAGGTTTTAATAAAATGCCAAAACTTACTGATTGTCATAGGATACAACTAACTATCCCTTGCCTTGCCTTTGATAGTATAAATAAAACTGCACTGTTAGAAATATTAAATCAAAGAAAAACTTTACCTTCAAATCTTCTTTTGATATCTCTACGAGTATTCCTGCCTCGAGTTACTGGGGCTATCACGTAAGTCGGATCTGCAGCCCAAGAAAATTACTCTCCCTCTCTCTCTCTCTCTCTCTCTCTCTCTCTCTCTCTCTCTCTCAGGGCAAATTGACAAGCCTACATAAGGAGAATGAGAGCCTCATCAATTCAGTTCCAAACGAATATACATCAGCCAAGATCTAGGATCTCAAGAGTGGTTTGTGGCAGCATCACAAAGGAATCAGATCATGTGCTTCAGTGGCCCATGGAGGTTCTAGTGCGAAGAGGACAATTATTGCAGGTGTGGTCTCAGCCACACTAACAAAGGAGAAACTGAAAAAGAGTGAAGCCTGCAACATCTGTGTACAAGGCCTATACAATCACATGCATAACCTGGTTAGGAAGTCTGCTGACGCTTGGCCTGGAGACATGGGGAGTCCACCTTGGTCCTCTACCTTAGTCATTATTTTTTATTCATCTTCCACATGTTGCAAGTTGGTATATCCTGCTTGAGTTGTGTTCGCCCACAGCAGGGTTGATTCTCTGTGATCCCACGGGTTGATAATACAAAAAAGAAAAAGCTTTGATTCACAGGCAAATGGGACACTATTAGACACAATTGAGAAAAATAATTATTTTAATGGATGACGACCATACTTTTATAAAGGTAGAGAAGAGACGTAGGGCTATTCAGGAAGCCAAGAGATACAAGCAAATGGTTTATATTCCAGGATGGTCGAGCACTTACTATGGAGATGTATTCCGCTCAAGTCAGAGGGGTAGTAAGCATACGTGGGAGCACTCTGAGGCCCTATGTACATTGTTCACTAGTGGGCTTCTGAAATTGTAATGATAATTATTAATCCTCCCCAGTAGGTAACCTAGCTGATTTTTGAGTGGATCTCCCTTTCTTCATTTGAGAGTAGAGAGCAAAGAATGCTTATGTGTCCAAGTATTATACAGGAGCCAGTGTATCAAGAAGACTAGATCAGAGGGAGGACAAGGATCCGGTGGGCTGGTCTTTCAATATCGAAGTCAAAGGGGACCTTCACTCGGGATAATATATTGCGATGCTCATTCCAGATGTATATGTATTACAGGGAGTAGCTTCGGAGAAGATTCTGTTCATCGGAGCCTGCTACATTTCCACTGAGACCACATCTGTTACCACTGATGCTTGTGTTTCAATTTTATGTGTATATATATTATATAATATAGACATGAGGGTCCGGGCCGGACGCAGCCTTTTCGCGTCCAGACCCGGATGCGTCCGACCCCCGGACGTGTCCACCCCGGACGCACTTTTTTTTTTTACACTAAAAAAAAAGTGCGTCCGGGGTGCATGCATCCCCGGACCCGGACGCACCCGCGTCCAGCGTCCGAATGCGCGTTCGTGTCTGGGTCCCGCTACCTTAGTATTATATATATAATGCTATAAATATACACAGTGCCATATTTGCATTTGAGATTTGTGAATCGCAATTCGCAAATTGTTCTGAAAAAAAACAGCGATTTGCTGTTTTTCTTTTTTTTTTGTGAAGTGAATTGCAGTAAAAAAAAAATTATGTTCACAATTCGTGATACCTTGCGAATCGTGATTCACTGCAACTATGACACACACACACACACACACACACACAAATATATACAATCTTTACATATGGTTATCTAGTTGTTACATGTACAAAAATTTGGCTATTCATATTTATGTGAACTTCTTTAAGTAGTCTACACTAAAAGTACTCATCAATTTTGGCCTAGATGATATTATATTCCACTTGATGAGATATGCACACCTCTTGGAGATGAGATAACATAATACATTGAGCCAGTCAAAGCCGCAGACAAGACAGCAGCAAAAATCTGGGCAAATGGAAGGAACAGCGGTACGATTCCAGTCTGGCATACATTACAACAATGACGACATCAACAAGACATTATGGCATCATCAGAAAAAAACTTTAAAATATTAAGGTTTTGAGGACTTCAATCTATATTATCTGAAAGAAAAAATATCAGATAGATGTGAGGGAAAAAGCACAGACAACACAGCTGAAGGTAGGTCTACATTTAAGAGACATTTTACCAAAGCTGAGAGGCCTTGAGGTGTTTCATTCATGCCCTTTCCACTCATTTGTATTGCGTGAGCAAGTCCTCCCTGAAGGTAGATACAGGCCAAATGAGCATAGAAGCTAACGTTTTAATTCGCCAAAATGACAAAAAACAAAGTGCACTTACGTGTGCTAAAAGTGTTAGCTGTCTAACCTGGACAGCTACCCTGAAAAAAAGCTCTTCTGATGATGCACCAGCAAGCACAACGAAGAGAAACTGTAATGAAGAAAACAATAGAAAGTCTATAGATTTAGCCGTGATCACTTCCACCTCACAAGACTCCAGAACTCTAGAATAGCAAAAAATAAACAAATGAGAGAAACACCATTGATTTTAGTAGAGATGTGTTTGAAACAAATACAAAATTGCTATTTATCAGGCCTAGTTGCTATATATGTTTTGCAGCATATAGCTCTCTTTATACCATTTCATGACACAATGCTAACAAATCCAAAAGACACTTTAGGGTGATCTTGTTTTGGTTCAAACATGTTATGCACCTGGATAAACAATTGTTAGAAGTCACTATTTGTCCTATTTGTCCTTTAATGGAGATTCCTCTGTTGATGCTCTGACTGCAAAGTCGAGGTACCAAAAGGTACACCCTGGACGGCTATTAGGGGTCATCAGAGTTTATTTTCTTCTTGGGTGGAATCTTCTCCAGAGCGAGTATAGAGCTTTCTCCAGGCTTGGATTGCGTGACTTCATGGGGTTAATGCCATATTTAATGAAGTTGGTAGATGGTTTTGAGGACCCAAGGAGCATTTTGTAAACTTTTGGTCCGCGTACTCAAGTTTGGAGGGGCCCAAATCATAATGGGGGGTCCATGGGGCAAGTGATCTTCTCCAATTAGCACTTGGCTGTCCAATGCCAAGGCTTTTCATTTGCTTTTGTAACTCCTATGTAACATATAGCTCTTGACTCTTGGCTTTTGGATATTCCACATTAAGCCTGATGAAAACGCACTTAAAAGTATAATTCAATTTTTATGGCATATTTCTCTTGAACTCTGAAGAATGCAAGACATGGTCTGGTTCTAGGATGACCACAAAGCCCTGGCAATGTTGTTGTATACTTAACTCCAGAAGAGTAAACTGCAACAATCATGAATTGATGAGGCCCTTATCATCTTACCCCCTTAGGAAGATGTTGGCCGCGCATCTGTGATGATCTGACTGATAATAAGATTAGGGAGAGGTTGTTCGTTTAGAACCATATGTTGATCTTATGTCTGAAGTTGAGGTTGAACTAATTTATTAAAAAAATTTGAGCATTTGTAAGCTCTATTTGAGTGGATGCTGTTGTAAAGAATATTATTTCTGAAGTGTGAAACCTGGGAACTTATGGAGCCTCCAAAGCCTAAAGACAATTTTCTAGGCTGGTGTTTTTTGGAGTACTACAATTTATTTCCTATGCTTTGAGAAAAGTATTATATTCTTTATGGATTGAGAGATTCTAACTAGTCATTGAGCACAAAGTTGCTTGGGAATCTATTTTTTGGATGACTTATTCTTTACAAGTAGCTGTGATAAACTCATTGAAAGTGAGAAAAAGTCACTAAGTGCAGAGTTTGAGAGGACGGAT
Source organism: Diphasiastrum complanatum (assembly GCA_029204225.1). Classification (NCBI taxonomy): domain Eukaryota; kingdom Viridiplantae; phylum Streptophyta; class Lycopodiopsida; order Lycopodiales; family Lycopodiaceae; genus Diphasiastrum; species Diphasiastrum complanatum. The sequence goes on along the minus strand of CM055100.1, from coordinate 42,795,688 downwards.
CTCAGGGACGTACACTACTACTTGGGAATTGAGGTTTGGAGACAAAACAAGAACCTTTGATGGGGGTAAAGCAAAATTAAATTTGTCATTAAGGGAGAGTGTTAGAAGTCATTATTTGTCCTTTAATGGAGATTCCTCTGTTGATGCTCTGACTGCAAAGTCGAGGTAAGAAAATACACCCTGAACGGCTATTAAGGGTCATCAGAGTTTATTTTCTCCCTGGGTGGAATCTTCTCTAGAGATAGTATGGTGAGTACAGAGCTTTCTCCAGGCTTGGATTGTGTGACTTCATGGGGTTAATGGCATATTTAATGAAGTTGGGGCAATGTGGATGGTTTTGAGGACCCAAGGAGCATTGTTTAAACTTTTGGTCCATGTACTCAAGTTTGGAGGGGCCCAACTCATAATGGGGGTTCCAGGGGGAAGTGACCTTCTTCTCCAACTAGCACTTGGCTGTCCAATGCCAAGACTTTTCATTTGCTTTTGTAACTCCTATGTAACATATGGCTCTTGGCTGCTGGCTTTTGGATATTCCACATTGGGAACCATTGGCCTTTGGATTTCTCTATCTCTACTTGTATGAGTAGGCGCCCTCTTTCTGCTGAAGAGGAGGAAGAGCCCGAAGAGGCTGGAGAGACTAGAGAGACTGGCAATGCTTGTGTACGTACATTCTTTGTGTAGAGATTTGTCTCCATTGATATCCTACTTTGCTTCCAGTTGTATGCATTATTTGTGATTGGTCATAGAACGTTAATCACTTAATTCATTGTGAATGTTTCCGCTTCTAGTTTACCTTGAATTTCGACAACAATGATATTTGAAAACATCAACAACTGATCATCAAAAAAAGGATCACCTGCCAGGGGCCCATTCCAACAAAAAAGTTCATGAGCTCTTCATCTTCAACATCTCGTATGGCCCTTGCAGGGGGCCAATTTCTAACCACTTCATCCTGCAACAGAACAAGCTTGAATCAATAGCGTACTCATGGAACATCCAATAGTGAGAACGCCTAGAGAAATGAACCATCAATAAATCCACAATAAACTACTGTAGCAGTTCTCCCATAAGTTGCATGCTGGTAAAAGCTTCCTTTCCTCTGGCTGAGGTGAAGTGTCAACTCCTATTGGCCACATGGGAGGGCATACAAGAGAAAAAGTATGTAAGTTCCTGTCAAAACTAAACATAGGATCTTGGATGCCTTTTTGTAGTTGCTAACTCACTTAAGGCCATAAAGTTTTGCATGTAAGTGTAGATGAAAGTTTCACGTTGAAATTGTGTCCATGTCAGTTTCAAGTCTATGACAAGATCAGCCAAAAAAGATAAACCAACTTCCAAGTAGCAATTTCCCGAACACACAATACACCACAAATATCACTTTAACTGTATTGCAAGTAGAGCGCTATTGCAATGTTCCTGCATACATGTATAAGGGGAGGGCATAAAAGCCTCACGCTCACTGTAAGAAACTTCATGGTTTTTGGGGAAAAGGCTCATTATTGTAAGCCAGTATGTCCTACAATATATACACAGCCTAATGTGTTGAAACAGAGTCTGGCTCATCTTATTTGTCAGTCAGATTAGGTCCTCAAGGCCAAGTTGAAATCAGGCCATCAAGGTCGACAGCAAGTTTGAAAGTTTGAAAAATTTCAGGTTTTAAATGCATTTGAAACATAAAGGTTTCAAACAGGTTTGAATGTAATACCAATGCGTCTATCCATTTTGAATATATCAAGCATGGAATTCCATCTCATAATCAATGTTTTAGAGCGCAAGTACAAATTTTAGAGGTTATATCCTCTTATGGACTTATTGTTTTCTGGCTTCTGGGACTCCTAGCCCTAGTTCGTTCGACCTCCCAGCTAGCTGTAAATACCTACCTAATAATTTGATAATTTGGAAATTGGAGGATAGCCTTACCTTAGCATTAGACCTAGTTTGACAATTATTTTCAACTATAGATCAGTTTGTCATGATCATCATTGCAATGGAGATTGTCATCATTGATTGTTTTGTCTGGAGTTCTTATGTATATTTTGTGCTTTATCTGCTATTCTGCCTATACACCTAGTATGCATGCATGTGTGTGTGTGCGTGTGTGTGGAACTTAAGCCTAAGATAACATAAGGATGATTGATATAAGCACTTTCCCATGCCATGCTATGACATTTCTCCCTTAGGTACCAAGAAAACTGTCGTTGCCTTAACTTTTGAAATTCCAAAACCCCGTGATACACGGATTCCATCTCAAGTCTTTGCATCAGCATTTTTGAAGATATAACAAAAAATTAGGCAATCACTTGCTAGCTTAACTATGATCAAAACTACATCCATGAAGTTAGCCTATGACATTCGCTAGTATCAGACGGACAAAAGCTGGGACCAACAGAGCAATCAACAAGTTAAGTGGACGTCATACTTTGAGACCATTGTCTTGAATTTCCAATGTTATGTTGACAAGAATGTAAAATGAAGAGTTTAAATCACGACTGAAATCAATGATCTCTCAATATTAACATATGTGTGTAGCTAACAACTCCCATTGAGTGACTTTACTTTTCTAGACAGCACCTCTAGAGTTAGCTCTCTGACAACTTCAAACTAGTTACAAGAAATGTGGGAGGAGAAGCCAGCTCAAGTCTGCTAACTAAAAGGCATTAGTTCATAAATGTAACCACTTATTCAGCAGTAGAAAATTCAAAAGATGCAACTCACATCAAGAATGAAAAGGAGAATCATCATAGGTGGAACAGCATAGCCTAATCCTTTGATGGCCACATTAGCACACAACTGAAAACCGCCCCAGGAATCTATTCCAGTAAAATTGCAAATCACATTACTTGCAAAAGCAAGTCCTCCATACAATGCTGCAAAGGGACATTAAATTTGTTAAAAAGAGTATGTACAAAAAGCTGAAAACTTGATAGATTGAACTCAATGCACTATTAATAATCAAACAGATTAGACTAGAATATACGCATCAACAGCCCAAAATAAGCTGCCCAAAAGTTACAAAGAAACTGCTTGGTGAAGTTGACATTAGGACACCTAGTCATGGCCATGTTATGCCACCTTTCTAGTGGCATGATCACATGAACAAATAGAGAGACATGTATGACTGGTTTCACATTACTCATACAAAAATATTGTTGTAGATGGCAAGTAGATTCACATGTTTTAACTAGATAGCCCAATACCATGGGTTCATTTTAAAAAGTACAGAAGAAAACCAGTTTTCTAATCTCCAAAAGCAGTTCAAATCCACTCTCCATCCTGAAATCCAAAAGGGTGCACAACGCTACTTCTTGCATCTTACAAACATGTAGACAACCAACTTAGCATATGATGTCAGAAGAAATGAATTTAAGCAAACACATAGAGAGAACCAGATGCCATGCCCCAGATAGATCTCAAAAGTGGGTACCATTAGATACGGATTTGTGAGGAAGACATCCAGAAGACAGCCTTCCGAACCCGTTTTGGACATTACGAGTTTTTGGTTATGCCATTTGGCTTAACCAATGCACCCGCCTCGTTCATGATGCTCATGAGCGATGTCTTGCATGACTATATGGGCAAGTTTGTTGTCAATTTTATTGATGACATATTGGTCTATCGTAAGACGGTGGTGGAACATTAAAGTCGTCTCCAGCAGTGTTGCAAGCCGATCCGAATTGACCAATTCAAACCGGCTAATTGGTTCCGAATTGGCAAATGGTTCGTATCATTTTTTTTTTTTTTGGTTTGGGGCAAAAACAGTTCAAACCGGTTCCAAACAGTTCAATGGTTTGAACCGCGATAGGTGGTTCGAACCGCTGTTCAATGCAACTATGGTGTCCAGACCATATTTGGCAAGCTTCAAGAAACACTCTTGTATGCCAATGCTCAGAAGACCGAGTTGTGTAAGAGCATTTTGGTCATGTAGTGACGACAGAGGGTATTTCAGTTGACCCTGCCAAGGTGGTTGTGGTCAAGAAGTGGCCGATATTTGTCAGTTACAGTGTTTCCTAGGCTTTACCGACGGTTCGTTAGGAACTATTAAAGGGTAAATGCCCCTTTAATGGATCAGTTACGGAATGACAACATTGTGGTTTGCTGGGATGCTGAGGCTCAGCAGGGTTTTGAAAGCTTGAAGGTCGCTACAACTCCAGTACTCAATATTGTTGATAACCAAAAAGCTTTTGACCTAGAGACGGATGCTAGTGGCATTGTCATGGGTGCAGTGTTGAGTCAGGAAGGTAAACCAGTAGCCTTTGAGAGTGAGAGCAAACAAAAATATTCCACACATGAGCTGGAGCTATATGCGATCATACATGCGCTCAAGGTGTGGCGACATTATCTGTATGGTGCCAAATTTTATGTGTATATTGACCATCATACTTTGAAGTACTTTTGCACTCAGCTAGATTTGAAGGGACGCCAAGCTTGGTGGGCCAAGCTATAAGATACTTCATGAATGCCATGCCATGACAGTCCCTGTGTAGGGCACCCGAGTATTGATAAGACTAGTGAGCTAGTCAAAAGGCATTATTTCTGGCCACGATTGTAGTGAGATGTCAAAGAGTACGTCCAACGATGCACGACTTGTCAGGTGAACAAGGCCGAGCGGGTAAGTCCTCCAAGCTTGCTACATCCATTGGAGATTCCTACAGGAAGGTGGGAAAGTATCTCCATGGATTCATTGTTGGGCTACCTAGGACCCAGACGAGATTGAATTCTGTTATGGTTGTGGTAGACAGGTTTTCCAAGATGGCTCACTTCATCGCAATGACCAAGAAGGTCACAGCTCCGCAGGTTGCCGAGTTGTTTATGCATAATGTCATCAGGTTGCATGGACTTCCGAAGTCCATTGTGTTTGACAGGTATCCCAAGTTTACGAGAAATTTCGTGGGGGTGTTCGCCAGGTCGGAAACACAGACGGATGGCTAGATAGAGTGAGTGAACCAGATATTGGAAGATATGCTTAGGGCATATGTTAGTGGTACGCAAAAAGACTAGGTAAAGCATTTACCACTATTGGAGTTTGCATACAATGATAAGAGACATGCGTCCACTAGATTGAGTCCATTTGGGCTCAAAGAGAGTCCTAGATCGGAGGGAGTGACAATTAAGGAATCATCTGCTCTAGGAGTATTTAGTGGCTTGGAAAGGGCATCCTTTATCAGATGCTACCTGGGAGACTCGCCAGGCATTGCGGAAGTCTTACCCAGAGTTTGTCATCGAGGATCAATGATTTGCCAAAAGAGGGAAGGATGTTAGACGCCAGTTGGGGTCTAACGTATTCCCGGCATGACCAGTTACTAGGGGCCAAGGGCCATGGTATTGGCGAGTCTAACTAGGATGGACACCAGGGGACCCATTGGGTTCGGTGCGTACTGGCACAACTAGCTAGCTGGTAGTGTGTTGGGTGACTGTGTGTGTCACAGGTCCAAGACCGTGCTTGGGGGTGGTGGCTTAGAGCCACGCACTGATTACAGGTAGTGGATTTACATTGCACCATGGGGACTGATCACCCTTGCATGGAAGCCATGTGTCCCAGGCCCAAAATAGTAATAAGATAGGTTCAAGGGGAGGGCACCTATGGTCGGGGGATCATTCTACACACCTGCCATCATAGTTTTGAGAGCTCTTGGAGATTGGAGTGCAACAACTTGAGTTGGTACTCATGGCCAAACAAGAGAAACGATTTCTCAATGAGTTGGTGGCTTGGCTAAAATGTGAAATTGGGTGGCAAGAACAAATTTGACATTAAAAAAGGGGACAGTCACCAAAGCTCATCAATCGTTCCTACTTTGAGCCCACCGATGGGAAAGTTCTCCCTAAGTGAACATTTTCCTTAAAAAACAAACTGTGAATCGTTTTGAGTTTGTTACTTGATCCAATTTGTACTTTATCGTGATTTGTCAAAAGAGGATAATTCAAAATGATTTTCTTGTGAACATTATCATTTGATGATTATGTCTTGTTTTGCAATTGCACCCTGTCTTTGGAAGATGTAATTGTAATTGTGTTATTGACAACGACAATGTTAGAAGGTAAGGTTCTTTTAGAGCAAAGTGGATCAAGTGATTCCCAGCGTCCATGCTTTTGGAAGCTCAACCAAGCTGGCCAAAAGGATTTTTTTTAAAAGCAAAGCTTATTTCATAGCAACACCACCTTAAGGGCAACGTATCTCTTGAGGAATGCTAGCTAGGCAATTACTGCCATTTAACTAAGAAGCAAAAATTTGATGTTCATTAGCATGTATACAAGTTTAGGTATGAGAGTATGTTGAATGTTTGAAGGGGATGAGCAAGTTGCCACAAGGCCCTCTCATCTCCATTATGCAGTTAAAGTAGTTAGTGTTTTAGTACTAATGTTTGTACTTTGTGATAAATGTAAAAATATTTGAAGTTTTAAATTTGTGAATGTAAAAAAATATGCTGCATATTCTTTTTGTGATTGTACTTCAGCCACGTCTCATAGAAACTTGGATCTAGCTAGAGAGTTGGAGGAATCAACTGGAAGTAGATGTAGAAGGATTTTGATTGGTGATAGATCGAGAGGTTTTCTGCATTTAGGGAATGTGGACATGGTAGAGCTGATTCTAGGGGCAAGTCAAGTACATATATCGTTATATACGTGATATACATAGTGGTAAAGGAGTTGTCCTAACCTTCATTTAGGATGTGGGTCGCCAATAGAAAGAAGCTATAAATAAAGGTTACTTTTTTTTATGTTCCATGTGCATGGATTGTATGCTTGTCATTACTCTAAGCATACATAAGGAGAAAACAGCCCCATTTGAGGGATCTCTACCAAGAGGACACGGGACATGCATATGTGAGGTGATTTGATAGTTCCTTGCCATACTCATAGTTGAAGCATGTGGTAATTCATGAGTCAATGACTTGAAGCCAAGAGCTCATGTCAAGATGATAAGCCCATGGCTCCAAAGTCGAGATTGGATCATTCATGGGTCGTATTGCAACAATATTCCAAGATCCTCATGAAAGGATACTAAAGGAACAACTCAAGTCAATATAGAAAAACCTTGCTATCCTTCTTGGCTTTACTAGTCATTCTCATCAAGGACTCTAGGGGAATGAATCCCTTTGAGTTAAACTATGGTTTTAGGTTGGCTAGCCTGGTGACGATATGGATCCCACAAAGCTTCCTAGCAATGTAGAGTTTCTCACTGGAATGCACCAGGAGCTTGACATAGCCTTGGAAAATATTTTTCATAACTTTGACTATAAGCAAGAATCATGCATGAGAGAACCGTACTTATCAATAGTTTGAATAAGGCACATGGTCTTCCTATTGAAAATTTTGAAGTAGAAGATGGTATAGACAAGAAAGTGTACTGGGCTATCTCCTAGGTGATGTGAATTGTAAAAGGCCATTAGGAAAATCAATTAAACAACTTCCAAGTTGGATCTCAAGAGGTATGCATAGAACGTCTAGTATTTCATGTACACAGATTTAACATAATAATTCTAGAACAACTAGAGAGGGCATCCATGTGAAGTTGGTATTCCTATAAGCAATCATGGGAATATAGCATGGGTTGAGGCTTTATAAAAGAGTGCTCGGGCATTCATCAAAACATTTTAATTAGCCATGGCATGAGCTCGAGGATGTGTCCAGTGATCATCCAAATTGCTAAGTGAACTATCCCCAACTAGGGGATGGGTATTGGTGGCAAGGGATGCCAAGGCTACTGCTACAACGCTAGATCTAGGATGCTACATCAAAGCTCGAGGGTGAGGTAGGACAAGCTCTATGGTTGGGTAGTGAGTTGCATGTCCAAATCTTTAGTGTTTCTAGAGCTCAGCTTACATCTCGAATGAAATTCACATAACGGCGAGGACTAGTTCTAAGCATTGGTCAACTAGGACATGGCAAGCTAGCCAAAAAGCCAGCAAGCTGGTCATCATTCAGTCATGTCAAAGCACAAGGGTGATCGTTGTTAGTAATCACACCAGATCGATAAGTAAGAGTCAGAAAGAGTCAATTATGAGCCTGATCAAATAAACAAGGGAGTTTATAATTCCCAACCAAAATCATAGAGATGGTAAGACTGAACTAGTAGCCATCAGCTCCCGAACTAAGAAAAGGAATCATTTTCCAAAATCTGCTCGCAGCAAATGTCAAGCTCATCACAAAGCTAGGAGTACTTACCAACAGCATATGAAACTCGAAAAATTATGCTCAATTGCTCCCAAAACTGATCAGAATGATCGTTAGAGCTGCTTAGCAACTGATTTGAACTCCAATCCCTACCCTATGACAAAGAATCAAGGATTAAATAAGACATTCTATGCACTAAACACTCTCTCTCTCTCTCTCTCTCTCTCTCTCTCTCTCTCTCACACACACACACACACACACACACACACACACACACCGGTTCAGTACCTCGATGGCCTGTATGTCGACGCCTTCTGCCTTCTCCTTACTGCCAAGTGTATCATCTGCACATTCTGGACCCCTTGCTCCTAAAGCACAGTTAATAACCAGCTTCGTTGAGCTTTCTTTTGGCCTGCAAATATAGCCTCTCGCCCTCCTTAACCTACTCCAGACGCACAAACTTCCTCGTCCTGCTGCTGAAGATTCTATCAATGTTGTCAAAGGTGCTGAAGCAGAAGAACTTACGCTTGGCTGAATGTTCTGCTGTTTACATGGAAATTTCCTCTCCGAAATTGAACGATGACCAAATTTCCCGAAATCTTCAAACTTATGGAAACTCTCTGGATCCAAATTTGCATCAAAGCCTTTGTGTGTGTAATGATCTCTTTGAAAAGGACCTGCAAATCTCTTCAGTGAGCTCCCACTCACCGATGGAAAACCAGAAGCACCAATCATGCATCCTGTACAACTGTTCGAGGATTGTAGATAGTCACAAACTCTGAAACTCGTGTATCTTTCCATGAGACTTCTTGATAAGCGGTAGAGGATTTGCAATGGCTTATTGTATATGCAAAGCTCGGTTGAAGGACTTAGACACAAGACAGCGTTTCAGTACTTTAATTTTCTTTACATTGTTCATCTTGCCCGAACATATAGTTGAAGCAGGTTTTTTGCGATGCAGAGTAAAGCATTGGCACGGCTAATCTAGAATTCATGCTCAAGCAATAACTTTGTGATAATATTTTGTCTTAGTCCAACGGCGGTGATGAAAGTTCAGCAGCTAAAGTCTCCAGGAAAGAAATTATCTGCGGAACTCCTACAATATCCAAAAGTTAGATAATCGTCTGAGAAGAAAATCTACACCTCCTTAATATTTATAATGTCCAGGCAAAAGTTAAATGATCATGCGAGAAAATAAGATTCCACACTCCTATTATATTTACACATTAGTACAAGGGCTGCGAGTAAACTTCAGCAGCTGAATCCAGGAAGGAAATTGTCGTCAGAACTCCTAAACTATCTATATACTTTACGGTAAAGGTTCGATTATCATGCAAGAAGTAAATCCACAGTTCCACAATACATATCAATGTATTGCAACGGCAAAAGATAAATGATTATGCGAGAAGAAAATCCACATTTGTCTGATATATTGCAAAGGAAAAAGCCAGATGCTCATGGAAGAAGAAAATTCACTGGACATTCATGAACAATGACCGTACATAATCATTTAACTCATAAGACGAAATCCTTCAACACTGAGGCTTCATTCCTTAAATGATGAATACATTATCAGATATCTATGACCGTTTCGCATAGGCAATATTTCCAAGCATTGCACACGCATTGCCTTCTATCTGCATGCTCGCTCGCAAATATCACGATCGATCTCCTCTGATACAAGGAAAATAAAACAAATCGATGCTCTGATTCGATTGCATCGCCAAAGATCTGACGATCCATGAAGAAATCAACAAGGCCTGAAGTCGAGGTCCCCATTGCTCCCTGGTATGGCTAAGATAACGAGCCCAGCCTCTACCGTCCGATTCAAGATCCTACGATCAGCATTCAACTTTGTTACAAGGCCTACGTTGTGGCTTAATAGCACGGTCTACTTTTTGTTCACCCAGTTGGATTTTCGCCACGTGTAAGATGCAGCTGCCACTTGCACTCTTGATAAACAGTTTATGGTAGGGACGTGGCAAAATGTGAACGTTTGCACGAAATCCAACAATAACAAGCTCTACATCATCTCGGGCATCTCCCACCCTCTTCCCCCCATAACTGGCGACCGCCACACCTATGGCGGCTAGGAGGTGGGATGGTAGGCACCCAAAGTGTTCATAGTTTAGTTCAATATTGGGTGCTTCTTGGAGATAACCTTCAAAATCTTGAAGGATGTCTTGTGTTTTCCCAATTTTGGTCATTCTTTTGGAAGTGGAAATACTATGTATTAGCTATTGTTCATGGGGAGGTGGGCTACTGTCTGCAGCAGGCTGAACCGCAACAAATATTGTTACAGGTTGTAGCCCACCGTCAGATTAACGATACGTAATTGTCTTTGGCACGATTTTTAGGCCGTTTTGGAGCCTATATTATATTGCATAATATAAGGCCCCAAAATTGCCATCCACCTAACTATATTCCCATTGCCCGTCTACATGCCTATCTGTCTGTCCACACCCGTCTACCTGCCTGTCCACACCCGTTGCTCTGTCCCGTTGCCCGTTGTCTGTCTAGAGTGCGCGAGCTATTGTGAGAGGGTGAGAGAGAGATGCCGCGAGAGAGAGATGGGGCGGATGAAGAGAAATGTGGAGAGAGAGGGGGCGGGGAGATGATGCGTGCGAGAGAGAGAGAGAGAGAGATGCTGCACGCGAGAGAGTGGGGGTGGGGATGCGACAAAGTGAGAGAGGAGAGGAGAGATGATGAGAGAGAGATCTAGAGAGCAGCAGTAGCTGCTGCTGCTGCTGCTGCGAGAGATGCTCTGATAGAGAGGAGGGAGAGATGTCGTGAGGGAGAGAGAAGGGTAGAGAGAGAGAATGAAGAGATCTGGAGAGAGAGAGAGAGAGAGATGTCGGGACAGAGAGATCAACAGATTCACATGCTCCTAAGATTAACATAAAAATCTACCAACGACAATTACGCACGGTAATGGCCCATTGGTCGGGCCATTACCACAAAATAATCTGGTCGGTAATGACCCTCCCAATGGCCATTACCTACTACCTGACATAACAAGAGAAAGATAGACGGTCAAGATCTAAATATGTTTACGAGCCTGCACTATGGAACATAATGAACCTTCTCTCAACCAATGACATAATGCCACATGTCCGCTATCACTCCTCACGATTGTTGTGTGTTGTAAGCAATGTTGGGCGAGTATCAAATTTTTTGACACCAATTGAGCTTTGGTATTGCAAACTTTTTACAAATTTAATATCCATCAAGTATCAATATGAGAAGGTACAAGACTTATAGATTGGTATAGATCGGGCTGAATTGGGTTGGTATCACATGATCAACTCAGGTACATGTATCTACGAATTATAAAAAATCTATTTTTTAAGGGTAATATGTGATTTGAGATATTAAAATTATACAACTATAATACCAAGGCAAAAATCTCTAAAATCCTCTAAGCCAATATATTAATATGAGTATTAAAATACTTAATACAGGGGATCCAGTTCTAGACCTATTTTATACCAGCTGGGTTGAGTATGTTCTATGATACCATTGTTGATACCAGCCGGGCACCTATTTACCCACCTTAAGGTGGCCGATGAATTTTATGCATAAGTTAACATAAGTTAATGTCTTATCATTAAATGATAAGGGTCTGATATGCATTCCGAGGCTCTCAACCTACATAATGCACTAACAACATCAGCAACAACAATAATCAAATTAAAATTATCTATTTGTATTCACAAGATTATTTTATATATGTTGTTTTATTGTTGTCATATGTAAGAGTTCAATCCTTGAAATAAGAAAAGGAAATACCAACCATTACGTCGCAGTTCCATGACAACTAGGATTTGAAAGTAGCTAGTTAACTTGCACCCAATCTTAGACAACAATCACACATTTTGGTATACCACAACGTTCTTGTTTGCATTGCCTTGCAAAAGGCAATACTATGTATTCAATGGAGTTTTTGCAAAAGTTGATATTAAAGTTAATGTCTTAAATTATGAATTACTATGGACTATGGTCTGTAATGCAAAAATTTGGTCGTTCAGATGCACCTCTATATGCAAGTTGTCAATAGCAAAAAATTCATGTCCCTCTCTTATTCTTGCATGCATGCCCACACTTTAAAGGCACCTTTAATAACAAGTCATAAATAGCAAAAACTTTGCATCCCTCCTTTTTCTCGCAATTATCCCTAGGCTCTCAACCTGCATTATGGGCCGACTGCTGGGAAGTGAGGACATGCAAAAGATCGAGACAACTCGAAGTGTCGAGAGACACTATTGGACTATCGTGTTCAATAGCGCTACGGAAGACTTAGTGAAACAAAACCAATCGATTAATTGATGAGTCATTGGGTGTCTTAGACAACCATATATACAAAATTTGAAAGCGTCAAGGACAACCATGATTATGTTCTTTGACTCAGTCGAGTAGGTTTTTTCAGTTTTAAGAACTGATATTTTAATTTTGCTCCTGCTATTAGTTGAAAGGGCGCTGCTTTAAGCAAAAATTTCTTTTTTGCAACCGTAGTCAGGCCTTCTTTGAGTCTGCCTGTTGTTAGGAACTGAGTGATCTCCTTAGCCCATAAGGGTGTAGCATCAATCTGAAAAAGACATGCATCAGGAAGATCATCGTTGACTGGTGCAGTTGCTTTTTTAGCATTAGGGAACCAGGAAAGGTGATCTGCCATGAAATGTTGGGTTCCTGTCCGAACGACTACACGAAAATTAAATTCCTCTAATATCAACAGCCATCGAGCTATACGTCCCGTTTTACAGGATTTATTAACAATATATAACAGGGCTTGATGGTCGGTGTAGAAGGCAAAGGTCTGGCCTAGTAGATAATGTCTTAGTTGTTGAACAGCATAGACCATCGTCAGTGCTTCTCGTTCGATGGTTGTATAGTTTACTTCAGCAGGCACCAGTTGCCTGCTCAAGAAACATATTGGAAAATCCTTGCCATACTCGTCCGGTTGTGCAAGAAGGCCGCCAATGGCATACTTACTAGCGTCAGTATGCACATGAAATTCTTTTGTATAGTCTGGCAAACGGAGTATGGGTGCTGTGGTAAGGGCTGTTTTCAACTCCTCAAAGGCTTTAATCCGTTCTTCGGTCATCGAGGATCTACCACAACTAAATAAACAAGACATGTCTTGCCGGCATGATCGATTATAAAAATGCGATAATAATTTGTGTGACCGAGGAAGACGTACACTTCCTTCACTGTTGCAGGTAAGGGCATTTCAACTATTACTTTGATTTTTGAAGGATCGGTAGAAATACTGTCCTTTGAAATTATATGTCCAAGTACTACCCCATGGATGACCCAGATTTAACACTTATCAAGATTTAGGAAAATTCCAAATCTACAACAACAAATGAAGATTTTCTCCAGTGCGTCAAGGTGTGTAGCGGCTGAGGAATGTACACCCAGATCGTCGAGATAAATCTCGACAATCCGATGTAACGGGTCTTGGAAGGCCAGTTGCATGACCCTTTGAAATGTTGAAGGGGCGTTGCATAAGCCAAAAGGCGTGACATTATAAGCATAAACCCTGTTCTCGGTGGCAAAGGCCGTTTTATGTTTATCTTCAGGGGCTATTTGAACAAGGAAATAATCGTTGAATCCATCTAAGAAGCTGAAAGCTTTAGCTCCTGCCATTTCCTCCAAGATTTGGTTCATTAAAGACAAAAAAATGGTCTTTCTTCGTAACTACATTAAGGTTCTTGAGATCGACATAGATACGAAGTTTGCCACTTTTCTTGTTACAACCACAGTGGGTGATACCCAATCAGTATGTTGGCCTTCATAAATGAAGCCATCATCCAGCAATTTCTTAATATCTTCATCGATTCTCTCGCGATAGACGAGGTTACTTCTGTAAGGTTTAGCCCTAATAGGCTTAGCGTTGTCTTCTAAAGGAATCGTATGAACCACTACTTTGGCGAAATTCCTTTCATTTCTGTATAGTTCCATGCAAATACATCCCTGTATTTGTGAAGTAAAGTTTCCAGATCAGAAAGTTGTTTGGGCGAAAGGTGTCACCAACATGAACTGAGCGATCCATGTCCTCGTCAGAATCTTTAAGGTTTAATGATATCGTTTTAGCTGGTCCTTCAAAGGAGTTGGAACTTTGTGTAGGTTCCCAGTGTGGCTGCGGTAACTGGATAACGACGTCATCCAGTGTAAAATCTTTAAATTTTCGTGGAAGATCAAAAGGTGGTTCCACAAAGTTTTCTGAAACTTTGGGAATTATCTGTGTTGAGTTACTACCGGACGTGGAAGCTTGGTCTGATGGTTTGGTTTCTGTCTCTTTAAACAAAGGCTTAATTGGCTTCTTAAGCTTCTCACGCATTTGTTTTTGACGCTCGGTTAATTTTGTATCAATAAGTTTATTTTTTTGTAACCGAGGTTTTCATGGTTTTTGAGTGGGCGGTGTTGTTGCCTCACTTATCATGTCGTCATCGATTGTATCCTTGACTTCGTCTAGATACACATCCTATGTGTATACTTTGGGTTTGGGCCTATACGCCTGTCTGTTGGGTACTTTGGATGTCAGTTGGACATGAGCCAATGGCCCTGGTAGCTTGATCTCCTGAGGAATTGCTTTTGGCGGATAACGTTGGGCATCTAGATAAAGGAGTACATGTTCATCCGTCATTTCAGCATCATCCATGGAAAGAATACCTTCTTCGAAAACATGGGCGATAGAGACGCTAGTTTCTCCTGGGCACCATGCTATAGGAATTGGGTCAATCATCATAAGTGGGATGATGGGTGTATCAATGTCTGTAGAAGATGGGAGAATATCCACAGCTTCTGCAACAATTTCGATACGACATCGATTGGAATCAGCACAATCTACAGTGGCTAGTGCCTGACCCCAATTATGTCCGTGGATCTTGTATAGTGGCCTTTTGGTTGAATCAAGACACTATCTGATTCATCATAAATTGTTGATGACCAATCATCATAAACTTTAGCGGACTTGACATGGCCAGTTGAGTCAACAGTGACTCGTTTGTCGTGATTGCCAAAGGTGATTTTGCTATGCTTCCAATCTTGGACAACACCTGCCATCTGGAGCCAAGGTGTACCAAGAAGGAGTTTATAAGTATTAGCATCTTCTAGTAAGTCTAAGATGACACAATCGATTACAAATTTGGCATCTGCTATTCGAACTTTGATATTTGATAAATGACCAGCAGGGTCTGTAACGCGTTGATCAGCCATGCGAAGTTTGTATTGTGGTTGATCGAGGGTATGGAAGCCACATGACTTTGCCAAGGACAAAGACATTATATTAACGCCTGATCTACTATCAAGGATAGCAGATACTGTGGGATAGTCTTTATAGGACAGAGGCAAGGTGATGTTAGTCCCCTTAGCAACACCTATATTCAGCATATTCATAGGAATCTGGAAAATTTCAAGGATTTCTTATGTTTTTCGCTGGTCATCAGGAATAGTAGGCAGCTGAAAACTACAATGGATTTATCGTTGAAGCCCGGTGAAAGAAGTTTAGTGCACTATGGAATGGCATAGTGAGTTGAGCTTGTAGGAGGTTAGAAAATACTTCAAGTCCTTGTAGGGATTGCTCTTTGTCAAGGATCTGAGCGGATAACAAACTTTTTGTATGTTTTGTCTCTTGCAAAAACTCATCTTGAAATTCATTGTACTGCCTTTGTTCCACGTTTGGGTCAAGGTAGTCTTTGGGTAATGTGAAAGCTGTCAAGTGGCTTCCATGTGGGTCAGCTGATTTAGCATTGTTGTTGTTGGCGTTGTGCTCTGGTGAGAACTCTAACAGGTTCGGATGATATATGACGTGTTGGAAGTATCCTGTTAGGTTGTTTAGGGCAGTCTTTGAAACTGTATTTGCGAACACAACTTGGACACTCCGCATGGTATAGGTTCTTAACTTTACAGTCAACTATGAAGTGGACAATTTTGTCACAAATAAAATAACATTTGCTCATTGTCTTGTGGCAATAGCATAACCATCTTGGATGGCTAGTTGTGCTGGATTTTCTGGTGGTGTGGAATACTCATTCCGTTTGCACAAGCATGAGTTGTCGGTTGGATATTGTTGAGAACTAACAGATGGAAGTATTGTATCGTGATGATATGAGTGATCGTAGGAGTTTTCTACAAGATGTGTTTGTGCAGATTCTCGAGGGTGTCTATGTTTTTGTGCTCCTAGATCAGGTTGCCCCCTTGGAGGTGGTCCTAAGAGCGCTAGCTGTGGTTGAGGTTCATGTCTAGATGGTCTGGGCAACTCTTGTATATGGACTTGGTTGTTTCGTGATGGATAGTGCTGATTTTGACTTTGTGAAACAAACTGGTGTCTAGGAGGTTGATAATGTCCCCCCTGACTGGTTGTGAGGCTGGTTCTTTGGATTATAATAGCAATAGAGGGATGTATAAAGTCGCAGATGTCACATTTGATCAATGAAGTATCTGGGACCGGTTGGTATGAAGGGCACTCATTGCCAGTGTGTGCACCTCTACAGTGAGAGCACCATGTGTTCTCTCGTCTATGGTGGATTTGCCAGTGGGTAACTAACCTGACATCGAACTCTAGATAGACTTAAGAGTGTTTTGAAACTCTTTCGTGAGTTTTTCCATCTGTTGTTGGTGTTGCTGGTTAAGCAACTCCATCTTTTCCACAACTATTCTTGTGTTTCCTCGTTTGGTCGAGCTTCTTGGACAGCACGATGTGCTCTCCGTTCACGTGGCTCATCGACATCTGATCCCTCATCTTCTTCCTGAATGGCATCAGACATGGCTTGTTTCAATGATGTGTATTCATCATTGAAACAAAGTTCACGTCGTATCCATCGTGGGAGTCCAACGTGGAACCAAATTATGAGCATAGATTCAATGGGTTATTCTTATACTTGACTTTTTAATCTTTTGAATCTTTCGATGTAGTCACGTACTTTCTCATCTTTTGTCATTTTGATATTGCTTAGATTGACAAAAGGACTTTTGATCAAGCGAAATGGCTTGAAGCATTTGATAAATGCTTCCTTCAAGAGTGACTAGTCTCGTTTATCTTCACGATCAAGGTTAAATAACCATTCTCGTGCTCGATCGATCATGGTCATCGAGAAGAGTTGTACCATAGCATCTGGTGATGTCTCGCCATAGACATCGCATGCATTCTCGAAGACTTGAAGAAATCTTTGAGGATTAGTGTTATTGTCGTACTTAAATAAATCTAACTTGGGAGTTCATTTTTCAGTACGCGGAACATTATTTGCAAAAGCTCTGTTTAAGTGAGCTCGTGCATGTGAAGATTCTACAGCATGAAAATGTGGTCAGTCGTATGGGCTTCAAATTGAGAGACCATCTCTGGTGGATAGTCCTCTGTGGAATTTGGATCGTAAGGACAATCCATAACAACTCGAGAGTACCTTAGAATTGGGTAAATAGACCTCTTGGACTCTGTGGTAACTTGACTGGTGTTTGTGTTTTTGTTTTTTGGTTTTGTTTTGTTTTGTTTTTTTTTTTTTTTAATATTTGTCAGAAACTAATAATGTGGTGGTGTCCAAATGGCACAGTTGTTTTGTTTCTTGGTGTTAGGGTTTTGCAATAAGATTGGAAAGAACTGTGGTATTTGGCAAACACTGAGACCTAGTCAAATAAGAAAGTTGACGTTGTCGTGAAGTTGACTTGGTTCAGGCTGGAAGTCAAAGCTTTCAGTTGAGTGTTGGTAGAAATCCTCGGTTGAGAATTGATAGAAAGGTCTGGTTGAAAGTTGATAGGATAGTCCGGTTGAGATTTGAGAGAACAGTCTGGTTGAGATCTGAGAGACAGCTCCGGTCGAGATTTGACAGGATGCTTTAGTCGAGATCTAAGAGCAAGCTCCGGTCGAGATCTGACAGGACGCTTCAGTTGAGATCTGACAGGATGCGTCGGTCGAGATATGATAGGATGCTTCGGTTGAGTTTTAACAGGAATGCCTTCGGTTGAGTTTTAACAAGAATGCCTTCACTTGAGATTCGATAGATAGCTCCGGTCGAGATTTGACAGGAATGCCGTCGTTTGAGTTTTCAGAAGAGGCTTTGGTTGAGATTTTAGCAGAGGCTCCGGTTGAGATTTCAGCAAAGGCTCCAGTTGAAATTTTACAGAATGACTCCGGTCGAGAAGTAACTAAAAGGCTCGGGTGAGATTTGATCGATGAGCATCGGTTGAGAGGACTGGGCAGGATATTGCGAGTAGTTGTTTGGTTGAGAGTGAGTGTGTAGTTTCAACAGGTAAATGAAACAAGATTTTGTCCGGTCCATATGAGAGTCGTGGAGCTCGGCTAGGAAAGGAGTGTGAAGCCTCGGTCGAGAATGGAGCTGTACGTTGGTCGAGACCAAAGTAACGAGTTCAGTATTGATACGTGTGGGAGACTTTAGAGCGATGGTTTTGCAGCACACATCGAAAAAGTTTGGCTTGGATAAGTGTCTGTGTAGCTGCGAAAATGGCACCAAATGTTCACAGATTCCAGCTGAATCTGTGAACAAGATTTTTTTCGTTCTTATTCTCTGTTACTTCTGTTGGTTACAGTTCTTTACGGTCTAATCTTGTTGTTAGAATGGTTTCCATGTAGAAGTGTTTCTCAGATTACAACGTGTATTCCCAACTTGTCAGTGGGGAGAAATGGTTACGTTACTCAGCTACATGCATTTACAAGCCATGCAACCAGTCCTAGCTCAGCATAGATCAACGTTCTGAAACAGAGAGCAAATCTACAATCTATCTAGGAAATCAGGGAACAATGCAATGACAAGATTAAGCTACTTAGCAAGAAATAATAAACAAGAAAACTAGCTTCCTAACAACATTCTAGCAGTCCAAGGATCAAGAAACGCCCATTTCTTGATGCTTGGAATAGCCAAGAACAATCAAGGACATGATTGTTAGAGAGTATGCAAATCAGATCCTCAACCTCTATAGTTTGCCTGCATGTTGAAACTACAAAAACAAGAAACAAGAAACAAGAAACAAGAAAGTAAATCCACATCTACATTCCACAAGCAAGAGAGTAAGCAAGAAATCTAATCAATCCACAAACACAAAGGAAATCAAAATATGCTCATAGAAATTTCACTCAAAAAAATTGCCATGAACAAGGAGCTTCACAATCATCAAGAACTTGTGGAAGATCTTCTTTATTCACTCAAGAGAAATTGACAATATAATCAAAGCTCCCTCACAAGATAGGGGGGACCTTAAATAAGCAAGAAGGCTGCCCATGTGGAGCCCAAGTGGCAATTCCACTAATTTGGAAATTACAAGTGGAAAAAGCCCTTCCACTAGTGGTCACCTTCAAAAGGTGGCTCACTCTAAATTATTTAAGGGGACTACACTATTTACAATGCCTAGGAAATATTACTAGCTCCTACATGGTCGCTCCTTCTCTGGGATACACCATGTAGGCTAACATAGAAAATAACTGTCATTTTAGCTAGTAATCCTCGGCTCTCATGCTCGGCTCTCAGCTTCTTCTGCTCTCCTCCTTCTGAGACCTCCTCGGTCATGGGTGAGAGATACTCTGTGTCTTCAGCTTGGCTCGACATCTGGGGATTCTCTGGAATCCGCTAACAGAGGTAGGTCAGGATTGGACATAAACTGTGACAATGTGCTGAATATAAATGCTAGATCAGGTCTGGTGCAGACCATGGCATACACGATCGATCCATCTATCAACTGATAGGGGTAGTTGCACATCAGTTTCTTCTCTGCATCAGTCTTCGAGCACATATCCTTGAATAGTTTGAATCCTGGGTCCATAAGCGAGTCTATTGACTTGCAATTTTCCATGCCATACCTATAGAGTACATTGGTTAGATATCTTTCTTGAATTATTGTGATACTTCTCTTCACTCTGTCTCTGGGTATCTCGATCCCCAGAAGGTAGTGCACAGGGCCTGAATCAGTCATTTTGAATTCCTTCAACAAAATAGTCTTCGTCTCATGAAGCAACTGGTTCAAATTGCTAATGATCAATGAGTCATCAACATATAGATCTATTATGACATAGCTTGAGTCTCTGTGTTTGAGATAAACATTAGAGTCATCAAAGTTCGAGATGAAGTCATGTTGCAACAAAAATCAATTGGTTTTATCAAACCAGACCCTTGGAGCTTGCTTTAGCCCATAGAAAGCTTTCTGCAGCTTACATACTTTGTGTTTTTGGCCTTGAAGGACGTAACATTCAGGTTGATAGATGTAGATGTCTTCTTGTATATATTCGATCAAAAAGGCTGTCTGAACATCGATCTGGTGTACTTCCAGATCTTCGACAACTGCGAAGACGAATAAAGATCGAATTGACTAAAGTCTTACGACTGGATTGTATGTCTTAGTGTAGTCAATCCCATAGGTTTGTTCGTAACCTTTGACGACTAGACGAGCTTTCCATCTAGTTATAGAACTATCTGGATTGAGCTTCATCTTGAAGATCCACTTAGTATCGATGATCTTTGCATCTGCAAGAGCTTCAACAAGACACCAGGTCTTGTTCTTCATCATTGAATTGTACTCAACATGCATGGCAGAATGCCAATTGTCTGTATTCTAACTCGACAATGCTTCTGTTACTGAAGTGGGTTCATCATTGATGATAAATGCATGAGGGACGAAATGATCAGGTTCTTGTCGATGTCATGCAGATGTTCGAACAATAGTTGATTGTTGAGATGATGATTCTCCTTGTTGTGCGACAGGGGCATCTTTGATGCTCGTCGGAATAGTCGTAGGTCAAGGCCTGTCAATGGTGATGGGAGTCGTTGGAATGAACTCTTGCATTGGCTGCTTCTGCTTGAAGTCGAAGAATTTGTCTTCGAGGAAGATGACATCTCAACTAATTGAGATACAACTCGTTTTGACATCAAAAATTCTACATGCCTTGTGTGACGTCGAGTATCCAATGAAGATACTCCTGCAGCTAACAGGATCAGGCTTCTTTCTTAGATCAGAGAGAATCTATACATATCAAAGACAACCAAACACTCGGAGGTGTCGTAGACTCGGTTTGTAGCCATAGAAAACTTTGAAGGGAGTCTTTGAGTCGATTGTTTTGGTACTCAAATAGTTCTATAGATAGCAAGCTGTTGAAATAGCTTCAGCCCAAAAGTTCTTGGTGAACTGAGCATTTGACATCATCAATCGTGCTACATTTAGCAATGTTTGGTTCTTCCTTTCAGCTCCTCCATTTTGTTGTGGTGTGTAACTGGTGGTGAACTGATGATGAATGTTGAATGATGCCAGATAGTCAAATATTTTGTTTGACAGAAACTCTCCACCATTGTCAGTATGAAGGGTCTTGAGTCGTTGACTAGTCTTTGTCTCAGCGAACCGTTTAAAGTGTTTGAAACAATTAAAAGCCTTAGATTTTGTCTTGATGAACATAATACTGGTAAATCTAGAATAATTATCGATAAAAGCAATAAAATATAGTGCAGAACCCAGAGAGGGAGTACTCATAGGGCCACACAAATCACTATGTATCAATTCTAGAATGGACTTAGCTCTAGTGGCTTGTCCCTTTGGGAATCTTGATCTAGGCTATTTGCCTAGTAGGCACATCTCACAGACTTGTCGAATCTCAGTGGAGGCAGCATTAAAGTTTAAATCCTTGACCATGTTATTGTGATGCATATACAAGATTGATCTCATGTTTAGATGTCCTAATTTGATGTCAAAATGTCATGTGCCAAATCTAAGAAAATAGCAATTACAATGGAAGTAAAGCTAAGAGCAAGAAAAGTACAAAGCATTCAAGATAGCATATCCATAGAAAGCTAGAAACACAAGGATCTTAAATTGGTTGGTTCCAATAATTCTAAAATCATTTTTATTTTTTTGATGTCGGATTGTATATCATCCTTTGAAATTTTATGTCCTAAAAGGATGCCTTCCCTCATCCCAAAGTAACACTTAGCTGGATGCAGTTTAAGAGATGTCTCTTCACATCTTCTCAATGTTTTTTCTAATGTATCTAGATGGTTTTTATTTGATGATTAGACACAGAAGTCATCCATAAAAATTTCTCTTAAAAAATTTTGAAAAAATATTTGTCATCATACGTTGGAATGTGGCAGGTGCATTACAAAGACCAAAGGGCATTCATGTATACGCGTACGTCCCCCAATCAGTGGTGAAAGTAGCCTTGGATCTATCTTCTTTTATAGAAACTTCGTTATAACCTGAGAATCCATCTAAAAGGCTATAACGTTCATGACCAGCTACTTGGTCAAGAATGGTATCTGTATACGGCAGAGGATGATAATCCTTTGCTGTAGTAGCATTTAATTTTCTGAAATCTTGACAAACTCTAATCTTGACCGTCTTCTTCTTAGGTACTATAACTATTGGTGACACCCACACATTGCTTAGAACAGGATATATAATATCCTCTCTAAAACATCTATGTAATTCGTCTTTTACTAATAAGGAGTACTTTGGATTCAATCTATATTGGCACTGCCCAACAGGTATTGTTCCCTGAATAAGATCTATTCTATGTTCGTCCCATTTAACTGGTATTCCTATTAAATCATCCATCGACCAAGCAAATACGTTTTGATATATTTGAAGAAGCAATATATATTAACGCTTCAGGTGTTAATCTTGCTCTAACTGGTGAGTTTTGCAAATTCTGCAAATACAAATCTCTAGACTTCCTATATGCTTCTAAACGTTGTGCACGCTCTAAACGTTTTTGCTCAATAATTGCTTGAGAGTATGTTCTTGGCATGCATTACATGAGAAAGATTCGTAGATGTAATACACTAAAAAATATTGCAAAAGGTGAAATTCATCTTCTCGGCAACGGCGCCAAATTATGTGGTGGCCTAGTCGTTAAAGATTTCCACAAAATCGATGAATTACGTAGTATAAAAGGTTCGATCGTTCCCCAAGAGAGAGAATAATCTCATCTTTTGCATGCTAACTATATGTATGATAGTAAATGGACTAGAATATATAAAATTCACGATGAATACTACAGCGATGTAACTGGTTATCCAAAGATATTTTGGTAAATTGGCATCCAGGAACACCAATGGTGAAACGATTTGGTCAAGGTCTGCAATTGTAAAGATTACTTTATCTTTCAAGCTCTTCAGTTATTAGGTAAACAGTCAGAACAAACAACAACTAGCAAATAGATTCATCAAGCATAATCACATTGGCTAAAGATTCTTCTTAATCAAACACAGAGTATTAGTTTTTATCGCAAGAAGCAAACAAAACAAAACATCAAACAATCTCATTATCTGAACACATAGCTCATTCAAAATTGAAGGAAGTTCTGCTAAATTTATGCTTAACAGCTTTGGCTAATTCTCTGCATCCATTAGTCAGAATTGTTACTTGTTGGTGTCGTCTGAAAATCCATGTTAGAGTAACTAAAATTCAATAAGATGTGAAAAATGTGTGTGACACAAACAGAACAGTATCGCAATCAATCACAGATCATACAGAGCGCAACTTCTATTCTAAATATGAATTTACAAGGTGCATTTAGGCCTTTACATAAATTTAGGCACTATAGCACATTTACATATATAAAAATTGAAAATTTTTTACAGTATATGACAAAACTTGGACAATGTGAGATCATGAGACTCCACAATTCTTGATGTCTTTGACAAGACATTTGTCACTGTCAAACTCAACCTTGAGTTGTTGATCAGCCATCGTCCCAACAGATAGTAGATTGTTAGCTAAGCCAGGTACATATTGCACATTGCTTGTCCGCTTTATCTTCTGGTTGGCTAGCTTCACTGGTGCCACTCCAATTCCTTTAACAGATACGGCTTGTCCAACTTCATCACCATTGTGAGTTTCCTTGAGTTCTGTCCTTGAAGTCATGTGCTTGGATGCACCACTATCAATGTACCAGGTATCCTTGGCTTCATCACTTGTCATTAATGTTGTAATGAACAAGTTTGAACTCTTACATGTATCATCTTCATATTGATCATCATCGTATTGATGTTGATCAGCATAATTGTCCTCATAATAATCATCATCAAATTGATGTTGATCAACATAATTGTCCACTTGCCATTTGCCTTCTTTCTGTTTCTTAAAGCATTCATGCTCCCAATGGTCAGGTTTGTTGCAAGGTTTATTTTGCTTGGAATAGCCGCGTCCTTGACCTCGGCCTTGATTCCAATTGCCTCGATTTGGGCCATCATTGGATTGTTCTTGAAATTGTTGAAATGATCCATGATATGAGTTTCCACCTCTTGATTGGTGTCTTCCACGACCAAATCTGCCAACACGTCCTCTCATTGCAAGAGCTTGATCAAATCCCCTGTTGCGATGACTCAAGTTCTCTTGACGTTGTTCTTCCTGCAAAAGCAATCCACCTAACTCTTCATAGGTTGGAAGATTTTCCTGTGTGGCTATACTTCTCACAAACATTTGATGTGACTCACTCAAACTATTCAATGTCAACTGCACGATCTCACGATTGTGTACTCACTCTCCAATTGCTGCTAATTGGTCACGAATCTCTTTGATCTGCAGTAGGTGATCAGCAACAATTGCACCATCATCCATCCGCAATGTGTGCAGCTTCATCTTCAGGAATAGCACTCGAGATGTGTTTGTGGTCTCAAACAATGCCTTCAACGTATCTGTTGTAAAGCTACCTTTACAAGCTTTACTTCCGGCGCCATCGGCTCCAGCTATGTCTCCGACGCCAGCAGCGCCCCTGCTGCTCCCGACGCCAATGGCGCCCGCGTCGCTCCCGACGCCACTGTGACCAGAATCCAGCCGGCGCCAAGTTCCTATGGCTGAAAATCTTTGATCGGTTCTAGCGGAGTCCAGAGAGCTCAGATCGATGTGCAATCACCTCACACGATCTAGGCATGATTGAAGGAAGCCCGAGGATCAGTAAAATCTAGAGAGAGAAAATGACTTTCTAGAAAGAGAAAATCCTAGAGAGAGAAAAACGTGCTTTATCAGTTTGGGTAGAGTGCTTGGTATGAGGGGGGGTGCTGAATCACACCAATACTATAGGAGAGTGCGGGTTGCGACTCAGGACGAGCTCCAACCAAGTCTTAGCCTCCCTTGCTGGAATGTTGTCATGGCTCTCGCCTTGGCATGCTAGCGCCCCGGAGACTAGGGTCGGTCACACACTTGAAATGTAACCTTCTCAGATTTATCATTAAAGTGGGATTTTTCTCAAACTGACTCTGATTACCTTCTGGATTTCAATGTTCGGTAAAAGTGCCAGTTGTAAGGCCGCTTTCAAAATTTTTAACTTGGCACATAGCTGAGGGTCGTATCCCGGGATGCCAGCGGTATGCTGTCAGGACCATTCGGTCTGTGGCGCCAGCGGTATGTTGTCGGGACCATTTGGTCCAGGAACTGGTTGTCTCCATATCTGTCGCGGCTTGTGGTTCTGAGTGTTCCTTGCATGAACGTGAATGGGTTAAGCTCTTGGGGAACGGGCTCTAACTTGTCGGCTGAGTTGGATGGCTTGCTTGGGTGGAAGTTACCTGTTTATGGCTGTCCAGTCTGGCGTGGCACCAGGTTGGCTTCCAGCGCTCATGACGAAGCTTTCGGTTGGTTAAGTCTGATGTGAATCAGACCGCTTGCTCGGAATGGATGTTACTCGTTTGTAACGAAGCTTCGAGTTGGTTAAGTTTGATGTATGTCGGGCGGCTTGCTTGGAGGGAAGTCACCCACATTGGGACCCCCGATCTGGCATGGCGCCAGGTTGGATCTCAATGTTGGTTTTCGGAACTTCAAGCTGGTTAAGTCTGATCGTTGTTGGCAAGTTGGCTGCTTGTATGTCAAGTGGGTTTGGATGGCAAGAGTTGAAGGCTGGGAAGCTAAGTCGTGGTTCCCGGCTCCCTTTGGGATGCCTGCGCTACATGTGGTATCAGAGCCGACTGGCCGGTCAGCTATGTGGATCTCACAGAAATGGCCACGGTTTGGGGTTCATCAAGACAACTGTTGTGCAAGGTGCTGCCCACAATGTAAGCACAGGTGTGTCCACGGTCAGGGTGGTCGGCAGAACGGGGGACTTGATGAGTCAAGATGCTGCCCTTGAGGTGTAAGCATGGTCAGTTCTCGCGCTTCAGGCCTGGCGCTGTCTGCACGTAGGACGGATGAGGCAAAGTGCTGCCGAGGGAGGTGAAAGCACGGTCTGTACCTTGTGGGGTGCGGGGCGACATATTCGAATTGTACGGGTTAACCATTGATACATAGATGCTGCTCGAATTCGGGTGTAAAGCACGAGTGGTTAGCTGCCGGTGCGGGATAGCTGCCGATCGTTTAGCTATAAGGGCTATCGACCAAGAAGTGGTGGGGCATGACTGAGGCAATGTGCTGCTTAATGGTGAAAGCACGGATAGTTGGAGGGGTGTCCTATGTGGGCTGATTCCGTGATCGATTTGTATGGGCGCGGCCAGGCAAAGGTCCGTTGGCAGGACCATCTCAAAGGGGGACCTTGTCTTTGTTACTTGTTAGTAAACCTGCCTGAGTGTCTTACTTGTATGTATTCGTGGTGAGTCTTAGTACTCGTGCTTTGTCTGGTTTGCATGATTGCTTGTGATACAAGGAGCTGATGGCTCAAGAAGGAACCTTTTCTTTTGAAGGCTGATACCATCAAACAAAGAGGACTACAGAATCTGTGGGGCGGATTTGCAGTTCAAGTACTCGCACGTGAACGGCAACGAAACGACTCAATGTTTGCAAAGGATGGATGGCTAGCCTATTTCTTGGGTTAGTTTCATTTGCGACAATGCCCACCAGACGCAAGCAGGAAGTCAAAAGTTGGAAAGGGCAATTTCAGGGGAGATCTTCTATGGAGCAGTTGGTCTTCAATTTGGGACGGCCACCTTCGGAACTGAAACTCACTGAGCATGGGTGATATCCAGTATCAGTTGAGTTTTTCCTCAAAGGGGAAAGACTAGAATCCTCTTCAGAGATTGGCAACAAGTTGGATTGAGCCATAATCCTAGTAGATGGGAAGCAAAGTGTTGGAAAGGCTTTTTGTCCGAAGAACTCTACTCTAAGTCCGATCAGCTGATTTTATAAGTGGAGGGAAACTATCACACACACCTCTCTCTTGGGGCAAATTTTGAATGAAAGTTGATCAAAATGGGGGCAAATTCAAGGTGACCTAGCCATACTCACACGAGGAGATTGGCGAACTTTGGACCTAATAAGTTGACAAGTTTTTGTTGTGGAAATGAAAGTTTGTTATAGGCTTTCTCTGGACCAGCAATGATGAGGAAACATATGAGTACGCTGGCTTGTGTTACGTGTAAGACAGCTGATCAATGAAGGAACTGTGAAAGTTGAGTCTTGCATGAGAGACTTGGTATTTCGAACGGACGCTAAGGGACAGTTCGCGTTGAGATCGGACTAGTGCAAACTCTGGGTGCATGTGTCTGATTCAAAGAGAGCTACTTGAAGCCAAGCTCGATGTACACTTCTTGTTTTGACTGTGAGGCAACTAACCAGTGATGGAATTGTGAAAGTCAAGTTTTGCACGACAGACATGGTACTTCAAACAAACGCGAAGAGATAGTTCGGATGCGGATCAAACTGGTGCGACCCTTTGGCTTTCCACGAGGTCAATGGTTACATTTGGGCCGATTCAAAGAGCTACTTTAAGCTAAGTGAGAGGTGCATTGCGGAGTACTCAATCTTTGCCTACATTAAAGAGCCAAGATGGAAAAGTATCAAGATCAGGCTGGGACAAGGAGAGAAATCAAGGTGCAGAGGCAACAAGGCACATAGTGGACCATAAAGTTGGCAATCAAACGATAAATCCTTTGGCTCAGGGAGCCCTGATACCTGTGCGGAACTGAACAAATATGGAGCTCAGGGAGCTCAACACAAAGTGCATCAAGGACAAATCAGGAGCTCAAACGAGTTCCAAAGTCGAAAGTCAGAAGCGACAGAGACGAACATTTCAAAGAAAGGCCTCTGTCACCAGTTAATAAAGTTTTTGGATTTTACGAAAGTGATATCAAATCTACGCTTTTCCTAGACAAAGATATATTTTCAAGTTATGTAATCTTTCAGTACAAAGAGCTGAGCCTCCGACTTGTGGTGTGCCAGTTTCAATGTTAATAAAAAGTGGCCAGTAAATTGAGTACTGTGCCAACTAGCTTAAATGTATAGTTATTTCAATTGGGAGACACCTTTACTTCAATCTGACATCTGATGAAGACATCAGATTTTATAAAGGTGGGGTGGATGTTGTAACGTTACCTTTACAATCTTCAATTCCGGCGCCAGCAGCTCCTGCTGCCAACGGTGCCCGCGCCGCTCCCGGCGCCACTGTGACCAGAATCCAACCGGCGCCAAGTTCCTATGGTTGAAAATCTTTGATCGGTTCTAGCGGAGTCCAGAGAGCTCAGATCGATGTGCAATCACCTCACACGATCTAGGCATGATTAAAGGAAGCCTGGGGATCAATAGAATCTAGAGAGAGAAAATGACTTTCTAGAAAGAGAAAATTCTAGAGAGAGAAAAACGTGCTTTACCAGCTTGGGTAGAGTGCTTGGTATGAGAGGGGGTGCCGAATCACACCAATACTATAGGGGAGTGCAGGTTGCGACTCAGGACGAGCTCCAACCAAGTCTCAGCCTCCCTTGCTGGAATGTTGTCATGGCTCTCGCCTTGGCATGCTAGCGCCCCGGAGACTAGGGTCGGTCACACACTTGAAATGTAACCTTCTCAGATTTATCATTAAAGTGGGATTTTTCTCAAACTGACTCTGATTACCTTCTGGGTTTCAGTGTTCGGTAAAAGCGCCAGTTGTAAGGCCGCTTTCAAAATTTTTAACTTGGCACATAGCTGAGAGTCGTATCCCGGGACGCCAGCTGTATGCTGTCGGGACCATTCGGTCCGTGGCGCCAGCGATATGTTGTCGGGACCATTTGGTCCAGGAACTGGTTGTCTCCATATCTATCGCGGCTTGTGGTTCTGAGTGTTCCTTGCATGAACGTGAATGAGTTAAGCTCTTGGAGAACGGGCTCTAACCTGTCGGCTAAGTTGGATGGCTTGCTTGGGTGGAAGTTACCTGTTTATGGCTGTCCAGTCTGGCGTGGCGCCGGGTTGGCTTCCAGCGCTCGTGACGAAGCTTCCGGTTGGTTAAGTCTAATGTAAGTCAGACCGCTTGCTTGGAAAGGATGTTACTCGTTTGTAACGAAGCTTCGAGTTGGTTAAGTTTGATGTATGTTGGGCGGCTTGCTTGGAGGGAAGTCACCCACATCGGGACCCCCGATCTGGCATGGCGCCAGGTTGGATCTCAATGTTGGTTTTCGGAACTTCAAGTTGGTTAAGTCTGATCGTTGTTGGCGAGTTGGCTGCTTGTATGTCAAGTGGGTTTGGATGGCAAGAGTTGAAGGCTGGGAAGCTAAGTCGTGGTTCCCGGCTCCCTTTGGGATGCCTGCGCTACAGTATCCCATGCTTCTTTTGTCCTTCTGAATCGGAAATGTAGGGAATAATTGCATCTCTACCTGACAAGTTGATGACATTTTGTGCTTTCTGTTTTCTCCTATCAAATGTCCGCTGATCTTTTTCAATCACTGGCCTTGTCTCTTCACCTGTCATGATCTCTCATAGCTCCTTTTCCGTCAAAATATTTTTCAGTTTGAATTTCCAAACTGCATGATTGTCGGCTCCTTCCAATTTGCTTGACTCATTGAGGACACTCTCGTTTAGATTTGCCATTATTGAACAGATGAGTCCAGATCAAGTAATTTATTACACCACAAAACTGTATGTTTTTCTGGTTATACACCTGATATTGGAATGGAACGCGGAAGTACGGCTGCTCAAGATCCTCCTTAACTTGTGCCCGTGGATCCGATATTGGAGTATGTGATATCGGATTGGAGCGCGGATGTACAACTACTCAAAATTTTCTTTAGCTCGTGCGCTTGGATCCGATATCGGTATGGACAATATCGGACTGGAGCGCGGATGTACGACTGCTCAGGTTTCTCTTTAGCTAGCGCGCTTGGATCCGATATTGGTACGGATATAAAAAGGAGAGAATATAAGAACTTTTAGAGGGCATATTCTAGATTCTCTACTTCGGCGCGGCGGCTACGTCGCCTCCTCTTTGCTTAGATTTCGAAACGAGTGATTGTTCAAACAGATAGATATCAGTAATGTGAAAGGTATGAAGTCTCAAAGCTCTAAATGGCAGTACTAGACACTGTCTGGTGTGATATGTAGTACCCCAAACAAACAAATGAGAGATTTCTTGGCACAACTCTCTGATAAATGACACTTCTCACAAAGACTAAAAAGAAAAATTGTAAAACTTTTCCCACTCAACAAATTTTCAATCTGTCTGATGCTGCCCTGGTCTTTCCGATGCCTCCGGGACTGTGTCTTCGTTCCCCACTAATAATTGTGAGCTCCAAAACCTACAAAATATATCAAGAAGAATTTCTTCTAGCCGTTTTTTTTTGTCTTTCCAAGCTTACACCTCCTATAAAGGACTTTCTCACTTCGTTGCGGAGCTTGTGACAAGCTGTATCCACTGATCAGGCACGTAGGACTGTCGTAGCTCTGATACCATGTCAATAATCAGATATGCAACGTCAAACATTCACCATAAGCAATCACCAAAGAAGCCGAAAGAAGAACACGCACTATCAATCTATCACACTGCAACATACTGAATGTAAAATGTACATGTAAACCCTGAACCCTGACAGAGAGGGAGAACCTAGGAGTAGACTATAGACTAGCCAATGGCTAGTTACAACTAGTAATAAAGTACATCGTAAATAGTAACTAAAAAGTGTAACAATGAAGTTTATCATTGATTTCTAACAGATAAATCTTTATCCGATCCAGCTATAGTACCATCATGTAAATTTAGTTTCAAACTACTTACATGAAACACTGGGTGTGTAGTCGATTTTCCTTGAAGATCGAGTTCATACGCCAAAGAACCAATTCTACATACAATTTTGAAAGGTCCACAATAACGGGTAGACAACTTATAATGCTTCCCTATACGTAACATCTTAGAATCTTTTGGAATCCTAAGATATACCCAGTCATCAACTTTAAAATCTCTTGGAGATCTCTTAAGATCGGTATAGTGTTTATTTCTATCCTAAGCACTTCGGATACTATCCTTAGCCACTTGCAACATCTCTTGTATATTATGCAAAAAATCAGCAACCTTCTGGATCTTCACAAACTTCGTCTCAACATTTACTGGAGATCTAGGTTGAAAACCGTACATAAGCATAAAAGGACCGTAACATGTAGCAAAATGTTTTCTACTATTATATGCAAACTCAACTAGTGGGACATAATCTCCCCAATGAGATTGCGCCTGTGAGAAACATACGTCCTTAAAATATCTTCCATAGTTTGATTACTCCTTTCTGTCTAGCCTTCTGATTCTGGATGATCATAAGAACTTAAACTCAAAGAAGTTTCCAGTTTATGGAATACTGCTGACCAAAAGTGACCTGTAAACTTAGGATCTCTATCACTAACAATGTCACTTGGTAGACCATACAACCAAAATAATCTTTCAACAAAGATCTGGGCTACCTCAGAAGCCTTTATAGTTGACTTGACTAGTTTGAATGCAGCTAACTTAGTTAACCGATCCACTACAACCTAAATAGAATCATTTTGCCGCTGGGTCTTAGGAAGTCCAACTACAAAATCCATAGATATGCTTTTCCATATCTTATCAGGAATATCTAAAGGATGTAACAAACCACCAGCCTTACGGTGTTCAGCCTTTGCTAGTTGACAGGGCTTGCATTTAACAACATATGACTCGACATATGGCTTCAGCTTTGGCTAGCAAATTTCTCTTTTAACCAAGTCCAGAGTCTTGTGTATATCGGGATGTCCTGCAAAGGGTATATCATGACATTCAAACAAAATCTTATGTTTGAGCTCATCATCACTAGGTATGCAAACTTTCCCATTCCGAAATAGTAATCCATATCGAATGGTAAACCATTTCACAATCTTCTTATCTTTTTTAGTTAATTGAGTCCCCTGTGCTTCTGACTCAACACTCTTCACATTTCTTCCGGTCCGAACAATGTTCCAAATG
Source organism: Diphasiastrum complanatum (assembly GCA_029204225.1). Taxonomy (NCBI): domain Eukaryota; kingdom Viridiplantae; phylum Streptophyta; class Lycopodiopsida; order Lycopodiales; family Lycopodiaceae; genus Diphasiastrum; species Diphasiastrum complanatum. The sequence goes on along the minus strand of CM055100.1, from coordinate 42,763,509 downwards.
TGACCAAAATGGGAGTCTGATTCATATTTTTCTCTCAGTGAAAGATATAGGTTTGTAGAAATCTGGGTGAATGACAACTCGTTCAATTCACCGATCCGACTAAGAGCATCTGCAACTTGATTAGAGCTACCTCTTATGTAATGGATTTCATGATCGAATTCTTGCATCAATTCAGCCCATCGAGCTTTTGTCCCTCAAAGATCATGTTGATTACAAAAAATTTTAAGAGCTGGTGATCCATATACACTACAAACTTACTACCATACAAGTAGTGTCTCCAGGTTTTAAGTGCATGAATTACAACAAACAATTCCTTTTCTTGCATAGTATAACGCAACTGAGGACCAGTGAATTTTTTGCTCTCAAACGCTAGTGGCCTATCCATTTGTAATAGAAGTGCTCCAATTGCAACATCACTTGCGTCCATTCTCACAACGTAAGGTAAATCTAGATTTGCAATTTTTTATACGGGCTGAAACAATCATTGTTTTAAGTTTCTCAAAACATTATAAGAGAAATTCAATTCCTCGTTCCAAACAACAGGCGGACTAGGTTGATTCCTCTTTTCCTTTTTATTAACAACTCCTTTTGTCAGATTATTAAGAGGTGCTGCTAACTTAGCATAATCCTCAATAAATCTCTTGAAGAAAAGTGTAAAACCTGAAAACGACTTTACTTGCCTCATAGTTCCCGGAATTGGCCACTCAACCACAATCTTGATTTTATCCTCGTCAATCTTGATCTCATTTACTGTGATCTTATGACCAAGATAAAGTAACTTTTGCTTAAATAATTCACACTTGGACTCTTTAGCGTAGAGTAACTCCCGACGGAGTTTCATCAAGACAATTTTTAAATGTTCTACATTTTTCACCAAGGATTTACTATAAATGAGAATATTGTCTAAGAATACAACCACAAACTTTCCCAAATATGGACAAAATAAATCGTTTATCATTTGCTGGAACGTTGCTGAAGCATTCGTTAATCCAAATGACAACACTAAGAATTCATAATGACCAAATCTAGAACAAAATTCTATCTTTTGGACATCTTTCGACTTAATTTATCTTGGTGAAATACCGAGCTCCACCCAAGCGATCTCCTAGGTCATCCATCCTGTGTAATGGATATTTATTTTTTATAGTCACTTTATTAAGACCCTTGTAATCCACACACATCTGGAAACCTCCATCTTTCTTCGCTTTAAGAAGAACAGGAGCATCCCATGATGATTTACTAGGTTGCATATGTCTCATTCTCAGATAATTTTCTATTTGATTTGAAATCTTTGTCTCCTCTTTCTGAGAGAACCTATAAGGTTGTCTAGAGATAGGTTGACTTTTTGAAATTAGCCCAATCATGTTGTCTACTGACCTAGATGGTGGTAAACCATGAAGTAATTCAGATGGAAAAACATTCCTAAATTTATTTATGATCTTGTTACATACCTATGTAACTAGCAGTACTTCAGACCCCTAATAGTCCATTTAGTGTTGGGGATAAATGGCAAGGTACCCTTAGGATTAAGGGTATGTGCCCTTGGATAAGGACAGACAAGTGACTATACCTTAGTTGGAGGTATGGAGTCACGTGGCCCTTGGATAAGGGGTACCCTTAGTATAAGGGTAGGTGTCTTAGATTAAGGTACTAATGTCCTTGGTTAAGGGTAGGTAGGTGTCTATGCCTTGGATGGAGGTATGGAACCTAGAGAGGTGTTAGAAAGTCATTGGATGACTATTTTTCTATACCTTGGGGCCTCAACCTTGAACCATATCACTTTATTGGTCTAGGACCAAAGTATACTTGCACAACTTGGGCAATGGGACCTAGTAGGAAGGCGCCCTTATAAAGTGTCCATTGAGTTCCCAACTCCCACAAGAAAGGCATTCAAAGAGTCATAGGTTATGGAAGGAGTCTCTTGACATTCCATAAGCCTATGGAGGCTCTTGGAGATTCTTTAACTCCCCTAGGCTTCTCTCTCTCTCATTGGATGAGCATGGAACTCCATAGTGCATTGGAGGGGTCCATGGGCCATCTATATGAGGGTAGTAGGGCGCCCATTGGGGTATAATGAAGCATGTAGTTCCACCTCCTGTAAAAGTGTTTAAGGGGGAGAAGACATATAGGAACTTACAAGTGGTAAGTTCTTGGCTAAATGTTTTGAACAAATACTTTGCCATGACCAATTCCCTGAATCTGAAAAGTTATCCACTGTCACTATGTTCCTTGAAGGAAGAGCCTTAGTTTGGTGGGATGACTTAGTTGCAAAGGGCAATCAACCTTGTACATGGGATGATTTTTGCAAGCTTTTTAGGGATTATTTTCTACCACTATTAGATGACTATGAACACTTCCAAAAGTTGAGTAATCTAACCATGAATAAAGGTTTGGAATAGTTTATTCAAGATTTTCATGAGTACCTGAATCCACTTTATAGTGATATTCCGCCTAACGTACAAATGTTAATGTTTATTGATGGGTTACCAAAATATTATCAAGTGGATGTTCGTAGAAACCATCCAAAAACCGTAGAAGATGCTATTAGGGCTGCAAAATAATTTGATGACACACCTAAGTCACCTAGGGGTCAACAGCCTAATGAACAGAAAAAAAAATTTTAATTTAAGAGGAAGGATAGGGAAGTTGTTAATGAAACACATCCCAATTCCAACATTCCTAAGAAAACCAAGAAAAACTTAAAAAACCATCATGGTGGCAATGATAAAGCTGAAGCTCGTAAGAAAAACCTGTGCTTCAAGTGCAATGGCGAGGGTCACCTTGCACGTGATTGTGTCAAAAAACAAGCTTCAACCTCAGGTAATCTATCTCGAAGTAATGAGATGAATGTTTATTTCCTTAGTTCTTTAGTTTTTGGTCCTAATGATCTTATTTGCATTAAAGGTAAAGTTAATGATCACGTTGTTAATGTTCTTTATGACAAGGGATCCACTCATAATTTTATTAATGTAAATTTGGTGTAGACGCTAAACCTTTCTACCATAAAAAGTGAGAAAAAATACCGTGTGACAATGGCATCGGGAAGTAATTCCGATTTGATGGATTTTATTGTTCCTGATGTAGAATTGCACATTCAAGATTATTCTGAAAAACTAGAATTCCATGTTGTTCAATTAGCTAATGTAGATATTGTTCTTGGGCAACAATGGCATTTTGATAAGAACAAATCATTGAGAATTGATTTTTTTGAGAAATCTTTATCTTTTATGCATGAGAATTCTTTAATTAAGATCAGGTCTAGTTTAAGTGTTGACAATAAAAATGTTAACCCTTATTCTAAACGGGAACTTAATTCTATTATGAAGAATTTTGATTTTAAAGTTTATTTATGTTTTCATAATGATATCATTTGCTGCAATGATGAAGAACTTAACATAAATGCCATGAATATACCCAGTGAGAACACTACAAAATTTGAAGCCTATAATGAACTTAGGCAGGAATTCAATGATGTTTTTTTAGACCTTCCTGTAGGTTTACCACCAGAAAGGACAATTGATCTTAAAATTGACCTAATACTTGGAGCAATTTCAATCGCACAGCGTCCTTATAGGATGAGTGCATTGGAAGAGACTGAGGTAAATAGGCAATTACATGATTACCTAAAAAAGGGGTGGGTACAACCTAGTAAGTCTCCTTGGGCATCACCACTGGTTCTGGTGGCCAAGAATGATGGGACTATAAGGTTTGCATCGACTATAAGAAATTGAACAAGGTAACCGTTAAGAATAGATATCCACTACCGCGGATGGATGATCTAATAGACTATCTTGGTGGTGCTGGGTACTTTACCAAGATAGATTTAAGATCGAACTACCATCAGATACGCATTAAGGCAGAAGATATACCACTACGAATTTTTGGTGTTGCCTTTTGGTTTGACCAATGCACCGACAACTTTCCAACAAATGATGAACAATCTGTTCAGGCCATATTTGGGAAGATTCATAGTGGTATTCTTAGATGATATCCTAGTGTTCAGTAAGACTTTGGTGGAACATAAAGAGCATCTTAGGATTGTTTTGGACATTCTAAGAAGGGAAAAGCTCTTTGCCAAGGAGTCTAAGTGTGACTTTTTTGCTAAGGAATTGTCCTATTTGGAGCATAAGATTTCCGAACGGGGGGTGGAGATTGAGGCTGATCGTATCCAAAGGGTTATTGATTGGCCTATTCTCACCATAGTTTGGAAAATCAAGTCTTTCTTGGGGTTTGTGAGATTTTTCCGTCGGCATATTCCCCAATTTGCTCGATTGGCATTTCCCCTTACCCAGGCCTTGAAAGGCTATAAGAAGCTAAGCCGGAGGGCTAAGAGTCCACTAGTGGTGTGGACGAAGGATATGAATAATTGTTTTGAGTTGCTTATAAAAAGTGTCACTTCGGCACCAATACTAATCATTGGCGATCCTAATAAGACTTTTGTGGTTAGGACCAATGTCAGTGATTATGCTATTGGAGCTGTTTTGATGCAAGATGGACATCCTGTGGCTTATGAAAGCAAGAAACTCAATCATGCTCAGTCTAGGTATTGTACCTATGAGAAGGAACTATTTGCAATTGTTCATTCCTTGAAAATTTGATGACATTATTTGTATGGAGCCAGATTTAAAGTTTTGACAGATCATCAGACTCTTCGATGTTTCTGTGATGCTACAGATTTAAAGGGGAGGCAAGTTAGATGGGATGAGCTGATGCAAATCTTTGACTTTTCTATACGTTATTGTAAAGGAAGTCAAAATACTCTAGCGGATGCTTTGAGTTGGTTACCTGTTATGAATCAGTTGTGCTTTACTGTTATAGAACCGGAGTTGTTTCAGTCTTTTCAAGGACTATATGAGTCCGATCCTTTTTTTGAAAAGTATTGGCAACAAGTACTTTCGGGGGTCGATTCAGGTTTGCAAGATTCCTCGAATCAGGAAAAGACTGAAACGGATTACCTAATTCGAAACAGGATTTTGTTTCATAAAGGAAAGGTGCGTGTATCGGAGAATGACACTGTAAGGGCCCAAATCTTGCATGAGTGTCATGATAGTCCATGCGTAGGACATCCGGGTATACAAAGAACACTTGACTTAGTTCGAAGGCAATTTTGGTGGCCTAAGATGAAAAGTCAGGTAGAGGCCTATGTACTTAAATGTACTAAGTGCCAGTTAAATAAAACAGAGAGGCTAAAAGCTAGTGGCCTATTACATCCTTTAGATATTTCTACCAGAAAGTGGAAAAGTATATCTATGGATTTTGTGGTCGGGCTTCCACGTACAAGGAAGGGCCACGATTCGGTTTGGGCCATTGTTGATAGACTTACGAAGTTTGCTCAATTTATCCCAATGAAAACTACTGTTAAAGCTTCAGAACTAGCTCAACTGTTTGTTGAGAAGCCTTTTCGACTATAGGGGCTGCCTTGCGATATTGTCAGTGACCGTGACCCAAAATTCACTAGGAATTTTTGGCAAGCAGTATTTGAAAAGTTGGAAACAACTTTAAGTTTGAGTTCTACAGATCATTCAGAATCAGACGGTCAAACGGAAAGGACCAATCAGACGATGGAGGATATGCTTCGAGCATATGTGGGCCATCGGCAGTCTGATTGGGAACAGTACCTTCCACTGGTGAAATTTGCATATAACAGTGCAAAACATTCAGCGACTGGATTCAGCCCTTTCATGCTTATGTATGGTTTTCAACCTCGATCACCAATTAGTGTTGGCATGAAAAATCTACGGGTGCAAGCCGCAGCTGATTTCCTTGCGGATATGCAAGAAATGTTACAGCTGGCTAAATATAGCACAAGAAGTGCCCAGGACAGGGCAAGGCACTATGCTGATCTATCTCGGAAGCACAAGGTATTCATGGTCAGCTACTGGGTGTTTTTGAGAGTCCCTAGTCACTCTAGGAGCTTGAAAACTATTAAGTGTGGAAAGTTGGCACCTAGGTATTGCGGTCCTTTTAAGGTTATCCAAGTGATAAATAAGGTCGCATACAAACTAGAACTTCCAGCTAACGTTGGAATTCATCATGTTTTCCACGTTAGTAAGTTGAAACCCTCGTTGGGGGTTGGGGAGACCTTGGTCCCTGTGGAAGATCTAGTGGAACTTTTTTCTGATGAGTCTATGAGTGGACCACCTGAACCCGAGGCGATTGTTAATAGCCGGCAGAGAACTCTATGGAGTAGAGTGCTTCGGGAATTTTTAGTCGGGTGGAGGGGCAAATCAGAAGAGGAGGATACCTGGGAAAAAGAGGCTGATCTCCAGAAGAATTTTTCAAATTTTTCCCTACAAGGAAAAATTTAAGTTTAGGGGGAAGGAATGTTACATACCTATGTAACTAGTAGTACTTCAGACCCCTAATAGTCCATTTAGTGTTGGGGGCTAAATGGCAAGGTACCCTTAGGATTAAGGGTATGTGCTCTTGGATAAGGACAGACAAGTGACTATACCTTAGTTGGAGGTATGGAGTCACATGACCCTTGGATAAGAGGTACCCTTAGTATTAAGGGTAGGTGCCTTAGACTAAGGTACTAGTGTCCTTGGTTAAGGACAGGTAGGTGTCTATGCCTTGGATGGAGGTATGGAACCTAGAGAGGTGTTAGAAAGTCATTGGATGACTGTTTTTCTAAACCTTGGGCCTCAACCTTGAACCATATCACTTTATTAGTCTAGGACCAAAGTATACTTGCACAACTTGGGCAATGGGACCTATGTCCATTGAGTTTCCAACTCCCACAAGAAAGGCATTCAAAGAGTCATAGGTTATGGAAGGAGTCTCTTGACATTCCATAAGCTTATGGAGGCTCTTGGAGATTCTTTAACTCCCCTAGGCTTCTCTCTCTCTCATTGGATGAGCATGGAACTCCAATGTGCATTGGAGGGGTCCATGAGCCATCTATATGAGGGTAGTAGGGTGCCCATTGGGGGAGGAGAGATCTCTCTTGTTTGCTTGACTTATGCTCTAGTGTTGATACTAGTGTGTAGAGTGCTTTCTTGTGGTAGTATGCTTGAGGTCTGGATCTTGCTTATGGTATGAGACATAAGTAGGGTTTGGATCTTGAGTATGCTATGGAGTGTTGTGGTATGCTTGTGATTTGTTTATGGGTAGCAAGGGGGTGCTAGATAGGTCTTGCTTGGAGCTTGGATCTAGCTATGGTTGGGTGGTGAATACTTGAGGCCAGCTTGTTATCTATCTTTGTGTTTAAAGAGTAGGGACACAGGTGGAGGAGAGATCCTTGGAGGTTTGCAGGTGGAGGCATTCTAGCTTGGAGTTGGGGAGCATCTTGAAGCTTGTAGGTTGCTTAGAGGACATTTGGATTTCTGAGTTAAGAATTGCTGAGAATTCACAACCATTTAGATTCATTTCATGAACATCCACAACTCGAATAGCACATATTGAAAAATACTCAGAATAATCCAATGTTTTCATTTCATTGACTGTAGAAATCTGATCCAATGGACATACAAAATTACTGCCAAATAATGTAACTACCTTAATTTTGCCACCACGATGATGCTTTGTCACGTAAGAATAGCAAGACACTTTCAATTTTCTTCTCATCAAGAACTCCGTGCAGATTGAAGTAACTACTCCACTTGGATAGCCAATCCTCGACGACTTCATGTTTCTTTTCCTTCTTCTCCCCCGCATAAACCTCCAGTTGAAAACTGAGATTGGGAGAAGACATCAATTTGACTTGATTCAATAGAACCTCCATTTGCTGATCTCTCATCAGATTACGATTATTCATATCATTGAGCGTCGTACTCAATTGTTGACAAATGACCATGTAAGATGGTGCACCTGGATTTGCAGCTTGATTTGAAGTTTCTTCGGCCATCTCGATATATCTATCTTGGAAATTACTAAATTTAGTTAATAACAAATGAACTCACAGTGAAACACAGTGTGGACGAAAACCGATTGAAACTGACACCAGCATGGTCAAATCACTATTTTTATTCAATTTCATAGATAATTCAAAAAACTGAAAAAAACTAAAAATTTTGAGTCTCGCACTTTTTAAAAAAAAATAAAATAAAATTTTACGTTTTTCTAAAAAAATTCGTAAAAAACCACTATCAGTTATTAAGCAATCGAAATCAAAAATTTGATTTATTATTTGATTCTTAACCCAACTACATTAATGTCCATCAGGCATGCAAGACATGCGACATTAAACTGATTCTTTACAACTATGGAATTTTATGTAAAATCAAGTTCTACGAAAATTGTCAGCTATAAAACTCAGTTTTGTATCTATCAGTCAGAGCACATGCGTATAACAACCACTCAAAACAGATCTAAACCACCTATGCATGTCAGAAGCACTCTGAGAATCAACATGCAGACATTCCATGCAAGCACAGTACCACAAAATAGGAAATTGACTTGCTTGCAATCAAAACAATTTGAAATTACAAATTTTGCTCACAAAATTGCAAAATTTAAGATGATCATAACTTTGGCTACAAGACACCAAATTGATGTAAAGCTCAGTATAGAGGGAGACCTAGTGAACAAGACACTTGCCACCTCAGCATGCCACCTAGGATTCACACATGTGAGTTCAGAACAACCAAAAAACCTGTGGAGGGTGCACTTTTTCAAGCCCGATTTGCCTAAAAACATGCCAATAACCAACCAAGCCTAAAAGTGATGATTCAAACAATCTTAAATGATCTCTAAGAGTTCCATGAAGCTTTCATACAGATCCTATGAAGCGATATGGGCTGAGAACCATGAATTCTTGATTTCTAGAAGTCAAAATTGCAACAAACTTGATGGAATTGAAACATAAGCCTCTACCCATCAATTTACAGGTCTGATAGCTTGCTGGGAAGATAAAAAGGAATATTAATCATGATGTAAAATCTAGAATGATCCCCTTATGGATTTAGAGAAATCCACCCCCCAAAATTCACCAAATTTGGTCAATTTTTGCCAAATTTTGACTTCCTACAAATCCAATTGCTAGAATCTTTGGCTCTAACTTCAAGAACAACTTCTAAAGACTATGATTAATCTTTTCCTAGATTTAATTGGTGTTCTACAACCTCCTACCATCCAATTTCATGAAAAAACAAGCAAAAATCATGGATTTTAGACTCTTCTAGATTTGTTTTCCCATGACAAAGTGGAAATTTATGGCAAGAACGGTCTTCTCAACCACATGAAATCCTATTTACAAAATATATCAATCCCATTGATTTGAACTTGTTGTCCTACTATCATTTTTGTGCCAAAATCATGGAAAACAAGCCAAATTTGGCCACAAAATATCCTAGAATCCAAAAGCATGGAAAAATCCAACATGCAACCTGAATTTCAACTACTTCCAATGAATAAACTTGTTGGAAATTTCAGATCTTTAACTAGTTTTGAATGACACATGCTAAAACTCCATAAAGACAACAAAAATTGATTTCCTAGCACAATTCTCCATAAACTACAATGAATTTGAGAGAGATATGGATCAATCAAATTGAAATTAAGAAGATCCACCAACTTGCAACCTTGCTCCTCTCCTTGGATGAGAATACTAGTTGATCTCCACCAAGCTCCAATGAAAAGCACCATCTCTCCAAGCTTGTAAGCCTTGCTCTGATACCACTATAAGGGAAGCTCCTTAGATCTCACTTACAAATCACAAATACAATGGATAACACACTATGGAGAAACCACCCAACCAAGTAGAGCATCTAATCAAACTCTAGAAGCCTCACCCCCAAGCCAAGGAACAAGAAGCATGAATATAGAGTGAGAGCCTGACAATGAATCAAAGACCATAGTTATAAAGTCCTCACATAAGGATTCTAGTCTAAGCATACCATACAAAGCAACAACACATGGGAACCAGTGGAGGTTAAACCAACCCAACCAAACCTAGATCGTACGGATCTAGCCCCCAAGCTATGGATCAATCAGAGTCACGAAAAGAGGAGTCACACCAGCAGCATGTAGCTACTCATCACAAATCAAGCCTACACTAGTGAGAGCCCAGTAGGTATACTTATACCCTCCAAGGCCCATGCACCACTAGTAGTACACTGTGACACCTCACTGGACACCTTTGCAGCCTATCTGGGCCACGTCATCCAGTTCCCTAATGACTCACTAATACCAACTCCACCACCATGTGTTTAGGCCTACAATCATTAATTATGACCATGTACACATAAGGGCCCCAATTCCCTTATAGTCACAAGTAGCTTACGAGTTGTTGATCTATCGGTCCCTAGCGTGGACACGCTACCCGAGACCAGTCATAGGCCTGACATACATCCTCCCTTATTCAAGATCTGACCTCATAACTTAAAACTGGAAAAGCTCCTCCTTAAGCTTCCCTCTTGTTCCCAGGATCGTCATCGTCTGTACATCCCCTCCATCGAACCAGATGCTCGGTAACTATACGATTTCTCAATCGTTTAGTTCCTATATCCAAGATCTTTTCAAGTTCAAGATGAGATACACCTGATGATTCATCCAACAGGTTCAACTGATCTCCAGATCCAAGATGCTCTCCTTCACGTAGACTCTTTTTGAGATGACTAACGTGAAATACGAGATGCACTTGTGATCCATCCGGGAGTTCCAATTGGTAAGCTAAGGATCCGATATTTTTCAAGATCTTAAACGGTCCTCTATATCTAGGGGACAACTTATAATGCTTGCTGGTACGCATTACACTTGAATCCTTCAGGATTCTCAGATATACCCAATCTCCCACTTGGAAGCCTCTCGGTGATCTTTTCAGATTTGCATAATGTCTGTCCCTATCCTAGGCACTTTGGACATTTTCACGTGCAATCCGTAGCATTTCCTGCATATCATGTAGGAAATCCGCTACTTTTTAAAACTTGATTGTCCGAGTCTCAACGGCGATGGGTGACCTAGGCTCAAAACCATACTTAAGCATAAACGGGCTATAACCGGTAGCCGAATGCTTACTACTATTATAGGCAAACTCGATCAATGGAAAGTACTTTTTCCAATCAAATTGCCGTCTGAAAACATATGCCCAAAGCATTTGTTTCATCACATGATGATCAGAAAAACCCAAACTCAATGTCGTCTCTAGTTTAGCAAATACGGCCGAACAAAAGTGACCTGTGAACTTCAGATTGTGATCGCTCACAATATCACTTGGTACTCCGTAAAGCCTAAATAGACGCTCTACAAATTCTGAGCTAAATCAGAAGCCTTCACGGTGGTCTTTATCAGAATAAACATAGCCAATTTGATAGGACGGTCGACCACATCCCAAATTGCATCATGTTGTTTATTCATCCGCGGTAACCCAACCACGAAATCCATAGAAATATTATCTCATCTCTTATCAAGGATATTCAGTGGATGCAACAAACTGTCTGCCTTATGGCATCCAACTTTATTCAACTGGCATTGGTCACACTTGACCACATAAGATTCTACAAAGGACTTGAGTTTTGGCCAATAAAAATCCCTTCGTACCAAATCCAATGTACAATGTATACCAAGATGTCCTGTGCATGGTGAGTCATGACATTTATAAAGAATTTTATTCTTAACAACATCCACATCAGGCACACAAACCTTCCCTTTCCTGAACAAAAGTCCATTACGAATATAGAAGTCATCAGTACTCTTTATATCCTTCATCCCAAACTAATCACCATGATCATCAGTCCCGCTTGATGAAACTGCCAGAACCCTATTCCAAATTGGTCCAAAATGTGGGTCTTTCTCATAAAGACCTCTCATAGAGAGATAAAAGTCCGTACTAATCTCAATGAAAGAAAGTTTGTTCACTTCACCAATTCAACTAAGTGCATCAGCCACCTGATTAGATGAGCCCTTGATATACCGCACTTCAAAGTCCAATTCTTGCATGAGTTATGCCCATCTGGCCTTATGACCTTGCAAATCATTCTGATTACAAAAATACTTTAAAGGTTGATGATCCATATTAACCACAAATTTATTACCATATAGATAATGCCTCCATGATTTCAAAGCATGAATCACCGCAAAAAGCTCTTTTTCCTGAGCGGTGTACTGGACCTGTGCATCGGTTAGTTTCTTACTCTCAAAGGCAATGGACTGACCCTCTTGTAAAAGAACAGCTCCAATAGCCGTATCACTCGCGTTAGTGTTAATGATGAATGGCAAATCTGGATCCGCTATTCTCAGAACTGGAGCTGAGGTGATTAGAAGCTTGAGTTTGCAAAAACTCTCATCTAATTTCTCATTCCATCTGATAGGAGGACTTGGCCTACCTTTGTGGCTTTTCACTCCTTTCAACATATTGTTGAGAGGTGCAGCAATCTTTGAGTACTCCTCAACAAATCTACAGAAAAACATAGTGAAACCTAAGAATGACTTAAGTTCATGCACCATTTTACGAATTGGCCATTTCACTATCGTCCTCACCTTTTCTTCGTCAATCTTGATCCCAAAGGAGGTGATCTTATGACCAAGGTAAAGAAGTTCCTTTTTATGGAATTCACACTTTGATTCTTTTGCATAGAGCTTCTCTTGTCTTGAGATACGTAAGACAGTATGGAGATGCTTAGCATGCTCTTTGAGTGTTCTGCTATAGATCAGAATATTGTCCAGAAACACTACTATGAACTTCCCCAAATATGGACGAAATAAATCGTTCATAATTTGTTGGAAAGTAGCCGGAGCATTTGTCAAACCAAAGGGCAATACAAGAAACTCGTAGTGGCCAAACTTGGTCCTAAAACCGGTTTTAGATACATCTTTTGGATGTATCCTGATTAGATGGTATCCCGTACGTAGATCAATTTTCGTGAAGTATTTAGCTCCATTCAATTGATCTATGAGATCGTCCGTCCTAGGCAACGAGTATTTATTTTTAACTGTTAGCTTGTTCAGACCCTTGTAATCTACACATAGCCGGAAACTCCCATCTTTCTTACTCTTAAGAAAAACATGTGCTCCCCATGGAGATTTACTTGGTCTTATGTGTCCCATCCTGAGATACTCGATCTGCCTAGCCACTTCCTCCTCTTTTTTCTAACTTAACCGATATGGTTGTCTGAAGATAGGACGACTATCAGACAAAAGATCTATCTTATGATCCACTGACCGAGCAGGTGACAGTCCAAAAAGTAGCTGCTTTGAAAAAACTTCAATAAACTCTTGCTTTAAATCTTGCAAAAGCTGTTGTTCCTTATGCAAATTTTCAGTGTTAAAGCATGAAAAGACATTCACATCTCCAACATCACAATGCATACCAGATTTCAAAAGCAAGTGAAAGAGTTCATACTCAGAATCATGAAGTTTCTCAATTAATTCAGCCGAGAAAATCATCGGCGATGGAAGTACATCGGTCTCTCCAGAAATAGAGACAATCTTATCAAACTTATCTTTAAATACCATAGAATGATTTTTAAAATCTATCTCTAAAGAGTCTAATTTGCCAAAAAACCATTCATAGCCCAAAATCACACCAGTCCAGTCCAGATGCATGACATGGAAATCCAATGGCTCAACATAGTCTTGTATCTATTTGCTCTAAGTTCGAGACTTTGACATCCCAAATCTCAGTGTCCGACCCTGTGGCAAGACGGACCACGTAACGGTGATCACTGGCCATGGTGAGCACTCCGAGCTTCTGCACAAGTCGAGCATTCAAAAAATTGTGAGTACTACTTGAATCAAATAGCACATTCACGTCTTTCCCTAAAATATTGCCTCTCACACAAAACAATTCATTAGGCTTGAAAGAGAGTGCACTAAAGTTACAAGTACAGTCACATTCAACAAATTGACTTCCAATTTACTTGCCGGTAAATCCACAATCATGAAACTTGACAACTTAGTTTTTCGTTCAGAGCACTTTTTGGCACGATGCCTGGATTTATTGCAAAGGAAACATAGATTATGTTTAAGAGCTGCCAACCGTGCTTTGTCTTTCACCACCAATTTTTTCTTATTCTTCTTTTTCTTTGACTGTTGGTACGCTCATGCTTCCAGCTCATCAAAAAACTGCTTCTTACGCTTGTTAGATTTTTCTTGCTTGGGTTTCGGGGCCGTTTGGCCGTGCATGCTTTTTCGTGATGCAACAACTATACTATCATAGGCATTTGCCACACGGATAGCATCCTCTAGTGATTTGAGGATATTTCGTTTGCATTCATTTTGATAGTCAGCTGGCAGTCCGGCAATAAATTGCCACTGTGCTAACTTACGATCAAAAAGCGGCACCTTAGCCAAAGAGTCCAAGAACTCTTGGACATAACCATCCAGTTCTCGGCTGTCCATTTTGCAGTTGATAAACCAAATATACAGCTTGGAATTCTCTATCGTGATAAAAGCTTTCCGGAATTCCATCAAGAATCCAGCCCAAGTCACCGGTTTCATGGAAAGTTTCCTCCACCAAGAAGAGGCTTTGCCTTCCAGAAATAATAGAACCGATGATATTCGTTTATCTTCTGGGACGTTGTGCAAGCTGAAATAGCTTGTCCAACAATTTATTCAATCTTCACCAACTTCCGGACGTTTAGACTTTTTATCGCCGAAAAATATTTCCGGTTGGTAGCCCAAGTTGTTAGAGCTAATTGCTTGTAGTTGATTAAATAGATTTTGCATTTGTTTATCCCATTGTTTATTGCTCTGATGAAGTTCTAAAATTGCCTTGCCTAAAATTTGCAACAGTTTTTCTGAGTCTAGGGTGTCATCATTGTCGGGTGAGGCCGGCTGAATCTCCGTATTTCTCCCATCACTTCCTGGTGATGCCGGGTGAAACTCGGTAGCACCCCCTCCAAAATTTCATTAGTATCCATTTGCTTGCCAATTGAAAATTGTTGACCCAATTTAACACTCTTTCTTGGTATATATTCTATATTTTTATTTTTTATTTTCTTCTTTCCTTGCTTGTTATTCTCTTTTTGCATGTCTATTTTTAACCTCTTTTCTTGTTTATAATTCATACTTGTACTTATTTACGTTCTATGCATTTTCTTTTTTCTATAAATACCCATTTGTCATGAATGTTATAGGTCAACAAATGATAGGCTACACCACATGAAAAAGATTTATCCCACTTTAGGCCCATCTCATTTCTGTTTGTCTAGTATCTCAATATTCCCAATCAAGCATACAATCATTCATTGAGATACTTCTTTCCCATAAGAACTTCTACTTTGGGCCACAGTCATATTTTCCCCCTAAAGTTCTTCACTTGCATCACACAGCTCCATACTGGGTTTCTGTCAGATCTCAACCGTTGGGTTTCTGTCAAATCTCAACTGAAGGAATTCTGTCAGATCTCAACTGGAGCTTTTCTGTCAAATCTCGACTGGAGCGTTTTTGTCAAATCTCAACCAAGGCGCTTTTGTCAAATCTCGACCGGAGCATTTTTGTCAAATCTCGACGGGAGCGTTTTTGTCAAATCTCGACCGGAGCGTTTCTGTCAAATCTCGACTGGAGCGCTTCTGTCAAATCTCAACCGGAGCACTTCTGTCAAATCTCAACCGGAGCGTCCTGTTGGATCTCGACCGGAGCATCATGTTGGATCTCGACCGGAGCATCATGTTGGATCTCGACCGGCGTATTCTATCAGATCTCAACCGGAGCACCCACTCCAATATCGACCGGAGGTTCCAAATTCAGAACTCCACAAACAGGCACATCACATCTCGTCCGAAACCAGACAACGACGTCCATAAATGCCATCACCACGACGCCATTTGCATCTCAATAAAGTGCGAATTCTGGCGTTTCTTGTGACGATCTGCTGGCGATCTTCTTGCTCCTGTGCACGATCCTAACACTCTTGTGTTCATTGCTTCTATCATCGTTTACACACCACCTCCACCGAATATCTACCATCATCATTTGATTACCATTCAGAGCGCCATCACCAAACCTTTCCAGACCTAACATCACCGGCATAATACACATCAATTTGAAACTTTTTGCATGCTGAGGATTAGTGTCACACAAGCATTCATCATGCTCCCGTTACACCATTGGATATAGCATCATCAACATACAAAAAAACTTGTTTTTTCCTTCCAGTCATTCACCACCTCCATACATCCATTTCCACAGATACCCACCTTCCCCACATCTCCATCCTTGACCAACATCTCCACCTCTTCCACTTTCAAAACTTATATCTTCCATCTTTCTTACCCAACCTCATTCCGTCACTGTCCTTTCATTCCATGACATACTTCGCTTTCCACACATCTTCCACTCCGTCCTTGAAAAAACACCTCCACATCTTCCGCTTTCACACACTTTACCTTCCATCTTTCTTTACCCAACCTCATTCCTTCACGACCCTTTCCTTCCGCAACATACCTCGCTCCACACACATCTTCCAATTCCTTCTCAACCGACGCTTTCACCTACCTTCTCGACTGGAGCCATTCCATCCCATCTCGACTGAAGCCTCCATCAAATCTCAACCGACGCCTCCATCAAATCTCAACCGACGCCTCCATCAAATCTCAACCGAAGCCTCCATCGAATTTCAACCGACGCCTCCATCAAAACTCAACCGAAGCCTCCATCAAACTCAACCAACGCATCCTTAAACCTGTCTCAAATCTCAACCGACACACTTTTTCCAGACCTCTGTTTCTTCCATTTTCTCACCATGTCAATGGACGATGATGGAGATGATGAAGCCGGCAATAAGGACGGGCAAACCCAACCATCAGATGGTAGCTCAAGATCAAGTAGCCAGAGAGCCGAAGCTGCTTCTAGAGCTTTTCCCCTTTCCCCTCCCACTTTTAACCCCTCATCTTATTTCGCTTTTAATTTTTCTGAAACATTCATTCCAACTTACCAACGTTTCTTCATCTTCTCTCTCTCCACCACCTCCTAGCAGAATAATGGGCCCATCAAAAGGTCCAGCTGACACATACAAAGCCCGATGGGATGAGTTCCTTCAACAACTCCGCTCCCCCGGTGCGACGTATAATTTGTTAAACCCACCTCCTCCTAAACGTGTCATTCCTGCACCTCCTTCTCCAGATCACTCCATCCCTGACTTTCCAAAAGTTAACAATAACATTGGGGGTGATGACGACTTCCTGGTAGATCTATTGGAGTCAAGAAGATTCTTGTCCAAACAAGACACAGGCGCAGTTAAGCCATCAACGAGCGAGCGGGCAAAGGAAAAAGATATGGGCACTAAGGCCTTGGATGATTACCTAGCGAGACCACCACAACTGCGTAGAGCAGCTTCTCCTACCAGGCCCAGGGGCAAGATGGCTGATACCAGAGAATCAAAAAAATTTGAAAAAAAATATTTTCCCAACATGAGGGGAGGCAAAGAGGAGATAGATCAAAGCCAATACTCCACCAGGACTGAGATCATTGCGGCACTACAACCACAACTGGAATGGCAGAACAAGGTCTTAAGGGATAGCAGGCAGCTCCAAGAGTACCTGAAGGCACCAACATGGAACCGAATTGATCCATTCTACATGTCGCTCAAACAAAGAAATCCATGGCCGACAGAAAAGCCACGGGTTGAGGTGGTGAACTGGCTAGTGATTCCGGGAATTTCATATAGAATCTCTCCGGATGACTTGAGGCTACAGTTGCTAGACTTCGGGCACAAATACAAGACAAGTGTTGATCTATGCGTGCAAGAAAGTGTCGAATACTGCTGATCCATGGCCTTTCTAGTTTAGTAAGAATGTTTCTGGGATCGTGGTTTGGATCCAATCAGGATCAATCCCAACGTAGCCCTCCAGTCAGAGGAAGATCGTGAGATGATGGCCCGACTATACTACAGAGTGGCCTTCATGTCATCACGATACGTCACCATGGTAGAAAACTGACAGGAGATGGGCTTCATCAAAAAGATACAAGAGTACTTGGGCCCACTAAATTACGGAAGTAAGCTCCGCTTCCAAGTGTTTGAAACCCTGGGGCCAAAGATGAGCAAGCGAAAACAAAGGCAAGACGACGAGGCGAGCAGGACTCGCAAGAGGTTCTCAAGAGAGCTGGAATGTAGTGTTCATTGAGAGATCTCCATTTTTGAGAAACAGTTTTGCGGATAATAAGCACCTGGTTTTACGGAAGCGAACGAAGATCCACGCTTTTGCAAGTGCTGAGCGGAATGACATCACCTGTGTTGTAGTGGGTCCTGCAACATATTAGGGGTGGATAATGCTAGCGGATTCCAGAGAATCCCCAGATGCCAAGCCAAGCTGAAGACATAGAATATCTCTCACCCATGACCGAGGAGGTCTTAGAAGGAGGAGAGCAGAAGAAGCTGAGAGCCGAGCATGAGAGCCTAGGATTACTAGCTAGGATGACATTTATTTTCTATGTTAGCCTACATGGTGTATCCCAGAGAAGGAACGACCATGTAGGAGCTAGTAATATTTCCTAGGCATTGAAATAGTGTAGACCCCTTAAATAATTTAGAGTGAACCACCTTTTGATGGTGACCACTAGTGGAAGGGCTTTTTCCACTTGTAATTTCCAAATTAGTGGAATTGCCACTTGGGCTCCACATGGGCAAGGCTTCTTGCTTATTTAAGGCCCCCCTCTCTTGTGAGGGAGCTTTGATTATATTGTCAATTTCTCTTGAGTGAATAAAGAAGATCTTCCACAAGTTTTTGATGATTGTGAAGCTCCTTGTTCATGGCAAGTTCTGATTTTCTTTGTGTTTGTGGATTAGTTAGACTTCTTGCTTACTCTCTTGCTTGTGGAATGTAGATGTGGATTAACTTTCTTGTTTCTTGTTTTTGTAGTTTCAGCATGCAAGTAGACTATAGAGGCTGAGATTGTGGATTTGATTTGCGTACTCTCTAACAATCCTGTCCTTGATTGTTTTTGGGTATTTCAAGCATCAAGAAATGGGTATTTCTTGATCCTTGGGCTGTTAGAATGCTGTTAGAAAGCTAGTTTTCTTGTTTCTTGTTTCTTGTTTCTTGCTGAGTAGCTTAATCTTGTCATTGCATTGTTCCCTTCCTAGATAGATTGTAGATTTGCTCTCTGTTTCAGAACATTGATCTATGTTGAGCTAGGACTGGTTGCATGGCTTGTAAATGCATGTAGTTGAGTAACGTAACCGTTTCTCCCCACTGACAGGCTGGGAATACATTTTGTAATATGAGAAACACTTCTACCTGGAAACCGTTCTAACAAGAAGATTAAACCGTAAAGAACTGTAACCAACGGAAGTAACAGAGAATAAGAACGAAAAGAATCGACCTCACTAGAAGGCTCTACTCAGAGTACTAAGACACATTCAAGCCACTAAGCAATATGCTTTGTATTATAATGGAAATACAGAGGATGCTTTGAGATTACTTACAATCTGACTCTGATTGGGCTAGTAATGTGGACACAAGAAAATCCACTTCTGGCTATCTTTGCTTTCTAGTTGGTGGCCCCATTTGATGGAACAGTCGAAAGCAGAAATGCATTTCTTTGTCCTCCACAGACTCAAAATATGTTGCAACTACTTCTACAGTGAGAAAAATTATCTGGTTCAGAAGATTGCTTAAAGATCTTATGATCTTTCAAATCAGCCCAACTATACTCTATTACGACAATCAAAGTTGTATGGCTCTATCTCTGAACCCATGAATTCACTCTAGAACTAAACACATTGAAATTCAAATGTTGCATTATGTAGCTTGCTTAATTTCATTCAGGATCCTAGGAGTTAAGCTTAAGGGGGGGTGCTGGAATTAAGCATCACTCCAACTCACCAGAATTTGAATCTCCAAAATTCGAGTCATCCGAACGAATCATTCGAGTTCGTTTAAACTCCTGAGCACCAGTACATTATGTAAATATATACACACACACACTCTCTACGAGAACTTTGTAGTCTTATTCTTTGAAGTCGAACATCTTTGCATCAACTAACTGGAGCATAAGTGGGATTGATGATGAACTCTTCGAGTTCGAGATATTCGACTACATCCTCCTCGATCACCTACAAACTCAAAGTCTTCGAGTTTGAGATCCATGTTATCCACACTGTCTTGTCCAAACGCAGACCAGGTCACAGTCCACTTTAGCACTTTTCAGTAACTGCACTATTTCACGCTCGTTGCCTAGGCTATCATTGTAACTGTTCCATGTATATATACATAATGGCAACTCACATAAATAATGATGAGACAATCTGTGAAGAACACATGCAAGTGGAGAAGAGTGAATAAGAGTATTATCTGATTCCATAGGATCAGAAATCTTAGAGAGAGTGAAAGTCATTCAGAGAATAGAGATAGTTATTTAATCTATAACTAGCTAAGTAAGATCATAGCACACAGTGCATCATTACTGTGAACCATTCTTGGGCACAGAATTGTGATCCAATCGTTGTATTCACAACTGCTTAATTCAAATTCTCTATTTTTCTTATGTGTATTGCACTACGAATGTTTTATGATTACTTTCTTTCTCTATTGACACTCACTCAATTCAAAATGTCTAATCTTGAAGGAAGCATGGTTGTCTCAGATGCCTAATTATTCGTTCTCTTCATGGTTGCCTACCAAGACATTCCTCCATTCGATCGAAGTCAATATCTATGTTAGTACTATAGTTTGGTAAAGATTAAAGTTCTCTATGTTGGAGCTATGTTTCTTATTCCACACCTAATCTATTTGAGAGCACCCCAACAAGAAAGTCATTCATATCATTTGAAATGAATTCTCCCCCTCCATCTATGCATAGGGCTTCAATCTTCCTTCCTACCTAGGTTTTAGATAATTGTCTAAATTGTTGAAACATAGACGTGCTTCTAATTTGTTCTTGATGAACATGGTAGTATTTCGTCCAAAAAAATCATCAATAAATGTAATAAAATATATCGATCATTCACATGATGGGATTTTTTGGCCACCGAAATCATAGTGAATCAGATCCAGAATGTCGTTAGCTCTATGAGCTTGGCCTTTTGTGGATCTTGACCTTAAATGTTTGCCAAGAATACAAGTTTCATTAGTCTATTTCAGTGAGGACTTATTTATGTCTAAGCCCTTGACAAGTTTATTGAAAAATATAAGTTAGAGCTCTCATATGGAGATGTCCTAGGCGTTGATGCCATAGGATATTCTTGTTAGATGAAGGTGAAGAGAAAGATCTTTTGTTATGGCCATATTCAACTAAGGACATGGAATAGTCCTATTTATGGTAGACCGGCCCTCTAGTGTTCGAGATTATTGGTCACACCTAGATTTAATTCCACGTTGAGGCCTGTTTGTGACTAATGACCTTGAGAGCACCCAAACACTCTAATTGAGACATATGGAGTAGTGCATGTACGTGTGACAACTATAGGCAAGAGGAATGCATGAAGAGATGTGACCTATTTATAGTTGACTTGCTTGGGGATTGCATGAGTTCATGCACACGACTCTACTCTTTATATGTTGAGGTGGGGATTATCCCATCGACAACTTGGTTCAAGTTACTAGTTGAGATCTTTTTCTCTTGCTATCACATGGCATTACAATTGTAAGGCCTCCAGAATCATTGTTGTTGGGCCAACAAAGCCAATTGATGGCTCAACAATGAATCCTCCTATTGTGAATTTTATGTGGAAATGTTTGGTTGAGATTCACTAATTCTATCTCCAATTGGTCCACTTGTTTCTTGCCCTTCATGACCACTTTACCCTCAACCATGCTTGCAAATGTTCTTGCTCTACCTTTTGACATTAAGGAAGATTGACCTGTAAAGCCTTCTAGGATATGCAAATTAGTAGGCCACTGTGTCTACAGACACTGCCACTCCTGAATACAATGCACATAAGATAGAAAAATGAAAACTTGGTTTTATAGAATGCCCCTAAAGGTTGCATGCACACTATTCTTAGGTAGGAGTGACAACAGTGGTCCTATACTATCATGCTGACATCTGAATTCTCATTGATCAAAGTTCAAAGCTCTATAATGAGAATCCAATTAAGGAATAGCTCAGAGACAACAATGATTAATGCAAAGTACTCACTTGATAATGATAATGAAGAATCTGGTATTTCAAATAGAAGCTAGGATTGCAATAGAAATCTTTGTCAGCTGCAATAGAGACTCCAAAACTGATAGTAACTCACTGATGGCAGGTCCAGAATAAGTGGCTCGCTGATGATAACAACTCAGAAACTGTCAATTTTGTTGATCGTGATGGCCACATAGAGATATTCCGTGAGGGAAGGAAGGTCGTTAGTCTATAATGGCTCAAAAACTGCCAGTGCTCCTTCTCGCTGATGGAAGCTCACCAATCATAGGTGTGTGATGGACGCATAGAGTAGTACTCAATGAGGGGGAGAAGGTCAGTAATGACTGGCTGATGATGGCAGCTCCAAAATGATCCTTGTTGTTGCTCGTTGATGATGGCAGCTCAAAAACCGTTTTTGCTAGTGCTCATTGATGGGAGCTCAAGGAATGGCTTGGTACTGCTACTGCTAGTGCTCTGGAAACAACTATGATGCGCTGCTTCTGCTCCAAAAATGGCTCGCCGATGGTGCTTTGAAAATGACTGATCACGAGTTAGGGCTGCAATGCTTCTGCTCCAGAGATGGCTCAATGATGAATGATGGGCGTGGGCGAAATGGCTACTCACGAGGCTCACTGATGGGCGTGGGCGGGTGGCAGGTAAGAATAATGAGGCTCGTGGCAGAACGGTGGTAGGTAAGTGCTGCTCAGGAATGGCTCGCTAATGGCAAGTTTCGGTGATGACGTGATGAGTGAAGCCACTCACTAATGATTATGTGATGGTAGGTGGTAGGCCCATAGAGACAAATAAATTGTCATTGAGAGTAGCAAGCTCCCTAATGGCTAGGTGATGGCAAGTGATAGATGGTTTCACTAAGTTGATGGTTACAAGTTATAAGCTAAGTTTGATTATTTTCGGTTTTGTAAGTTGAATTGATACTCGGGTTATATCCCCCTTCAAATGATGGTTCTTAACCTCAATCCAAGGCCCAAAGGGATCGATGGTTTTCAACTGTGGCCGATTCTTACAAAAGAGCATACCCTTCGCTTTTACATAAAAGCCGATTTTTGAAAAATAGTGTCCCCGTTGGTTAGGGTCTTTAAAATCAAGTTAAGAACAAAAAAAAAATCAATACCCGACCAACATTGGAAAAGACCTCATGTGGCACAAGATATATATATATATATATATATATATATATATAGATATAGATAAGATAGATATTGAGATTGAGATTGAGATTGAGATTGAGATTGGGATTCTCTTTTGGCATTTGCCTTTTTCACTATAAAAAAAGCTGTGAGGAATTTTCTGAAGCATAAGTAGTAGCATGTATATATTTTGGCATGGCTTCTTATTCACCATCATCTTTGCTGATTGCTCATCATCATCATCATCACCCTAGTTTCAGTGCGGCTTCTGCCATTTCTTGCTTTGCCCATCTTGCTTCATCTACTCTCTCGCTCCTCCCAAACAAGCCATGTATGTGGAGGGGGCAGAATTGTTTGCAAAAGCAAGCAGGGAAGAGAGTGGCGAGTGTTGTGGCAGCCGGAATGCTACAACAAGTAGCCAACACCGAAATTCCAACCAGAGATGGAACGAAAATTCAAGCATTTGTTTCCATTCCCCCTTCAAACCCCATCTCAGAATCACAGTCTGCACCCGAAAAGCTCCCACTTTTGATCCTAATCCATGAATTCTACGGCCTAACCCCTGAGATTTGCGGGTATTCCATCAGCTCTCTCTACACTGCCCAAATGGCCAAATGGCTATTTGTAAACTGCATATCCCAAAGCTTACAGGACTATTTCTTTCTTGTGTTTTTCTGAGTCCAATTCAGCTGAAGGATCAGTTTTCAGCGGACAATGGCTGTAATATATGAGCATAGATGATAAAGGTGTGTGTTGCGGTGTCAAAGCAGGAAAGCGGAGGCTATTGCGAAGGAGGTAGGGTGTGCCGTGATCGCGCCAGACACATACCGTGGGGAAAGCACTCGCTTTGTTCCCAAGGCCATTTTTCTGGCGCTTACGACGCCGCAGGTAGCAAGAGGCTAGAGCCGATGTATATTTTTTTCAGCTGTATTAATTCTATGTGGATATAGCCAGTGATAGTATTATGATTGAGCAGGTGTACTAAGTGATAGTGTTATGATTGGCGGTTGTACTAAGCATTTCAACCGTTACAGTCTTTTCTTTTGTTTCAGTTCTTGGTTCAATGCTATAAAATCTACTAGCAATTTTACTCGTATGTTGATATAGCTAGTGAGAGTGTTATAATTCGCTAAGCAATTCAATGTCTTTTCGTTTATTTCAGTTCTTGGTTCGATGATATTCAAACTATATGAAATATTACTTGTATGTGGAGATAGGTAGTGAGTGTTATAATTGAGCAGTTTTACAGTTAATTATATTCTTCCAGTTCTTGGTTCAATGATATGCATCTGCAATGTTGCAACCTTGGTGCGCCTCATACTATGGCAAGGTGTTTTTTTATAGTGGAATCTGACTTGGCGATCCGGTTCTGCCCAGAAATAGCATTCCTGAGGCAGAACCGAGGAATTGAGGTTGGTCCCACTGCGTTCTATATGACGTTGAGCCCAATCATGTCGTAATTGCCTTGTTGTGAGATCAGTAAGGATTCAATTCCAAGCATAGTTGTCTTGGTCATGACATGTCTACGACTGGTTGGAAATGTCAATGCATGTGGAGGAATTGTGCGTGGTAATCTGGCTTCATTTACACTAACAAAAAGTGAACATTGCTACTATATGCCAAATATACAGTTTGGTGAAAAGGCGTACATTGTTGCTAATAGTATTTCTGATTGCTTATTTTTTTACTCTTTGGGACTCAAAATTCGAACATTTATACGTGTTATAGTTTTTCTAGGTTCTAATGATGCTAGGCAACGATTTTTTTCTCGCTTAGCTGGTATGCGGCCATTTACCTTCCTCCCATATGTTTTTAACCCGCACAGAAGGATTTGTGTCCTTGCGAGTATTTTTGTAGCTGATTCAATAACGACCAGGCAAAAGAAAGCACCTTAACTCATAAAACTCTTATAAATTTCAGATGTTTTGATTTTCAGAAGTATCACCCCTATAAAGTGCAATTTTGCATTTTAATCTCCATACCTGTTGAACATCCTTTTGCTGGCTATAATCCAGTGAACAACAGTTCAGGTAGTTTATTACTCTAGTTGCATCAATAGTTACTGTGCAATTCTGTACATCCTGAAGAAGCCAAAGGGTCTCAGATATCCCTACTTGAGCCTGGGATTTGGGCCTGTTTCAAGCAAGACGCGGCAGCAACTATTATCCAACCGTAGGATGCTTAGGTGGTGCATAATTCCTTCTTCCTGTACTGTGTAATGCTTGAATGAAGCTCTATGGAAAGCTCATGTTAAATGTTGCTTTGTCACATAATGGAGCTGAGAAACTCTGTGAGATAGCTCAAGAGGCACTATCAATATCCTTCAATTTTCCTCATCATCTCAGCATGATGCACAAAGTCAGCATTAAGATTCTACTAAATTCTGATAGACAAGGTTCAGCTTCTGTAGCTTCCTGGCCTCTCTGTTTAGATTGCTCAACAACTTGTAACCTTACAAAATTTTCCTCTTACATGCTTATGGTACTTTATTTAATAGCTTTTAAAGCTTCTCATTGCTTTTTGGGTCAACCATTATTTTCTTTGTGGAGCATCTCTGCATTGTTCATCAAACGAGGAGAATCCCATAACGATGCATTTTCTCAACTTTGGTAAAGCTACCCGTGCCTTACCACTATAGGAGCTAGTCGACTATGTGAAGTCATTCTCATGGGTGAGCATGTGTGATATGGAACAAATATCTTTGTTGCATAGAGTCAAGCTCAAAGAAAGCCAGGTCTCTAGCTCAGGGGTAGCTCTTGGAGGGAGGTAAGGGTTGGGGATGGTGACTCAGTTAGCAACTTGACCGTTCTTGATGGAGCTGGATCTAGTAGGTTGGTTCGTGGAGGAGGCATGCAGGCACAGCGAAGAGGAAAACCCAAGTAACTTCTGGATCTTGACTTTCCAGTTATTGCAACCTCCTATCCATTGAAACGATGAGGCACACATTCATTGCTCTTCAAGATTGCAGAAAAGTTCTGCTTTGTTTATGAACCTCACCCCTTAACTCATTCCTTGGTGGCTGTAGCTGGAACAGTGATTGTTTGACCTGCTGTTTCCTTTGTTTTTACTAAAGGTCAGTAGACTAGACAAAAATATTTCCTTAAATCTAGATTATGCTGCAGTAACACCCGGAACAAACATCAAAAAAGAGCTTTGTCACATAAATTTGTTCTTCTACCTTCTAAAATGTGCAATCAATCTGATTCTTCACTCTGCAATTGAGATGGCTAGTTACTAGTCTGGATTTGCTTGTTATGTCATTCATAAATTGCAATTGAGCTACTGTGGATATTCTTGCCTCTTATTGACCCATTTCTCAGAAGTCGGCAACACAGTATACATCTCAATATTTTTCCTGAAAACTGGTTAGCTATGTTTCCAAGCTATTTCCAGTTTTGATGCAGTGTTAATGATTCATGTTATGAAGTAATGGCTTGCCCTGCAGAGTGATCTTATCAGTTGCAGAGAGGCAAATCAGAGCAACTTTAACATTGTTTAAGTCTCAAGTAAAAATAGACCTAGACTAATGGCAGAGTTTGTTGGATAGGACTCTAGGTATAGAAGAAAGGATAGTAAGTTGATTTAAAGACCTAGCGATATGAAAAAAATCACAACTAACTATTGAAATGTGGGTAAGATCTTACTGATTACATTTAGCACCTGCTGCCATGCTCTTTCGCAAAAGTTTTATTAGGTCCTACCACTAATGAATGGGGCCTACTTTTCAGGAGCGGGTGAACAAAGATCTGGATGAAGTTTTAGCCTGGGCCTCAACATTACCTCAAGTGAACATCGATAAGGTGTGAATCAATCTGAGCTCATGGCTGGAGTGCATTTTTATGAGTGTGCTACCAAGATAAAGCACTAGATGAAAAACTATGTTTTTGATCTAAGAGGTTTAAAACCCTCTTAGCATTTGTCCATTAGATTTGATCTATGGCTTGCAAAGATCGCTTACAACTTGCTTTCACCATGTTTGTTGGGATCTCATCTGTTTGGCTTTTCATTTTTTGCTCTTTCCTGTTGAAATATCCTGTTTGGTATGGTTTCCCCTGGAGGTTCTTTTGAACTAGCAGTCTCTTGCTAGTTAACCATTTTTACGTGTTTCCAAGCCAACTAATGGTTATAAGACAATGTACAACTATCTCTTCCATATCGACATTGCAATAGATTGTGATTTCTCACATTTTATATTTGAGATATACGGTGTATCTTACAGGCCGCGTTTTGAGGACAATGCATTCTCAAGTTGTAGCTTGTAAATATGCAAGTGTTGCTTGGGCCTCCAGGTTGGGCTTGTAGGTTTCTGTTATGGCGGTGGAAAAGCATTAGAGTACAGCATCTACTACAAAAAAGCAAAAGCAGTCATAGTCATCTATGGGAAGCCGGTGGGGTGCTATTCTTTGGCTACAAATTTTCTTATGGTGGCTGTGGTTGCCATTTGAATTTGTACGTGTATCAGGATTTGGGCTGACTAAAGGTTTATGACTAAAGTGATGTTGGATAGCAGGTTTTGGATGTAGAATCACTGAAGAGCATTGGGGGTTCGGTACTTGGTGTATTTGGCGATCAAGATGCACAATTCCCTCTCAAAATGGTGTGTATACTTGCAATTGCCATATAATATACTTTTTGCTGTATAGCAGGTTCCCACTTTGAAGCTGTCTTTTTCCTTATGGTTTTGTGAAAGATTATGGATTTTGAGGAGGCACTAGAAAAGGCTGAGATTTGGAAGAAGATTATCATCTCTAAGGGTCAAGGACATGCATTTTGGAAGGACATGGACCAAGTGAGGCAACTCCTTTTTACTCTAGAGATTTTAGTTTATGTTACTTGTACTATGTGCAAGGTTGGAGTAAAGATGACTATTATCTTGTTAGCAGTGTTTACTAACTTATACAATTATGCCATGACTTCTCCGAATTGGTCCATGAGTTATGTCCTTCTAACATATAGTGTTTTTTTGACAAATGCCAACAGGTTATAAGAGGAAATCAACCACAAAAGGAAGTGTGGATTGAGGTCACAAATTTTCTAAGAAATACTCTTTTTACATGACACTCATGGGTAGGTAGCATAGCATCCTTGCAGCCCACAGATATTATTTTTAAGGCTGACATGAACTTTTTTTCACAAATTGAAAGTGGCAATGCATAGACCTCTCTCTCTCTCTCTCTCTCTCTCTCTCTCTCTCTCTCTCTCTCTCTCCCCTTACAACTATTTATTTGCAACACAAGTGAGTCTGACAAGCCACAAGGCCGTGGTTGATTTAATGGTTGTTTATTAAGATTTTTGTTAACTTCGTGGTATAGCATGTACATTGTGAAAATTAATATGACATTTTAATGAAAGGTCGGAATCCACGCTGGACGCGTATAGATTGATGAGAGCATATACTTGGAATTTGCAATTTCTAACATGCATTTCATATTGATATCGAGCAAATATGGAAAAATGACGCTACCCTTGGCCAACACCCCATAAATACTTATCCCAAAATTAGAATCTAAATGCATAACCAAAACCCCTTGCATTTTGTATGGTAGCACCCCCCAAAATTGTCGGTTATCAAATTTTAAGATTTTCATATACTTAGCCCAACATGTATCACAAACAGTTGATAGCCGCCCACTTTGTTAGATTTATATGCGTGATATTTTATATGGTGTCCGTGTAGGCATTTTAAATTTGTGTGAATTTGTCCATATATGGTCTACCTGGCTTCTTTGTAATGTTGTTGATGTAATAATGATTAGTTCAAAACCATGTTAGTTCATGAATGTGGGAGTTGGAATACGATGCTCAAGGAGCATTTCCATGTAGCACATCTATATTTACAAAAGTTGCACCTTACACGGAATAACCTATCAAGCCATCACATATTTGTAGTAAAAATGGCCCAACTATGGCATCCTATGCATGTAAGTCCAACTTGAAACCCCAACCTTTAATATTTTAGAAAATGGCCCAAGTATGGCATCCTCTGTGTGTAAGCACGCTTGTGGTGCTAATTATATATAGCATGGGACAACTAAAACAATTAAAGTTAAAAGATTAAACTTAAACTTTTAAATTATTACAAGTCAAGTTGGGACTTTTAAGGTGTAATTTCCCATATTAAACATTAAAACACATATGACTTAATTTACATAAGTAAAAGTAAGAAGGAGCCCCAACTTTCAAGTTTAGCATTGGCGATGAGTGAGTTTCTTATAGAGTGAGATGAAGAGAGCGGAAGCGGAAGCGGAATGGGCGGGATGGTGTTGTGTTTGTAGAGTTGCATGGAACTAGAGCGAGATGGTGATGTGTTTGTAGAGCTGCATGAAACAATGGGAAGCTTGTAGAACCTAGGGATTGCTTCCTCTGGTTGTCTTCCATCTTCTCTTTATTGTATCTGCTCTTCGCTTTCTTCATTGCCCATCTTGCAGTTACCTGCAGTTCTTCCGTCACTTCTTCAGTAGGGCTCGATTGTCCATTGAATAATAGTAATGGTGAACCACAATGGGTATGAGGAGTGGCATTATTGATAGTGCTATTCTGTATGCAACATTGCACAAGAGATGATGATTGTTCAAGTTGGCACATAGAACTCATGTACCGTAGTGCGTGTGTTATGGCCATATTCGGTTAAGGACCTGGAATAGTCCTAATATGGTAGACTGGCCCTCCAATGTTTGAGATTATTGGTCACGTCGTGATTCAATTCCATGTCAAGGCCTGTTTATGACTAATTACCTTGAGAGGACCCAGACACTCTAATTGAGACATATAGAGTATTGTATGTTTGTGTGACGGATATAGGCAGGAGGACTGCATGAAGAGATGAGACCTATTTATAGTTGACCTGCATGGGGGTTGCATGGTTTCATGCACAGGAATCTACTCTCTATATAATGAGGTAGGGATCCTCCCATCGACATATTGGGTTTAGGTTACCAGGTTCTCTCTTCTCCTCTAGCTTTCACATGGCATGGCTTGGGGGCTAGATCCAGGTTTTGATCTAGGATTGGTTGGGCGGTTTGGCTCCATTGTCTCTCTTATTGTGTTCTCCTATCCTCATCTTAGGGGTTATCTCTTATGGTCTCTCTCTATCGATAGAGGATGCGGCTGACCACTTTGTGTGTGAATGAACTTGTGGCGGCCCAGATGCATAGTGGTGAAACCCGTGGGTTTAATGACAACCTTATTAAAAACTTAATAAGTCAAGTTTGGCCTTACATGTGGTTTTTTAGTTCTATGGTTCTTGAGAAGCTCCATTTTGTCAATTGGCATGTAGTAATGGGTTAGAAAAGAGATTTATGTAATAATCTACCTAAACCAGCAATGAATCATAGAATTATTGATTCTGCATCGCATGGCCGAGAAAATGGTGTAAGGAGATATTTTGCTATCCTAATAGTTCGTCTATGATTTGATTCATAGATTTAGGATGACGACAAACCTTTCCAAAACGATACCTGATCAAAGATTATAAAATTTTTCTAGAACTATGTTTGGTGGTGACTAAACTTTGGAAGCAAAGTTTTTTCCAGATTGAAAGTTAAAATTGAAATTTTCCATGTCTGTTGAATTTCGAACTTGGAATTAAGTTTGAAATCTATTACTTGTCCGGGATATTTCTAATCGATATTGATCATTGGAAATAGGCCAAGTGAACGTTTGTGCTAAATACTTGTCAAGATTAAAATTAAAATCGTCAAACAATACGAAATGGCCAGACAAAATGAGTGATGACAGAACTATTTATTTGAGCAGCAAAATCTTGTTTGGATACAGTTTAAGAGTTTCTGAAATCCTATTGGTAGGATTTCCATTCATGTAATTTCGTATTTTAAGTTTGGATAGTTTGTTAATACTGACGAAGTAATGCCAAAATCAGTCAATAAAACGAAACAGTCCAATTTTATTGGAGAATTTGTAATTGATACAAACTGATCAAAAGTATAAAATTGATTTCATTTCCAGTTAAATCCTAGGGTGAATTATATTCAAAAGATCAGACTAGTAGTGTTTTTCATACTAGTAGATGATTTTTGGTATATCAATTATTTAGCCCAGTGATAGGATAGAAATAAAATTGTTTCAGACTTTTTTCCTACAGTAATCAATTTTAAACATTCACTAATGTCGTTACGTCTTCTTAGTACCTTAGATGGAATAGATTTTTAGGGAACTGAAAATTCTAAGGAGGGAAGAAGAGTGGACATCAGTGGTAGTAAGTGTGAGCGGGAAATGTATTTCGCAATAAGGATTTTGGTAAACCCAGTAAATAATTGCTTAATACCTGATATTAATTTCCTAGATGAATTCATTTAGTTGAATTCGTAACTGATATCTTTGTGACCATTGAGTTATCCGCAGTTTTGGATGTCAATTGTGATGTTAGAAGTGGAATCTGATACGTGAATTACATTGGATCTGTTAATTGACAGAAGCTTGTCCCTAAATTTGATGCATCAGTAGGGGATTTGAAGCTTATTCATTAACCAGAAAAGATCAGAATGTAATATTGAACCATGTTAATTCTTCTGTTTAAGTCATAGGATCAGATGTGGATTCGCAATATCCATCTGATAGGCATGCCAGTCATCCAAACAAAGGAATTCTCTAGCATTTGGGAACAAGAGATAATATCCTATAGTGATTATAGGACAACTAGATGATCAGTGGATCTCTAGAATATCAAATAAGGCAGTTAAAAGTTTTCTGGAAGGAAAAGCTGATGGTATGGGACATCAGTAATTTTGGAAAGGAAATTTTAGGACTGTAAAAATCTGATGATTAATGGTGTATTTTAGTACCTAGTCGCGATATGGGAAAGAGATAACTGTTTGATCAAATGTGGGGTATTTTGGAAAATTTTGAGGTTTAATCTAGATCCCAATGTGGTATCTCATTATTTACAAAATCAGAGGCCCTCAAATCTATTTCTCGCTTTCTTAATTAATCCTTTACTTCTTAGTAATTTCTCGAATATAGATATCAGACCGATTTATATGATTCTTTCTAACATAAAATTATTCTTCTAAAAGATTGTTATGTCATATAAATTACTACTTGTGTAAATAAACTTGGAAGTCAGATAAATTCTAAAGTCAAAGTGGTTCAATGTCGTAAACCTTGAATATCTCTGTTGCATAAATGGATTTAAGAGGAATGATAGTTCAGTCACTCAGGTTGAAAATATTTGAAGGAAAAGTCATGTTTGTAATTGAGTGAATCCTTTTGTGGAATGCACTTATTACTGACTTTTCATGGATTTGGATATTTTCATGTCATCTTTTCAGTAAACTTTTATGGAAATTGATAATTTCCTTTAAAGGAGGGGTGAAATGATGGGATAATATTCTATCCGGGGATCTGTTGGTTGCATAGCTTTCGAAAGAGAACCAGTTGTGGTATAGAAATGAGATGTGGTTAGTAATTTCGGATAAATTCAAAGTAAGATACCTAATTGGAACTTTTCGAGAGAAATTATCTAGGGATTGTGAGGACAATCTGGAACTAGAACATGTTTGATATTTGAATCATTATCTATAAGTAGTACTATAAAAGGTCAAAGGTTACTAATTCCATTTTGATTGGAATAGAAGTAAGTTTGATCAGAATTTAAGTCTGAGAGTTCTATATTGGGTCAACCTAATCTTAGTTTAAGTACTAGGATCAGAGAGGGGTTGATTTAGTGGGAGAAATTGGATAATTAGAGGTAAATGAGATTGGAAAACTGTTGAGAGTGAATGTTATTCGTCTCAGAGATTTTCTGAATATGTTATTTACTCATAAGAAATAGAAAATCTTTTGTAGCTGAGTTACAAGATCTCAGTGAGATATGTGAGTAACATATGTGGGTTATGGAGGAATCTGCCAGATAAGTATGTGTTTATGTACTAGGTCATAGTGAGATTATTCACATATGTGCACGATTAATCTTGTATAAATCTATTGTGTATTCCTGGTTACTAGAGTTATTTGGTGCACTTAACCTAGTCGGTGAACATAAGCATATGATCAAGTATTGTTTGACATAAACTTGCAAAGTTAACAAATCTTTTTATGGAAGATTTATGAGCTAACTAATAAATGATTTCGTTGAGGATCTAATTGTGGTGTTATACTAGTATAATTGAATACTTCACCTAGACATTTAAGATTGCTAAATCGTTGGCAATTAACTTGAGTAGTTGATTACTCCAGAGTGACTCCAGAGTGAAATTAATTGGTAAAAACGATCAGTGTGATGTGGATCACCAGAAACTGATAGTTTTGTTTTATATTGCTTGTAAGACGCATGATTAGTGAATCATTTAGGTTCATCAGTGAAAATTATGTGCATTAGATATACAATATTGTTGGGATAGAGTATTCCTTAGTTAAGGAATAGACTCAGCTCATTAGTGATTGTATCCCAGAGCGCTCAATTGGATAACAAATCATAATGAATCCAATAAATAATATCTGAATTGATATTTAGCAAGACTTTGGGTATCTAGATTTGATCCTAGATTGAAATCTAAAGTTTTGTAGTTGAAGATGATTGTCATTTTGGTATGCGTTCAGTCTTTAATTACCAGTGGTTTATGGAACTTGAATCTTGCACTTCAGTTAAAGAATCCTGTTATTATTTCTTTAACTTTGGTCTCCTGAGTTGTGTAATATTCCACTAAGTTGGTTCATGTAAGTGTTTTGCATGAAGGTGATATTACTAACTTGTGTTGAGTGTAACCTAGTTGAGAAATTTATTGCTTAGTATATTTTTTCAAACTTGAGGTGTACTCAGAATAGAGATTAACAATTGGAGAATTGATTATCTCTGGGTACTTGTTTGATATGAAAGTCAAACTAAGGATAATGATTTCCTAGGTTAATATTGAAAGTTAAAGGAATTATTCTTGTAATTCTTTCTTGTCTTGAAGAGCTTCTAAGGATAGAAGCAGTTTAAGGAGAGAAGTATGTTATGGCCATATTCGGTTAAGAACCTAGAATAGTTCTAATATGGTAAACCGGCCCTCCAGTGTTCGAGATTATTGGTCACGCCGTGATTTAATTCCATGTAAAGGCTTGTTTGTGAGTAATTACCTTGAGAGGACCCAAACACTCTAATTGAGACATATGGAGTATTGCATGTCTATGTGATGGATATAGGCAGGAGGACTGCATGAAGAGATGAGACCTATTTACAGTTGACCTGCGTGGGGGTTGCATGGTTTCATGCACAAGACTCTACTCTCTATATAATGAAGTAGGGATTCTCTCGTTGACATGTTGGGTTTAGGTTACCAGGTTCTCTCTTCTCCTCTAGCTTTCACATGGCATGGCTTGGGGGCTAGATCCAGGTTTTGATCAAGAATTGGTTGGGCGGTTTGGCTCCATTGTATCTCTTATTGTGTTCTCCTATCCTCATCTTAGGGGTTAAGCCTTATGGTTATTACACCACCGTGCTCATCATTGTGATGATGTTTTGATTGTCGTGAATATAGCTCATCATCACTATCATTACTATAAAAACCACCATTAATATTAGATTGATTTGACTGGTATAACTCATGGTTTTTATTTTGGTCATAATAGTTTTCATCATCACCCAAATAATCTCCATATGAGTGGTGTTGCTCATATTGATCTAAATTACTGTCATTGTGCTCCCCATACTGATAATATTGATTTGAAATATCGTCATTCTGTTCCTCATACTAATCATCAAATATATGATTGGTCATCACATTCAAAACCTATGACCTAGGTTCTCACATGAAGTTTGTTGACGTTCTCATTCGTCAAAATAGGCTGAAGCTTTCAAGGTCACGCGAGAAGGCGAGAAGGCTGGGGACCCGCGAAGTTTCTTGTGGCCCCCACAGGATATCTCTCGTGTTAACCTCGCCACCGTTGGACCATGCAGGAATATCTCCCCATCCCATCGTAGAGTTTCTTTCTGAGCGAGGCAATTATTTTCTGTTTTCTGATTTGCGATCCAGAAGCAGAAGCGAATGAATATAAGAATGAATAAATGGAGATAGATTGGATAGCGGCGTTCAGCATCCTAAGTGCAGGCAGCGGATCGATATTTCTTGTGTGCAGGTATGTTTTTACACACTGTAGATCATTTGCCTGCTTTATTATTATCATATTATTGTTGTTGTTGTTTATGGTCTTCTTTCGGGAATTGGATTTATAATTTGCTTGGATGGTGACATGAAGATTTACGTTGTGCTACGATTGTTTGGCTACTTGAATAATATTATTGTTGTTCCTTTCTGGTGTTTGGAATTGGATTTATTGGATTTGCACGGACGGTGACATGCAGATTTTGCTTGTGCTACACTTACGACCATGAAGGTCTATTATGGTTGTTGTGGAGTGTCGAGCTTAAAATAACGTTGCTAGCCGTATTGTTTTGATGGAAGCGCAGATTGAGTGAGTTCAGTGTATAATGCAAAGACGAAAATAGATCAATTCTTAAGCACAACAAACTGCGTCAAGGTGGCGGCAACATCTTTGAAAAGGCGATACGTAGAAGTAGATTCTTTAGCAGAAAAAACTGCCTCAAAGGAGCAGCAAGATGCACAACGGATCTGTCGTCGTAGTCTTATAGACGACTCTCTACACGGTTTCATCTTCTGACATGCGAACTATCTGACCAAAATACTCCTCTTAGTCTTTTACATACCTCTTTACACCGTTTCGCTCTTATGAAGTACGATCTATCAGGCCAATACTCTCGTCTTAGTCTTTCAGACGACTCTTTACACTGGTGCGCTCTTATGGAATGTGAACTCTCTGACCAAAAACTCCTCTTAGTCCTCTAGACAGGTCTTTAAACTCTTTTGCTCTTATGAAGTGCGATATGTCAGGCCAAATGGCTCGTCTTAGTGTTTCAGACGACTCTTTACACTGATTCGTTCTTATAAAATGCGAACTCTCTGACCACATCAGTCCTCTTTGTCTTTTACATAGCTCTTTACGCTGTTCGCTCTTATCGAGTGCAAACTGTCAGACCAATCCTCTCGTCGTAGTCTTTTAGATGACCCTTTGCACTGTTTCGCGCTTATGAACTTCGAACTATGTGTCCAAATCACTCCTCTTAGACTTTTAGATTGCTCTTTGAACTGTTTCGCTCTTCTGAACGGCGAACTCTGTGATCAAAGCTCTTCTTCGAATCTTTTAGATAGCTTTTTACACTGTTTACGAAGTGCGATCGATTGGTCCAAGTCTCTCGTCGTGGTCTTTTAGAGGACCTTTTGCACTACTTCGCTCTTACGAAATGCGAACTCTCTGACAAGGGGCTCATGTTAGTCTTTTAGATAGCTCTTTACACTGTTTCTCTTTTATGAACTGCGATCTACCAGACAATCTCTTGTGGTGGTTTTCTAGACGACTCTTTACACTGTTTCGCTCTTGTGAACTGCGAAGTATCTACCAATTTTTTCGTCTTTAGTCTTTTAGGTCACTCTTCACACTGTTTCGCTCTTTTGAAATCAAACCATCTCAGTCACACGATGTCAAACTACTTAGATTTTTACCATAAGTACTCGACTGCTCGTCTTTCTCTTGTAAGGACAAAACTCCAGCGCCACTCATTTGCGCTCGCAGTGGAGAAAATAGAGCGTTTGTTCTTGGTCTAGTCTTATTTATCTTTCTTTCGCTATCTCTATATCAGCTTTCTTTCTTTCTTCTTTTCAAGTGGTCTGCCTCTCTTCGTAAAACTGCTATGAGAATGATAACACCAGCCAGCTAATGCTTGTCCTTCATATCAGCCTATCCACACACATACAGTCCAATAGTATGAAGAACAATCATCACAGTCTAGACATTCCTTGTCTTATCCCGAATATCCATCTGAAAGTCCAGAACCATTAACTATACAAGATGGCTATGCCATTATACAGAGCCATTGAACAACCGATGTTTCATTTGTGTGGTAAAACTGGCCACTTCATGGTTGATTGTCCAATCAAGACAAGGTACCACGCTGAGTGTCCCGACTGTATCAAAAAACACAATTTCAAAGACTGTACGAAACAACCAACCAAGGTCCTACCTGCACACCATGTCCGTTATGACTCACAATAGGGTCCTCACGACAACACAATATGAGCCTATAGCAACCAACAGCTCAACCTGCTTCTCACTTGAGAAATTTCTTGCAAACTTCTACATTACCACGCACAACAACAGCTCCATAATGCAAATGAGTCTTCGTAAGAGAAAAGCAAAACCGATTTTTCGTCATTTGTTACAATGTCCAACCAAGAGCACCCAACACAAAGAATTGACAGTTTTTCTCCACTTCTGCAACCTCAACTCTATTTGTCTTTCCACATGCTGATAAGATTTCCAATGTGCCAATACACAATGAATCTAGAATTCAGAAATCCAGATAGAGATTCGGTTTTGAATCTCTTGTTCAAAACGGTCCTTATCAAGACATAGTACCTCAACCATACTTGCATCTCAAGCTATATCTTACAACATCTGCTATCAATGATGGACGATTTTAGTGTCACCGACCCTGCCTTGTTTTGACAAGGGCATGTAAGAGTAAGTCACATTACTCTACACAACAAATGACATATTGCAACTACCAAGGTAAATTATCAATGTTGATGAATGCAAGTTTTGTTCGACAAGTGCACTACAGTTCTCACTCTCTGATGGGCAATCCAAAGTGACTCAATCAGAAGATATTTCAATCACGACGAAAATACTTCAGAAAAGAGAAACACAAACATTGGAAAATCAATCTCCTTCTTCAACCGGCCTCTTGCCATACTTCTGCACCCATCCTCATGCCTATCATCCACACCATCTACCGATGTCACCACCTCCACCCTACCTTCAATCTCTCTGTTTATTATCAGTTCACTGTTCTTCTAAGAAATTCCCAGTTTTTTATAGTCTTA
This sequence comes from Diphasiastrum complanatum, assembly GCA_029204225.1. NCBI lineage: Eukaryota > Viridiplantae > Streptophyta > Lycopodiopsida > Lycopodiales > Lycopodiaceae > Diphasiastrum > Diphasiastrum complanatum. The sequence continues at coordinate 42,725,519 of CM055100.1, read as the reverse complement.
CCGAAGCAGCTAATAGATCATTGCAAGTGTCTTGCGGAGACTAACTTCCACCTACAATGGATGATCAACCAAATGAAGATCTAAGAAGCAGACGAAGCAGCTAGAAGACATAAGTGGAAGATCCAAGAAGCTGAGGAGGAAAGGTCAAGACTTAAGCAATAGTTTAGTCAGATCAATATTGATCAAGAGAAACTCTCTGGAACAATGATAGTCGATTCCCCTCCTATGAAGCCCAAAGAGATCCAAAAGTAACGGCTCAAAAGAAAGAGCTGCAAAAAAAGAAAGATGAAGACAACCATGAACCTACAAAATAAAGTGAGCTCCTCACCCAACAAGTGGTGGTCAAAGCTTGACATTGCAAGGGTCCAAGGCTGCAACTGTGGAACTATCAGTTCCTCACCCTTCCGTCAAGTCCCTACCGTTACCTACCCATCCGTCCAAATATGTTTTTACCACTATTTGATGATGAGTCCATCCCCTTGAGAATGACAACCAAAGTTTGTACAACCTATCAAATCGAATGTTCTTCCTCTTCTCGTCAAGGCAAGAGCATCGACAAGACTGGAACTTCAACTGAGAGAAGAATTGTGAAAATGCCCAAAAGCAATATGGAGGATACAGTCCTCCCAGAAGTTAGTATCTACCAAGAAACCATAGATGAAATCATAATGGCAGATACAAGTGATAAGAAAGAAGACACGTGGGAAGCACTCAGGCTTCCAAGTTATGAAGCTACTGAGAGCTCTCCAATTTTGAGAATGTCAACCACCTATAGCAATAAGACATTCTGATCAATTGCGACAATTTGTGAAAAATAATTTTTTTGATAAAGATTGGCAACAATAAGCACTTGGTTTTACGCAAGCGACCGAGGATCTACGCTTTTCCAAGTGATGAATGAAGATGCCAATGTGGAAGTGGAGCAACATCGTCCAATATGAGTTGTAGTGGGTCCTGCAACACATTAGGGGTGGGATATTGTTGGCTGATTCTGAAGAATTCCCAAGATACTCAGATAGAGCTACCCAAGATCACCTCTCACCTTAGACCGAGGAGGTCTCTGAGAAGATGAGACGAACGAAGGCTGAGAGCCGATTATGAGAGCCGAGAAATGCTAGTTAGGAATGACAAGTAAGAACTGTGTAAGTCTCATGGTGAATCCCGAAAGATGGAATGACCATGTAGGAACTAGTATTTCTAGGCTAAAGTAATAAATGCAAGTAGACCCCTCTTAAAGAAAGTAGAGTGAGCCATCTTTTGATGGTGACCTCTAGTGGAGAGCATTATTCCACTTGTAGTTTGTGAAATGTGGAAATTCCACTAGGATGCCACCTAAGAAGCTCTCTTGCTTATTTAAGAGACTCCCTCTTTGTGAAGAGGAGCTTTTTGTAAAATGTACCTACTCTATGCTGAAATGAGAAGAGCCTCCACGAGTTTTGGTGCATCCATTGAGCTCCTTGATCATGCTTGTTTCTTGAGTGAATGCATTCATGATCTTGCCCTTCCCTCCTATGAGTGTAGTTGTGGATTGTAGAGTGGATTAGATTTCCTACTTTCCTAGAGTAAATTAGTTTTCTTTTCTTGTTTGTGGATTAATGTAGGAGCCAACATTCATGTAAACTAAATAGGCTAGAAATGTGGTGCAAATCTTGCATATCCTCCAACATTCTAGTTCTTGATGTTCTTGGGATGTCTAAGAATCAAAAGGCTGGTTGGTTTTTAATTCTTGGACTTCTAAAATGCTGTTTCTTGTTTCAGTTTTGTGGATTAATACAATTGTAGCTCAGTCTTAACAAAGTGTAGGATCTGATTTGGTTCATTTTTAGAGTAGGTAGTTATAAAATCTATTGAATATTCATTTGGGCTGCATGCTGATCTGTAAATGAATGTTCATGGCTTACATCTCTGTTTGACTGTGAGTGTTTTCAAGAGAGAACGACCTTGAGTTGTCCTTTGACAGGCAGTGGGACAAAATTACTACAACGTCAATCCACCCATTTTTCTTGGTTTGGGCATTATAATATCAAGAACACATCTAATGAATGCTATGAAGCCTGGTAAGAAGCAGAAACAGTTCTGAAGAAGTAAAAGAATAAACCAACAAATCCTCTAGAGCAGGGGATCTGTAAACACCAGGACATTGTTGAGATATCATTGCTGACTGATGAAGATCAGTCTGCTGGGTCGATCTCGTTGGATTTGGATTTCGAGACAATAGTGGGCTGCCATCTTGTGTTCCTAGGCCAGGCCATCATGCTCTTGGCACTTTCGATGACTGTCCGATTCTTCCGTTCAGCTACACCATTGGACTGAGGTGAGTAGCTGGTTGTATATTGTCGATGTATCTCGTTGGTCTTGCAGAACTCCTTGTATTTTATGGAGATGTACTCTCTCCCTCCATCTGTGAATAGAGCCCTGATCTTCCTCTGGGTCTGGTTTTTTGCAGACGTCTTTTAACACTTGAATGCTTCAGATTTGTACTTCATATGGTAGATTGCAGTCCTTCGAGAGAAGTCATCGATGAAGGTTAGGAAATAGAAAGCTCCCCCTGTGGAAGCAGTCTGCATCGGGCCACAAATGTCGCTATGTACAAGGTCAAACAAGCCCTTGGATGTATGAACTGAGTCTGAACTGAAGGGACTCCTAGTATGCTTACTGATAATACAACTTTCGCATGGAGAAGTTGGCTTGCTGACTGAAGCAGATCTTGTACTAGATTTTGAGCTAACATTTGCTGAATACTGTCGAAGTTAAGATGGCCATGTCTGAAATGCCATAGCATATCTGTTGATTTAGAAGTGGCTATGTGAAGAGCTTGACTGTTAGAAGAATAACAATGGCTGATTTTGTAAAGATAGCCGCTTCTTCTTTCGTAGGCTAGAACCTTCCGAGATTTGTCAAGAATTGTGCAACCGTCTATATTGAATTTGACCTTTCGACCTAAATCGGTGATTCTGCTAACTGAGAGCAAATTCTTGGTGAGATTTGGAACATGGAGAACGTTGGACAGGAACTTGACCTCACCTCGTTTGAATTCAACTCTGACTGTTCCTTCACCTTTGATTGAATGTGATGAGCTGTCTCCAAGTTGCACAACTCGAGAGTGGGTGAATGACTTATAGTTTTTGAACCAGTCGTGATGGTGAGTCATGTGTTGACTTGCTCCGGAGTCTAGATACCAAGAATCAATATCTTGTTGTTCTCCGACTTTGGTCATGAAAGCTACTTCATCTTCTTCTTCTTGTTGTTGATTTGAGTGACTGGCTATAGCACTGTGTGCTTGTTGTTGGAACTACTTCTTCTTTTTGTTGTTGTATTTCAAAGTTTGACAGTCCTTGATTTCGTGGCAAGTCCTCTTACAATATCTGTAGAAAAGTTTTTGCGCTGGTTGGAATGATGAAGAGCTTGAATTTGATCCTAAACCGGAATTTGGTCCAGACTGCATGTTGCTCTTCTTGTCAGTAGAGCCTAATTTTGTAGATTTCTTGGACCTAAATTTTTTATTTTTTGAATACAGAGCTTGAGGATCCGATCCTGAACTTGAGGAGGATTCTGATCTTCTGATCTCCTCTTGTAAGAGCAGTGAAATTCGATAGAGTGAGGTGCTCCTGGGTAGTTATCCAATTTTTGTAGGCTTCAGATAGACTCGATAATAGACTCATGAGTGCATCGGAATCTTCTATGATTGAGCCAGTTGCAGTCATCTGCTCCATAAGATTTTTGAACGTGTTGAGGTGACTCGAAACACTATCTACGTCAGACATTCTGAGGATGAAGAATTTCTTCCTCAGATGAATCTTGGAAGTAACGTCTCTAATGTCGTAGAGAGTTGCTAGGATGTCCCATGCATCCTTAGCAGTCTGAGCAACACGTATGTGGCTGATCTGAGTGTCCTTGATCATGTTGAGGGTGATCATGGCAAATTCTTTGCCATCTCTCAGTCTCCAATTGGTGATGATGGTTGCATTACCTTCTGGTTTGAGCTCTATGCCATCAACGATGTCCCATAGTTCTTTGGCTAAAAGTATAACCTTCATCTTGAATCTCCAGAGATGGTAGTTATCTCCATCGAGTTTGTCAATGAGAGATGAACTAGTTTTATGGATCCATTTTGGTTGAACGAGACTGTTGGTAGAAACAACAATTGTTGGAATACTGTTGGCTGCGAGTTTGCTAGAAGGACATCTTGATGGAAACAAGACTGATAATCCGTAGTAGAAATGTAGATTACTGAAATGCCCGCTCTGATACCATGTCATAAAACCGTGGGTGTGAGCGGCAGTGGAAGCTCGAGGCATTGAGCATAGGCGTGTAGGAACGGAAACGCAACAGCTAACAGTAGAAAATATTCAAGTAGAATGATTCATACAAATTGTGCAAATAAACAACGCAGCAGTGAGACAAAAACTGCACTCTGATTAATATCAATACTGAGTACAATGGCTTGAAGTAATAACTTCAGCTTGTTGAGCATGATAACGTTGGCTACAGATAATTCTAATTGAAAAAGAAATTCAATTAACACTTACATAGCTTGATTCAGCTAATATATATATTTACAAGTGTCAAGAAAAAAATATCTTATGTCTTAACTGCCATTTATTCCAGTTTTGCATCTGTACAAAGTTGGTAACTGCCCTTAGGATATTTGTTTCTCTAGCTGTTTTAGGATTGATGATAAGTTGGCGACGTCGGTCTGCCAATGTAGCAAAAACATGAGAGACCCGAAGGTGCCCTTAGACTGAAGGTATGCAGATCTTGAAGGTGCCCTTAACTTAAGGTGTGTAGTTCCCTAAGGCATCCTTAGATTGAAGGCAATGAAGAAGGCGAAAAAGCTGAAGGTGCCTTAAGGAATGTCACTTTGTCACTTGGGCTAAATGTTCATTTTACCGTGACAGCCATGCAGGCCTTACAGGGTGCTGTAAAAGATTTTCTGTCCCAGTTTTTTGAGGATACCTGTCTTTTGGCAGTGCATGGTAATAAGTTCACCATCATGCCAAAAGATTTCGTCATTCTCAGAAGACTTCGGGACCGTTTTTTTGGTCTGCATGTTGATAACGCCAGCACCTCTAGAAACCTGCCTCTGGATAGAACCAACTTGCCGACTACCTCTAGGAGGAAGAGGAAGCAGCCTGTCCCCAAGAAGGTTGGATCTCGAAGGCCAGCTGCTTCCCTTCCTCCTAGAGTTATCCCAGCCAAGAGACCCCGGATCGTCATAGAAATATGTAAATATTGTATCATCTACTTTTTCTGCTCCTGTACATAATCTTTTTGTAAGAATTCCATACGATCCTGCCCAAGTTTATTTTTATTCTGACCATTATAACCAGTATGAGGCCTACCTAGCTAATAAAATTGATCTTCTCGACAATTTTTTTGATTTTTTTCTTCCAAATTCACGTAAAAACTTTAGATTAGGTCCCAAATTTTTTGCCGAGCTGAAAGATAAACCTTCAAGAATTTTAGATGTAATAATAGAAGTCAAAGGATCTCTTTTGTAGAATAGTATTAGTTCCGATTCCCATGGTATAGTTTTTGTTGTTAGTCCATTTTTCATGGGAGCGATAAAGGCAAAAGAAGCCAATTTTGAGAAGGTTGTACATTTTATCAAATGCAGTCCTATGTGGCAAAATTTTATTTGATTCCATATAAAAATAAGTAAGGATTGCTCTTTTGTTTCTATTGCTTTAATCTGAATTGTTGTATGATGTGGCATTGCTTTAATAAGTAAGGATTGCTTTCATAAGTATGGATTTATCGATATTTGTATTTTGGTTGTTGCGTTGGCATTGGAACCTGAACATTCTTTCTGTAAAGATAAATAAGAAGGGAGTATTAAATTCTCTATGTGTAAAATTAAACTCAGCTGCAAATACACATAGAGAATTTGATTCTCTACTTCATGATGCCATTTGAGAAATACCGACAACGGCAAGCTCAATTGGAGAGATATTGGCTATCTAGATTAACACAAAGCTTATAAAGTTTATGATCCATCCACCAATGTAGCATTTGTTTCTAGGGATGTAATTTTCAAAGAAGATACATTCTATGACTTTAAACAACCATCGATCAGTGATGCTATGTCATTTCATCCTATTCTACACAACATAGAATCTTCCACTCGTGATGTTTCTTCTACAGAATTTGTAGCTATAGCTAAAGAAGCCGAGCAACCGCCAACACTTGCCACTAGACCAGACTAAGTTAGCTCGAACAGGTCTGGACAAATTCAAGAAGAAGCACCACTTTGTTCGAAGAGTTTCAAGGACTCGAATAGTTCCTGAGAGGTATGCACCTCAATCATTCTGGACTTCATCAGAAGGTCCAGAGACTCTGGCCGAAACAACTAACTCCAAGGATGCTGTGAAGTAGCAAGAAGCTATGGAAAGTGAGTACAACTCACTTTTGATGAACCAGACGTGGACACTGGTCAACTACCCCACTCACAAGATGGTTATAGACACCAAGTCTATCTTCAAGACGAAGATCAACTCTGATGGTTCCATTGCAAAATGGAAAGCACGGTTGGTGGCAAAATGATTCACTCAAGTACAAGGAGTGGATTATTAAAAAAACTTCAGTCTTGTTGTCAAAATGCAGTCAATCCAGAATCTGATTGCATTAGCAGTGACAGAAGACCTCGAAATGCATCAAATGGATGTAAAGATAGACTTCCTCAATGGCTATGTCGAAGATGAGCTGTATACCTTCCAACCCGAAGGATTTGAAGTCAAAGGCCAAGAGCACAAAGTGTGCAAGCTGCACAAAGCAATCTATGGCTTGAAACAAGCCACAAGAGCTTGGTGCGAGAGGATCAATGCTTATCTCATTCAATTAGGTTTTGCGAATAATTTCACTGACTGTAACGTTTATTCCAAGTACATATGTATTCATTCAATTCATATATCTCTTTACGTAGATAATGCATTCATTTTGTCTAACGACACTTCCTTAATGCACATTACTAAGAGTGATCTATCAAAAGAATTTGACATGACTAATCTAGACACTTTTCGTTAGGAATACATATCACTAGAGATAGATCACATAAGAAGATTTATCTCAGTCAACAGAAATATGTAGAAAACATTCTAGAAAAATCTCATATGTCTGACTGCAAACTTATTGACACACCAATGGATCCAAATATAGTATTGACTAAACCCTCATGTGCGGATACCGAGAGTGAAGTACTCGACTTAGAGAAGTATTCTTATCCACTCATAGGATCATTAATATATGCCATGCTGGGCACTAGACCAGATTTAGCATACACTGTTAGCACATTAAGTCTTTCATTGTATTTGAATCCCATATTTCATGGCAAGTCCAAGCACATTGAAATCCAATATCATTTTATTAAGAAAAAAGTTTTCTCAAGACAAGTGACTCTTCAATAGTGCTCTACAATAGAAATGGTTGAGGACATATTCACCAAGGCACTTCCCAGGATCAAGCATCAAAAGTGTTCTAGCATGCTAAATCTGACAAAGACTGCAAGGCACCAACCATGACCTTAAGGGGGTTTGTTGGAAATTAAGCTCACAGTTTCTCCTTGAACTCAGGCGGGCAAACCATTTGAAGAACGATTGCATCGGACTTCCGGCTGATCTTTTTCTATGGATATAAGCTTAAGAGATAACTAATCCTATTCTCTAAACATTCGAATGTCAAAGCATCTGAAGAACATTGAAGACCTGGCCATCTTCAACGACTTTGTAGAAATGAACTGTTTCTGCACACAACTGAGAAATACAAAGGAAAGTCTAACAAACAAACCTGTCGGACCATCGCAAGAATCTTAGCTATGATCTACATGTGAAGGCAACGATGCATCACAAAGAACCGCCAAAGGCACCGAAGGAGTCAACCCTACGGTTATTTGCGAAGAACACTGATCGAAGCAAACCACAAAGCTATCGCCGAAGGCATCGTTGATAACCACCTTATCACCGTAGAGTCAATGTTTGTGGTCATCTTGTGAAGACTAACTACTCAGGCATCGCCAAATCACCACAAAGTCAACACATGCAGTTTACATACGGTTTGCACCATCATGTGTAGCTGATATCTTCACCAAAGCATTGGGAAAAGACTTGTTCATGAATCATAGGACTTCACTTGGAGTATTATCAAAGTCTATGCTAAAACTAGTTGAAGAGGGAGTGTGAAAGATTCAACTAGTTCATCACATTTTGCAATATTTCCATATTTGGCATATTGAGGCCAAAACTTGTTTTAGACTTAGAGGTTGACTTTTCAAAGTTCATTAGTCTAAATTTCATTTGAATAAACACTTTTTGAAAGTGTGGGAAAGATAGAATGTGAGTTTGAGTAGATTCCATTTGAATAAGTTGGGTACATTGAATCTAGACCCAAAATTGGTAGGGTTAGCATTTTGGTGGGAAAGCCAAGTGGCCAAATAGGATTTGGACCTACTATAAAAGGATGTAACTCGTGGAGAGAGTCATCTTCTCTCTTCTCTATCTCATTTCATGATTATACATGGTTCTCTTGGGTTCTACTATCCATTGGTGCACTATCTTGGTGATTGCTTGCAATTCTATATGTAGAACGATCTATATTTGTTATTTTTGGATTCACACATGTATAATACAGTAGCTTGCTGGTTTTGTACAAACAACAATAGTACATAATCATTTCACTCAAGTTTGATCAAGTTCTATTAGTGTTTGCATCTCAAATTGTGTGTAGATGTTGATTTTTCTACATTGGTGAGATTGGTAGTGTATTTCTCTTTCTAACCAAAGATCATTCAAGTAGATTGGATCTTAAGGATCTGAAATCGTTCACATGGTATTAGAGCTTGTGTTTTAGGTTATGAAGGAGGAAATCAGATCTATCAATGATTTGGTGAAGATATCAAGTCTAGAGCATGCTAGAGAGGATTCTACACCAAAATCGGATTTTTTGCTTTTGTAGATTGAATCTTTTGTAGATCAAAACACTAAATAGGTCAATATACTTGTTCAGTTCCGATTTTTGAATTCACATACTGGATTTGGCCGATTTATGGATCAAAGTGGTGGCTTATAGATTGCATATCAAATTTTCAGCATTTGCATGTAGATTTGGAATAGTCAATTTTTTGTGATTTTGTCAAAACCCTAATTCTGATTGGATCTCTAGATAGTGAGGTTGCTGGACTTCATTTGAGTGTGTTTCAATCTTAGGAAGTGGCAAAAGTCATTAGATTGAGGATAGATCATAGGTTGATCAAGATTCCATGATTCTATGTGTTGATTTGCTTGGATAAGTGCTAGAAGAGAATTTGTGAGATAGTTTCAAATCTTGGTAATTTCTTTTGAAAGCATTTGTTGTTGTTAAAAGGAGTTCTTTGTGCATTGAAGCAGGTTGAAAGAGAAGATCAGGTCATTGCTACATGGCAACCTCAATTGGAGTCACGTTGGAAGCCAATGATAGGCTTACCTCAAGTAGCTATTCATTATGGAAAGTGAGGATGGAGTCACTTCTTGAGATGAATGATGTTTTGGATATTGTTGTAGGTTTTGAGGAGAGACCAGCAACACAACAAGATCAATTGAGGTATGACAAGAGGGCCAAGAAGGCTCTACACATGATAAAAATGAATGTTACCAATGAATTTCTCAAGGAAGTTGGTAAGTGCACATCATCTTTGGAAGCTTGGAATTCATTGAAGAAGCTTTATGAATCCAAGTCTACTTCTAGAGTGTTGACTCTAAGAAGGCAAATCTTTTCTTGTTTGCAAAAGAATGAATAAAGTCCAAGTACTTTTGTTTTGAGAATGAAAGCATTGAATGATGAGTTAGCTTGCATAGATGAAAGCATTAAGGAAAGAGAGCTTATTCAAGTGATTCTTAATGGCTTCTTGGATGCTCATGCTAACATTGTTCAAAGTATTGCTATTCAAGAGAACTTTGCCAAGTTTGATGGATCTTCAAGAGATCTTGATCAATGAGGAATATAGGCTTCAAGCAAGAGGTGGATCTACATCGACACTTCAAGAGGATGCTATGTTCACAAAGGGCAAATTCAAGGGCAAAACCAAAAGCAAGTGGTCTAAAGGGCAAGATCAAGTGGATTCTTCTTCAAGTGAGAAAAAGAAGGATAGATCAAAGCTCAAGTGCTTCTATTGTGACATCAAAGGACACTTTGCAAGTGAGTGCTACAAGAAGAAGAGAGATCAAGGAGTAGATATGTACTCACCACCATTGTCACCTCTCAAGCACTTGATCTTTGTGGAAAATTGGTTCTCCCTTGCATTCTTGAACTTGACAAAGACATCATACACTTCATCCTTGCTCTTTAGTAGATAGATCCAACAAAATCTACTAAAATCATCAATGAATGTTACATACATCTTAGCTCCACTATTGCTAATTGTAGTAAATCCATGAATATCCGAATGTACAAGTTGAAAAGGCTTTGTAGATCTAGAAATAGATCTAGTATAAGGTAGTCTATGTGATTTAGACAAAGCACAAGACTCACAAAGATGCTTGTCATTACTTAAGGAACTTGGAAGACCAATCACAACCTTCTTCCTTGCCATTACCTCCAATGACTTGAAGTTGAGGTGTCTCATCCTTTTGTGCCAAACCTCTTGAATAGAAATTTGCTCCCTCGTAACACATCCAACTTGGTTAGCAATAACACAAGCATCAAGTTTGAACAACTTCCCTTGTCTTTTACCTTTTTCAATCAAGACATCCTTCCTTTTGATCAAACAAGCATCTCCATCAAACTCCACCTTGAGGCCCTTGCTTAGCATTTGACTCACACTAAGCAAATTCTTGGTAATAGATGGAATAAACAAGACATCCTCCAAATGAACATTCCTATTTGTAGAGAGAGAAATAGGAATTGTGCCAATCCCTTTGATTGCACACTCACCATCATTGGCCATGTAGATCACCCTCTTGTCATCTCCATATGCCAACAAAGAAGTGAAGTACTCTTTGTGAAAGGTCATGTGTGAACTTGCTCCACTATCAATCCACCAAGGACTTAGAATTTGCTTTGCACAGGAACACAGATCATGCTACACAGTAACACAAATAGAAAATCACTCTCCTCAGCAAGCTCACATAGCAACTGTATTTCTCAAAATGAAATTACACTGTACATATAGTTGTTCACTCAGGCAACCAATGCATGACCCAGGTTGCCGTTGGCGGCATACGTGTCCCGTTGACTTGCCTCGTGGCGAGGCCAACTGATCCTTTTCCACTGATAGGACCCACTTACAATCACACAATGATTCTAACTTTAATTCTAACTCTCTCCCTTAAAGTAGAGTCACTTTTTATACAATCATATACATAGCTTTAAAGTCAACAAACTTTAAATACAGAAAGTTTTGATCTAAACTTATCAAACTTTTCTCCAGTAAGTGGCTTAGTGAAAATATCAGCTAGTTGTTCTTCTGTGCTACAATGAACAACATGAATTTCACGACTTAGCAGTTTTTCACGTATGAAGTGATATTGAATCTCAATGTGTTTAGTTCTCGCATGGAACACTGGATTCTTTGCTAGCTGAATGCCACTCTGACTGTCGCTATGTAAAGTTGTGGGATTTTTCTGCTTCATGCCAATCTCTTCCAAGATTTGTCTCAACCATATAGCTTCTTGTGCAGCACTACACATTGTCTTATACTCTGACCAGGAAAAGCAATTACCACAAAACTGGAATATATATCCTGTGGTGGATCTACGATCATCATAGTCACCTCCCCAGTCCGCATCCACATAGCCACACAACTCAGGTAAACCATCATGCTTCCTATAAATCAAGCCATACTCTGATGTGCCTTTCACATAACGCAAAATGCGTTTAGCTGCTTTCCAATGCGTTTCCGTAGGTGCCGCCATAAACTAACTTACAATGCCAACAACATAGCATATATCTGGTCTAGTTGTGGTAAGGTAAATCAAGCTCCCTACTAACTGTCTATATAGCGTAGTATCAAATGACTGTGATTCATCAAGCTTAGAAAGCTTTTTACCTAGTTCAATAGGAGTGTTTACTGGTTTGCAATCCTGCAACCTAAACTTGTGTAGTAACTCTTTGACATATTTCACCTGTGTTAAACCCACTTCATGTCCTTTTTGCCACACTTCTACTCCAATGCATCAGGCTGAGATCCGTCATCTCAAATTGTTTCATGGGGTCTTTCTTGATTATGTCTATCATCTCTTGATTATTTCCCGTAATAATCAAGTCATCAACATAAAGAGCAATCAAAGCAACCACACCATCAAAGCATAAGACATATAGATTTGGATCAGAATGTGTTCTCACCATCCCCTTTGAACGAAAGTAGGCATCAATCTTGCTATACCACGCACGTGGTGCTTGTTTAAGACCATAAAGCGCTTTCTTCAAGCGACATACTTTATTTTCCTATCCTTTCGTTACAAAGCCTTCAGGTTGATCCATGAACACTTTTTCTTCTAACTCACCATTTAGAAAAGCAGATTTCACATCCATCTGATGCAAAGGCCAACCAAAATGTGAAGCTAAAGCAATAAGTAGACGTAGAGTATTCCACTTACACACCGGCGCAAAGGTCTCCTCATAGTCAATGCCTTTATTTTGTGCGTACCCTTTGATTACCAATCTTGCTTTGTGCTTTGCTATGCTTCCATCTTCATGGTACTTAGTTCTATATACCCATTTGCAACCAATGGGTTTCTTGCCAACTGGTGGTTCTACTAAGTCCCATGTGCTATGCTTAGCAATTGACTCCATCTCCTCTCCCATGGCTTTGATCCAAATGTCATCATCCTTCGCTTCACCATAAGTTGAAGGTTCTTTGCTTTGAATAATGCTGGATAACAGAGCATAATTTGCTTCATACCTTTCAGGTAGTATCTTCTCTCTTGTTGATCTTTGTAGCTCTCCCTGGTTAGATGATCTTGGAAAGTCATCTATATCGCGGCTCTCCATAAATCTCTCAAACCACTTAGGGAGCTTTCTGTCAGGTGATCGGCTTCCTGGTGAAAATGTATCCCACGGTACATCCTTCTCCTTACGTTTGTCACCTGCAATTTCAATCCTTCTTGGACCAAAAGGTTTGTCCCTACCTCTCCAACCTGTTTCTTGAGGTTGAGTAGTAGTATCTTGAGATGTATCCTCATGTTCATCACTCGGAAGGTCAATGAATGGATCATCATCAGGTGGAATCCTCACTATGCCATTTTTTCTACTGGATGTGTCTATCTTCTCAGCATCTTTGTCTTCATACATCTTGGATTCATCAAAGATAACATCTCGGCTTATATGGATTTTGTTTTCGACTGGATCAAAACATCTATAGCTTCACGCGATCATCATATCCTAGGAATATGCACTTGATAGCTTTTACATCAAGTTTACGTCTTTCTTCCTTAGGAATATGTACAAAGGCCTTACATCCAAAGATTCGCAAGTGGTTCACCTTTGGCTTCTTCTTTGTGAGTGCTTCCTCAAGTGTAATTTTTGGTATGGCAATGGTAGGACTTCTATTTTAAAGATAGACTGCCGTGCTACATGCTTCTGACCAAAAATCTTTTGGTAATTTCATCTCAGCTAGCATAGATCTGGCACTTTCCACAATCGTACGATTTTTGCGCTCATCTACACCATTGAGAGCAGGAGTATGAGCTTGCATAAATTGTCTTTTAATCCCACATTGATCACAAAGATCATTGAAGTCATTAGACTTATACTCACCTCCACTATCTGATCTTAGGACTTTGATCTTCTTACCTGTCTGATTTTCGACCAAGTTTTTGAAGTTCTTGAAGTTATCAAAAGCATCTGATTTCTTCTTCAAGAAGTAGATCCACGTCTTACGTGACATATCATCAATAAAGGTCATGAAATAGAAGACTTTTCCTAAGGACATGGTCCTCATGGGCCCGCATAAATCTGTGTGGATTAAATCCAGGATGTTCTTTGCTCTTGCAACACCCCTTTATTGAACTTCTCTCGATGCTGCTTCCCATATATACAAGATTTGCACATCGATTTCAAGTGATATTCTATTGTAGGCAGTCCTATTACCATCTCCAATTTTCTCATCAAACTGAGGCTTCCCAAGTTCAAGTGACCAAGCCTCTTGTGCCAAACTCAGTTTGCGAAGGAACGGATGACACAAGTCCATGTTACCCCTTGATTGTGGCATTCAACCTGTACAATTTTGTGTTGGGCTCTCTTACTCCATTCGCAATAACTTTGAGCTTTTGGTTCGCATCCTTCACAAAGCAACAATCATGGGCGATTTCTACTTTCAACTTTTGATCAGTAATGACTCCAACACAAAGTAGATTTTTCTTCAAACCTGGTACGTAAAGTACCTCCCTGATCATCCTGCTTTTGCCGTCAGGCAGTTGGATTGAAACTATGCATATCCCCTTGATCATGAACACCATTGTCCAATGCCTTCAAACTACTGAACCAGTTCTTGTTACCTGTCATGTGTCTTGTGGATCCTGAGTCAATATACCATGCTTGATCATCTTGATTAGATGGCAATGCAGATATGAAGATGCTAGAGTCTTCAATCTCACCTTCATCGACAAGGTTGCCTGCTTGTTTTGGTTTTCCCTTGCCTTGTTCCGCCAGGAATTTGCGACATTCACTCTTTCAGTGGCCATTTTTATCACAATGGAAGCACTTGTCTTTCTTCTTAGTTTTGCTGGAAGATCCCTCATCCTCCTGAGACTTGGCAAATTGTTGTTTAGTCTTCTTCTTGCCCTTGCCCTTGCCTTGTTTTTGGCGTGTTGCAAGTGCTTGATCATCAGTATTTTGACGTCTAGCTTTCACCATTTCTCGTCGTTGCTCTTCCTGCATCAAGATTCCTGTGAGCTCTTCAAAGGTTGGCAATCTTTCTCTTGATGCTATTCCGCTCACAAACATCTGATAGGGTACTGCAATGCTGCATAATGCATTATGCACCAGCTCCACATCACGTATGCGTTCTCCAATAGAATGCAGTTCATCTCTCATTGTCTTGATTTTGGTCATGTACGTCTGAATGTGCTCTCCTTGCTCCATGTGGGCACTATTCAACTTTGACTTCAGAAACATGATTCTTGATGGATTTGACATCTCGAACTGCTCCTTTAGCACATCCCATGTCAATTTGGGTGTAATAGCATCACAAATGTGGGTAATGATGTGATCCTTCACTGACAAGTTAATGAAGGTCAAGGCTTTCCTCATCTTTTTGTCGAACACTTTGATGTCTGCTTCATTTGGCGGCCTTCTCTCATCACCTGTGATGACTTCCCACACATCTTTCTCCATCAGTATGTTTTTCATTTTGAATTTTCACACTGCATAGTTGGAAATCCCGTCCAATTTGCTACTTTCACTCAAAATGGACTCTCCCATGTTTGCCATCGCAAAACTGCTTAAATCTTTTGCCTTAGGCTAATAACAGTATGTCGAGGCCAACAGTGATGTCAGAAGTTGAAAATAATGACCTGCACTTTTTTTCTTACCAGGCCACTTGCCGCTTTTCCACCAATTTGAAAGCCAAATCGGCGTCGCCTTCCGAAATGCAATCAGTCGTCAATTCCCAACAATGTGCCCAGTGGAATGGTGAAACTACTTCTGACGTACTCCGAAGACTTTCTCCACTGCAACCGCTCTGTTTTGTTGTACCGTACTTGCAGGTACAGTTTGGGTGCCCTTCGTTTGGAAGTTATAGCCTTTCGTTTGGGTCAAAACGGGCAAAGGACCCAAAAGTAGGGACTTTTCTAGTTTTTGAATTGTTTCTCCACTTTGAAGAAACTTCACTCTTCACTTGTGAAGGGACCCAACTCAACTTTCAGTATGATAATTTCTAATGAAGTTGAAGGCCAAAATGCACTTCAATTCTTCAGGACCCTGTTTAAAGCTCATCCAATGGCTGAACCAAATCTTGTGGTTCAAATTTCTCTCCCATCACAGATTTTGGACCGTTGATTCACTTGACACCTCATCTACAAGCTCAAAGTACATCTGGGCATCGAACCAAACTCCTGCATACACTAAGAACTTCGGTACACTAAGTTCTTCATCGCGTTGGGCGCGCGAACTGCCCGCGACTTCCCTGCCTGCAGCCGCGCCTCCCTTCTCTCAAAAAAATTAGATCAAGCTCTCCTGTGGATCATTTTAAGCACGATCTGAGGCCTGGAGCAGGGTCACCCTACTGAATCCATGACTTTAGAATGTTCAGTCAGGAAATTTCGTGGAGAAACGGTGATTTTAGCTCAACTTGACAAAGTGGCTTTTTCACCTTTTTACCGCAAATCTACTAGGTTAACTGTCTGGAGACAAATCTCTGACATAAACCTCAGAATCTCTCCATGGCTGATTGATAGTGTGATTAGCTTCCTTCTTGTCCTTACGGCATCCAAAATAGTGCACAAACAGCGAAGAAATCACCAGTTATCACCAGCGAAGAAATCACCCCAAGTCCGGTTTCAATTTTCAGCTGGCTTTGAAATTGTCAATTTTTTACCAAATTTTTCTCTGTCTGATGCTATGTACAGGCTAATAATCCCTCTGCTGAGCTTAGCAAGCCTCTATAAATTAGAAACCGTGCACTAGTGCTTCTCTTTTCGTCTTCAACCCACCGTAAAACCCCAAACTCTCAGAAGACAGTTCTCCTGAAGCTCTCTTCAACGACGACATTGTACTATGTGCACTCCCTGTACGACTCTGATATCAACTTAGAATTTGCTTTGCACAGGAACACAGATCATGCTACACAGTAACACAGACATAAAATCACTCTCCTCAGCAAGCTCACATAGCAACTGTATTTCTCAAAATGAAATTACACTATACATATAGTTGTTTACTCAGGCAACCCATGCATGACCCAGGTTGCCGTTGGCGGGACATGTGTCTCGTCGACTTGCCTCGTGGCGAGGCCAACTGATCCTTATCCACTGATAGGACCCGCTTACAGTCACACAATGATTCTAACTTTAATTCTAACTCAAGGATCTAGATCTCCATCATTAGCAAGCATACATGAAGTCATCACAAAAGCATCATCATTTGCATCTTGCACATCCAAACCATCCTCATCAAGAATAAGATTACCTTGCTTGTCTCCTTGATCTCTCTTCTTCTTGTAGCACTCACTTTCAAAGTGTCTTTTGATGCCACAATAGAAGCACTTGAGCTTTGATCTATCCTTCTTTTTGCCACTTGAAGAAGCATCCACTTGATCTTGCCCTTTAGACCACTTGCTTTTGGTTTGCCCTTGAATTTGCCCTTTGTGAACATAGCATCCTCTTGAAGTGTCGATGTAGATCCACCTCTTTCTTGAAGCCTATATTCCTCATTGATCAAGATCTCTTGAAGATCCATCAAACTTGGCAAAGTCTTTTGAATAGCAATACTTTGAACAATGTTAGCATGAGCATCCAACAAGCCATTAAGAATCACTTGAATAAGTTCTCCTTTTTTAATGCTTTCATCTATGCAAACTAACTCATCATTCAATGCTTTCATTTTCAAAACAAAAGTACTTGGACTTTATTCATTCTTTTGCAAACAAGAAAAGATTTGCCTTCTTAGAGTCGACACTCTAGAAGTAGACTTGGATTCATAAAGCTTCTTCAATGAATTCCAAGCTTCCAAAGATGATGTGCTTACCAACTTTCTTGAGAAGTTCATTGGTAACACTCATCTTTATCATGTGTAGAGCCTTCTTGGCCCTCTTGTCATACCTCAATTGATCTTGTTGTGTTGCTGGTCTCTCCTCTAAACCTACAACAATATCCAAAACATCATTCATCTCAAGAAGTGACTCCATCCTCACTTTCCATAATGAATAGTTACTTGAGGTAAGCCTATCATTGGCTTCCAACGTGACTCCAATTGAGGTTGCCATGTAGCAATGACCTGATCTTCTCTTTCAACCTGCTTCAATGCACAAAGCACTCCTTTTAACAACAACAAATGCTTTCAAAAGAAATCACCAAGATTTGAAACTATCTCACAAATTCTCTTCTAGCACTTATCCAAGCAAATCAACACATACTAGGATCATGGAATCTTGATCAACCTGTGATCTATCCTCAATCTAATGACTTTTGCCAATTCCTAAGATTGAAACACACTCAAATGAAGTCCAGCAACCTCACTATCTAGAGATCCAATCAAAATTAGGATTTTGACAATATCACAAAAAATTGACTATTGCAAATCTACATGCAAATGTTGAAAATTTGATATGCAATCTATAAGCCACCACTTAGGCTGAACCAATGATCCAAAATTGGCCAAATCCAGTATGTCAATTCAAAAATTGAAATTGAACAAGTATATTGACCTATTTAGTATTTTGATCTACAAAAGATCCAATCTACAAAAGCAAAAAATCCGATTTTGGTGTAGAATCCTCTCTAGCATGCTCTAGACTTGATATCTTCACCAAATCATTGATAGATCTGATTTCCTCCTTCATAACCTGAAACACAAGCTCTGATAGCATGTGAAATATTTGAGATCCTTAAGATCCAATCTACTTGAATGATCTTTGGTTAGAAAGAGAAATACACTACCAATCTCACCAATGTAGAAAAATCAACATCTACACACAATTTGAGATGCAAACACTAATAGAACTTGATCAAACTTGAATGAAATGATGTACTATTTCTGTCCATACAAAACCAGCAAGCTACTGTATTTCACACGTGTGGATCCAAAAATAACAAATATAGATCATTCTACACATAGAATTGCAAGCAATCACCAAGATAGTGCACCAATGGATAGTAGAACCCAAGAGAACCATGTATAAGCATGAAATGAGATAGAGACGAGAGAAGATGACTCTCTCCACAAGTTACATCCTTTTATAACAGGTCCAAACCTTATTTGGCCACTTGGCTTTCCCACCAAAATGCTAACCCTACTAGTTTTGGGTCTAGATTCAATGTACCCAACTTATTCAAATTGAATCTACTCAAACGCGCATTCTATCTTTCCCAAACTTTCAAAAAGTGTTTATTCAAATGAGATTTAGACTAATGAACTTTGAAAAGTCAACCTCTAAGTCTAAAACAAGTTTTGGCCTCAATATGCCAAATATGGAAATATTGCAAAATGTGATGAAACTAGTTGAATCTTTCACAGAGACTTCAATGTTGAATGGCACTTAGCAGGTGATTTGAAAACATTGAAATGTATGTATAATGTCTCTCACGGTGCTACATCAAAACACCCTTGTTTGTACTGCATGAAAATGACAAAAGATGTAACTAGGAGTACACGAATTACTAGAGAATATGCAGATCCAAACTGGAAGCCTGTGTTGTCTATCCTCTTAAAAATTGTGCATGTTTGCACTCTTCATGTAGAAGTTAGATTGATAGAAAAGATCATTTATCTTCATATAGTTTTTGCTTGGAATACTAAGCCAACATCATTAGCAAAGGAAGCTATCTCTCGATTAGAAGATGTTTTATCAAAAGCAGAACTCCATAAAGGATATGTCAAAATTCAAAAAGATGAAAAGCTTTCAAAAAAGAATGGGAACATGCCAACTAAGCCAAGCATAGGAGGAGCAAAAGCACGTCGTTTCCTATCAAATCATACTGGTAAGGCTTCTAATATTCAACACTTAGTCTGGACAGATATTATTGCTACCACTCAGGACTTTGAGAAAGACGGCAAAACCAGAATACTAAAAGTTGATGTATGGAAAAAGCTTGATAGTATGATTGCTATTTTAAGAAAAGAAAAATACTCTGATATTGATAAGAAAGTAGTCCAAAGGACTTGTGTCGAGTTTGTTAATGCAGTATCAAAAGCATGGGGAGAAGATCACATCACTCATTACATGGTTAGTATAAAATTTTTAAAATGCTTTCAAATTTTCATATATATTTAGATCCAAACATAAGACTAACATTATGATTTTGACATAAGCAGCACATACTAAGAGATCATATAACATTTTTTGCAAATACATATGGAAGCTTGAGTGTATGGTCATCACAAGGGATGGAGAAGTCACACTAGCAAGCACGAGCAACATTTCATCGAAATACACAACATGGAGGAACCAATGAAAAACGAAACTACATTTGTCAATTGTTTCAGTGGTTCTACCGCAGAGTTCAGATTCGACATATAACAAAGTCCACACAATACAACAAGTTTAGAAAAGCATGCGTGTTCATACATGAAGAGAAAGTTAGATGATTGCTGAGTAGAAGATCATCATTGTGATCAAATCATGACATGTTCAGAATTGCTTTGCAAATTCATTGAACAAGAGAGGAGAAATACTCAATGTAAATGTATTGATTGTGTTATACCAAAATACAAAGTGTCAACTATTCATCATCAGATCTTGTGTCAGATTCTATGGCAGTATTGTCATGAAAAAATTCTCTACTGGCGTATGCATCTAATAGATGTGCATTATCCTTATTTCCACTAAGCTCAATATAAGTGGAATACAATGAATAATGGGAGCTCCTTAAAGGAACATTCCCATCAGTAAAGCCTAAATTGTTCAAAACATAAGATCTTTTGACAAAAATGATCTTATTTGTCTTAACAAATTTATGTCCTCCTAGGTAAAATGATAAAGCTTTAACTGCCATTATAAGACTCTCCCTGACTGGGCTCAGCTTGGAATGAGCAATACAGATCTCATTTTTCAGAAAATGCCTAAGATAGTGGCCCAGTCCACGGTCCCTCTGTAACGAGGATGCGTGTTGTCTGAAACCACCTCGTCTCGCAGAAAAATCATCTATTATGAGAGCATCCTGCAATAGGAAATATGTTAGCAAAAACACAATCAGTAATTAAAAATATTCTAATGCAAGGAAGTTTAAACACTTACACATTCTTCATCATCAGCAACAGCAACCAGATCAGGATGATCAATATAATGACCACATACTGAAGTGGAATCATCAGTGAAATGCAAAAATGATGGACGAGAGAAGCCCATCTGGGATTGAAATGCCGTGAATTCTTCATCGGATGGTCTGCCTCATCCATCCTTAGCTATATTTGATAAAGTCTTAGTCAGACATTCTTCACTGGTCAAAAGTCCCTCCTCATCATCAAAATCAATACCAGCAACAAGGTCATCTATTTCAAAATCTACAAAGTCGAAGAATTCTGAAATTGTGCCAGATAATAAACATAGAACCTCGTCTTCACGATAGTCAAAAAATTTACATAAATCAGCAGTAGTAAAATATACATTGTCATTAATATAATATAAAGACAAATTGAAAAGACATTTTGACTCCTCTATAGGGTTGGATTCATCATCAGATGTATTTTGGCCAATAAAAGAATCCCGAAGAACATCAGTATTTACATCAATAAAGTCACTTTCCTTATCAGGAGTGTCGATAAGAAAGTGACCGATATTCTTAATAGCTGACTGAACAGAGGATGATGCAAAAGGAGGGTCAGCAACAAAAACTTTCTCATCATCTGGGATCTGAACTAACTGAAAAAGTACGAAACCACTCTGATATTCAACCAATCGACATTTCTTGTTGCAATACGGACACATTGAACTGCTTTTGAAAAGATCGAACAATTTGCTGAACATTCTATCTAGTCTATGTCTGAAAACTGGGAAGAAATGAACAAGATCAGTATAATGCATGTACTGGAGTGGACCTATGGAGAAAATAGACTTACTAAGTATATCTCTGAATCTAACATAATGTTCATAAAATACGTCAAAATATGGTTGTGCAGTCCTAAAAGCATGTAGATATGGCCTGAATAGGCTGTGGAAGTGGTCTAGATTTTCAATAATCCCAAAGTCACTAAGAAATGAACTCAAGCTTGAATCTCGTGAGGATCCTGAGGAAGAGGCCATGGCAGTAATGTGAATATCGCACTTGTGTGCGAGGGAGAACTGAAACAAAAAGTGTAATGTGACAAGGTGACACGTGTCACTCTCGCATTTGTCCGTACAACTCCCACATGTGTGATAGGACGTTCTTTCGCATGTGCGAACCGCGATATAAAATCACAAACTTCAATGAATTTTTTTCACTTTTTTTTTTCGCTCTGCATATCGCACTTGTGCGCATCCTTCACAATCAATATTCCTCCTACCGCCTGCCATGCGCACAGGTCTGATACAAAATCACGAAAAGTCCATTTTTGGTCAGCATATTGCTTCATTCATACCTGAGCTGCTTCCATGTGCTCTCCATTGGCCCTCAAAATATCATTCATGTGCTGAACCTGGTCCACAACTACCGGAACTACAACCTCAGACAAATCCGCACTAATGGGTTGTAATGGTTCATGGCCATATAATGCAAAAAGGTGTCATACCGATTGACACATGTGGAGTGCTATTATAACAAAATTCGGCGAGATACAACCAATTGACCCACTTTGTCTAATGATCCGAAACAAAATGTCGCAAATAGCATTCCAACCATTGGTTAACCCTTTATGTTTGCCCATCAGTTTATGGATGAAATGATGTACTTAAGCACAATTTAGTGCCCAACTTGTCCATTAAGACCTTCCAGAAAGTGGAAATAAATCTACTATCTCTTTCAGTCACTAACTCCTTTGGTATTCCGTGTAACTTGAAGACATTCTTCAAGAATATTTGTGCTACTTAGGCTGCACTATCCGTAGTTTTATAAGGTAGGAAATGTGCATATTTTGTAAGCCGATCCACTACCACATAGATACCATCATATCCCCCAGGTGTTGTTGGCAAGGAAGGTATAAAATCCATGCTAATACTCGTCCAACGCTGTGTGGGAATGGATAGCGGATGCAATAAGCTTGGTTGCTTAACATGTTCCACCTTATTCACTCGACAAGGAATACATTCTTGCACGTACGTGTATATAGCTTTCTTCATACTAGCCCATTTGAATAGCTTGCGGATGGTTTGATATGTCTTCAAAATTCCACTATGCCCAGCACTTGGAGATGAGTGTAGCTCATATAACACTTGCGGAATGAACTAAGATTTAGGAGCAAGCACAACTCTAGCATTGTCATACAACAATATTTGTCCTTGTCTCTTATAACGGGGATGAACAACTGAGTTGCATTAGAGAAAATTTTGATTTCAAGAGGGCCCTTTCAAAAGATGTTTTTTTATTTTTTTTCAACGTTTTAGGCTTTCTTTAGACCAATAGGAAAACACATGTCTATGTTACGTAGAAAGCTGCCCAAAAATCTTGGGCAATTTTTTTTAAAATGCATATCTAAGATATAGAATGCAAAAAAAAAAATTAATGTTGCTTTGATAAAATAAAAAACGTTAATACTATATCTTGATAAAAGTGCAAAGGGGGGGGGGCGCCCCCTTCGGGGCACCGGGACCAGTTCAGGGCCCTGTTCTCGAAGAGGGACACCTGGCCACCCGGCCAGGTGTCCTCCCCTCAGCCCCACACTTTTGAAAGGGGGGCGTGCTGGCACACGGGGGCCAGCGCGCCCCCGAACTCCCTGGCGTCCCAGAAGGTGCGCCAATCCACCAGCTATGCAACCCGCTCTCCGAGCATCTCCCCTCCTCCCCCTCGCGCATTCCGCATGGCACGTGTCTCGAGCAATCCCCCATGGCCCGCACACTCCTCTTTTTACCCCCTCGAGCATCTCCCCTCCTCCCCCTCTCGCACTTCCTCATGGCACATGCTTCGAGCAATCCCCCACGGCTCGCCCCCCGAGCACTCCCTCCCCCACGGCCCGCACACTCTTCTTTTTTCCCCCTCAGGCTGCTGGCCCGACTAGAGGCAGAACTTCCCAGGGGGCGTCATGACCCCCCCTACATAGTATAATACACAAGAGGGGGAGGGTGTAGGGGGTTTCGGGGAGCGCCAGGTCTGCGCGCCCATTCAAGCCAGCGGCTAGAAGTGGGCAGTGAGCCCTCCTCTCTCTCTCTCTCTCTCTCAAAAACACCAACCCCCCCCCCCCTCCCTTTCTCTTTTATCAAGATATAGTATTAATGTTTTTTCTTTTATCAAAGCACCATTAATTTTTTTTTTGCATTCTACATCTTAAATATGCATTTAAAAAAAATTTGCCTCCCTATTTTAGACATTTATGGTTAATTTTTATTTTTTACTTTGTTTTACTTGGCTGCCCGAGTTATAAACTCGGGCAGCCTACATGGCAATCCTTATAGGGCTCGTTTTTAAGCTTAATTTTCTCTAATAGGAAACTTGAGTTTCTCCCCAAATCTCTTTCAAGTCTGGATCCTCCATATATTCCACTTGAATGTCTTTTATCCAATCTGCACTCGATGCAGTTATTGCGGAGATTGTGCTGAATCTCAAATTTGACCACAACATTCTGTGCTCTTTCGTTAGAGGATGATCCAAAATTTCGTTTTGATGTTCTGCCAATATGCCACATATTCCTCTGTAGATTCCGAAGATGCATTCATCTGCAAAGACCATATTCTCGATAATGCATCTGCAACCACATTGTCCTTTCCTTTTAGATATTCAATGTTAAAATCATAAGATTGAACCTGTGATAACCATCTTCTGCTTGTTTTTCAATTGCTTTTGGCTCAAGAAATATTTCAGACTATGATGGTAGATCTTCTGAATTTTTGGATCTTTCACACTTTGTTTTACCTTGGCCAATGGTTTTGTTTTTACTTCCTTGACTTGTCCTTCAACTTCTTCAATCCTGAGCACAAACATTTCCACATTTGATCTAGACAACCTTTGAGCCTTCTCCACAGAAATTGCTGCAAAGTTGAACGTGGTTGAGTAGATTGAACGCTGTGTAGTTCAAATTGTCGTTCTCCTTGTCTGAAGCTCATCAGTCCTTGATCGAAGTTGATTGTTATATTTTCCAAGGTCTTAAGCCATTCCACCCCTAATATAGCATCAATTGGGCCTAGCTCCACAATATGGAAACTCATTTTAAGAGTATAATCCTCCATTTGTAATTTCACCACTACGCTAACGTTATTACAAGGAATGGTTACTCCATTGGCAATCTGGACTCTCATCTTATCACAACGATCCAAAGATGCTAATCCACAGCTTCGTAATGACCTACTATTAAAGAAGTTATGCGTACTACCACTATCTATTAAACAAAATACTTTTCTTCCATTAATTAACGCTTGCACACGGAAGTTTTGTTAGAATATATGGTGCATTTGGGTGCTCGTGAAGGATTGTGGGCAACCGTAATTTTTTTTTGAGAAAACCAAATTTTTTTTTGAGGCAGGGAATAGGTAGAGAGAGAAAAGGTCTACCGAAGGAGAGAGGGGTAGGGAGAGAGTGAACTCGATCGAACGGATAGAGAGAGAGAAGGTAACCGATGGAGTAGAGAGAGAGAGAAGGTAACCGATGAAGGAGAGAGAAGTAGAGAGAGAGTAATCACAACCGGAGCCGGAGGAGAGAGAATGGGTTAGAGAGTGAGGGATCTCAACCGGAGGAGAGAGAGAGAGCAATCTCAATCGGAGGAGTAACCGTGAATGTGATCTCGACCGAAGGACGCGTGAACTCTCAACTGAAGAAGAAACACGTGAGGTCTCGACCGAGGATAGCTACTATTAGTGCTACATCACGAAGCGGAGCCTGTAGAGTAGTTTGATCATCAACACATTTTACAGCAACAAGGAGATTTTTCTTAGGGAATTGATTAGCAATGCCTCTGGATGCCCTTGAATTCTTGCTACTCGTGTCTTGATTTTGATTCCCACCAAAGAACTTGCAGTTCCGGTTCATAGTATGATTGAAAAGCTTGCACAGTATACAGACATAAGATGTTGTCTTGTTGTTGGTGGGCTTTCAACCAAGGTTCAGGAAGTAATGCCACGCTCACACCCAGGCCGCTCCTAGACAAATGATTGATCACCATGAACATCTTTCTGTTTCGATTTACCATTTGAGTGAAGAGATTTTGATTCAAATCATAATTGCCTTTCCTTTTGTTGCGTTTGATGCCAAAAATCTAAGTCGCTGAACCTTGTTTCTTGAAGAAGCTATATGATACTGAAATTTGAATGCCTTTTTAGAAAAGTTTGGATGATTTCTGGTTATGGAAAAAGATGTTGTCTCAGAAGTAGTGTGAATGAAGTATTGCGTATAGGGAATTTGATCTCTTACACTATTGAAGAGAGTGTTACTGCCTCTACCACCAATTCAAGCTTCTTTCTTAATGATGAGGCAATTGCCCGAATCAGAAATCTGCGAACAATATGAATTGCCATCTGGATCTGCAACTGTCATCAAATTCACCAATTCATAAAAAATAAGAAAGGAATCACAAAGAGAGATACAAAATTGGCGTGAAGGAGCCGAATGATAGGGTTAGGCTTAGGGTGGATTAGGGTAGGTTTAGGTTGTGTCTAGGTTAGGGTTGGAAAGGTAGCTTAGTTTTTTTTTTAACTTTAAAATGAAAAATGTGAAAAAAATTTACAAAGAAAACGAAACTTTAGATCTGAAAATTTGAAGTGCTTCTCTCTCCTTGTAAAATTTTTTTTCCAAGATTTTTGGCTAATCTGATCCATCTCTAGTAATTTGATCATAACTTACTCAATATTGATCCAAATCACACAAACTCAGTACCTCTGAAAAGCTAACAGCAAATCTATCAGGCAATAGTATCAGATCAATGATTGAATGTGATTTGGTAGGTCAAATTAACAACAAAACAGGGCTGAAAATTTTGAAAAAAAAAAACTAACAAAACTAGAGCTAGGAATCAAGAATTGTCACAACTTTTTGTATACTAATCCAAATGACCTGCCATATAGATCAGATCAAATCTAAGACAATGCTCTAAAATCGTATGGATAGAAACTTGAAATAAAATCTCAGATCACATTTGAAAAATTCAAATCAAGTGAAAACAAAATTCTAGTCATCTAATTTGACAACCTTTAGGAAAAGTGCAATAACTTTTGCATCTCTGATCCAAATGCCTTGAAAATTGGTGCAAATGAAAGCTAAGAAAAAGATCTACGAGGCTATCAATTAAATTAGAGATAAAAAATGAAATTGAATGTCAAAAATTTGTCTGAACAGAACTAAAAATTTTGAAGTTAAAAATTAGCAAAAAGAAAGCTACAAAAACAATAAAACTCATCAAATCTAATGGAATTCTCATAGAATCATCATGAATAATGGATCTATTCTCTGACACCAAGAAATTTCATGTGCCAAATCCCAAACTAATAGCAATTACAATGGAAGTAAAGCTAGAAGCAAGAAGAGAACAAGACATTCATGATAGCATATCAATAGAAAGCTAGAAACAATGAGATCACAATGGAATTGCATTAGCAATGAAAGGATGAGTACAATCAATGGAAATGGAGCATTGATCATGTGGATAGGGCACATGAGACCCACCAATGGAGATCCCTATGGCTCACATTCACAAGGAAGCTAGAAGCTCTCACTTGCAAATGAGCCAAAAGATTCACAAAATGATGTCTCTTCCCTAATTATAGACAATGCTCTTACTTAACTAAACATAACTATCTTGAAGGATAGTTAACCCTTGTTAAGCATTATTTAGCCTACATTGGGCCTTTAGTGGCCTATTATCTTTATTAATTACTTCGAAGGGCCTAAAGAGGAAACCGCCCTGTTCTTAAGGCTAATAGCTCCTTTGGGCCTACAAAACTTACAATGGATATTTTAATGCATTGATAAGCATGGATGTACTAAAAGTACATGAATGTATTGCCTTGTATATCAAAAAATTGATCCTTACAATGCATTCATGTTAGCAAATTGAATTTTAGTAGAATATACATAGTAGACCACATCCAATTTAAAGTACAAATTTAATAATGAGCATGACCCGAATAATCTTGGTTGTACAAATATAAACTGCAAGAAAGAACTCAATCAATTCACAAAAACTTATGTTTGCGAGTAAATTCTCTCCTCTTATAGACCTAAAAGCAACTATAGTTATAACATAATGTACTATAATGCATCTAGAAAGGCCTCTCACCTTTGCACTTGTCCTCACCTCACAACCGATCATGACATACATTCTAAAGCCTAGAATATTATCTACAACATCAACGTGCTCCTAGAGATCATCCATGCTTCAGCGTAGCAGCATGAAGCATCTACGGCCATGCAGATCATCTTATTGCCAGTTAAAATACTTTAAATAAAGCACAAATAACAAGAGACTTGGTGACAGTGCAAAAGCTAAACGTAGATACTTCTGAGTAGGAGTGTCTCAACGGTTAAGCCAGGACCGAATCCAATCACGAAACCCCACTCATATCCCTCTCCGGTTGTGGACAGATGCAACTCCTCGGATCTCTTGCGAATTTGATCCAAAACAAACAATACGGAGGCGCTTGACATATTGCCGTAAGAAGCCAGCACATCTCGGCTGGCCTGAAACTTATCACTGCTGAGTCCGAGCTTGGTTTCCATCTGATCCAGAATAGCTGGCCCTCCGGGATGGACAGCCCAGAACATCTCATTGCAGCTGGGAAAATGCACGTACTCCAGAGGATCAGCCAGTACTTTGTCTATGTTTTTGCTGATCAACCCTGGCACGTCTTTTAGAAGATGGAAGACCAACCCAGCCTCTCTGAGATGGCCATTGATGGCACCGTCGCTATCGGGGAGAATGGTTTCTCCTGCCCAGTGAATTTCGTATAGAGGCTTCTCCACTTCGGAGACGGGATCGGAGCCGATGATAAGAGCAGCTGCGCCATCGCCGAACAAAGCTGAGCCTACGAGGCCATCTAGATGAGTCTCACATGGTGCTCGGAACGTAACGGCAGTGACTTCGCTGCAAGCGACAAGCACACGAGCTCCCTTGTTATTCTCTGCAAGATCCTTGGCCACCCGTAGAACAGTAGCACCAGCGTAGCAGCCTTGTTGGTAGAGCATAACGCGCTTCACAGTGGGGCGGAGACCCAGCAGCTTGGCGAGTTGGAAATCTGCTCCCGGCATGTCCACGCCACTGGTTGTAGCAAAGACCACATGGGTGATTTTTGATTTGGGTTGTCCCCACTGTTTGATTGCACTTATGGCAGCCTCTTTTGCGAGCTTGGGAACCTCCACAACTGCAATGTCTTGTCTGGGATCTAGCGATGGCTCCTTATAAGTACAGATACTAGGGTTGTTCTTCAAGATCTCCTCTGTGAGGTAGAAGTGTCTCTTCTTGATACCCGATTTGTCACCTGTACATTCATCTCCAGTAATTAGTATACATTCGCTTGCAGTCCAATCTCTAATCAATAAAAGATCTTCACATTAATTAGCCAAACTACTAGAGATTGTTGATTTTAGCAAGTTTGTCTTCTTAACTTACAGATGCGTTGAAATTTCTTTTTCAGTTCGGTCTTGTCGTTGCAGTTGGTGACGTTGAAGAAGAAGTCTGGGTAGATGCTTTGCTCGAAGACATTGGGTGGATTGGAAGTCCCGATCGCCAGGATGGTTGCAGGTCCATCTGGCTTCACGACGTGCGGACTAAGACGAGTTCCATTGAATGCAGCTGATCCTGCTTCCTTGATAGTCATTCTGCAGGTCTTTGTCCCGGCTCCACAGGAACGTACCAGCTAACTCGTAGGTTAGACAGTGAGCACTGAGCACAATCAACAATCAAATTAATCAATCGAGAGAGCTTAGTCCGTTTTGTTAAAAATTATACCTCTATTCTTCATTAAGAAATAAGATACAGATATTGCTCTCTCGTAAATGTGCTGCTGCAAAGGATGAGGCTCAGCAACGAATGAAAACAGAATTCATGATTGTGGGCTCGTGAAAATCAATTATCTAACCAGCTTCTTGTCAGAGTGGGACGAAATGCAGTCGACAAAAAGCCTCTTACGCTTGCTGATTAAGCCTGGTTGTGCACTATAAATGATTGCAGAGCTTATGTGCTGAACCAGGAATCTGAATGCTGCGGTTGCCGATGTAATTTTAGGAGCAAGCCAATCTGCTACTTGTCAGATTAAGATAGCGAACCTAAATCACACCTGCTGAATGCGTGGTACAACTCCGAAGCAGTTGTACCGTGGGTTTGTCTATACTCTAGCAAACACACAAATTAAGTACATATACACAGCTTGCACAGTTCTACGTACAAATCTGGTTTGTTCCAAGAATATCGAGCACTGTCTGGAGTGCTCAGTGGAGTGTCGGGGACAGTGCAGAGAAGAAAGGGTGGGGAGGTGCTGATATCTAGCCTTGAGCATTCCCAGCTTTATACTATATTTTGCGTGCATATGTGGAAGGGCCCGATGGGGGGGGAGAGAGAAATCGATCATGTGTTCGCATGTATTCCACGTGTATATATATATATATATATATATATATATATATAGAGAGAGAGAGAGAGAGAGAGAGAGAGAGAGAGAGAGAGAGAGAGAGAGAGAGAGAGAGAGCTTAGTTTGCAATTTTGGCCTTCATTATTGGCCTTCTTGTTTTTCAAGTAAAGGCAAAAGTATGATACGCACGTCATTGAAAATGAGGGCAGTAAATGGGTGGTGAACTCGTGATCACGCGGCCTCTCGCTAGACGATCGTTTCGTTTTCACATGGCACGTCTACCAAGAAATGTTAAAGCTTTTTTTTAACTACCCTCTTTCTTTCTCTCTTTTTAGCTTTGCTACATTGTCAATAGGGTAAGATTGTTCTTTCTCTCTTTTTAGCTTTGCTACATTGTCAATAGGGTTAGATGTTTGATTTGTGAAAAGATGAGGTGCCATTCTTAAATGAGTTTTAGCATCAAAAATTGATTTTATTTTCAAAATTTTAATGTTTTTTTGAAATGCATTAATGTATGTATTCATTTTGATTTTGAAAAACATGAATGCCCTCGAGGTTAGGGCAAAGATTTTTGTGAAAATCAAATCACTTTGTTTAACAATCTTACATTCACAATGAAGATTCATGTTAGGCCAAATAATGTTGTTCTCAACATTACCATGACTTCTCTTAGATAAAACTCTAATCTTTGAGTACTAAGAGATGATTGAATATAAGAATTTTTCAAAATCAGAAACTTCAATAGGACTTGAAAGAAAAGTTAGAATTTCATTTCATAAGCCTTAACACAGGTACAACATGTACACACAAGCCTAGAAGTCTTTATAAAGCTGACCAACCTGCGAGATTAATAACAACTCTAGCTGCAACTATTTGCAAATGCTCACCAAGAACAAGAGAATAAGTACTAGCCATTTTTCCTGTCATAGATTAACATCCTTGATAAATGATTTACAACTAATGCTAGCTTTTAGAGACCTCATATCATTTGTAGGTCAGTTGTATTTCAGGTATACTTACTACTTTTCTCAAATTTTATAGCATTCTCTGAAGAAATTATTAGGAACATAGAATATGCATAGAACAAATTTGAGCACTCAAAAATTCTACACATTGAATTATCTCCCAGTTTAGGAGATAGCTTTTGTCTTGATGGAAAGTGAGGTCTATATTGTTGGATGACTATAATAGGATCTACTATTTCAAAGAGTGATAATGAATATTTAGAGAACATTCCTATTGAATTGTGAATTCTAGTGCATTGTCAGGTTCATGGTAATGCTTTAGTATAATGTCAATCTACTACCACATCTACACATCCTTATCAATTCATGCAGACATTAAAATTTGTAAGGCATTGATTGATCTTCACATGTTTGAGCACTCCACAATACCTCGATGGGGTAGTTTTATACTTTTGTTCCAGTTGGACAAGGCTTAAGAATCAAACTCTCACATGCAATCTGCCTCAATGAATGCACCAACTGAGCATTTATAATGAGTTGATTGTTTTATGGATATTGTTTGATGTAATAGATAAGGAGCATTCATGTCATATTAGACATGTAATATCAACCAAAATGCAGCATGTGGGGTAGAATTGGAAAATTTTGATGTGAAAAATGTAGTCATATATAGAAATGTACCTTTTTGACATGTTCGAGAATGAGGCTCTCACATGTAATCTACCTCAATATAAGGAGCTTAGTTGCCAAATTGATCTACAATATTGAGTAGGAGGCAATAGGTAGGGACCTATTTCATGTCACAAAGTGCGGTGTGACATCAAGAAACATTAGAGAAAGTTTAAGCCCGAGAGGGCCCTATAAGAAATGCCATGTAGGACAAAGATCAAAAGTAGAAAAGAGTTATTAAAGAGTATTTAGAAAATTAATTACACATCTACCCGCAACATTTTCAATATAAATATTTCAACTGGTCCATTGTAGTCACATTGTTGAAAAATCGTGTAATGAATGTCCAGAGGAGAAATTATAAATCAATTCACTCGATGAGATCAATTGTCTGAGCTATTGGCACTGGAAGTAATAGTGCAAACATGTTGTTTTGGATCAGTAGTATGTCAAACAACTCGTATGAATGAAGAGTGATCAAGTAGTACATCATCACAAAGACAAAAACAACAGTATGAGACAAAATTTGCACTCTTGATTAGAACAAAATGATCTTAACAGATCAAAGTACATGGGCATGAAGAACCATCACACATTGGTTGTGTTTTGTGGTTTCAAAAATGCTTCACGCTTGATTGTTGATCTACCTATTGATGTATATAGTTGAATGATCATTGTAGAACAACAACTAAGTATAAGAAGTCAGAATCTACATAGTAGATAAATTGTCAATATCATCCTTGATTATATTCGGGTTAGAATGGTTGACAATATCGAAATAGATGTCGACAGTATCGAAATCAATTTTTGATTCTTAGGAGTCAAAAATAGATATCGATTCTCTGTATAGATTTTACGATTTCTTGAGTATGTTACAGTTTCGGGATGCTTATTAAAGAGTGGGTTTCCACTTGAGCCAACACTCTCCCTTAATGTGGATCCTAAAATTTTTCAATCTTCAGATTTAAAATATTATTAAACCTGATATGATTGCCCTTTGACAGTGCTCTGGTGAAGTACTCTATTGCCATAAAATTTGTCCTGTAGTAAATAAGTGAAACTTCCTTGTTTTACCCTTTTCCTTGAGATAATGATATTTGATTTTGATATGTTTGCTTTGAGAGTGAAATCTTGGATTCAAGGATAGTGCTATTGCGTTTTGATTATCACAATAGAGAATGATTGGTTGTTGTTGAGCAAGGTCAATTTTTGCAAGTAGGTTTTGAAGCCAAATTGCCTCATTGGTAGCCGCTTTGTGGTAGCAATATATTTTGATTATGTAGAAGACAATCCTACTTAGGTCTGTTTTCGGCTGTTCCAGGATATTGGGCCTTGGTTGAATAGAAATAAAAAACCAAAAGTTGATATCCCTTACCCAATCTCCATCTGCATCTATGTATCCTTCAAGAATATTGGTAGATTGAATGTCTTTGTAGCATATGGACATAGTCCTTTGACCTTATATTCTTCCGGTTGTGACATAAAAATTTCCTCTTCAATAGTCCCATTCAAAAATGCTATTTGGACATCAATTCGGTGGACTTCAATTCAAGATTGGCTACAATTGCATAACACAGTAGTAGTCGAATTGAGGCATGTTTAACTACTAGGTTGAAGGTTTCAAAGTAGTCTAGATCTGGAATTTGTGAAAAACTTTTTGTGACCATTTTGGCTTTGAATTTTATAACTTTTCCTTCAACATCATACTTCACTTTGAAGATCCATTTACATGGAATTGGATTTCGATCCTTAGGCAGCTCCATGACTGTCCAAGTATTGTTCTTCACGAGAGAATCATATTCTTTGTCCATCACAGCTTTCCATTGATCAGCATCATCATGTGACATAGCCTCTATTGCAATGTTAGGTTCTTGTACAAACTAGCAAGAGGGATAATCCATAAATCTGGATGGAGGCTGTCTGGGTCGATTTGAGGTTGTTCGACCTGTCTGAGGATTTAATGACTCATTGTCTGAGTCAGAATTGATTTTAGGATCATCGACCTTGAAAAATGAGGTGGAAATCTTGGCTGGAGCCTTACCCTTGAAATCGAAGATTGTGTGAGAGATTTCAACTAGTTTAGTCAAATTTGCTACATTTGTTTATATGGCATTTGAGGCCAATTTCATATTAGACTTAGAGTTTGACTTTTCAAAGTTATATTAGTCTAAAATCAATTGAATAAACACTTGGAACTTTGTCTAAGGAGAGCTTGTTTCAAGTTGTTCTTAATGAATTGTTGGATCCTCATGCTAACATTGTTCAAAGTCTTGTCATTCAAAAGACTTTTCCAAGTTTGATTGATCTTCATAAGATCTTGATCAATGAAGAATATAGGC
The DNA here is from genome assembly GCA_029204225.1 of Diphasiastrum complanatum. Classification (NCBI taxonomy): domain Eukaryota; kingdom Viridiplantae; phylum Streptophyta; class Lycopodiopsida; order Lycopodiales; family Lycopodiaceae; genus Diphasiastrum; species Diphasiastrum complanatum. The sequence continues at coordinate 42,691,305 of CM055100.1, read as the reverse complement.
TTCAAGCAAGAGGTGGATCTTCATCAACATCTCAAGTTGGAGAGGAGGCTATATACATTCGTCAAGGGCAAATTCAAGGGAAAAAACAAAAGTAAGTGGTCTAAAGGGAAAGATCAAGAGGAGGCTTATTCAAATGGCGAAAAGAAAGATAGATCAAAGCTTTACTGCTTCTATTGTGGCATCAAGGGACACTTTGCAAGTGAGTGCTACAAGAAAATAAGAGATCACGGAGACAAGCAAGGTAATCTTACTCTTGATGAGGATGGTTTGGATGTTCAAAATACAAATGATGATGCTTTTGAGATGTCTTCATGTATGCTTGATAATGATGAAGATCTAGATCCATGGTGGATTGATAGTGGGGCAAGTTCACACATGACTTTTCACAAAGAGTACTTCACTTCTTTGTTGGCATATGAAGATGACAAGAGGGTGATCTACACGGCTAATGATGGTGAGTGTGCAATCAAAGGAATTGGCACAATTCCTATTTCTCTCTCTACAAATAGGAATGCTCATTTGGAGAATGTTTTGTTCATTTTATCTATTACCAAGAATTTACTTAGTGTGAGTCAATTGAGTTTGATGGAGATGCTTGTATGATCAAGAGGAAGGATATCTTGATTGCAAAAGGTAAAAGACAAGGGAAGTTGTTCAAACTAGATGCTTGTGTTATTGCTACCCAAGTTGGATGTGTTGCAAGAGAGAAAAAACTTATTCAAGAGGTTTGGCATAAAAGGATGGGGCACCTCAACTTTAAGTCATTAGAGGTAATGGCTAGAAAGAAGGTTGTGGTTGGTCTTCCAAGTTCCTTAACTAACATCAATCATGTATGTGAGTCTTGCGCTTTGTCAAAGTCACATAGACTACCTTATACTAGATCTACAAAGCCTTTTCAGGTTGTACAAGTTAAAATAGCAATGATCGACTTATACAGTGCTTTCTTATTTCGACGGCACCACGTGTGCTTAGTTCTAGAATTATCGGGCCGTCTTTCTTTTACGAGCCCCATAGCTCAAGAAGTTTCTCTTCTTTCATGACTAGGGTTTATAGGCATTAAATTGTGGATCTTTGGTTGTAGGAGATCATTTCAGGCACTATAAGTGCATGATGAAGGGCGCCCTAGGGCTGCCAAGGAGTGGCTAAAAGGCCATGGTCAGCCATGATGCATGGGAAGAGTAGTTTGCTTTTGAAGCTTTCTCACAACAAGGGTTTCAAATCAAAACTCTTGAAGTCTTTCGCACCATGCAATGCTTTTGGAAGCTGTGAATGGCTGAAATAGGGCGTTTTGGCAGTGCGACCTGAGCTGCAAGAGGCCGTAGAAGGTCGTGGATCAGATAGAGAGTTGGATCAGAATTAGCAGCCAGAAAACCCATGAGGAGGCCATAGCCAGGGGAGCTTGGAGAGCAAAGGAGGCAGACAGACCTCGCGCGTGCCCAATCGCGCAACTACCATAGTGTTTGGAGGGGTCTAGCGCTTACAAGGAATCCATTTCAGGGTGTTGAAGGAAGATGGACCATCGGATCATGTCTATTGGAGATCTATGATGGAAAATGGAGGAATATAGGCCGCAGGATCAAGGGCCACCGTTGGGATGCATGTGAAAAAGCCTGAAGGAGTCTGAAGTGCAAAGTGCATTAACTTCATTAAAAATCTTCAAACTAAAAAAATTGTTGGGTCCCAAGTTTTTGAAGGGTGAAGTTTCTTCACACTGAAGAAACAGTTCAAAAACCCAAATTGCCCTTATTTTCACCTCCTTTAGCCTATTTTGGCCAAATGAAAGGCTATAGCCTCCAAACGAAGGGCACCCTGACTGTACCTGCAAGTATGGTACACCAAAATAGAGTGATTGCCGTGGAGAAAGTGTTCAAAGCATGCTAGAAGTGATTTCACCATTCCATTGAGCAGGTAGTTGGGAGTTGGTGACGAGAAGTATTTCGGAAAGCAACGCCAGTTTGGCTTTCAATTTGGTGAAAGAGCGGCGGGTGGCCTGGTAAGCCAAAAATTGCAGATCATTATTTTGGACTTTTGACATCATGGTTGGCTTTGGTATACACTTTATAGCCTACATGTGGAGTTTCAAGCAGTTTGGAGATGGCAAATATCAATGAGGCAATTTTGGGCGATGCAAGCAAACTTGATGGGGCTTCTAGCTACAACATCTAAAAATTCAAAATGAAGAGCATTTTGATGGAGAAAGAGTTATGGGAGATCGTGGCAGGTATTGAAGTCCGGCCAAATACCACTCCAGTTGACATGAGGGCCTTTGATAAAAAGGCGCAGAGAGCATTGTCCTTGATCAATCTCTAAGTGAAAGACCATGTGATCACTCATATAAGTGATGCCACGATGGCTAGGGGAGCTTGGGAAGCTCTTAGAATGCAATTTCAAACTTGCCATCTAGCGCGGGCCATGTTCTTGAAGTCGAGATTGAACGCAGTAAGGATGAGAGAAAGTGAATCAGTTGGATCTTTCTTCACCAGGATAAAGGAGCTGAGAGATCAACTTGTGGCGATTGGAAAACCAATCAGGGATGTTGAATTGGTACATACCACAATGAGCGGTGTCTCAGAAGGGCTACAGATGTTTTTGAGTGACATTGCTTCGAGAGAGAGATTGCCTACTTTTGGGTCATCTCAAACTGCTTGCATAAGTTGGCTTTGATAGAATGAGTGAGGTTCTCATCATTGTCCGTGATAATGATATCATCAACATAAAGTACAATCAAGGCATTTCTATCATCGTTTATAAGAACATAAAGATTTGGATTTGAATTTGTTCTTACAAACCCATGAGAAAGAAAGTAAGTTTCAATGCGTCCATACCATGCGCGTGGCACTTGCTTAAGGCCATAAAGTGCTTTGTGTAGTCTACATACCTTCTGTTCTTGCCCTTTTGCCATGAAGCCCTGCGGTTGGACCATGTAAACTTCTTCCTCTAAGTCATCATTCAAAAATGCGGACTTCACATCCATTTGATGGATCTTCCATCCAAAATGAGATGCTAGGGCAATGATAAGGCATAGCGTAGTCCACTTAGCCACTGGAGCAAATGTCTCTTCATAGTCAATTCCTTTGCTTTGCTCATAACCCTTCACTACTAGGCATGCCTTATGCTTTGCTATCGTGCTATCTGCATGAAACTTTGTTCTAAACACCCATTTGTTGTCAATGGGTTTCTTTCCAAGTGGTAGATCAATCAACTCCCATGTATCATGCCTGTGGATGGATTCTATCTCCTCTTCCATTGCCCTTTGCCACTCTTTGTGATCTTTTGCCTCATCAAAGATTGATGGCTCTCGACACTTCCAAATGTCACTCATTAGGGCATAGTTCACATGATAACGATCGGGAGACTTCATTTCCCATCCTTTATGCTTGCCTTTAGCAAGCAAGGCTTGATCCTCCTGTGGGGTTTGCCTGCAAAAAAGATTTTGAGGTATGTGAAAGGTACACCTAACCTTGGCCTAATCTACAACAGAAAAAGTGTTTTACCTAAGTTGCAGGGTTATGTTGACGCTGATTGGGCAGGAAGTATAGATGATAGAAAGTCAACAACATGTTATGCCTTCAATTTTGGTAGTGGTTGTTTTTCATGGTCTAGCAAGAAGCAAGATACTATTTCTCTTTCTTCTACGAAAGCCAAATATAAAGCGTTAAGTTCTGCTACTCAGGAAGCTGTTTGGCTACGTAAGTTGTAAAGTGAGATTGGCATGAAGCAGGTAAACCCTACTGTTATTTTTTGTGACAGTCAAAGTGGAATACAATTGGCTAAAAATCCTGTCTTTCACGCAAGGACAAAACATATTGAGGTAAAATATCACTTTGTGCATGAGAAGCTACAATCTGAAGATATAAGTATTGTACACTGTTCTACGTTGTTACAAGTTGCTGATATATTTACGAAAGTTTTAAATAAAGAAAAGTTTGAGACATCTAGAGCCAAACTTGTCTTGGATCTGGTTATGTAAAAAGCCTTTACTTGTAATACTATCATGGAGGTATATTCCATGAATAGAGTAAACTCTAAAATAAAGAGAGACGTTGATCATTGAGGGAGAGAGTTAAAATAGCAATGATCGACTTATACAGTGCTTTCTTATTTCGACGGCACCATGTGTGCTTAGTTCTAGAATTATCGGGCCATCTTTCTTTTACGAACCCTTTGAGAGCTTTTAAGCAACTTTATCTTTGTACTTGTTAGTTGAATATACAGTTTGTGGAGAGCAATTCTATTGTCTTGTCTTGTTGCACTTGATGTTGTGCTGAGGTGATCGATCCGATCGGGTGTTTAAATTGTTTTCTTAACTGTACATTCACATATTCATGGAATTACTACAATTAGCAATAGTGGAGCTAAGCTATATGTAACTTTCATTGATGATTTTAGTAGATTTTGTTGGATCTATCTACTAAAGAGCAAAGATGAAGTGTATGATGTTTTTGTCAAGTTCAAGAATGCAAGGGAGAACCAATTTTCTACGAGGATCAAGTGCTTAAGGAGTGACGATGGTGGAGAGTACATATCTGCCAAGTTCAAGGTTTTTTGTGATGAGCATGGGATCAAGAGGGACTATACAACACCAAGGACCCCACAACAAAATGGAGTGGCCGAGAAGAAGAATAGGACTTTATGTGAAAGTGCTGAAGCCATGAGGTTAAGTGCTAACCTTGATAAAGCCATTTTGGTATCAAGCATTGTTGTGTGTTAATTTTTTGTGCAATAGGTGGCCGAGTGCTATTTTGGATGGAAGGACACCTTTCAAGATGCTATTCTGAGAGGAGGCCGAGTGTCAACTTTCTTAGAACTTTTGGATGCACATGCTATGTCAACATAGCTCTTGATGATAGGACCAAGGAGGATCCATCTTCAAGAAAATGTATATTTGTTGGATATAGTGAGGTGAGTAAAGCCTACAAGGTTTACATTCCTTCTACTAACAAGGTAATTGTTGGTAGAGATGTCATTTTTGATGAGGGGAACATTCCAAAAGTATCTTCAAGTACTATTGATGATGATGTAGATGGATCTAACATTCTTGATGTTGATGTAGAGGATCCTACTTTAGATGGTGATGATGATGGACCTTCATCAAGTCAAAATCCAAGGAGAACATCAAGGGAAAGACAAATTCCTTCAAGGCTCACATATGATGAGAAAGGTAGGCAAATGGAAGTGACTCATTTTGTTTTTCTCACATGCTTTGGTGAATATTCTTGTGTAGATGATGCTATGCAAGTAGATATTGGATATCATGCTGGAAAATCAAGTAACGGATATGGAAAATAAGTTTTGTTCAATGAATTTGGAAGAGGTTGATCTCAAAGGGCTTCAACAAGTCAAAAGGGAAGTTGGCAATTTGGAACTAGTCATAAAAGGAAAGTCGATTGGCAAAGATATTATGGATCTATTCTTGTAGGTTATTGAAGACTCAAGTAAGGTCAAAGAAGTAGCAAGGAAGTGTTTTTCAAGTCTACTTTACTTGTTCTATCTCATGTTTGAGCAATTTTATGTGAATGTGTGCAAATTGTCAAGATATGGTAAAACTAGCTACATTAGTGAGCATCATTTTGATGTTGGAGTTGTAATAGCATTCTTGGCTAGTTTTGCTAATGGAAATGAGGCTATTGAAGACTCATTATATCACTCATCCATAATCAAGTCATCAAGTGATGATGTCATCTTGTGGCAAGATGGAGATGGAGGCTCATTCATGGAGTTTTATGGTGGAGACATATCAAGAAAGGACAAAGAGGGAGGATACAAGCAAGAAAATGGTTATCACTCACATTTATTGTTTGGTTGCTGTAATATTTTAGAAAGTTCAAAGTTTATAGCATGGAGGAATCATCTCATTCTATTTGGTTCTTCATGTTCTATTTACATCTTGATGTGTAAAATTGATGTAAGAGATAGTGAAGCATCCAAAGTGGACACTATTCTCTATATCAATTATGGATGCTACTTTAAAGCATTGGGAAAGGACTTGTTTATGAAGCATAGGACATCACTTGGAGTGTTATAAAAGTCCATGCTAAAACTAGTTGAAGAGGGAGTGTGAGAGATTTCAACTAGTTTAGTCAAATTTGCTACATTTGTTTATATGACATTGAGGCCGATTTCATATTAGACTTAGAGTTTGACTTTTCAAAGTTATATTAGTCTAAAGGCATTTGAATAAAAAATTTCAAAAAGTGTGAGAAAGTGTAGAACACGAGTTTTTTTTATTAAGGGCCTTAGTGATGGATCGATTTTGCAAAAGACTTTTAGGAAGGGAGGCATGGGCCATCATGCTCACTCTACGAGAGTTCAATTTTTCCTTTTGACTATACCATTGGACTGTGGTGAATAGCTCGTAGTAAATTGTTGATGTATCTCGTGTGCCTTGCAAAACTCCTTGAATTATTTGAAAATAATTTTCTGCCTCCATTAGTGCGTAAAGCTTTGATTTTTCTTGAGGTCTAATTTTTTGTAGATGCCTTGAACTATTTGAAATACTTGAAGGCTTCAAATTTGTTCTTCAGAAGATAAGTCACAGTTCTTCTAGAAAAATCCTCAATGAATGTTAGAAATATGTGGCTCCCCCTGTGGAAGAGGTCTACATAGGGCCGCAAATGTCACTGTGTACAAGATCTAGTAAATCTTTTGAATAATGAGAATGATCTAAATTGCATATTGGACTTCTAGAATGTTTATTGATGATGCAGCTTTCACCAACATGAGAAGCCGATTTACTAATAAAGTACAAATCTTGAAGTATTTTCAGATTTGACATTTGTTGGATATTATTGTTATTTAAGTGGCCTAGTCTAAAATGCCAAAGCCTATCTTTTGTTTCAGAAGTAGAAGTATGAAGAGCTTGACTACTAGCGAAGTAGCAATGGCTTAATTTGTAGAGATAGCGATTGCAACCAGCAAATTCTTGTTCAATTTGTGTTTCGAATAAGTTTTTTTGATCTCGAATAATTGATGATAATGATCGCACGATCATGATCGTTTTTGTAGATCGTGATCTACTGCAACACAGATGCATACATAGATCGCAATACATTTTTTGAGTTTTGTAAATTTTTCCAGATAGAATGTAATTGTATACCATGTAAAGTTGCCACTTGTTGAAAGGTTTATAGATTTCGTATACTGAGTTTTGTGCTGTCTATTGAGAATAATAAATCAGTGCAATTGATGTTGAATGTTTAAGAAAAGTCTTGTTCTAATAGGCTTGTCTACATTCCTCGTACTCAAACATTTATTGTTTCTAGAGATGTTGTGTTTGATGAATCTAGCATGCATAAGCTTCATGATGATGCAATCAAGCCTACTATTAAGCCTATTATGAAGGAAATAGTAGGGAAACCGCGAGAAGCAAGTCTGCATACTTTACAAACTCTCCAAAAATGTCAAGTCGAGCAAGAATGCAACCACCAAGGCTCACATACAATGAAAGAGAAAAGCAATTGCAAGTTCAGGTTGACCTTATTACTATTTTTGATGATGTTTCTTTGAGTTTGAATAAAACTTTAACAACAAAAGTTGATGCGATTAAGAGTGCGTATGACACATTGCTTAAATATTAATACATGTAAAACTATTGATCCTCCATCAAATAAAATGTTACTACTTGCTAATTGGTCTTTAACGTCAAATTTAATCAAGATGGTAGTCTGAACAATTATAAAAGAAGACTAGTTGCCAAAGGACATGCTCTATTAACTCACATGTTATTGATTTAGTGCCAAAGTCCTCTTTTTTTCTTCTTCTTTGTATAGGTCTAACCATTTATCCATAGTTCCACAATTATGAAGCATGAATGTGAAATTTTTTTCTCGTTGGAATGGTGTCAACCTATGAACCTTTCCCATTCCTTGAGGTTTTTCACTCGTTACCTCGTCGGCTTCCTCTTCATGCCACAATTGTGGAGCAGATGGATGTAGTTGGGGCATAAAAGAGAGATTCTTGTACTAACCATCCCTTTGACATGCTACCTTCAGGCCTTGCCGTTTGACACACAAAATCTTTTAAAAATCATGTACCTTTTCATAAAGAACATCCACCTAAAGAACCATGAACAATTAAAAATAAGAGTTTTATTTAATGAGTTCAAATATCAATTGATTTAGTTTACAATACCCATGCAAAAAAAAAATGCACTTCTACCTAGTGAGCACTTCTACCTACCTAGAGTGCACTAGACCAGCAATAGAAACTTCTTCAACCAAGTGCACCAATAGATGCACTTGTGAGTCCATGATGGAAGTCAAAAAACATCTCTCAAACATGCACACAATCTCCAACATATCTTCATGTCTCTTATGAAGGTCTAGCTCACAAATTTCTTTTGAACAAATCCATCTGCAACATATTCAATTCATTTTATGTCTTGAGTTTATAGTCAATAAATATTAAATAAAAAAATACACCAAGTTAATGTATATACTTGACAATGATTAATAGTTTGTATATGGTCTCGCAAATATCTTTTGACAAGAAAACGAATTGACAATGGATATATGAATTGATTCGTCTTTAGCCAATCGTGAAACTTGAGACCTTGAAGCTTTCCATCCACTATGAATTATGTCCATAGAGAATGGGCAAAATCAAATCAACCAAAAATTGATTTCTAAGAGGGCTCCTAGCAAGTAATGTTTGGTGAATTGTTTCCTAAGCCTCCTTAGTGAATGTCCAAGGTGCTTTTGGAGCATGATCTTCACCATCTTCTATGCAATATTTTTTTTTGGTGTTTGATTCTTTTAGATCGTGCCTTGCAGCAATGGTATCTTTTTCACCAATCAAGATTCACCCTTGTGAAAAGTATAGTACTAAGGACCATAAATGGATCTTTGAATGATCCACAAGGTGATTGTATGCTTCTTAAACAATCTATCAGAAACTAGTCATCAGAAAACAAGATCTAGTTTAGCAGCTTGATAGGAAACAAGTAGAGACAATCAAAGAATTGATCAATTAGTATAATCCAACTCCACACGTGTGGAAATAAGGCTCTAGTATGGCCTGTAGACAGTGTTTACAAAGTGCCAAAGCTGGATTTCATTGGAAAAATAGAGTAATCACCATACAATGAGAGGAAACTCGAGTTTCTCCTTGAGGCTTCAAAAAGTTTCTATCTTCTCACTATGGAGAATGGGAATACATAGTAAAACACACTTCCTTTGCAAAGTTAGGTGAAAATCCAGCATGTAATAAGGAAGTAGACTCCACTTTCTTGCCCTAATGTGAAAACCCTAGCCTAGATCCAAGAGTCATGCTTGGTAGGTGCATGGTAGGTACAAATCTCATCATAAATCATGGTCTAGATCCTACAAAGTAGGAATCACTACCAAATAGACACAACCACTCCTCTTGACTCGTGGTAACCTACTTTAGGTGTGTATGTCCAAGTGGCACTTTGGCCATTGAAGTAACCAACAAACAATATTGACAAAATGTACAATATTCTACATGGCTAGATTTGCCAATGTAGGCAATTTTTCACACTCCAATTGAAGATCTAAGCTTGACAAATGAATCTTTAGGTAAAGGTTTAGTAAACAAATCAGCCAAGCAACTTGATGATGGCACGTGTTGGAGCTTGATCTCTTTAGCTTGCACTTTTTCCCTCACGAAATGATGAGCAATTTCGATGTGTTTGCTCCTTGCATGGAATGTAGGATTAGCTGCAAGTGATTGGGCTGATTGGTTGTCACAATAGATGATAGGGATCTCTTCCTCCATGACATGAAGCTCCACCAATAGCCTTTTGAGCCACAAGACCTCCTTGCATGTTGATGTCAAGGCCTTGTATTCAGATTCTGTGGAAGATAGGGAGATGGTATCTTGCTTTTTGGAAAGCCATGATACTACTCCATCACATAGAAAGGTGGCAAAGGCACTTTTTGATCTTCTATCCACTTTGTCACCTGCAAAATCCGAGTCACTATAGGCTCTTAAGCCAAGATTAGTTCCTCTATACAAAATACCAAAATTCTTAGTGAATGAAATGTATCTAAGAACTCTTTTGGCCATCTTCCAATGTGAAACTAGAGGACTTTGCATGAATTGGCTTAACTTTCCAACACTATAACTAAGATTCAGGTCTATTTATAGTTAAATAGATCAAGGAGCCAATAAGCCTTCTATATAATGTGATGTCCTCAAAGGATGCTTCATCACAACCAATAGATGCTTTTACATGTTGCTCCATTGGTATCTCAATGCCTTTACAATTCTTCATTCCAAATCTATCTAGGATGGATGTAGCATATTTAAATTGACAAATGAAACTAAAATCACATCCTCCAATAACCTCTATTCCAAGAATGAAGCTCAATAGGCCGAGATCTACCATCTTAAACTCTTTTGCTAAAGCAATTTTTACATCTCTAATTCCATCTAGATCATTACCACTCAAGATCTACATACAAAACAAGAATAATGATCATGCCATCATGAAAACTTATATACAATGATGGATCATAGGCACTCATTACAAAATTGATGGAAATGAGAAAAGAGTTTAGCCTAGAGTACCATGCTCTAGGTGCTTGCTTGAGCCCATAAAGGCTCTTCTTTAAAAAGCACACCTTTCCTTCATGCTTTGCCTTGATGAAGCCCTCGGGTTGCCTCATGTAGATCTATTCCTCCAAATAACAATTGAGGAATGCATTTGTGAAGTCAAGTTGGAATAGCTCCCAATTGAAGGTTGTAGCAAGACTAATGATCAACCTGATAGTAACAAGCTTATCCACAGGAGCAAAAGTCTCATCATAATCAATGCCTTTGGTTTGTAAAAAACCTTTGGCAACAAGCCTAGCTTTATGCTTGCTTATTGATCCATCTTGATTATACTTCAATCTAAACACCCACTTGCAATCAAGAGGTTTCTTCCCTTGAGGAAGATCCACAAGATCCCAAGTATGATTCTCAATAAGAGCATCATACTCTACTTGCATAGCATCCATCCAACGTTTAGACTTACAAGCATCTTCATAGCATGTTGGCTCATCTAACATTGAAGTAAGAAAGGTGTAAGATGTGAAAGATGATGAGCCTTCCCTTTGATCACCTTGAGCATCATAGGTGAGCCTCAATGGCTCGGATCTTGCCCTTGTAGATATTCTTGGAGTTCTTGGAGTTCTTGGAGTTCTTGCATCTTGAGGTGGATCCTCAAGTTCTTCTTCACTTGGAAGCTCCTCCTCCATCCTAGCATGATCCTTGGCATCAAGATGATTAGTAGCATTATCATCCAAATCACAAGCATGTCCTTCATAAAAAATAACATCCCTACTCACTATCACCTTGCTAGTGATGGGATTGAAGACTCTATAACCTTTGCTATTCTCACCATATCCCACAAAGATGCCTTTGATGGATGTTGCATCATCCTTCCTTCTCTTATCCAAGGATTGGTGTACATAGCAAGTGGATCCAAAAACTTTGAGATCTTTGAGATTGGGCTTCTCTCCAAATAGAGCTTCAAATGGTGTGATTCCTCCAATGGCTTGGTTTGGCAATCTATTGCACAAATAGTTAGCACAAGTTATTGCTTCACCCCAAAATGGTTTGGATAGAGAAGCATCTAGCCTTAAGGCCTTAGCACACTCAAAAAGAGATCTATTTTTTCTCTCACTCACTCCATTTTGTTTAGGGGTGTATGGACATGACAACTCCCTCTTTATGCCATTAGAACTACAAAAGTCAATCAACTTATTGGAGATATATTCACCTCCATTATCACTCCTTAATACCTTAATCTTGGTACTAAGTTGATTTTCTACCAAAGTCTTGAACTTTACAAAAGAATCAAACACCATTGATTTGCTAGACAAGAGGTACATCCAACAAAATCTAGAATAGTCATCAATGAAGATTACATAGTACTTGGCACCACCATTAGACTCATGTGAAAAATTATGAACATCCGAATGGATGAGTTCAAGAGGAGAGTTTGATCTTGATGTAGATCTTGAGAAGGGTAGTTTGTGAGCCTTTGAGAGGCTGCATGCTTCACATCTCTTCCCACACTTTGACAAATGCTTGGGGAGTCCAATTGTAAGCTCCTTTGTAGCCATAGATTCCATGGCTTTGTAGTTGGGGTGGCCCAACCTTTTTGTGCCATAGTTCCACCTTTGATAGCTCCACCTTTGCCAAGTTAACACTCTCCACTGCAATATTAGCATCAAGCTTAAACAATCTACCTTGCTTAAAGCCTTTGGCTATACATTCATCATTTCTAAGGATGGAACAAACTCCATGCTTAAATTGTACATCTAGGCCATTATCCATTAACTGGCCAACACTAAGAACTTAGGAGCATAAAGAACATTATCAAGATTCATCCTTTTGGATGATCCCACATACAAGGGAATTGTTCTTATTCCACTTATCTTACATTCTTGACTACTTGCGGTATAGATTGATCTATGTAAGTCATTGTAAGAAAGTAAGGTGGAGAATATGTCCTTTTGATATGTCATGTGGGAACTTGCCCCACTATCAATCCACCAAGAATCATTGGTGTTGCTCTTGGATGATGGTGGTTTGTTGGAAACCATCAAGGATGACTCTTCATCCTCCTCTTCCTCCTAATGTGCAATGTTGCTTTGTTTGCTCTCTTGTGCCTTCTTCTTCTTCAGACATTCTGATGCAAAATGTCCTTTCTTTCCACAGAAAAAACATTTGTACTTGGACTTGTCTTTGATCTTGCCCTTTGAGCTTGAAGCCTCATCCTCCTCCTTGGTCTCCTTGAAGTGCTTCTTCTTGCCATTGGTCTTTTTCTTGCTTTTGAATGAGAAATCAGCTTTCTCATCACCATCCTGCAGAGAAATAGCATTCATTCTTGCATTGGTATGCAACATCCTACACTCTTCAGCTACTAATACACTGTGTAGCTTTTCTATAGTAGGCAAAGTGTCTTGGATTGCAAAGCTTTGGACCAAATTTGTAAAGCCACTCCCTAGACCATTTAGGACAATCTGAACAAGCTCACTATCTTGAATCTTCTCTCCAATGGAAGCTAACTCCCTATTAAGAGACTTGATTCTTAGCACATAATCTTGTGCACTCTCATCACTCCTCTTCATGCTTTGTAGAATCTGATTCCTAAGCATGAGTACCCTCGAAGTGTTACTAGACTCATAGATAGATTTTTAAGATTCCCAAGCCTCTTTAGCACTCTTACATGATGATACTTCCCTTAAAAGATCATTGCTTACATTCATCTTAATACAGTGAAGTGCAAGCCTAGACCTCTTCTTGTATCTCACTAATTCCTGTGCACCTAGAGGTTCATCTTCATCATCTATTAGAAACTCATAAAGATCCTGGAGCACCATTAGTGACTCCAACCTCACTTTCCAAATAGCATAATTGGTAGAATTTACCTCTCACTAGCTTCTAGAAGGTAGGCTCCCACTGATCCCATCTTACTAGCAAGATTCTACACACAAGATATAGATTTGTTTGTACCTGAAACTCACAAAGGTTTCTAACTTGCAGTGTTTCACTCAAATGTTGACTTCTAATCCAACAAATGGATTTGTAATCACAGTTCTATCACTCCCTCACAAGCTGGAATGAAGATAAGATGAGATGAAAACTACACTCAAGCAAATCTTGCCAATCTTGGCTATTCTTGGACAAAAACTGACTCTCTCTCTCTCTCTTATTCACTTTGATGTACTTTCAAGACCCGGTTTCCACTTTAAGAAGGTCTGAAATCAGCCTAGATTAATTAGTTTTCATGAAACAAATTCAAAACTAATCAATGGCAAGTGATCTTGGTAGCTTATCCTAGGATTTGCACCAAAAATTATATCAAACTGACACCAGATGAATTTTCTATGATCCAATGAATATGGGTTATTAAATGCTGGTTCAGAGATGCCCACACGTGTGAACAGTACGGATTTTGATCCTGAAAAAGTTTGGGATCAAATCCCCTCACCAAAAACCTGGATACCAGCTCGCCCTTCCAATACTAGCATTTTGCACCAAAAGCTGCTAAAACTGGATTAGATTCAAACACAGATCAATGGCCTTGTACTTGGCTCTAATACCATGTGAAAAGTACAGTACTAAGGACCATAAATGGATCTTTGAATGATCCACAAGGTGATTGTATGCTTGTTAAACAATTTATCAGAAACTAGTCATCAGAAAACAAGATCTAGTTTAGCAGCTTGATAGGAAACAAGTAGAGACAATCAAAGCATTGATCAATTAGTATAATCCAACTCCACACGTGTGGAAATAAGGCTGTAGTACGGCCTGTAGACAGTGTTTACAAAGTGCCAAAGCTGGGTTTCATTGGAAAAATAGAGTAATCACCATACAATGAGAGGAAACTCGAGTTTCTCCTTGAGGCTCCAAAAAGTTTCTATCTTCTCACTATGGAGAATAGGAATACATAGTAAAACACACTTCCTTTGCAAAGTTAGGTGAAAATCCAGCATGTAATAAGGAAGTAGACTCCACTTTCTTGCCCTAATGTGAAAATCCTAGCCTAGATCCAAGAGTCATGCTTGGTAGGTGCATGGTAGGTACAAATCTCATCATAAATCATGGTCTAGATCCTATAAAGTAGGAATCACTACCAAATAGACACAACCACTCCTCTTGACTCGTGGTAACCTACTTTAGGTGTGTATGTACAAGTGGCACTTTGGCCATTGAAGTAACCAACAAACAATATTGACAAAATGTACAATATTCTACATGGCTAGATTTGCCAATGTAGGCAATTTTTCACAACCCACATTTTTAAATATGTGCATGGGATCAAGTAGGTGATTAATCAGAAGATTGTTCCAATAATCCAAACTATGAAATATAGACAACCTTTTCATACCATCAATTGGATTTTCTTGAGAATCCTCCCAAAGTCTTCGCCAATCTTCTACAGACATCCTCTTTGGAGCATTTCTCTCTCAACTCTTCCTCCAAAAACCTCTTCTATGAATGTTTTTGAATGGATGGCCTTCATGCAAGTATTTACGATGATTTTCATACACAACTTCTTTGAGACTATAAAAATACTTTGACAAAAGATTTGGCCCACAAAAAACAAGCATGTTTTTTGGCTGTTGTAAAACCTGCCCAACAAATAAATATTTTCAATCACTAATTGAAAAAAGTACATGCCAAATATAATGTGTCCCTTTTTTGTACTCAACCAAGGTGGAATATTATAATTTACCAAGAAAACAGGCCAAATAGACCACGTAGTTGCTCATACACCAAAGGGGTTCACACCATATGTTGCAAGACCAAATCCCACATTTTTTGACTCATTGGCAAAGCTTGGATACTCTTTGTTGATGTGTTTCTATGCAGGTGAATTTGAAGGTACCCTCATTATCCCATCCATAGAGGTATGATGTGCATGCCAATCCATAAGTTTTGCAAGAGATTTACAACGAAATAAATGTTGCAATCATGGAATTATTGGAAAATGTCGTAAAACTTTGCATGGAATGGTTGCCCCTTGCAAATCATCTCTATACCGAGGAGCCAGGTAGATTAGACATGGAAGACCAAGCCGTCCATGGTTGAGGGACATCAGGGCATTGCAAAGGAGCACCAAGTTTTTGATCCTGTAAGCAGCCTTCTATCAAGCTGTGAGGGAGGTCACACAAGATATTGCCACTCGTCTGCCCTATTCAGTGAGTTGGAATATCATTGCATTGGAGGCACTCCATACTGCATACGAGGACTTCCAAACAAAATTGTTTGAGGATTCGATGTTGTGCTCGATACATGCCAAGAGGGTGACATTGATGCCCAAGGACATGCTTCCTGTCATGAGGCTTCGAAACACCTATGACAACATTTTTAAGTCTGGCTTCACACAGAGGCATGTTATGATTAATGCAAAGCTCAAAGCAAAAAATTCTCCAAAACTTATAATTGCATTTGAGTTTGTCATTTGAACTTACGCCTTCCACTCTAATTTCCTTATGCATGTAGACATGTTGAACCAAGACCTCTGAAATGGATCGACCACCCGGTGAAACTTTGAAGTCTAAAATTCTACCTTTCCAAAAGCTCCTATAATCCATATTTGATTTTCTCTTTTTACCAAAATCACCTCTTGATGAGGGATGCATGAGAACCTAGTGAAATTTTCTATAAATACGTGGTATCCAAAAGCCATCAGAGTCTTTTTCATTACAAACAAAAACTGAGACAATATTGCTTCGTGGTCTACGCCTTTCAGAAGCCATTGCAAAGCAAAAAAAGATCAACAATAGAGTCTGAAACAAAATGAAGATGAATCAGTATGAAAATAAAGAATCAATTTTTTAATAAATGCTGGCGGTCTTTCGTAAATCATATATGTTAGTCTAACTACAGTTAGATCAAAATAGACTTACTTTAACCACAAGTGTTAGGTCTCGGGCACTCAGGACACTCACGGGCAGCAATTACGGTCCAATCACAGAGAGTTTTGAATTGTATAAAAATATGACCGAAAAGTTCCAAAAAAAATTTGACCAGCAAACAATATTACGGTCTTTCATAGGTGTAAATATATAACTGGGCCAAGTGTACGTCGAATAGTTCAAAAGGTCAAAAACAGCATCTTGACAAAAGGACCTTTTGGTGTTCGAAACTCATCTAATGCTCGGAACTAGGTCATCTTGGTGTCGTTGAAAAGCTCTCTTTGAGGGCTTTCTAATGGCACCGTAATCGTCTCAATCCGAGTTGTCATTCAAAAGTTATACTATTTTTTTGCTGAGTTGCATACTATATTATAGATAAAATGGCTTATTTATGGGTTGCCCCCGATGCAAAATTACAGTTCTTTTAAAAAGAAAAGAAAATCAATTTGAAGAAGCTACATTACGTAGATTTGAGAAAAGGTATCTTTTTGAAAGGCCCCTTTTGTGTTCAAATTTTCTCTAATGCTTCTTCGACTGGTCTCTGTTGCTGTAGAGAGCTTGATCAAACTCGTTCTTTTCGTCGTAGTGCTTTCTAGCTTCAAGTTCTTCCTTGATGTCAATGACTGCCTTGTTGAAGGTCATAGTAGGATCTTTAGCCAACAATGTCTGGGTTGTCTGGAACGATTGTGGTAAGGAGCGTAGCAGGTAACTGAGCTGCTTTTCTTGCAAGACTGCATGTTTTGCTCCAGCGTTGTGTAGTGATAGGAATAGGTTCATCATCTTCCTGATGAAGCTGGTGAGATATTTGCCATCCCATCTTAAATAGGTAAGTTGATCTTCTAGATGGATTATCTGATTTTGTGACTTAGTCTGAAATCTGCTGATGAGCGTATCCCACATCTCTCTAGCATTAAAGATTGATGCGAGGTCAAGGGTAATGTTGTCCTTGATGGAAGAGGAGATGACAGCTACTGCTTTGTCGTTCTTCTCTTTCCACTCCCGAAGATCTTTACCTATGCTAACTGGCATCCATTAGAGGAATTCTGAATTCAAAAAAGACCCTTTAAGAAATGCCACATAGATTGACAAAGTTTATTATTGTAATTACCAAAATAGATTCATTTTCTGCCCAAATTCTTTTTCATTTTTGCCCGCACTAGTTTCGATGCTTAATTATTCTATGTACATTACCATTTGTAGTTCATTTAAAATAGCATAACTTTTTAACCATAGCTCTGATTGAGACAAAAATTATACCGTTTTAAAGCGCTTGACAAGAGCTTTTCAACGATAGTCTACATAACTACTTTTGAGCTACCGTTCAAAAGTTATGGCCGGTCAAAGTTTAGACCCAAAAAAAAAGTCCACATATCTCTCTTGTGCGCGGATAGAGTACCCTCTCTCTTGTCCACTGAGAGGGTACTCTATCCGCGCACAAGAGAGATATGTGGATTTTTTTTCTTGGTCTGAAACTTTGACTGGCCATAACTTTTGAACTGTAGCTTGGATGTCGGTCATCTAGGGTACCGTTGGAAAGCTCTCGTCGAGCGCTTTCAAACAATATAATTTTCGTCTCAATTGGAGCTACGATTAAAATGTTATGCTATTTTAAATGATAATTGCATATTATACTATAAATAACAAGTCATGCTTGTGGGCTGCCCCCGGCGTTGAATTATAACATTATTAAGAAATTTTTTTTTTTTTGTCTAATGAGCTACGTTACGTAGATTTCAAATTTGAGTGTTTTAATTGGTCCATGTATAAGCAAAATTTGAGAAAAAAATATAAAAAGTGTCTTTACAAAGGGTCTTTTTTGGATTTAGAACTCCTCTAATGTCTTCGGTGCCATCCACCCACGGCCATAACGCTTCTCCTTTTAGGATAAGTGATGTCTTCACCTTCCAAGCAAGAAAGTTTGATCCGTCTGCTTCAAGTACTATGCAAAACTTTGATTGGATGTTGTGAATGGAAGCCATTGTCTCATTGACGTGGCTGTAATTAAGCCTTATGGCTCTGATACCACTATTGAAATGTCTTTGTCGACGAGGATTCCTACTAAGCTTAGATGGAGCCGATTTGTCGGATAAGGCTACTACCTCAAGCCGCGATCAATCATCCTTCGAGCAGCAGTACTGCTAATCTGACAATGAATTTATGAACAACAGATAATGTCTAATGACAACGGAAATATATCGACTGGTAAAATTGAACAAGCATCACGACATTCACATATTGTGCATTGAGCAGAAAAAGATATACTCGTCTATATTATCAGATTCGAGTCTACAACAGGGTTTCTTTCTTGAGCACTGTCTATTTTCCAGATCAGCGCGTCGGCGTGATAGAGTTGTTCTCTTCTCATGAAAGGAACTAGCTACTACTAGATCTATCTTGCTTCCTTGATACGCACCTCACTGAGTGTTGCGTTCAGGATTCTCTTTCTGTGTGTATCGGTATATGTCTCTAATCCAGTACATATATTATGCTGGATTAGATTACAAGATTGATTAGCTAAGTTTAAGCTAAGCATCCGTTTAAGTACGTTTCTGTTGACGTTGCATGGCGACGATGGATCATGGTAGTTTGAAAAACTTCACACCTGAGCCGATAGTTCGTCCTCACCCTGGAGTGTCGGCCTAACCCGAAGTGTCAGCCTTCTGAATATGTGGCGAAAAAGTCGAAAAAGTCAAAGGTTGGCTAAAAACAAAATCTTGAGTCTTTTTGGACCTATTGTCGCCTTTTATCAAAATGCGAAAAACGCGAAAAAAACGAACTGTGCGAAAAACAGTTCAAATTGCAAACTGTGCAAAAACTAGTTAAACTATGCAGCAGTCTAAAAATACAAGGACAACTACTAAGGCTTTAAAATAGAAACTCAATGTTTCTTGAGAGAGCACTTCTGCGTCCTGGATGGTTTGCTACCTGGTGGCTAGTAGTTCAGAGAACTGATGACAAGGATAAAGGACAGAACAAGGCATTTTCAGCACAAATGATGAAAGCTTGCTCTAATATTCCTCTTTTAGTGGACTGACACGGATACCATCACCAACTCCTTAGGCTAAAAGCTCCCCCACAAAGGCTGCGTTACTTCAAATTAAATACACGTGATGTTAAAAATTTGAGAAGAATTACTGATTGGCATGAGAAGATCTTTCATATTTTTTTTTTCCATTCCCCACATCTTTAGGAATTACATAACATGAGGTGCCCTTTCACATTTCTGACCTCCACAAATTGTCTGATGATGAGGCTCCACTATCACTGTAGTTTCAACATGCTGTCACGAAGTCAGTATCAACCTTCCTTTTACAGCTCACTGACAATTAAAGAACAGAACCTTTCAAGCAACATTTTTTTTCTTATTTACGTCCTCACTTGAAACTTTCAATCATTAAGGTTTAATGAACCGTTCTGCAGTACTGAGAGCTACCGATATGATGACTAGGAAAAAGTTGTGCTTTTGCTTCGTTATTAATATTACTGATAATCATCCTCGCTTTGTTCTTTTGATCAGCTCAAATGTTCAGATTCTTCGAAACCTTCGGACTCAAAGGTGCATGGTTCCTTGAAACCAGTCCAGGCTTTTGTGTCTGTCCAAGTCAATTTCTCCTTGCGTGACTATGGTTGATACTATAATTAGGATTGAAATTTAATGCTCAGTATTGCTAGAGCTAAATTGAGTAACCGAGATTGATACAATCTGCCAACCGACATTAAAAAAACCCACATTGGAAACCCATTGAGAAATACTTTCCAGCTGCCTAGGCCACCCCGTCCAGAACCGCTTTGACCTTTTCGTGAGAAGATCGTGATCATTTCGTGGAGACGAACGAGCAGCGTGGGGTTTCACGTAAGATCCTAGGCATGGGTGAGGAATCAGGATCGGCGATGCGAAAGCTCAACAGATAATTCTTAGATATGAAACACACATTCATGAAAAAGCATGGGAAAGTAAGGCATCCACGCTAACAAGCTAGGCTCATACCTGCCTTGGACTCGATTTGACATCAGTTGCTGACGATGCTAGAAAATGGGAGACATAGAAACGTGATTGACGAAGAAAACTAATTGACAACAAGGGAGTATGCCCTTCTCACGGAAGTGAGTGGCCCCTCTAAATAAGTGAGAGACGAGATGACAAAGGGAAAACCGAGTTGGATGTAGAAGCATAGTCATGACCTTGTGATGGTTGGATGTAGAAGCATAGTCATGAAACCAAAGATGAAAACACATGGCTAAGAAGGCAGATGGGCAATCCAAAGAGACTCAATCAAAAGAAGTACCCCATTCACGACGAAGATCCTTCAGAAGATGGAAGCACAATCATTGGGAAATCAATCTCCTTCTTCAACCATCCCTCTTGCCACAACATTTGCATCCATTCTCATGCCTATCGCCCACACCATCTACCAGGATATACATGGGTTTGTATTTTGGAGGTGGGAGAATTCAATGTCCAACCAATGTTCATTGTATATTGTTTAGCTTAATATTGACTATTGCAGTAACCAGTCAACTAGTTAAGTACGGATATTGTGTGAACTAAGCAATTATTAGCTCATTAGTTGATTATGATTTAAGGTTTATTGTACTTTCCCTCTAATAATTTCAGTGTGCTTTGGCTATGGTGGCTTGTGCTTCTATCATTTCATAGTTTTGTGTGTATGCTTTTTTTACATGGTATCGAAGCTTCTATGATTCTAAGTACTTGCTTAGTAAATTTGACTTATCAAAGCCTCCGTACTAAGGTGAGATAATCCCTCACATGAGGTCATACAAAAAAATCATGGATGGCCAAGATTCAATCTAGAAGGGCCTATATATATGGGCCACATCTCTTGATTAGAGCTCATTTATTAAGGTTGAAAAGCATTCTTTCATTAAATTTTTTTCTTTAATTGGAGTAAAGGACAAGTCACACTAAGTTGAAAGGGCCGAACCTATAGATTCATCAATTCTTCATCAAAATAATTATTTTAAAGGGACCCAAGTCTTTTGTCCTTACTCTCTAAGTATACTAGTTTTTTTAAGGCTGTTATCCACTAATTCTTTTTCACAAGAAAGGAAAAATTAGAGTGATCAAATCAAAGTGACTATTTGTCAAATTTGACTAGACAAGGGCTATGTGACAGTGATTAGTTATGCACTAATAAAAATATTTCCAAAATTGGAGATCTATGTGGATAGGCGAATGTTTGAAGTTGGCATCTCAGCCATATTCGATACTTGTATATCCATGAAAGAAGTTGGAAAATCTCTTTCTAACAGGCACACAGTTTCAATCCTTTCTTGTTGTTTTGAATGCATTTCACTCCATTTGATCTCCTTTGAGGTGATCCACCTACAAGATAAACATGACATAAAATAATGTACAAATAATGGGGTGCATTCTTTTTGTATTGTTATATCTTTATTAATGTCCCTAGTCACAAATGAGTTTTGTAAATACCTGACAATTGATGCTAATTTGTACAAAGTACTTCGTAGATTGTCTCCTAAGCAACCTAAAATAGCAATCAAAGAATAAATTGCAACATCTTTAGCCAATCATGAGATTTTAATCCACTTAATTTGTCATCTTTGGTGAAAGAGTTGCACAAGCAATGTGCATAGCCAGTTGGAGTTCTTATTTGTCTTATGACATTTTTTTACATGTGAGAGCTCTCCCTTTGTTAGAATCCATGGCACACTAGGAGTACTTGCCATCCGACTTTCATCGTTTTGAATCCAATAAGGTCTGTTTATCTTAGCCACCTGCAGGTCTTGACGTGCTACAACACTATCCTTTGTACCAATTATATGTTTCTATATAGATTCACTCACATTTTTGTATATATGCATAGGATCCAAGACGTGATTGATTAAGAGATTATTCCAATAGGGTAATAGTTGGAATATCGACAATCTCTTCATGCTTGGAATTGACTTATCCCAAGAATCGTCCACATCATGTTATTTGATCCACTCGTTGTACCAATCTTTTACTCTCATTCAGATGGGTGGAGGTGTGATTAAAGGGCCATCTTCCGGTCTTCCCCAAGCTCACCTTTGGTTTGTTCGAAGAGGATGATCGATTGATAGGTATTTTTGATGATTTTTGTACACAACTTTCCTCAACAAATTTGTACTATGATGGCTTTCCAAATTTGGCCCACATATGTAGCATGCTTTATATAAGCTGTTGAACTATGCTAGTTTCGCATTTTGAGGAAATGCGAAAAAGATGAAGTTGTCGCAAACGTAGCTCATTTATGCAAACTGTCACAACACTTAGAGTATTTTTGCAGACTATTGCGAAAGTAATGTATTTCTGCAGACTTGTTCTAAATGCTAATTTCGTGGAAGTCCTTGAAGATGGCCAAGTCTTCAATAACTTCAAATTATTGACTTAACATCTGAACTTGAAATTATCATAGGATTAATTACCCTTTGTTGGAGATCAGCCGGAAGCCTGTTGTAGATGTTCTTCAAATAAATTGGCTATTTGAGTTGTAATTCCAAGGAGACAACTGTGGGCTTAATTTCCAACAGTCCCCCTTAGGTCACGATTGCTACCTTGGGATCTTCTTCAAGTTTAGCATGTTGAAGGACTTTTGATGCTTGATCCTGGGAAGTGCTTTGGTGAAGATGTCTTCGACCATTTCTGTTGTGGAGTAGTATTGAAAGATCACTTGCCCTGAGAAAACTTTCTCTTGAATGAAATGATACTAGATTTCTATGTGCTTGGATTTGCCATGAAATTTGGGATTCAGTGACAGTGAAATACAACTCAAGTTGTCACATAGAATGGTGGTAGCATTGAACAAAGTGTGATGTAAGTCGTGAAGCAACAACCTGATTTATACAACTTCTTTTGAAGCTTGACATACTGCGATGTACTCTGCCTCGGTCAAAGAAAGCGCAGCTGATTTTTGCTTCCTTCAGTTCCACGAAATCAGTCCCCTTGCCAGATAGAAACAGAATCCAGAGGTAGATTTTTTGGTAGAGACTGTTCCTCCCCAATCTAAGTCGAAGTAGCCTCGCGGGACAAGTGGGTCGATAGCATTTCTATCATAACATAAAATGTGATCTAAGCTTCCCTAAATATATCTCATCACTCTCTTTAATGATTTACAGTGAGAGATCTTAGGATTAGACATGAATTGACTTAACATGCTAACAATGTATGCTAAATCTGGTCTAGTACACAACATTGCATACATCAAAGATCCTATTAGTGAATGATAAGGGTAGTACTTTGCTATGTCGAGTACTTCACTATCAGAATCAACACAAATAGGTTTAGTCAATACTATATTTGGATCCATTGGAGTATCAATTGGTTTGCAATCAAACATATGAAATTTTTCTAAAATGCCTTTTAGATATGCCTGCTGGCTAAGATAGATCTTCGTCTGAAGCATATTTCTAGTAATGTGAATTTATAGCAAAGAATGGATAGCTCCTAAATCAGTCATGTCAAATTCCTTTGACAGATCACTCGTAGTGTGCAAAAGAAAAGTGTCATTAGACAAAATAAATACATCATCTACGTAAAGAGCTATGTGAATTGAATTGGTGCCTATATGCTTCGAATAAACATTACAGTCAGCTGAATTATTTGCAAATTCCAATTGAATGAGATAAGAGTTGATTCTATTGAACCATCCTCTTGCAGCCTATTTCAGACCGTAGATTGTTTTGTGCAGCTTGCACACTTTGTGCTCTTGGCCTTTGACTTTGAATCCTTCCGGGAGGAAGGTATACAGCTCCTCTTCAACATTGTCATTGAGAAATGCTATCTTGACATCCATTTGGTGCATTTTGAGGTCTTCTGCGGCTGCTAATGCAATCAGAGTCCTGATTGACTACATCTTGATGACAAGACTAAAAATTTCTTGATAATCCACATCTTGGACTTGAGTGAATCCCTTAGCCACCAGTCGTGCTTTCCATTTAGCAATGGAACCATCGGAGTTGATCTTATTCTTGAAGATCCACTTTTTGTCTATAATTCTCTTGTGAGTGGGGAGGTCGACCAGTGTCCAGGTCTGGTTTGTCAAAAGTGAGTTGTACTCGTTTTCCATAGCTTCTTGCCACTTCACAACATCCTTGGAATTAATTGCTTCGGTTAGACTCTCTGGTCCTTCTGATGAAGTCTAGAATGACTAAGGTGTATACCTCTCAGGAACTGTTCGAGTCCGTGAGGATCTGTGGAGGTTTCGTTGACCATGATGAAATGATGCTTCTTCTTGAATTTTTCTAGATGTGTTTGAGGTGGCTTGGTCTAGTCTGATGACAAGTACTGTGTGCTGATCGGCTTCTATAGTTGTAGCTACAGATTTTGTAGATGAAACATTATCGATGGCTGTCTGAAATCATACTATGTATGTTCTTGAAATATTACATCCGTAGAGACAAATACTACATTGGTGGATGGAACAAAAACTTAATAAGCTTTATGTTCATTAGGATAGCCAATGAAAATACATTTATTTGTCCTATGATCCAGCTTCTTCCTAATCTGTTTAGGAATGTGAACAAATATATACAACCAAAGATTTTTAAATGGCTGATACTAGGCTTGTGCCCATGCCAAACTTCATGAGGAGCTTTGTTGTTGACGGCTTTGGTGCTGGATCTGTCTTGCACGTAACACGCTGTGGCAGTAGCTTCTGCCCAGAGCTTCGCAAGTAGGTGTGCTTGATGTAGCATGGATCTGACTGAGTTCTTCCTTTTTGAACTCCCATTTTGTTGAGGTGAATAGGAAGTAGTGAACTGTCCTCTAATACCATGTTCAACCATGTAGTCGGACATCTCATTAGAGAGGTATTCACCGCCACCATCAGTTTGGAGTGCCTTCACTTTTGTAGACGTTTGTGTCTTAGCCATGGCCTTGAATCTCTTGAAGGATTCAAAGGCTTCAGATTTATGATTAATGAACATGACTATAGACCATCTAGAATAATCATCTATGAAAGTAATAAAATAGATTGCATCTTTTAAGGACAGAGTTGGCATTAGACCACAGATATCGCTATGTACAAGATCCAATACATGCTTTGTTTTGATGGAATGTGATTCGGGAAACTTGCTTCTAGAGTGTTTGCCATAGACGCATGATTCACAAAATGTCAAAAATGGTGAACTCTTGCAACTCTGTCGCAACACGAATAAGAAACGAAGGTCGAATGAGAACAATTCACAATAGTCAACATCCCTTGACTCAAAGCACGAACGATTCGCGAATCATTTGTGAATCGTAAACACACCTCTAGGACCGCAAACTGCAAAGGGACGCAAAATGAAAAACTACGAAAGAAATGAAGAGAACGAAAGCAAACGGGAGAATACAAAACAAACGAAGAAGAGTCTTCCGTGCTACCAACTGGCAGCTCAACGAACTTGGAGTGGCAACGATAGGGACTAACTGATTAGTTGATTGGCATTAACTAGTCTTGTGATTTTTGCATTTAGCCATCTTGTAAACTCCACACTGTGGAGGTATAACTGATCCTTTCTGGATCATAAAATATATATATCTGTAAGAGATAGAGAGAGAGAGAGAGAGAGAGAGAGAGAGACGTAGCGAATAGAGCAGAAAAAAAAAATACTAGAGTTGTGCATTAAAAGTCTGCCAACGAGGAACACAACGAAAGAGTAGAGTTTCATTCCGTCAATGAGCGAGACACTGACAATCTTGCTCTAAAAATCAAACTGATAATACAGTCGCTCCATTTTCGTGCATTTCCTTGTCTTGTGTCGTCTATCTTGATTGCTAGAAACAAATGTGTTCTGTGATGTGTAGTCGATTGTCTAGGTTTGTGTAAAAGCTTCCACGCAAAAGAAAATTCAAAGACACAAAATCGTTTGCGAATACGAAGATGAAAAAAAATCACTTCTTATGTGTATAACAAAGAATCGAAAATCACAAGCAAATCATAACACCAAATTATGTGTCATATGCCACACAAAAGAGGTGGAGATCTATTCCATTTTTGTACTTTTCACTCAAAAAAAGATTAGACAAAGCCAGAAAAAGTATTTTATGTGCTATTCCTTTTATCTATCTAGAAAACACCTTTGGGTTTGCTTGGGTCCACAACCCATCAACTAACATTTAGTAAACTGCGAACACAATCCAACTAACCGGGTTTCAGAATAGCGTTCCGGAACGCATGACTCTTACGTTCTAGAACACAGCTTTTCGAAACCTGGACCCATTCCGGAACGCAGCATTCCAGAACATGATTGGAATGCAACATTCTAGAAGGGGGCCAACTTAGGTCCACAGTATATACTTGAATACTCAAAGTTGAAATTTGAAGTCATGCCAATAGTGTGCATACAATCTTTGTGATACTGGTGCAAGCAGTCTTTGTAATAACATTTGAGTTGTGAGTCAATATTAAAAGTCAATATTCTCATTACATTGCTCATCAAATAATGTCTCATTCTTGTCATTATCTAAGTCCATACATTCATTTGAATCTAATTCTATGTGCAATTGTAAATGTCTCCACCTATGGGTATAAGAGCTATGATCATCTTCACCATCACTTTCTTCCTCTAGCCATTCTTCATCGAAACGTGGCATTCTCATCGGCGATTGCATTTCAACATTCATATTTTCATTTGCGATTTCTTCTTCAATGATTCCAACATAAAATGAAACTTGGATTTCTGGCTAGATCAAGGAATCTGGCTCGATTTCCAATTTCTCGTGCAAGTCGTTTGACATATCTGATGCAATATCTTTGTCTTCAAATATACATCATTCTATTGTATTGAGTTGGATGACATATAACCACATATAACCATTGAGTTGGACGACATGTAACCACCGAGGGGATAATCGATCTGGATGAAATATGATCTACAATAGACAAATAAAATCAATGCACAATGTGATTACAATTTGTGTTCAAAGTGATCGAACAAAAAAGTCACATAAAATAGAGTGCAATTTGCAAGGTAGTTATACTTGTTCACAATGTCGTGGCAACACGAACATGTCATATGAGTTCATAGGTATTGATTGCAAAGAATCCAGACACATCCTTTCTAATCGTAGCATTGTTTCCACGATAGTTAACTTTGAACCATTTAACATCAAAGATGAAGTATTTTCCACTGCTTCCATAGTCGACCTCATAAATATGTTGAAGTGCACCGACATAGTCTAGGTCACCTGAAATGATGTTTGTGTCATTTGCACTAGATCGACTCTCCTGTTGAAAGTTTGTTATTATGCCACAATCAAATGTGCATCTTTTGGTGTCAATGCCCTCAACACGAAAGTGATATCTGTATGCCCACATGATAAGTTTAATTGCATTTAATTAATTGATAAATTATGTACAAACAATGCAATTGCTTATATTTCATATCTCTTGTACACTGATGTTATCCATAATATATATTGATGAACTTGGATATGATATTAGGGTTTTCTCACTCCTACCCTCAACCAAATTAAACCTCATTAGCCTCAACCAAACATAATTAGCCTCACCAATTAATAAGAGCTACCAATGATGATTTAATAAGAGTTCCCAATTAAGAGTTACCCTCAAATCTCTCTTTATTTGTCACACACACACTTCATATCTCTCTTACCAATGATGATTGTGAGGAAAAAGGAGTCTCCAATTGAGGAGCAAAGGAGCAGATGAGTCTGCTTCTAGCTAAATAGCAATTCTCAAGAGGAGGAGCTATCATCAATGCTGATTGTGAGAAGCATAGGGGGTGCTAGCTAAGGAGTGGAGTAGATGAGCATGAGCGGTTCTCAAGACACACACATTCTCTCTCTCTCTCTCTCTCTCTCTCTCTCTCTCTCTCTCTCTCTCTCTCTCTCTCTCTCTCTCTCTCTCTCTCTCTCTCTCTCTCTCTCTCTCTCTCTCTCTCTCTCTCTCTCTCTCTCTCTCTCTCTCTCTCTCTCTCTCTCTCTCATATCCCTTTTCTCAAAACAAAAAATGAAATCCAGAAACTAACTCTCTCTCTCTCTCCACACAAAATATCTCTCTAAAAAAACATTATATTTCTATCTCTCTTTTTCCTAGTCATTCACATTTCATACATTTTCTCATACACACACACACGCACACACGCACATAGCTGAAATTTCGATAGAGTCTAGTGTAGTATGCAGATCATATCACACAATCACCATAGCCACTCCTCACAAGCTCTCAAAGATGGCACAACAAAAGTTACAAAGAAACATTGTACATATAGAGTATTCACAAACTGCATGAAAAGGCATGTGTCCTAAAATTGGCCTACCACCTGTCAACCTAAGGTCGGGCCCTATATGGCCAAATTTGACCGACAAACTTGGGACATGCCCCCAAGTATAACATACACTGTTATAAATAACTTTGTACAGGTTAACTTTTCCTATGTGTGGCTACTCGGCTAACCCAAGTAGCCGATTACGAGATCAGTGCCCAATCATTATATCCTAATGGGTCACGTCCCGATTACAACCATATACATAAACCAAATAAACTGTACAATAATTACATCATCACATTTAGAGCTTATACTAATATATCAGATCACAGCTTGATTTCTAACTCAAATTACCTCTCCTCTCTCTCTTTCAACCTCTATCTCTTTTCTTAAAACATAAAATCAAAACCAAAAATCAAAATCAATTCATTTACATTTCATTCCTTTTTTTATACACACATTATGTCTCTTTCCCTCTCACTCTCTCACTCTCAATCTTTTTTCTTAAAACAAAAAATTAAAATAAAAAATCAAAATCAACTCATTCACATTCAATTCATTTTCTTATACAAATTTTTATCTCACACAATCTCTCTTTCGCCTCTCCTCTCTCTCTTTCAATCTCTATCTCTTTTCTCAAACCAAAAATCAAAACCAATAAACAAAATCAATTCATTCACATTTTATTCATTTTTTTATATACACATTACCTCTCTCTCTCTCTCTCTCTCTCTCTCTCTCTCTCTCTCTCTCTCTCTCTCTCTCTCTCTCTCTCTCTCTCTCTCTCTCTCTCTCTCTCTCTCTCTCTCTCTCTCTCTCTCTCTCTCTGCTCAAAACAAAAAATTAAAACCAGCAGCGTCTTTGATCGAGAAGCACACATCCATTCTCACCATTCAAATGCATCTCATTGTGCATTTGGTAGATGAGGTGGCCATTGTAGGTACATTATATACTTGTGTCAATTGCCTATTCTTAGTCCATCCTAGACTATTGCTATTGTGGTAATTCCCATGTTCTCTCACTACCATTGATCCATTTTTTTAATGCAGGCATTGTCCATAGCCGTTAGATGTTTTTCTTGGAACAACTCATGAAAGCATTGAAAGGCTTCGTAAACAAAGAGCAAGGCTTGAGGGTAGCATGGCGGAAGGATGGCTAGTGCAAAATTCCATGGTTTATATCATAGAGTTTCTTGCTCATAGCGATCCTTCTATTCCTCATATTTGGGATAAGAAGGATGATGAGCATGTTGTTGGGGAGGTTCCTCAAGGTAAATGAACGATTACGCGAATGAGTGACTCTTTAAGGGAGAAGGTAAATAAGTTTTGCATTCTTGATAGTGAGGAAATGCAAAAGTGGATTTTGCTATACGAAGAGGCCAAGATTCGTAGACAAACTGCTCGAACCACTTGCAAGAGAGGGCATAGAAGACAAACATATTCACCTGACCTCGCCCTTCTACCCAAGGACATGACGCTTGATTGGTTGTGAGGCCCTTAGAGAAGCCTCCACAAACAAGCATGAAGTAACAGAGAGAGCGGGAATATCCAAGGGGGTGAGATTTACATGTAAGCTATGATGATCAACGTTCACATGTTTATTAATATGTGCAATTTTGTACATGTTTGTTGTATCTCTAACACATTTAGTTCCATTTCATTTAGTATAAAAAATACAATGCATTGTGGATGCATGGATGACACTTTTGTACGGAGCTCATTGACAAAAATATAAACACGTATGATTGTGGAGACCCAAGAGAGTTGAGCAAGCATGGCGGACACCAATTTACTCTCTTCTCAACTTGATTATTGTGGGGCGATCAATGACATCCTCGAAGTTGGATTTAGACAATTTAACTTTTTCATATTTGATGTCAAATGGTTGAAAGTTATTTGCAATGGTCCCAATGCAACTGTTAGGAAAGATGAGAGTGGTTATTTTGCCATTGACTCTGCCAAGCTTTGGACAGATCAAAGCAATACATTTGTTTTTCCTCAACAATGTGAGCAGGTACATTTCTCCTATGTCTTCAAGATATCTATGCTCTTTTGTCGTCAATCAATTGATTTTCAATATAGTACAAAAAGTGTAAATTGTGAATAGTAATACGCAAGAGACTGTAACATAGCTATGGATACTAACTAAGAGTCAACATTTATAGTAACATCGATCAATTACAGGTGGTCTTTCACCCCGATCATTCAGATCCCAGATGGTGGTACATGATTCAAGTCGCTTCTTGAAGTAAAAGAACTTTTGAAGATAGAGATGTCGTGGAGGACATGGCACTGCCAGTTGATGCACCTCATGAACAAGATCGTGATGAGGGATTTGATAACACATTTTTGGAGGATGATCATGTGCAAGCTTCACAAGCTAATGATGACGTTGAGCATGATGCATTATCATCAGATGGTTCGACGACACACGACACACGGAGAGAGAGAGAGAGAGAGAGAGAGAGAGAGAGAGAGAGAGAGAGAGAGAGAGAGAGAGAGAGAGAGAGAGAGAGAGAGAGAGAGAGAGAGAGAGAGAGAGAGAGAGAGAGAGAGAGAGAGAGAGAGAGATGAGGTGTGTATGTGTGTGTTTTGCATTTTAAATTTAAGATAATAGATAAAAATATATTGTTTGATAGTAATTGAATGTAGGTACGGAGTTCGAGATATTTTGGATAAAACTGTCAAAAGCAATTATATTGAAGGAGGATAAGATGGCAGGACCTATGATAAAGAAACAAGCTAAGCAATACTATAATACGGTCTTAAAATGGGAAAAATCATCTCGAAAAGTTGATTCTAAGAATGTACTACCTTTATTGGATAAAGGAAAAGGAAAGGTCAAGGATGATACTTCAAGTCGGAATTCTCGTAGGAAATCACCATCAAGGAAGTCTTCACTTTCAGAGAAGAGCATATCTTTTAAAGTGTCATCACCTCCATGATCAAATCCTGCCAAGAAAGCTAAACGAAGATCAAAGATCAACTCTTATGAGAAGGAACAATTAGAAGAAGTCCAGCATGATATGCCAGAGTATTTAAAATGCTATACTTTGGATGATGTGGTGATTATGCTACCAAAAATTTATCGTGAACCTGAAGAAGAAGAACCAGAAACTAGGGAAGCTTACGATGGACCAGCCAGGACAGCCAATGAATCTTGCTAAACCGGGAGAACCAGAAAAGATTGTTCAAGTTGGAGCACAACTTACTCCCGCACAATTTCAAGCGTTAAGGAAGTTATTGATCAAATATCAAGACTGTTTTGCTTGGACGTACAAGGATCTCAAAGGGATCCCTACCTCGGTTATTGAGCATTCGATACCCTTAATGCCTGATGTAGTTCCAAAGGTCACAAGATTTTATTGTTGTAATCTAAACATTATAGATCTTATAAAATAAGAGCTGCAAAGACTACTTGAAGCTGACTTCATATATGAAATCGAACATACGGATTGGGTTTCGCCAATTGTTGTCATTCCTAAGAAGAATGGAAAGATGAGAATTTGTGTGAATCTCAAAGCTTTGAATAAAGCGACGCAAAAGGATTTCTTTTTGTTACCCTTTACTGAAAGCATAGTGGATCATGAGCGAAAGCATACAATTTTCTAAATGGATTTAGTGGTTATAATCAAGTAAAGATAGCACCTACGGACCGTCACAAAATATCTTTTGCAACAAAATGGGAAACTTATGCTTATAAAGTCATGTCGTTTGGACTTTGCAATGCACCTAATTCATTTCAAAGAGTGATGCAGTTTGTCTTTAAGGACTACTTGCAGAAATTCCTTGAAATCTACTTGGATAATCTCGGAGTCCACAGTGCGGATACAGACCACTTGGATCATTTGGAAAAATTAGTGATTGCGGAACACATTTTGTTAATGAAACAATAAAGTGTCTATTGGAAGACTATTTTGTTATTCATCGGTTTAGTACTCTATATTATTCAAGGGGTAATAGCCAAGCCGAATCTTCCAACAAGATTCTCTACAACATTATGACAAAAATGATAGAAGCAAGTCATTCTGATTGGGAACATAAGCTTTATTTGGCTTTATGGGCACTCAAAACCACTTACAAAGGTAGTACGAATCAAATGCCTATTCAGCTTGTTTATGGACAAGATCCAGTTATGCCAATTGAATTTTTGATACCATCTCCACGCATAGCAACAACGGAGTAGTTGGATGATGTGAAATCCTTCCAGATGAGTCATGAGACAAACCTTATCATTTAGAGGAAGGAGAAGTCGTAACAAGGTTTCTGTAGGTGAACCTGTGGAAGGATCATGAGACCAGATTGATGGCAGTTCATGCATTAGCAGCAGAGAAAGCTCGTCGCAAGGCATGACACAATTGCCGATTACACAAAAAAGATCTGAAGAAAGGAGATCTAGCATTAATGTATAAGACGAAACTGATTAAAGAAAAATTGAAGTTCATAGGTGAAGGACCGTATAGAGTGAAAGAAATATTGAACTAGGGAGCGGTCATTTTAGAACATATGGATGGAAAAAGATTCGACACTCTAGTGAACGTCAACCGACTATGCAAGTTTTGGCAGCCAGATCAGCTAGTTCAACTAACACCTTGTTAGTTTCATTTTGATTTTTTTACAATTTTTTTGTTTTTTATTACATGAGTGCTTTTTCTTTTCTTTAAAAAAAAAAAAGAGAAAACGAATGATGAGCAAAATTCAGAAAAGAATGATCAAAGTGGAAAAAGAGGAAGGAAAGTATTTTCAGAAGATAATTTTTGATTAAAAATGACTTAGAAAATCACTTTTTGAGTCATAATTTGTATATACAGACTCAAAACCTTTTGTTGAGATTTCAGATCATACATCCACCTCAGATTTCTCTATACTGAGTTGGGCGAAGGTTGTCTTCTAGAGATGATACCTATTTTGGAGTTAGGCGAACGTTCAGAAACTTACCATTTTGAGAACCTACGTCGAGCATCTTACAGTCCTCCTTAACCTCCGCCGACCTAACAGATGGATTCAAAATGCCAAAATCAGATTGGGCAAAGAGCCAGATCATCAAAATTTGCATTTATTTCAGTACCTGGACGAATGATGTCCTTAGGCAAAAGATGAGCCTTTGTCAGATCTTGAAAATCTTCGCCGACTCGATTCAGTATCTCAGAAACCTTTGCCAAGATTTTTATAACCTATTTTCATAGTACTGAACATGCCTGTAAATTTTTGTCCAAAACTGAACAACCAAACTAGTACATTGTCTAATGGACCTCCAAATCAGTTTATAAAAGGACAGATTCTCACTTGTACTAGAGAAGCTCTTGCCGATTTTTTCAGTGACCAGAACTTTCAATACTTTCCTACCAGCTTTCTATATACTCTTTTTACTGTTACTTCTAGTTTCTACTCTTTTCCTATCATGTCTTCTACCGATACGTCTCTTTCGCCTCGATACACCATCCATCATGATGTCCCATCTGTAATGGACATCATGATACTTCCTAGCATAAGCATAGTCATTATATCCCTACTCATTTATATTTGTGACCAGGCCAACTACAATTTTGTGAACCATGCTCATTGGTTTGTGACAAGGCCAACTGCAATCTTGTGAAGAGCGAGGCTAGCCATGTACAGCACATAGGCATGGATCAAATTACGTCTAGATATGCAAACCATGCCTACGTGTATTATTACATGGCTAGCCTCGCTCTTCAGTTATTTTAAACCAATGAAAATTGAGATTTGCATATTGTTCTACTTTTGTGTCCATTTGAGGGGAGGGGGAGGGGGGGAGTTAAGGGGTTCAAGGTTCAATACTCCTAAACTAATGAAAACAATAGGGATCTACATGATCTGCCTGATAAGAATCTGATTTTGTACAATCAATTGCAAAAGAGTATGCCATTGAGGAGTTCAAGGTGTTTTTGATCAATTCCTCTTTGCTTTTGGATCTTTGTACATAGGCCTTTATTACAATCAAAGTTCTCACCAATTTCATTACTATACGATGTTGTTGGTTTTCAAGATTTCTGGAAATAAGTCTAGACTAGGTTTCTATAAGAACCATCGGTTCCTATATCAGATTCTCAATAAACTGTTATTATAAAAATTAATAAAAAATCATTTAAAATATTATTATTGCAACTATGTTAAAATTTGATCACATTATTTATCAAAAGACACGTGGAAGCCACGTAAAAAAGGTGTAAGTGCACAAAATTTGAACATTCATCCACTTATCAATTACTCTTAGAAAATCTCACTCTTCAATGCCTATGATATTTCAATTGTGCGAACAAATACACACTTCACAGCTAAATAACTCTAATAAATAAACACTCTAAAAATATGACTTGTATAAAAGCTGCTAAAAAAAAGTCTTGTTGCACAATGTCTTAAGTTTTTAACATTCCACTTATCAACTAACTACCCATCAACAAAAATGATAGCCTTGAAAAAAGTCTTGTTACAATATCGTCTATCTTAACATCCTCTTACTCATCCTACTCATGAAAAAAATAGTTACTTGCTAAAGCCCTTAATGAATGTTAGGCTCCGTAGGGTGAATTGATACTCGGGTTATACCCCCTCCAAATGAAGACCAGATCAGTTTTCAACCTCAATCCAAGGCTCAAAGGGACCCGACGGTCCTCAACCATGGCTGGTTCTTACAAAAGAGCATAATTGCCCCAGTTCTACACATAAGCTGGTTCTTGAGAAATAGTGTACCCACCGGTTAGGGTCTTTAGAGTAGGGTTTATAAGCGGGTTGAGAACCGAAAAAAAATCAATACCCGGCCAACACTGGTCCAGACATATGTAAATGAATCCCTTGGAAAATGACAAATTTGCAAATTCACTACTTTTGAAAAAAAGTCAAATTTTAAAATTTTGAGAAGTTGGATGCCCAAGAATAGTGGTTGCCAAACATGTCGATGTTTGGACACTTATGACATCCTTTGACCAGATGAGTACAATTTAGCAGATGAAAAATTGTGTCATTTGGTGCACTATATATTCTTTGACAAGACTTGGGAACATAACGGCCGACAATCATTGAAAATTGTGTGACTTTAGAATGCAACAATTTTGAGTTGATTTTAGCATTTAGTGGAGGCCTCGGAATGCACCTCACTGAATCTAATTTAGTTAGGGCCTTGGAATAGCCCCGGGAATACTGAAGCTAATGTGAGGTGTATACAGAGGGTCAGACATATTCTTGCAAATTTTGAAAAGACTGACCATTGTTGTAGCATTTTCGAAGAGGAAAGAGGAGTGGGTGATGGTATCAAGGGACATGTCTGTTGTCTTTGTCCTCTCCCTTGTTTGTTGATCCTTGCTCACCCTCACTCTCCTTATTCTCCTCACATTTGAGTGCTCCTCTTGCTTCTCTTGCTATTGTTCTTTGCTTCCTCCTCTTGCATTTTGCTTGTTTCTCTTGCTCCTCTTGCACTTTGCTTGTTCCTCTTGCTCTTCCTCTTTGCTTACTCCTTGTAAAATCAAATGTGGTGAGCTCAAGAAAAAAAGAGAAAGTGGAGGATGGAGGTTTTTTAATTGTTGGATGGAAGATAATCTCATTTTCTCACTCTCTCTTTCTCTTACATCATAGTATCCATCCCAATGTGATTGTAGTTTGGTTTTATTGACACCACGTCTTCTATGCAGGTTTATTTTGAGGCAAAGGAGTCGACGAATCCACAAGAGTTTTTTAAGGTAACATGCAGGTTGGAAAGGCCGTTGGAATAGGCGAATCTATAGGATTCGCTATTCTGAAGGCTATTCTGATGCCAAATCCTCCACTGGCCATCGATTTAGCAGATACTTTAGGGTGTTGGATCAGGGTGCTATAGATCCATAGTTGAGGGTGTTGTAGATCCAGACTTCCAAAGGGTCGGAATGCCTATTGGAATATATGGATCTATTGGATTTGTTAAATCAGTGCCTATTCCGAGGCCAAATCCTCAACTGGCCATCAAGTTTTTTTGGTGCATATATAGGATACCATATGGATCTTTGTTGTTCTTTTTGTAAAATTAATTTGTTAGAATTATTTTTTTGTGGTGATAAACTTAACAAATTTCAATATGATTTTTGTTTTGTAGGTTTCATTATTGGTTACTAGGCCGATCATCATCATAGAATTTGAGGCACAACTTTTGTAATAGATTCTAGAGGTACTTTCAGGGTCGAAATGGAGGTCAGAATAGACCATGTTGGTTTTAACAGTATACCAGTGCCTATTCCAAGGGTCCAACCTCTCCTTATATGTTTTTTTGAGTTTTTCAATGATAGATATGTGAAATTTATGATATATTTGTTAAGCTTAGTTGTTTTTTTGAGCAGAATCTTCAACTGTGATGACTAGTTCTATGATTTTTCCATGAGGCAATAGTTGTATGGGTTTTTGTTATGAAACAAC
The DNA here is from genome assembly GCA_029204225.1 of Diphasiastrum complanatum. NCBI lineage: Eukaryota > Viridiplantae > Streptophyta > Lycopodiopsida > Lycopodiales > Lycopodiaceae > Diphasiastrum > Diphasiastrum complanatum. Next base: position 42,654,305 of record CM055100.1, on the reverse strand, counting down.
TGACTAATACAACTAGTAACAGTTCTAGGTACTTGTACAATTTTTTTGTAGTAGATCCACATTTTGTAATGTAGGACTAGATTCAATTTTATTTACATTAGGATTTATGAAAATAGATCTACACATTTTAGAAACAAATTCATACTTCTATTGATAGATTTGTTGATAATGGGTACATCTATCAATTGGGGTGGTGTTGGAGAGTGCAGATTCTGAGGCAACCCTAACCCTAGTTAATAAGTGAGAGGGATTTCTCACCTTGCGTGTGTAAGTCCAACCCGATGGTCACATAGTTATTTGATAATTAGAAAGTCAATTAAAGGACTTTAGGCCTTTTTGTGGGACTTTTAATGTCGCAGGCCTGAATGTCAAGTTAGTGAATAAAGTTGGGACTCCCACCAAAATTGGTTCAAATTCAATTTCAAATTGGTTAGGGAGGTAGTTCAAGTTCAAATTCGAATTCACTCTTTTTGAAGTTTGAATAGTTAGGGAGATAGAAATGGGCCAATAGGATATTGAGGCCAAGGCCCTCCCCTATACTGTAAATAGTGCCAAACTTGAGTTTGGAAATCATGTTTATATCCTCATTTCAATACAAGTAGATTGGCTCTCTTATGGAATGGATTTGTGAATGTCCTTGCTCTTTATCACTTTTTCTTCATCTCTCATGCTTTTGTTGTGTTTGCTAGTTGTTGGATCTAAGTATTATTGGTTTTGCCATTTCTTATACTTCTTGTGAGAGAGAAAGGGAGAGAGAGAAAGAGTAAGCTATCTTCATTGTGGATCATAGTGTTAATGCATAAGGTTAATGGATGATAGAGTTAGATGTAGATCTTCCATTCATGCTAAATTTTGAGATACCTATTGCTCTCATGGAAGAAAACCTACGCGTGACAACTAACTTCATCTCCTTGATGCTAGATTGCTTAGATCTTGGATTGAGGATAAGCTAAGAAAGAAACCCACTACATGTGAGAATTAGTGGAGGTCAGAACAGACCTCAGAATATGTGGATCTGATAAAGATAGTATACCATCTCTTATTTCGATGTCCATTCTAACATCTTCTCAGACATTTTTTACAATTCATAAACAGATAATATGCTAGATTGTTACCAGCTCATAATATGCTCATCAAGTTTTACATAAATGTTTATCTCCTATCTTTTGTTGTAGATGCATGTTTTGTAGTCTAGGAATACATTTAATTTTATCTACATTAGGATTTATGAAAATAGATCTACACATATTAGAAACAAATTTGTACTTTTATTGATAATTATGTTGATAATGGGTATATCTATCAACTGGGGTGAGAATCAGTGGAGGTCGGAACAGACCTCAGAATATGTGGATCTGTTTAAGACAATGTACCATCACTTATTTTGAGGTGCATTCCGACCTCTGCTCATACATTTTTACAATTCATAAACAATTATATGCTAGATTGTATACCTTTGTTCATAAATTTGTACTAAATGTTTATCTCCTATCTTTTGTTGTAGATGCACGTTTTGTAGTGTAGGAATACATTCAATTTTATTTTAAATTAGGATCTATAAAAATATATCTACACATCCTAGAAACAAATCTCTACATTTATTGATGAATCTGTTGATAATGAGTGGGAATTAGTGGAGGTTGGAATAGACCTTAGAATATGTGGATCTATTTAAGGCAATATACCATCTCTTATTTTGAGGTGAATTCCGACATCTGATCTTACATTTTTACTTTTCAGAAACAGATATCTGGTAAACATTGGCAATTTGTATTTGAACAATGCTAGATTCTTACCACCTCAGTTTATATATCAAAATTACAAATTTTTCGTCAGAGAGAGAGAGAGAGAGAGAGAGAGAGAGAGAGAGAGAGAGAGAGAGAGAGAGAGAGAGAGAGAGAGAGAGAGAGAGAGAGAGAGAGAGAGAGAGAGAGAGAGAGAGAGAGAGAGAGAGAGAGAGAGAGAGATCATGAAAGAGTAAAAGGTAACCAACACTCCCAATTCTAGGAAGGTGTGTAGACCTTGTTTTCTTCCATTAAAGACATGGTTCAAATATTTTTTGTTGGATGATAAGTTCCACCAAAAAGCCCAAATGACGTAGGGAGGGAGCATGTGGTGACATTCTGGAATAGGATATAACCATACGGTTTGGGAGTTTTGATTAGCACTCTACCATGTTCTTTTTTTTTTCCTTGTGTGTGTTTAGGTTTTAGGGCTTAGGATGTGTGTGTGCGTGTGTGTGTGTGATGCCATTTGTTTATGTTTCATAGTTACCAGTTCATGCTATCCTAACTCATAGTATCTTGATTTATGTTTCATGCTTACTAGTTCATGCTGTTCAGATTTGTAGGATCTTAATTTATTCATGTTATTTTAATTTGCATGATCATAATCTATGTGTTGTGTATTGGTTATGTTTCATGCTTAGAAATAGAGAGCGTGTGATATGGAGAGAGAGAGAGAGAGAGAGAGAGAGAGAGAGAGAGAGAGAGAGAGAGAGAGAGAGAGAGAGAGATAACCAGCATCCCAATTCTAGAAAGGTGTGCAGCCCTTGTTTTCTTCCGTTAAAGGCATTAGGGCCCTTTTTGGACTCAAAAAGGGCCTCTTCCTTGCCTAAACAAGTTTTCTATTCATAATTAATTTAGTGCTAATCAATCCTACGTGGCACCTTTACCTTGGGTTACCATACAAGGTGAGCAAGAGTTAAGGCCTAAATGTAGGTCTCATTTTCATAGACTATTGTAGGTTATTTGCATAGACTATAATAGGCAACTAATAGGTAAGTTACAAATTACAACTAGAGTAGGGTTAGTATAGGACGACCTTTCATTGTCCTAAATACAATAGGACCCTAGGGATGGAAACTAGTATATGCCAAATAAAGCTTATATCATGGTTAGTTCACATTGAACTTTGACACAAGGTTGATTAAGGTGTGTTTCTATTGTTCTACATAGATCCTTTTGGGAAATTCGACATCTTCAAGATGACAACCAAGTATCACTTACATGTGAAGTTAGAGAAGGATTATGCGACCACCAAAGCTGCATGGGGTGTTAACTTAAATCCGTATGACATGCATTGTTGGAGATTAGAAGGAAAAAAACATATTGACCTATGGGTAAGAGGTGATTTATACCCTCATAATCCACTGGTAGATGCTCCTCCTAAATTTTCTGATGTACATAGTTTGTTAAGGTTCATTGGGGATGGTCGGAATGGACTGTTTGGCTATTGTCAAGCAATGGATTCTCGAAGAATTCAAGTTGAGACATTGGCAAATACGGCAAACATTCATATATTGAGTATGAATGACAATTCAAAGTCATTGCATGGAATAAATATGAAATTGGAGCAGGAGATAAATGGTTTGAAAATAGAGCTTGCCAGTTCTGCAAAAATTGAAGAATTGCAATCTTCAATCAGTATATTTCAGAGGACAATATATGGCTTACAACGAAAGCGTAGAGTCTCGATGGATCAGCAAACAGAAAATGAAAACACTAAGAGACACAAACTAGAAGCTTTGGCACCAGGTGGTGTTGCCAGTAAAAGACGTATGAGGGACACAAAAGAGTTCTTGAAAAAGACGGTTGGAAAACATTTTATTGCCGAAAAATATATGAAACATTTTTTGAAGGGTAAAGATTTGATTAAGATTGTGGAAGATGAAACAAGTGATTCAATTCGCTTGAGAATTGCAAAAAAACTAGCCGACAAGTTCAAGCCAAATCCAAATGTTAAAGAGATGGTGTATGCATGGACAAAGCAGAAATTGTAAAAGGGCGTAAACTTGAACGTGTCACAATCACCTTGATGAATTGTGAATTGCAACAGTTTGGCGGAAGTTATTGTAAAGAATTTAGCGTGCAATCCGAAAATCACATATGGTGGATAGCTACATTTGAAGTTCCTAAGGAGTCTCACGACGTACTGGAGTGGCTATTTGAAAAATGCAGTATATCTAAGATAATACATGCACAAAATGAAGGCAAATTGCTCAATGTTGAAGCAGAAAGCTTTGCTGTAGAATGGCACCTAGCTGCTGATTTGAAGACTTTGAAATGCATGTACGGTTGTGGTCTCGGTGCAAATGCAAAGAATTTTTGTATATATTGTATGTTTGAATGTGGGCGGAACAAAAGTATTTTGAATTGCAACCAACGTCTTCCACCAAATAGGCACAATCTAGACAAAGCTTGGAGTCTTGTGTTGAACATTCCTCTCGAAAGAGTCCATTTTTGCACAATGCATGGTGAATTATGAATATTGGAAAAATTATTATTTTTGCATTGTTGCTACGCATGGAACATGCAGCCCAAATCAAGAGCAGATGTTAGCATTAGAAATCTAGAGATAATTTTATCCAATATGGGATTGCATGGGGGCCACGTGAGTCTTACCAAAGATGTTGAGATGAGTGAAAAAACGCAAGATGTTCCAGCAAAAGTTTCAATGGGTGGTGCGAAAGCGAGACACCTATTGTCAAATCATACTGCACGTGAAAGCAGTGTTGAATGGGAGTACTGGAGGAAAATATGTCAATGCACAACAAATATTGGCTCAGATCCTCGCATGGCAAGTACATGTGCTAAGGTTTGGCAAGCATTTGATGCCTTGTCACAAACTATCAACAAAAAGATTGTGAGAGATGAAGATTTGGATAGATACGCAAGAGAAGTCAAAATATTTACTGAATTGATGATCGATGCATGGGGAGTAACACACATAACTCACTATATGGTATGTGTGTCTCATATTTTTTACTTTCATATTTATGTATTTGTAAAGATTTAAACTAATATAATTTTCTATGAACAACACATCTTCTATGCTCATGGACCTTGGTTTATGAAAACCTATGGATCATTAGCTATTTGGAATACGCAAGGCATGGAAAGTCTATCCGGTGAGATTATTGTTATTTTTTTGCTTAATGAGTTTCCAGCGACTGTGGCCAGCAACAAACACAATCCTAGTGAGTAGGTGAACGAGATGAATGACCCGGGTGAAGAGGAAGATTTATCTGCGGAGCATGAAGCAATCTTGGCTGCGCAAGAGGCAACAGGTGCATCCACATCAGCGGAGCCAGAAGATACAGATGAGTCCGATGATGTCGTGCTTCGAATCCATGGCCTTGCTCCAATCATCATTGATGGGCAGGAGTATGTGTTCATGCATGACTTGCAACATATTCTCGGCTTGCGAGAAGATGAGATGCTGACAGCATTGGTAAATTTGCAGAATGGCAGCTCCACTTTCGACCACACCCAGCCCGACGACACGTATGAGAAGCTGATCGGGCATGACACGGACACCACCGAGCAAGCACTAGCAAGGGTGCTTTGCCAATTGAAAATGCTTCAACCACCACCAGTTCAAACGAGGCCATTCGAGGTACTCGAAGGGAAAACTGCTGACGTGAAGTACAAAGGCAAAGGAATTAACCTTGCGCAAACCAAAGACATTGATGAAGGCACCGAGGCAAGTCTGACCCAACAATTCAACTTGCATGTGTTTGTTATGTTTGTTTGTCTTCATTATACTCATTTTGCAATAATTTGAACCAAATGCAGGATGCAGTGAAGCTTGATGCATTTGCAATGCGAAGGGGTGGCTCTCGGGAGAAAGTTGAAGCAGGAACTCTGGACAGGTCTATGGCCCACTACATTGGGAACTTGCCCAACAACTTTATTGTCTGCTTCAGCAACAAGTACAGCCCAGATGGACAGACAGAGCTTCTTAAATGCAAAGCACTCTCCAAGCACATTGGTGAGCTGGACATTTCATTGTCAGCGCCAAAGGCTTACTGTATCCTCCGAAAAGTCGTTTTGAATGATTTTTGTCCTGGATTCGAGACCCGGCTCATTCTCTCGGGTTTAATTGGCCCTTATGAGGATGAGGGAGATGCTCCTAAATTAGCATTAGAAATGTTAAAACCAGTACTGTCATCAGAGAAGCAATCAGAGAAGCTGAAGTCCTCTCTGAAGGAAATGGATCAAATATGAATAAAGATTTTGTCCTTTTTTTCTTGTGGACTCTCCTAATTCTCTGTTGTCATTATATGATGTGCTAATTTATTGAATTTAGAATTTAATTTTTTTTTCTGATAAAGATTTCTCCTCCTTTTTTTACGTGACGTGATTTTCACGCCAGGGCGCGACCAGCGTCCGTTTGACCAGGTCAAATGTCCCCTGGTCGTGCCTTGGCGTGATTTTCACGCCAGGGCACGACCAGAGCCCGTTTGACCTGGTCAAACGGGCCCTGGTCGCGCCCTGGCATGATTTCCATGCCACAACATGGAAACTACCATTCCCATAGTATTGAAAAATTTTAAATCACTGCATTCACATAGATGATACTAAAATTTTCAAATGATTGCATTCACATAAACAGTACTTAAATCAGATATCAAACTCAATCACAACAATTTGCATTCACACAACCTGAAATTCTGCAAGATACTTGACACCAAATCTTCAGTATATTATAAATAAAATCATGTACATGATATTTTTAATTCCGCTTTCTCGTTAGCCTTCTAGCTAGGTGGAGATCCTTCGGGAGTATTGTGACTCTCTTCCCGTGCACTGCACACAAAAATGAGTCCTCAAAGAGCTACGTTAGGTACATTTCCGCAGACTCTTGTATTGCAGACACCGCATCTGCCGTAACTCTGTTCTCCAAGGAAAATTCATCGACTATTTCTTTTACAAGCCTCACAAAAGGGGCCCTAGGGATCAAAAAATTTACGGACTACTGATAGCTCCGTATATCCTGGAGCCACTTTGTGATCCTGCGCTTCCTACGCGGTTGAGGAGGTGGTGGCTGCATCATGCGGAGCTCCTTTCCAGCCCATGGTGCTGCACGAGGGGCCGGCCTATCCCTGCGATGCTCTACGGTCCTACTTGGGCCAGCTGCGGCAGAACTTGGAGGCGGTGGAGGTGGTGGTGGTGGTGGTGGTGGAGGTGGTGGTGGTGGAGGTGGAGGCGGTGGGGGCGGAGGCGGTGGAGGCGATGTTGGCGGTGTGGGCAGTGGTGATGGCTCCCGAGCTGCAGGGTTCCGTAGCTTTGATGTAGACCCAGCCTTGCGAGGATCATCTATGACCATCTATGGGTCGCCTTCTGCTTCATCCTTGTTGTGGTTGACATCGGAGTGCCCTCATCAGAACCACCCACCAGCAACGACATCATCGGACCCATCACCTGGCCGTGACTTGGAGGTGACACGGTGGGTGTGGTGTCCCCCGATATGCCTAAATTTGATGTGTCCATCCCCATTGCTAGTGGGAATGGGTCGAAGACAGAATCATCAGAACCGGCAACTCACCGATGCTGTAAGCTCCTCATCTAGGAACTTCATTGTTTCCTCCTACTTAGTTGCCGTCGGGGAAGGGCTTTTTTCTCGTGTTGGCTGCTGCTGGTGTTGCTGGTGGTCCTCCTGCTACTGCTGGTCTTCTTGCTGCTGCTGCTCAGTCTGGTCCTCCTGTGCAGCTGCTGTATGGGCCATGTCCTCCTCAGCTTCACGCTGAGTGGCCGGATCTTCCTGAGACGCTATAGGGCTGCGACTCCTACTCCTACTTCTGCTCTCCCGTCTCTCTCTCTCATCGAGGGTGGCTAGTGCATCCCTATGGAGCAATGCAGTCACTCTGGGATCTCTAGCCATTTGTTTCGTTCGTGCCATTTCTTCCGACATTGGTTAGCCTTTGAAAACATATCAGAGAACACGAGAGATGAAAAACAGAGAATTTAAAAAAACTGGCACTCTGACACTCAAGGGATGAAGTGGAGAAATGAGGACCCAAGCACCCTTATATAGTGAAGGGTTCTATTTCTAGTAAGTGCCACTATAAGAGTTTTGGCCTCTTTTTCAAATATAGTATGTTCTTGTCTAGGCTCATGAGTAAAAATCCTTGGACATCCACAAATGTAGTAACAGGCATATAAAATGTAACAACGCAAAAGTAATGTCAAAACGTAACCAAATATATTAGAATAGAGTCAAAACACAGCCAACTAATTGTGTTTTCTATTTTCCATTAGATTAAATCCTTTATTCCCATTAGACTCCTAATGTCCCTGTTTGTAAAAATGAAACACATTCATGATCTTTCTCGGCTCGTCTCCATATCTGCAAAACCAGACACAAAGTTAATAATCCTATATTTATTCAACATTACTATTTAAAATTCAGGAATTTGATAGAAATTAGGGACTCACATTTTGTCCATTACGAGTGAAGACAAAATCTACTGGCACATCAACAAAAGTCAATCCAAGCATATGCTGAAGATCTTCTAGGCTGCACTCCTTATTTATATGAATTTCTCATATTTCATCATGGGGCAAATGTATGGATATCTCCACTTCTTGTTGATTCGTCTCCGCGTCCAGAGGGTCCCATCGGCCATGACCAAACTTATATCGCCTATAAATGAAACTTAAGGAGCATGTTTGACGTGAAATATGATACCTTATGGTCATTGTTTCACAAGAGAGCTTACACCTTATTGAATCTCCTTTATGCTCCATTTCCTTTGAATCCCATGCGACAAATATGTTGTCCAACAATGATGATTCTGTTGCTTTCCATGCCCACATCGTGTTTGTTTTCCTAAAGGGGACCGCCTTAAATATGGCAACAAATACGGTGATTGGCACAGAGATGCTAGTGTAGACTCATTTGGATCCGAATGTTGGCTTCATATTACCAATAATCTCTTTGAGAAGTTGCCTCTTCGTTAATTCAATAGTCAGTTGGTCAACATATGGCCACTCGTGAGAATTGATCGCAGGCTCAGAAGTTGGTGCTAATTTGCCTTGGCCAAAGTTTTTTTTTAGAACTTCGTACATGTGATCGTAAAAGAAAATGCCCATTTTGATCAGGGCAGAGGATGCCAACCCACCATATATTAGTTCTCCATATTGGGCATGTATGGCAGAGAATTTTCCAGTGAAGGACTTCACGTTTTGCCAGTCGAAGCTATTTGAAGGAAAGACATCTGCACCAGGCATTAATGCAACATTATTATCCATTACAATGACATAATAATAATTCAAACATAATAGCTAACACCAGAATAAAAGAGGTGAGACCTACAATGTGACTGTATGGTTCTATCAGCAACAACCACATCCAATAAAATATCTCGACGCATGTATACGTGTTGCACATTTGCAAGGTATTCGTCGTTTTGGTCGATCTTGAATTCGTGGATCCTTCCTTTCCAACGGTAGTCTTGGTTGTTTCGCTTCCTCTTTGCAACCTTGTGAGTTCCTTTGCCCGATGGTTGCATGTAAACCCAGTCAAAAGTTGAAAATGTATGGGGCACCTAATGCTCATTGGAATCTTTGATGTGTGCAACAATGGAAGCTAGTTGATTCTTGGGCTTCCTTGATTGAGTAGAGGCCATAATGGATGATGTAATGATAATGTAGGATATGCGAAATAGTGTGTAGATCTTCAGATAAGGTGAACCAAAATAAAAAAAAAAATAGAATATCTGTGGAGTATACAGAATGAGAGAGAGAGAGAGAGAGAGAGAGAGAGAGAGAGAGAGAGAGAGAGAGAGAGAGAGAGAGAGGCTACAAAATGAGAGAGAGATGAGAGATACAAGTTTGTGAACATTCAAAATTTGAAATAAGGACTAGGCTCACTTAGGATAAGGCTGCTAGTAGATAGACAGGCTAGTTGATGTTAACTTGTAGGCATAGTTATTGCTTTATCTAGGGTTAATGTAGGGTTAATGTTAGAGGTGTACTTTGTGGGCCCACACTTGATTTAATTTGCACCATTGAATTTGCCATGTCATATGGACCATTCCCTCTCAGTTGTCAATATTCTATTGGGACACGTGTCATCATTAACACTAATTATAATTAGTAAAGAGGCCCTTTTTGAGTCCAAAAAGGGCCCTAATGCGTGGTTCAAATGTTTCTTGTTGGATGATAAGTTCCACAAGAAAGCCCAAATGTTGTAGGGAGGCAGCATGTGGTGACATTCTGGAATAGGATATAACCGTATGGTTTGGGAGTTTTGATTAGCACTCTACAATGTTTTTTTTTTTTGTCCTCGTGTGTGCTTAGGGTTTAGGGTTTAGGGTGTGTGTGTGTGTGTGTGTGTGTGTGTGTGTGTGTGTGTGTGTGTGATGGCATTCGTTTATGTTTCATGATTACCAGTTCATGCTACCATAATTCATAGTATCTTGATTTATGTTTCATACTTACTAGTTCATGCTACTCTGATTTGTAGGATCTTAATTTATTCATGTGTGTGTGTGTGTGTGCGTGGTTCATGTCCGAGTCTTTATAGGTATTGAGTCAAATCTACGAGGGCAATACCAGCTTATAAATCAATTCTCCATCTATAATTAACTACAAACCATAATCCTAACAATATTAATGATGACACGAATCCATTGGCAAGTCCAAAAATGTGGTGTGAAGAAGAAGATGAACGTGTTAAGGGAGAAGTACCACAAGGAAATTGTGTGCAAAAGAGACTTTCACCTCAATTAAAAGAGAAAATTGACACGTTCATATTGTATAATTGTGGACAAATGAAAAAGTGGATTTCAAGGTATGAAGAAGCCAAAAGGGAAGGAAACATAGCATTGAAACGAAGAAGAAATATCAATCGAAGAAGAAGCCTAGAGAACGACGAACCTTTGGAGCCTTTACCTTCAAAATGCTCTCGTGAATGGGTTTTTGATACAATGCTAAAAGCATCCAAAAACGGAGAAGAAGTGACCAAATTAGAATGGGAATTTGTTCGTGGATGTGGATGGAAGGTTAGTGTAATATTGTTTTTGTGAAAAAAAAAATTGTACTACTCAATATATGAATAATATTTCTACTAATTACATACATTTGTTTTTTTTTTTTGTGTTTTAGTATACATCATACACTGTCATGTGGGCATATGGACACCATTACCGTGTTGAAAGAGTTGACAACAAGCGACGTACATATGATTGTGGTATGATGGCCAACTATTAACAAGAGAATCATTCTAGTGCAAGGGACCCTAATGTCATTTCGGGCGATCTAGAGTATGTCGACACATTGCAACATGTTTATGAAGTCAATTACGAGACTAACGACAAATAGTTTATTTTTGATGTAAAATGGTTTAAGGTCATCTATCGTGGAAACAACACCATGATTAGAAATGATAACTCAGGACGTACGGGTTTAGAAGCCTACGGACGGGATGGTTGAACGAAGCTGGTAAGCCTAGCAGTTTGCTTCGTCCAAGCCATTGAGGCTGGATATCTATACCATGCGAGGACAGAGGTACGACAATAGAGAAAGGTAGTTCTCTCTTGTGATGGTGATATTGGAAACTTTGAGGATGATATCGCTACGACGCAAGAGAGTAGCAGAGTCAAGCGGGGGGAGGAAGGCGCTCGCATGATGTCGATAATTGGCACTTTGAGGCTGATATTGCTACGATGCGAGAGAGTATCAGGGTCAGGGCGAATAAGTCGCTCGTGTGATGGCGATATCAAGTAGGCAAGTCCTATGGGAGCATTCGCAGGAGAAAGCAAATTCAACGAAAACCTGTACAATCATCGGGAATGGACTTATATAGGTGGAAATGATTCACACATGTGGAAACTTGCGACACGTTGCCCAATCAGAAACTTACGTGTGGAACTACACGTCTGTATCCACACGTGTGAAACTACATGTCTGGAGCAACATGTGTGGGATTTCATGTGTGGACATGTGGTCAAATGGTACGTTGACGTATATTCTCGCACGTAGAAGCTCACACGTGTGGAACTACACGTCTGTATTTGCACGTGTGAAACAGCACATCTGGAATAACACTTGTGGCATTGCACGTGTGGACACGTGGTCGAATCATGTAATGATGTCTATTCTTGCACTTATAAGTTTGCACGTGGCCAAATGGCAAATTGATGTGTATTGTAGCACGTGTGGTCTCGCACATGTGGACGGTTACATTACACGTCAAAGATCCGATCCGTTTTGGATCGACGCGTGTATGGCTTGGATTTTATTGGTTTTAGCTATATAAATGTTGTTTGATCAGTTAAAACCTTTCGCTAAGTTTTTGATTTTCACTCCCTGTATCTCTTGGTGTGTCAAAAATTCTAGTTCTTTGCAGTATCGCTACCACGCTATAATGTAGTTCAGATTCTATACGAGCTGGCATCCTCGCATCGTTCCGATATTCGGTCATTCACCAATATTGCCATCACACGAGGACTGCCTGAAAGTCTTCTAACTTCCTGCCACCCCGCATTGGAGCGATACTCGACCCTATTGTTCAGACTTTAGACATGGCCGTCTCATCTTCTAATATTTTTGATTCTGTGTTGCATGCCTTCCTCGTTGAATCCGATGCTGGTAATTACATAGGTCACTATAAGACATATTTCAATATGTCTTTTGATATTGAGAGGTTTGGATCTGAACATAAATCATATTTTCTAGCGTTGTATAAAGAGTATTATGATAGTCTAAATCAGTCTATGTTGATAATGGATAATCTACGATTCATCCATTTCCATGACCTGCCAACCAACTTCAAAGCAAACACACAACTGACGATTCATGAAAATAGTGAGTGATTTTAACCATGTGGTCCATTATGACCAGCACAATCGATCATGTCGGTTTTTGCAGAAGGGCATAAGCTTTGTGTTTTATCTCTCTGCTCTTGTTCCTGAAGAGGCGGGAACTTCGAGGCTAGGCATTGAGCGTGCCTCATCATCAACTTATTTTGTGATATCAGAGTCAACTACTGTTAATGACGTCTTGGGTGCTGACGAGCAGGCAAGATTGGCAGCAATGTACGACCCAGTCGAGTCTCGTGCATTGTCCATTTTTTCCTTATCTAACATGAATCCATATGACAAAACCAAGATTGTCCTCAATTTGCCGATGTATTACATATATAGTCACATACCTCTCTCTGAATGATATTGGAGATGTTCTTAATCTTAGAGAAGATGAAATATTATCAATTTTGTCTAATTTCATCAAAGAATTCTCGGACTTCATAGATCTTGAGGGTAATGATGATCTATCTGCTTCTATTGATTACAAAGACAGAGATGATTGGCTGGACGGGACTGAAGCCCTACAGTCAATCATGTTTGAAAGCAGGGCATACCAGACAAATTTGCCCAGTGAGGAGGAATTTTTCAGAATCCGGAACAGATATGTGTCACAGTCTTCGGAAACTAATCCATCCGCTGCTTTGACGACCATTGTTGCTAGTCATGATCTACATACTGCTACACTTATTCAAGCTGATGAGCGTGATCTGGTAGGTAAATCTGATTTTGTCTGAATGAGATTTCTATTCAAATATAGTTATTTTGTTTTTCAAGATATGTGACCTTTGCTCGTATTTTACAGGCTACTGTGGAAGTAAATGCCTTTGCAACAAGGCAGAGATATGTGAGGGAAGGCTAGGGATCATGACAAAGGGATTCCAAATATGACAACATGACAACTGATCTTTGAAAAAACGTTGTCCCACTTATTTATTATCAAAAATAGTAAGTGGGACTAACACAGACTCTGGCGAAGGTTCTCCTCAAAGAACTGATATTTTTGTAGAAAGTTGTAAATTTTTCACAAAAGGTTACCAACAACTAGATGAACAATCACTTTGGTCTTCTATTTTTGGTATTATTTTTCGCTGACCTGGCAGTAAGTTGACCTGAATTACACCCATGCACAATGAAACGGGTTAAGATATTTTTTATGTATTTTTAGGGTTTTTGATTATTTTTTTGGTGTTTTTTTATGATGATTTTTTACGTTTCTACAAATCTGATGGGAATTAATCTTTGCCCTTCAATAGAAAATCTATTTGAGTGAAACCAAAGTTGTCAACAACTCGGCAAAGGTTTCCTGTAAGAAGATAAAAAGTTATCAGATCTGATGACGATTTGTCTCTTTTTTGCTCAAACCTGGTGGAAATGACCGATTTTTGTTGTTTTTTATGGTTTCTCAAATCCAAATGGATCTTAAGAATTGTGATCTGGATAACTATCCCTATTCAACAATCAAATTAGATTTCAAACAAGAAGATCCACTCAAATCAAGCAAAATCACCTCAATCTAACCCTAAAATGCAATTTTAACCCTATTCATGCCAAAACAAGATGCCTAATACAAGCTAACCATCTACCAAAATGCTGCAATCTAATAAGTTCGTGTAGCTCCCTGGCAATGGCACCAAAATTGTAGTGGGTGTATTTCCTAGCCTATCCTCAACCCAAGATCCAAGCACTCAAGCATCAAGGAGATGAAGCTAGTTGTCACACGTAGGTTCGATCCCATCAGAGCAATAGCATATCTCAGAATTCAGCATGTATGGAAGATCCACATTTAACTCTAACATCCATTAACTCTACAATCCACAAAGAGATAGATACTTGCTTCTCTCTCTCTCTCTCTCTCTCTCTTTCGCTCTCTCTCTCTCTCTCTCTCTCTCTCTCTCTCTCTCTCTCTCTCTCTCTCTCTCTCTCTCTCTCTCTCTCTCTCTCTCTCTCTCTCTCTCTCTCTCTCTCTCTCTCTCTCAAAAAGCATAAGAACATTCAATCCCAATAACATTCAGATCTAACAATTAGCAAATACAACAAAAGAAAAAGGATAGAGAGCAAGGACATTCACAAGTCCATTCCATAAGAGAGCCAATCTACTTATATTGAAATGAAGATTTGAACATGAGGAGCAGCTTGAGTTTGCCCCTATTTATAGTAGAGAGGAGGGCCTTGGCCTCAAAATCCTATTGGCCCATTTCTACCTCCCTAGCTATTCATATTTAAAAAAGAGTGGGAACCCATTCAGTAATTGGAGAGAACCAATTTGAATTTGAATTTGAACCAATTTTGGTGAGGGTTCCAACTTTATTCACTAGCTTGACATTTAGGCCTGCGACATTAAAAGTCTTGCAAAAAGGCATAAAGCCATTTTATTAATTTGTAACTATTCAAATAACTATGTGATTATCGAGTTGGACTTACACACGTAGGGTGCCAAATTCCTCTCACTTATTAACTAGGGTTAGGTTTAGCTTGGGATCCGCAAACCCTCCAACACCATGTAGCAGTTAGTCTAAGTGATAGTAATAGCTATCAAAGAATTAAGATTGAAAACCTAATATAATTCATAGAACAAGAAAACATTATTCTATCGGCTAATAAAATCAAGTTTTGTGAGAAGCTTATCAGGCTATAAAAATAGCTCTGAGATAAAACTGCTTCTGACATAATGTGAAAAATACAGATCCTAAGTGGATCTAAACTCCAAGATCATTGGCTTGAATGCTTGCACTCCAAACTACATAAGCTAGGAATTGGCAACACATTCTATGCTACCTAGAATGCAAAGAACTTGATCAAAAAGCATTTATCACAAATGGAAACTTCCATAAACATCAAGTGCGGCCCAAAATAGCATTATACAGTCCATAATACATCAGCCTATCACTTTTGGAAAGCACCTAAGATAATACACACAAAGCTTGAACTCAATCACTACACAATGCCAACAATGGAAGGAGAACCCAATAGAAAAATCTCTCATTAAGCAAATGAATACAATGGATCTGCTCCAAACTGTTTCTCCACGGCCTACCTGCTATATATAGCTGAGAGAGATGACTCTCTCTCCTCTCTCTAGACCCTCCTTACCTAAAATATGCCCTATATAGGTAAAATTGGCATATATGTCCAAAATACATGAAAATGGACTCATTTCGAAGGTCTTGAAGTTTGACACTTCTTCATACTGAAAAAATACACTTACTAAAAATATCTAGACCTGTTTCACACGTGTGAAAAGTCAGATCCTAAACTATGTGCCATTTTTAGCAATTTTGGCCTAAAACTAGACAAGGAAATGTTGACAATTTTCACACTCCCTCTTCAACTTAACTTGCTAGTTTTACAACACTACTTTGTTCCAACTTAAGAATGATCTCCATCATCAGAATAGATCTCTTCTCAAGGATCCTAATATGTACAAAATAGGACACAACATAATTGATATAGATAATAGTGTCCATATAGGATGCTTCACTATTTCTTACATCAATTTTACATAGAATCATAAAAATGGTACATGTAAAAGAACATAGAATCTCAATTAATGAATTCCTCCATGTATCCATCTCTGGTTTCTCTGTAAAATAGCAGCAAACAAGTTGTAAATGAAAGTGATCAACAAGTGTTTGCATGCCTCCTCCACATTTCACTATACATATAGTGAATGCAACATGTATCTCCATGAATGAACTTCCATCACCACCTTGCCTTTGTAGATCTTCAATCCATGAAAGCCTTTGAGTGAATGAATGCCAAAAAGATGTGTTCCCTACTCCATTTGAATGACCAAAACCTGAACTTGAAATACTTGAAGTACCTCCACAAGATTTGCACACAACGCTTGATCCTACAATGTCAACAAGTTGCCAATTTGCCAACACTAGAATACTAGATCTTGAACTTTGTTCAAAAGAAAACATATTGACCACTTCAATACCTTTCAAGATCTGAATGAATTCATGTACTTGATCATACAAACCAGCAATGATAACTATTCCATCTCCAAGATCCAAAGGATGCAAAACTATGGAACTAGTTTTATTGAAATTTGACAATTTCAACACATTGACATAACAATGTTCATACATGAGATTAGGCAAGTGAGGTAGAGTAAGAAGACACTTCCTTGCAGCTCCAAAGACCTTACTTGAACCTTCAAGAACCTGTAAAAACAGATCCAAAATGCCTTGACCATTTGTCTCTTCTTTGATGCTTTTCACTAGCTTCGAATTGCCACTTGTCTCTTGGTGTTGATGAAGCAATCCAAGATCAACCTCTTGATCTTCCAATAAGACATCAAAGATCTTGCATATGTGAACATCTTCAGATCTGAAACTCTGAAGATACTCCCTCTCAAACACATGATTAAGATCCCACAAGATCTCATCAATGCTCAAATTTGACCCTTCACTATAGTTAGTGAAAACAATGCCACCATCATAAACCAAAAGATAGATTCCAACATTTCCATTTAACATGAAGTAGAGTAGGTGAAGATGAGTATCAAACCTAATCAAAACAGCCCTCTTGAGTTCATAACAAACCTCAATAAGCTCACCAATGATATCTCCCTTGCCTTGAAGAAGTTGCCACTTGAGTTGCTCCATGTAGTCTTCTTCAACCAACCTTTTGCCATCTTGACCATGAATGAACAATCCACCACAATCATAGAATGCTTTGAGTTGATGAAGAGATGTTAGATCCATGCTTTGGATCTTCCCAAGAACCACTCTTCCATTGCCCTTTCCTTCACAAGACTCCCTCTTAATGCTAGCACCACAAAAGTTAGAAACCTCCCTCTTGATAGTTGCACCATAAGAAGTAGAAGACTCTTGAATATTAGAAGCCAAGAAAAGAATCCTTAGTACCTTCAACATAAGAGTGATTGAAGTACTCTCTCTTTTCAAACATGAACTTCTACTCAATGATTTAGGTAATGAGTCATATGATAATGATTCTTCCTCACTATCGTTCATAAAAACATCATTCAAAGTACATCCTACTTTGAACACTTCACATACTTCTCTTCCTTTTGACTTGTGATCTCCCTCACCAAGTCTCATGATAGAAACCTTTGATCTACTCTTTTTATGAAGAAATGTGACACCACTTGTTGCACAAATGACTTTATCACAAAAAGATGTAAAAGAACCATTTCCTTCAAGCATGCTCAAAGCACCATCATCTTTTCCCACATGATTACATACATCAATATGAAAAGAATTAGAAGAACAACCATCTTCTTGCAAAGAATGACACTTAGCATCTCCATCTTTTTCCATATGAACAAACAAGTCATTAGCAACAATCACTTCCAAAGAAGAATCTTCATCAACTCCATTGATGAAGTTAGCTCCTTCCTTACCTTTTCCATTTTTGCACTTGCCATCTAGCACCATTGAAGAACCAACAAGCCTTGGAAGTCCATGAGTAGAAGAGTACAAACATGATGCTAATTTAGCTCCACATGACTCCATTTGACTAGTAGGTAGCACTAGTCCATCTTCAAGATCCAATGGATCCAAAAAATTGACCATAGATTCACCAAAGCTTGCCAAGTTAGCACAACAATTATCATCTCCAAGAAGTACATTAGATCTCAACCTAGATCTAGCATTTTGTTTCTTATGGCATTCATTTGCAAAATGTCCTTTCACTCCACAATAAAAACATTTGAACTTGGACTTATCTTGCTTCCTACTTTGCAAAGAAGAAGAATGCTTTCCATGCTCCAAACTACCTTGCTTGGACCACTTGCCTTTGAACTTGCCCTTTGTGAAAAGAGCTTCTTCATCTCCACCTTGTGTTGATGCACCACCACCTTTGGCTTGCAACCTATGCTCTTCAGCCACCAAGATCTCTTGCAAGTCATTGACACTTGGCAAGGACTTTTGTATAGCAAAGCATTGTACAAGGTTAGAATGTTCATCAAGCAAACCATTCAACATGACTTGAACTAGTTCCCCATCCTTTATGCTTTCATCTATGCATGCTAGATCATCATTCAAGGATTTAACCTTCAAGACAAATGAATGTGCACTCTCTCCCTCTCTTTGACAACTTTGGAAGATTTGCCTTCTTAGGGTGAGAACCCTAGATGTGGATTTGGACTCATAGATCTTCTTCAAAGCATTCCATGCTTCACTTGAAGAAGTACATTTACCAACTTCTTTAAGAAGTTCATTGGTAACATTCATCTTTATGATATGTAAGGCTCTTTTAGCCCTTCTATCAAAATTTAGTTGCTCTTGAAGAATTAGAGGTCTTTCTTCAATTCCCACAACTATATCCATTACCTCATTCAACTCTAGTAAAGACTCCATCCTCACTTTCCAAGTTGAATAGTTTGTAGAGTTTAACCTCTCTTTAGCTTCCAACATGATTCCACCATTGGATGTCATGATGCTAATATCTTCTTGTGTCCTTAGGCTCTGTTCTAATGCACCTAGCACTCTCCTTTCTCTCAATAAATGAAGAAGGAGAAGATCTTAAAAGATTTAGAACCCTAAATGACCTCTATCTTGAAACTATTTGGCTTTCAAGCATAGAAAGGAAGATTGAAACACATGCAACACTTTGCACACACTAAGAATGGATTACAAACTCAAACCAACCTGAACACACTCTTGCTTAAGCTCTCAAACTTTCCAGCAAGTGACCAAATCAAGTTATGGTGTGAAGAGTTACTTGCATTCTTAGAAAATACCCAAAACTAGGATGCCAAAATTACCTAGTAATGAACAAACTTGATCAACATATGATCACCACACCAAGATATTGATTCAACCTGTAAAACCACATGTAAACCACACTTCTAAAAGTTTATAAACTCCAGCAAGTGATAAATACAAGATTTAGAGGTGAATGAATGAGCACACTTAGTGAATCACAAGACTAGCTTCACTATCTTGTCAAAATTTGGTGTTTAGATGTAGATCTAAGATCACTTCACATGAGAATGTTCCTCAACCTGTTAAGAACCTGAAAACACACTTGCATAATGGTTAACACCTTCCAGCAAATGCTCCAGTCAAATTACATAAGGAGAGTTACTTACATGCTCAACAAAGTACACCAAAAATTATGCCAAAATTGATGACAATCTTTACAATATGCTCTTCACAATGGAGCTTACAATATGTTCACCCAAAAAAGGGGATCTTTCATCCAAATGGGAGCTTTGCTCAGCCTTTAGGAGAATTACAACTCACTCAAAAGAGCATTTGTCATCCACTTAAGGAGAAGTTTCATCCACTTAAGGAGAGTGTTCATCCAAGAATGGAGATTGTCAACAATAGGATTGAAAAGAACATTGTTAGTATTGAATATGCACAAGCCTCACAATAACAAATGATTAGGTGTTATGATCTGATCCAAAATAGTTTCTTTTCAGCCTCTGATCTTCAATAGACCTGAAATATGCTTTTGATCCACAAGTTCAACTCACAAAACAAAGGTTAGTAAGATTTGATCAACAAAGCAATGCAAAATCATGCTAGAACTTGATCAAACATCCAAATATCACCAAAAATGGAATACTTACTGTAAATAGAAGCCAACCAGCTCTGATACCATGTGAAAAATACAGATCCTAAGTGGATCTAAACTCCAAGATCATTGGCTTGAATGCTTGCACTCCAAACTACATAAGCTAGGAATTGGCAACACATTCTATGCTACCTAGAATGCAAAGAACTTGATCAAAAAGCATTTATCACAAATGGAAACTTCCATAAACATCAAGTGCGGCCCAAAATAGCATTATACAGTCCATAATACATCAGCCTATCACTTTTGGAAAGCACCTAAGATCATACACACAAAGCTTGAACTCAATCACTACACAATGCCAACAATGGAAGGAGAACCCAATAGAAAAATCTCTCATTAAGCAAATGAATACAATGGATCTGCTCCAACCTGTTTCTCCACGGCCTACCTGCTATATATAGCTGAGAGAGATGACTCTCTCTCCTCTCTCTAGACCCTCCTTGCCTAAAATATGCCCTATATAGGTAAAATTGGCATATATGTCCAAAATACATGAAAATGGACTCATTTCGAAGGTCTTGAAGTTTGACACTTCTTCATACTGAAAAAATACACTTACTAAAAATATCTAGACCTGTTTCACACGTGTGAAAAGTCAGATCCTAAACTATGTGCCATTTTTAGCAATTTTGGCCTAAAACTAGACAAGGAAATGTTGACAATTTTCACACATAATAGCTCTGATACCACGCTTGGGAAATAGGCTGTGATGGATCGAGCTAGTTGAACAACTGGATCGAAACGATCTTCAAAAGACATTGCCAAGTATAGAGGATTTGGAAGAGATCTTAGTGAATGAGGAGTTTAGGCATCTATCAAGAGGTGGATCTACTTCTTCATCTCAAGTTGGAGAGAAGAAAGCTATGTTCATCAAAGGCAAGTTCAAGGGCAAAGGAAAAAGCAAGTGGTCAAAGAGTCAAGATCATGGTGAGCCTTCTACTTTTGTTGGCAAGAAGAAAGATAGATCCAAGTTAAAATGCTTTTATTGTGGAGTCAAAGGAGATTTTGCAAGTGATTGCTTCAAGAAAAAGAGAGATCAAGATAAGAAGCAAGGCAATTTTACTTTTGATGAGGATGGTGTTGGTGATCAAAACTCAAATGATGATGTTTTTTTTATGTCTTCTTCTTTGCTAACCAATGATGGAGATATTGATCAATGGTGGATTGATAGTGGAGAAAGCTTTCATATGACTTGTCACAAAGAGTCCTTCACTTATTTGGTGCCTTACAAAAGGCATCAAAGAATAAGGTCATCAATATGGCCAATGGTGGTAAAGTTGTTATCAAGGGCATTGGTACTATTCCTATTTTTCTCTCATCTACAAATAGGAATGTAAGTGGAATTTGTTGGTGATTTTTGCTTGATCAAAAGGAATGGAGTCTTGATTGACCAAAAGGAATGAAGTCTTGATTTCTCAAGGCAAGAGACAAGGTGATCTCTACAAACTTGTGCTGGATTTATCTCCTCTAGTCTCCTAAATTTCATATTAATCTAGTTCCATTCATATTGCTACAATTTTACATGCATTGTCGCACAACTTGCAAAAATACTCTATTACTTAAGACATGCAAGAGAATGACACCTGACTTATCGGGGAAGCCTGACTTGGTCGACATAGCGAGGAGTCCGACCTGTCAACTCAACCAACATATTGGAAAACCCGACTTGTTCAACATATCGACTACCCAACTTAACTGGCCACAATGACAGCAACTTGCTGGACTCCGGATAGTCGAAGCCTTCTCATGCTAATTTCATGTACCGTGTGCAACGACTTGGACAATGACATCAGCACCCACGATTTAAACTATATATAGATGACTAGTAATAAGCTCATAGCTTTTACAGAGCGGAGTTAGCTTCCTGAGCACATGTTTTCGTCAGATATTGTCTATACACTAATCTGAATCAATCACTATCTTTTATTGAATTCAGAGTTCTTGTAAAGATTATATGCTTTGCTACTATGTCTTCATGTTTGACATTCTTATTGCCTTGTTTGATTGTATGCTCTTCCGCTTCCGCAAACAACCACGCAATTCTTTGCACCAAATTAGCATGATCATCCAACAATCCATTAAGAACAACTTGAATAAGCTCCACGTCCTTAATGCTTTCACTAATGTATCCAAGTTCATCGACACTCAAAGCTTTAACTCTCAAAACAAAAGCATGAGCATTCATCCTTCTTTTGATGACTTTGAAAAATTTGTCTCCTTAGGGTTAGGACCCTAGATGTAGACTTGGACTCGTAAACCTTCTTCAAATATTCTCAAGCCTCACTTGATGTTGTGCACTTACCAACTTGCTTGAGAAGTTCATTAGTCACATTCATCTTAATCACATGTAAAGCTTTCTTTGCTCTCTTGTCATACCTCAATTTTTCTTGAGGTGCCAAAGGTCTCTCCTCCACACCTACAACAATATCCATCAAATCATTCATCTCAAGCAAAGATTCCATCCTCACCTTCCAAGTAGAATAATGTGTTAAGGTAAGCCTATCATTGCCTTCCAACATGAAGCCACTTGAGGTTGCCATGTTGTAATAGTTTGATCTTCTCTTTGAACTTGTTCCAATGCACTAAGCACTCCCTTGAAAATCTACAAATGAAACTCAAGAAGAAATCACAAAGATATGGAAACAATCTAGCCTCTCATTTTTCTCTTTCTAGCAAATCCTAGCACATAGAATCATGATTTCTTGATCACAATAGATCTAAACACAATATGATGAACTTTTGCCAACACCTAAGATTGAAAAACACTCTTGAAAAAGTCCATGAAATTAAAATCAAGAGATCCTATCAAATTTAGGATTTCTCCAAAAATCCAAAATATTGAATCAAGCAAAAATCAACATGTAGAACTAGAATCTAGATATCTCATCTAATAGAATGTAGCGTCCACAATCACAATCAATTTTTGTCTCCACATTCCCATAAGTGGTTTTCAAAATGGCCATCTACAAGTATTTTGACCTAAGATGATTTTAAGATCACAAATATCCAAACTCTAATATACTTGAAACTATAAGATTTGAGCTAGAAACACCTCCAAATCCACATAGAATCTATGGCGCCCTCAAATCCACCTCTAGATTTGGCATAAATGCCAACTTTGTCTTGCAACCTGCTCTGATACCATGTGAAAAATCAGAGATCAAAACACATTTACTTCATCAAAGATCTTTAGCCAAATTTGGTTGCACATCTAGAAATAGCTAGAAGATAGAAATCACTACTTTATGCATGCTAGAACTTAGAAATGAACCAATATCTGATCATAAACACTTATATATGACTTAGTATTGTCCATGTCCATACAACAACAGTATAGTATTGTACTTCACAGGTGTGGAAGCTAGATCAACCATAAAATCAACATTCTACACATAGAAACTCAAAATATCAAGAGAGAAACACATGAGATGGACATAGAAACACAAGAGATGAATTCTCCACAAAGAAAGAAACTTTGATGATTATTTTGTCATGAAGTTACAAATATTTATAGCTTTTAAAATGTCATTTGGCCACTTGCCCCAAACTTGACCTAATTTGAAAACTTCTAGATATATCATTAAAAAACCTAGAAGTACTAGACTTCTAGATGCAATGTACCAAAATTAGCCAATTTGAATGGGTCCAAGTCCAATCTCATCCACTTACCTACTTGCCAAAAATAGTACAAACGCTATTCATGCCTTTATTGACAAATATGAAACTATCTCTTAGTTGAGATTTCATTTTGGCCTCCAAAAATGCCAATAAACCAACAAACTAGCTAACAAATTTTCACATTTGATGTGTCCAAATCTCTCCTAAGGGTCACAAAATCAGTGTGAAGAATCATTCCACAAGTTTGTACTTTGTGTACAAGTGCTTCCTCATCATGGCACCAATAGGAGGCAACCTATTGGAGGCAAGTAAGAGATTCAAATGCAATTATTGTGGCAAGAAGGGGCATTTGGCCTTGAAGTGCTACTAGAAGGAAAATGATGAAAGAAAGCAAGAAGGAAGGCAAGGGGACTTTAGCAATCCACACTTGCATCAGTTTCCATTAGTTCATTCAACCCAAGCAAAGATTCCATCCTCACTTTCCAAGTTGAGTAATTGGTAGAGTTGAGGCTATCATTACTTTCCAACATGATCCCACTATTAATAGCCATCATAAAAAATGATTACTCCTCCTATTTGAATTTGTTCTAATGCACTAAGCACTCACACTCCTCTCAACAAATGAAGGAATAGTGAAATCACAAAGATTTAGAATCCTGCAACACTATCTCTCTTGAAACTAGTCAAGTTACATGTAGACTTTGATGAACATCGATGAACACATGATCAAACACTATACATTTGATCCTAAGGTCTAAAAATTGAACACACAACCAATTTGAAGACTTTATTCCATTCAATCCTATTGAATAAAAAAAAGCTCAATGCAAAACAATTGGCAATACTTTCTCTCTTGAACGGCCTTGAAATTTGGTGAGTAAATTTTTGTGAGTTTTGCGAGTTTTTCTCTACACATGATTCAACAAAAAGATAGTGCATGGTGCAAAAGATTTGGACATTTTTCGGATGGACTTCTAGACAACATTCCTCAATGGATACATCCAAGAAGACATCTATGTCTATCAACTATAAAATTATGTCCTTCAAGGCCAAGAGCACAACATTTGTAAGATGCAAAAAGCCCTCTATGAGTTAAAGCAAGCTTTTGATCCTGATTTGATAGAATAAATAGTAGGAATAGACTGCAAGTCAATAGATACACCTAATATGGATCTAGGATTGAAGAAAAGAGGGAGATGTGCAAATACATCTATTAGTCAATCGTTGGGTCGATCATGTATGCCATAATATGCACACAACCTGACCTTCAATACACAATCAACACATTGTTGCAATACATTAGGAGAGTTTTGAGCTCCAAAAAGACCTTATAAGAATTCGTGCAAAGATCTCTTTTGTACTATTAAAATATTATAGCAGTATCATTAGAGGAGTTTTGAGCACCAAAAGGGCCTTTTGTCAAGATGTTGTTTTTGACTTTTCAACCATTCGACGTACACTTGGCCCAGTTATATATTTACATCTGTGAAAGACCGTAACGTTGTTGTCGGTCGATTTTTTTTTGGAACTTTCCGGTCATATTTTTATACAATTCAAAACTCCCGCCGGGCAGGGTCCTAACTTGTGATTGGACCGTAATTGTTGTGTGTGAGTTTCCTAAGTGCCCGGGACCTAAACTTGTGGTTAAAGTAAGTCTATTTTGATCTAACCGTAGTTAGACTAACATATATGATTTATGAAAGACCGCCAACATTTATTACAAATTTGCTTATTTATTTTCATACTGATTCAACTATATTTTGTTTCAGACTCTGTTGTTCATCGTCTTTTAGCTTTGCAATGGCTTCCGAAAGCCATAGACCACGAAGCAATATTGTCTCAGTTTCTGTTTGTAATGAAAAAGACTCTGATGGCTCTTGGATATCACGTAGCTATAGAAAATTTCACTGGGTTCTCATGCATCCCTCCTCAAGAGGTATTTTTGGTAAAAAGAGAAAATCAAATATGGATTATAGGAATTTTTGGAAAGGTAGAATTTTAGACTTCAAAGTTTCACCCGGTGGTCGATCCATTTCAGAGGTCTTGATTCAACATGTCTATATGCATAAGGAAATTAGTGTGGAAGGCGTAAGTTCAAATGACAGACTCAAATGCAATTGTAAATTTTGGAGAATTTTTTGCTTTGAGCTTTGCATTAATCATTTAGACGTGTATCTGAGTATTTAAATGACATATAGTTTTATGGATTTGTGCATATTTGTATCCATCAAGCATAATCGAATGGCAATCTATACAATCCCTTGCCGGCATCATGGACGTTATTCATTCTGATATTGGTCTTTTGCAATACAAGAACCGCTCCACGAGATGACTTTTGGATTCTTGTAATTTTTTCTATGATTCATTTTACACACCATCCAGTTTAGGTGGAAAATTAGAGGCGATATCATTACCCTCTTTCTCAAGCGCAGAATGGATTCCTCCAGATTCCACCATAGCAGAGAGCTTCCGATCAAGGTTTTTTATGGACATTCAAAACTGTATGAAATGTAGCACATGTTCAAAAAACAATAGATTGCACTAGTTTTTGCCTATTGCAATTTTTGTTGATTTTTTTGTTGAATGTAATATTCGTAAAACGGTGACAATGTTTATTTGTAGTGATTTAATAGACAATATGTTATCAAGCCTCCTTGATGATCATTGGGATAAAAAGAGTAATGGCAATATCGAGTGCATAGTTAATAGATCGTCAATGAAATTTAGATATCTTATAGAAAAACAAGTGCTTTCTGTAACATTTTATTATAGAAGATGGTCCAAAATTGGCAACAGATGGAGAGCATTGGATCAGGATTTTACAGTGAATCATCAAGATCAAATAGAAATTCAAGTGAGGAAAACTAATTCTACTCTTACAACAATTGAGGTGGAAGAAGATTGGACACTCGATCACATTCGATCAGAGCTTACATTGCTGCAATATAATATTCCTAAACACTTCTGTTTTCGAGTCAACGAGAAATTGGTACGTGTATGTGTATTTATTCCAGTACACATTTGAAATGACTTTCAATGATTTTATTTTAACATGTTTTAGTGTTTTCGGTATTGCAATATTTCATTTGACATAATCTCAATGTTGATATTGTTTAACAAGTTTCTTTGATGTACAAGTAAGACCAAGACAAGAAAGTCACATAGAGTACAAGGACTTAAATAGAAGTGTAGAAATTGTTGAAACCGCATAAACATTGGGATGATAGACGAGCAACATCAATGTACTTTTTCAAAAAAAAAAAGGAATACAAAGAAGTCTCAAATGACTTCAAGATTTCATCAAGCAATTTGTATTTAGTATTTTGAAAAATGTACATTGTTTCTGAAATCGATATAATATATTTGTGGCATTCAGTAATAGCCCACTTTCTATTTGCCTTTCTATGGATCATCATGTGATGATATATTTCTATGTGTCTGTCAGAACTATATTTACATTTCAATCAAAGGTGCCTGAGGCATATCCTCGAGCACTGTAACCGCATCCACGGATCCCCTGGCAGGTTCATCTGAGGCACCTTCATGCTTGTAGGGCCTTGCACATGATAGTAAAATTTCCAAAATTTAATGCTGCTACTGATGAATCGCATTTGTTGATACCTCAGGACATTGGATTTGCAAAAAAAAAAAAAAACGAGTGTATGTATGTATTAGCCAATGTATTAAAATATATAAATTCACAAAGTTAGCAATATATCATCAGGATACTGGAACATTGAAAAAAATACCTCACGAATACTAGCATCTGGAGGTTGCACCATATACCAATCCAAGAACGATTTAACATTCCAGATTGAATATCATCTGCAGTTGAAAGCATCGTCTTGTTGCGAAGACTGAGAAATCACAGTGAAAAATTGTTAAAGTATAATTCAATATAATTCTAAACTACATGCCATCATGAAAATAAAATATGTAAAAATATTTCTTTTACCTTTGCATCAACAACCTCTATGTTGGTATTTACAACCAACTCATCCGGCCTGGGCAATAGCTCCACCATCCTTTTGTACATGGATTTAATCATGGAATGGGTGGCATGCAAAGAATTCATTGTCATGCACACAGGTGTGCAGCTTCCAGTCGAATCCACTTTCATGGATGTGACGTGCACACTCCAATGTTTACTGCCAAAAAGAGACAAGCAATGAATTACTAGAATCTATAAGAGTTTCCAAAAGAAAAATCTTACAGAAAATAGATATTACAAGAAGAAACTATCTTACTTTGAACAGTATGGGATGATGAACATTGATGCCTCTTTGCTGGTGTGCCTGAAGAGCCTTCTGGCTTTCCTCTCTTTATTCAACAGATGTCCAAAAAATGGAGATACAACAAAAATCTCCTTCATGACTGTATATGTATATTTATGTAGATAGTATGCACAAGTAGATTCAACTACTGTGTCTGAGATATATGAGATCTTCTCTTTTAGCTCCCTACAATGCGGGTCTTTGATATGCATTGCAAAATTAATATCGTCTATACAAAACATAAACTCCCCTCCGAGATCATCTATTTTCTTGGCTATATACAGGTTAAAATCAATGTACCTCTCAGAATCAAAAAATGTGTCTTTAGGTTCATTCGGAAGTCTGATGTGCAACTCTTTATCAGTTGCATTAACATCAGAAACAATCATGTCTACTACTGTATGTAGGTCATCCTCATGTATAGAAGGAGAATCGTGCAGTTGAAGATTAGGGGTTACGGGAGGACTCTCAACCAGTGGAATTGCGGATGTACTAGCCAGATCTTTTCTAATGGGAGGAAGTGAGGGTGAAGAGCTGGGAGACCTGGGCTTGGGTTGCAAACGCTTGGGCTATGCTTGTTTTCTCTTTTTGCGGGGTGGGATAGGCCCCCTTTCAAGAGGAACTTGCCTCTGTGTGAATCCAGACTTAAAAATGTTGTTGTAGGTGTTTCGAAGCCTCATGACAAGAAGCATGTCCTTGGGCATCAGTGTCACCCTCTTGCCATGAATGGAGCACAGCATCGAATCCTCAAACAATTTTGTCTGGAAATCCTCGTATGCAGTATGGAGGGTCTCCAATGCAATGATATTCCACCTCACTGCATAGGGCAGATGGGTGGTCATGTCTTGTGTAACCTCTCTCACAGCCCGATAGAAGGCTGCTTTCGGGATCAAAAGTTTGGTGCTCCTCTGCAAGGCCCTGATGTCCCTCAACCATGGATGGCTAGGTCTACCGCGTCTTTGCGGATGTACGGGTTCAGATGTCTAGGGGCGGGACGGATGAACGAAACTGGTAAGCCTAGCGGTTTACTTCGTCCGAGCCATTGAGGCCGAATATCTATACTACGCGAGGATAGAGACACAGCAGAAGAGACACTGAGAACTCTAACCGTGATATCGCTACCACGTGAGAGAGTGGCAGAGTCAGGCGGGGAGAGGCAGGGGCTCGCGTGATGGCGATACTGGGGAAGTCAAGCTGATATCGCTACGACCCGAGAGGGTGTAAGGAACGAGCATGGAGAGGAGGTCGCTCGCGTGATGGCGATATCACAAATGCATTTCGTATGGATGCAATCAAACGTGCTAGCAAATTATGCGAAAACCTATACAATCCCCAGGAATGGACTTATATAGAGGAGAAAAATTGGCACGTGTGAATACTAGCGACACGTGGCCTAGTCAATAGCTGACATGTGGAACCACACGTCTGTATACACACATGTGAAACTGCATGTCTGTATCAACACTTGTGGGAACCCACATGGGGACACGTGGCCGAATGGATCAGTGACATGTGTTCTCACACGTATAGGCCCACATGTGTGGTCACGTGGCCCAATCAGTACCTGATGTGTGGGACCTACACCTCTGTATCCGCATGTGTGAAACTTGCATGTGTGTCCACGTGGTCCAATAGTTTAGTGACGTGTGTTCTGGCACGTGTGATATTGCACGTGTGGGCACGTGGACGAATGGCAGATTGACGCGTATTGATGCACGTGTGGTCTCGCACGTGTGGACGGTTGTACTACGTGCCATAGATCTGATCCGTTGTTGGATCGACGAGTGTACGACTTGGATTTTCTTGGTTTAGCCTATATAAATGTTGTTTGATCAGTTAAAACATTTCGCTAATTTTTGGATTTTCACTCCCTGTACCTCACAGTGTGTGAAGAGTTCTTTTTATTTGCAGTATCGCTACCACGCGAGAATCTTTCAGAGATTCTAGACAATCTAAGATCCCTCGCGTCGTTCCGATATCAGGTCATTCGCCAATATCGCCATCACACGAGGAAGTCCTGATTGTCTTCTGACTCCCTGCCACCCCGCGTCGTAGCGATACTCGGCCATATTGGTCATACTTTCAAGATGGCCGCGTCATCCTCTAATACTTTTGATTCTGCTTTGCACGTCTTCCTCGTTGAATCCAGTGTTGGTAACTACATAGGTCACTATAAGACGTATTTCAATATGTCTTTTGATATTGAGAGGTTTGGATCAAAACATAAATCATATTTTCCAGTGTTGTATAAGGAGTATTATGATAGTCTAAATCAGTCTATGTTGATCATGGATAATCTACGATTCATCCATTTCCATGACCTAGTACTTGCCCAACCATCTTCAAAGCAAAGCCACAACCGACGATTCACGAAAATCGTGAGTGATTTTAAACGTGTGGTCCATTGTGACCAGCACAATCGATCATGTCATTTTTTGCAGGAAGGCATGAGCTTTGTGTTTTATCTTTGTGCTCTTATTCCTGATGAGACAAGAACTTCGATGCTTAGCATTGAGGGTGCCTCATCATCAACTGATTCTGTGATATCAGAGTCAGCTATTATTGATGACACCTTGGGTGCTGACGAGGAGGCAAGATTGGCTTCAATGTATGACCCAGCCGAGTCTCATGCATTGTCCATTTCTTCCTTATCTGACGTGAATCCATATGACAAAACCAAGACTCTCCTTGATTTGCCAGTGTATTACATGAATAGTGTCGCATACCTCTCACTGAATGATGTTGAAGATGTTTTTGATTTGAGGGAGGATGAAATATTATCAATTTTGTCTAATTTCATCAAAGAATTCTCGGACTTCATAGATCTCGACGGTGATGATGATCTACGTGCTTCTATTGAATACAAAGACGAAGATGAATGGATGGATGGGACTAAAGCACTGCAGTCAATCATGTCTGAAAGCAGGGCATACTAGGCAAATTTGCCCGCTGAGGAGGAATTTCTGAAAATCCAGAGCAGATATGTGTCACAGTCTTCGGAAACTAGTCCATCCAGTGCTTCGACGACCATTGTTTCTGGTCATGATCTACATACTGCTGCACTTATTGAAGCTGATGAGCATGATCTAGTAGGTAAATCTGGTTTTATCTTAATGAGATTTTTTATTCAAATATAGTCATTTTGTTTTACAAGACATGTGACCTTTGCTCGTATTTTACAGGCTACTGTTGAGGTGGATACCTTTGCAACAAGGCAGGGATATTTGAGGGAAGGCCAGGGATCACGACAAAGGGATTCATCCCTGTCCAATTATTTGAAGTGCTTTGTAAATAAAGAGATTTGCATTCATCATAGCAAATTTTCTTCAGATGTTGCGACAATAATAATGGCAATTAAAGTGTTATCCTATTTCTCGAACGGGCATAAATACCCTCCGAATACATATAAAATTATTTTTGTGAAGAGAAGTGTTTCGCTATGTAGCTGAGGAAGTTCCGAAAAGGTCTTCCTCCTTAGCTGTTTTCTCTGGATACATTGACTTGAGCAAAAGAAGATCA
Source organism: Diphasiastrum complanatum (assembly GCA_029204225.1). Taxonomy (NCBI): domain Eukaryota; kingdom Viridiplantae; phylum Streptophyta; class Lycopodiopsida; order Lycopodiales; family Lycopodiaceae; genus Diphasiastrum; species Diphasiastrum complanatum. The sequence goes on along the minus strand of CM055100.1, from coordinate 42,622,748 downwards.
ATTGATTTTCTAGATTCATATGATAGAAAAAAATTTCTTCATGACCACACAGCAAAGCTGATCATTAAAGACAAAGAGAAACAATGATTTTGCCTTGCATTGTACTACACATGATGCGATATAATACATATACTTTTTTCGTCTGATATCATGAAATTTACTATGGGTTGACTCCTGCATCAATATTATTTTCGTCTATAAATTTGCACGCCTTTCTAAATTTCTGATAATTTGTTGATCTAGTTTTATATCAGATTTGAATACGCTTGTAGAACCATTGAAATAGCTGGATGATGTGACTATTTTTTTGAGATGTTCCACCGTGTTGTGTATTTCGATGAAATGCTGCTCTTGCTTGCCAATGTGATTTCTCCATTCCTTGTGATGACCAAATACTTAGACTGTCGTAACCTTTTGCAAAAAATGATGCATGATGTCGTAAAATGTGCTGCAATATTAGAGATACAAATATTGTCATATTAATCATTTTAAATTTAGCATATGTGCAATGAGATACATTGAAAAGAGATTTACCATATAATGCGTAATATGATCTTCACCCCAGGCGTCTTTAACTGCATCCACAAACTCAATTGCTGATTTCTCAATTAGTAGAACATCAATACAGATAGTTTATCTTTTCTGAGCAATTTGACCATGTTGTCAAACTTTGTCCAAACTTCAACATTTTTAATCCTCATTGTTCCTTTTTCTTCAAAATCTTTTGTGGCATTGAGTACATCTATCCAAATTGAGTACTGGATTTTAGTCGGTCTTCCGAAATGATTTGATAAGAAACGATGAGCTTTGGATCCTCCTATGCTTGGTTTGCATGGGATGTTTCCCGTTTTGACATAAAGCTTCTCGTCCTTTTGTATTTTAACATGTCCTTTATGAAATCCAGCTTTTGATAAAACTTCCTCCAATCGAGCTATTGCCTTTTTGGCTAATGACTCTGGCTTCGTATTCCAAGCAAACCAAATATGAAGGTATATCAATTTTTTGATAATTCTAACCTCTCCATGTAGTGTACAAATGTGAACATTTTTAAGCGAAATCGGTAATACTGGTTTCCAAGTCGGATCTTCTATATCCCTTGAAACTCTCATGCTCTTCGACATGTCATGTGTAGTTTTCATGCAATAGAGGCATGAATGTTTTGAATTTGCTCCATGTGAGACGTTGAACATGCACTTCAACGATTTCAGGTCTCCAGCCAAATGCCATTCCACCTTAAAATCACTTATTCTAGGAACATTGAGTGGTGTGTCGCTCATATCATTCTTAATTATCTCTGGATATTCTGTTTTACTAAAAATCCAAAATAGAATGTCATGATCTTCTAATAAAACCTGTTTGAAACGCAAAATCATGAACTATTTTAGGAGAATTGAACTCAGACCTATAATAACAGAACAATATTAGCTTAAAACACAAAACCATTAATTCTTGAAATGAATTAGTTGCTAGTACTCGATAGAATAGATTTAAACTTGGAAAGCTGCCAACCACCAAATATTATTTTTGGATTGCACACTGAAATCCAGACTCTCCGAGTTTATCGTATTGCTTAATGCTCCATTCATGATTGTAACACTAACCCTTTCCAGCTTTTGTCCCTTTATTACTTCTGATTCATCTAACTTGAGAACTAATATCAATTTTTCAACACTTTCATTTGTGATTTCATAAAACTTTACAATAAATCTCAGTAAATGATTCAAATCTACAAACATATTGTTGGTAGAATCATATGACAAAGTGCCATGTTTTGAGTTATAAATTTCATTTATATGGTAAGGAATACCAATGATGTTTTGCAAACCCCTATTTAACACATCCCTCTCTAATTTGACTTGAAAGGGCCGGGAAATAGGAAATTTTTTTTATTGTACTTGTCCAAATGCCTCTTTGATAATTTTAAACATTGTGTCATATGCATCCCTGCTAATACTAGAGTAATCACATGTCCCTTGTATCAGTTTTCGATCAATGATCTTGTCGACTTTGCCCATAAGGGCCTCTACAATCTTGGACTTGATTCGAGAATATCGTTGATTTCCAAGTAAACTTGTTGTTGACTTGGCTGTAAGTACTGCACTCAAAGACTTTTCAATCATGTCCTTGTCTTTCAGATTTTCATTGGTGACTAAAGCTGATCTGCAAAAGAAAAATAAGATTTAGAAAAAAAACAATTCACAACCATTGAGTGCTAGATGAAACAAAACACATGAATAGTTTAAAACATAATCTTACTTGAAAGCATATATTCTTTTTTTCCGTTGACCCCCACTTGTTGAAAGCTCATCAATACTTTTTAAAATAACTTTTTTTTTATTGTTCAGTATTTTCTTCCGTAATGTGTTTACTTCTACATTTATTTGACAATATGAGGTACGCAATGTTTGTACAATTAGTTTTATATTGTCAGTTTCTTGGTTGATGATTTTTCTCGGTAGTTAGTAAGCAAACCATTCAACATATTTTCCAAACAATGGACTTTTTCATTGAATTACTAATGCCATAACTTTTCAATCTTTCACAATAACTCAATAGACCATTGTGTCTTTCACACAAAAACAGTATGAGTTGTTTGACCAATCTAAAATTTGGATGTTACATTGAGCTTGGATCGATTGGATACAAACTTCCATCAACCCATAGATCACAATGTTTCATGTCTTCCGTCCTTTGGTGAGCTGGTAAGGTGGATCCTTTCAGATTTTTTCTCGACAGTGGAGCATATTCTGTGGGAAGATCAATATGGAGATGATATTTAGACATCTTAATAATCGATAGATTAATCTAGTAGAAAACCAACTTGTTATATATCTTGTAAGCTATTAAAACTCGTCTTAATTAAAAAAAAAATTAATTGGAAAAGTTTGAAATGACCTTGGCGCTCTTTTTGATCCATCACACTCCATGTTTCTTGCTTGATATGCAAAATCAATGCTTCGCAGTTATGAGCGAAATAAGCAAAATATTTTTTCAATAGATGTGTGTTGAAATCGCAAATTTTGAATTGCAAAAGTTTGAAATAACCTTACCGCTCAATTTGATCCAACACACTCCGTATTTTCAGAATTGCAAAAATTTAGATTCACGTTGGCGCTCATTGTGATCCAAAATATTCAAAGTTTCTTACCATGATTTTCAGATCGATAAGACTATTTTTCATTGATGTGAACGCTTTGAGTAGATGGAAAGAAAACTTTGATGTGCAGTACGATTTGCATTTACATGAGAAGTTATGTTAGTTAATGGTAGAAAATAGAATCTTGAAGTATGGACCCCACGCGTTGCGGCTACCCAACTTCCAGTTAACTACATACGTTACTAGTGAGGTCAAGTCATCGGAGTTGTGTGAGCAGACCAAAAACTCGGTCGGAGTTTTAAAATCTGACGATTTTCTCTCTCTTACGTGGCATTTCTTAGATAGCCCTTTTGGGCCTTGGAACTCCTGTAATGTTTCAACTAATATGTTTGACTTGCCATAACTCTTTAATCGTAGCTCAAAAATATGTCACATAACATATCATTGGAAAGCGCTTTTTGGAGCGCTTTTCAATGCACCAAACTCTATAGAAATTGGACTAACCACTAAAAAGTTATGCCATTTTTAGTGTGGACTCAAAAAGTTACGTTACGTAGATTTCAGATTTGAGTGTTTTGATTGGTCCACATGTAAGAAAAATTTGAGAAAAACTATAAAGAGAATCTTTACAAAGGGTCTTTTTTGGATCTAGAACTCCTCTAATGCATGTTGAATCCAGGCCTACCACACTGAAAAGCTCTACAAAGAGCATTGAAGCACTATGCTTTGTGCTATGATGGAAAATTAGAGGATGCATTAATCTTGAAGCTTATTTTGACTTAGATTGGACTAGAGACATGGATACCAAAATATCCACCTATGGTCACCTATGCTTTATTGCAGCATGACCCATTTCATGGAATGGTCGAAAGCATAGATGTATTTTTTTTGTCCTCTATTGAGTCTAAATATGGTGTAGCCACTTGTATAGTTAAGAAAATTATCTGGCCTAGAAGATTACTACAGGATTTGAAATAGTGGATCAAACCAACAATACTTCATTACCTATATAGCTCATTCTCTACCACAAACTCACTCTACAACTAAGCATTTCGAAGTTCAATTTCATTTTCTAAGAGAGAGGGTCCAGAATACGGATGTTGAATCAAGTTATTATCATATCAATAGTATATTGGTTGATATTCTATGAAAAAATCACAATCTAAAAAAAAACATGCTACCTTAGTTAGTATGTTAAATTTATATTCAGGTTCCTAGTAGTAAGCTTAAGGGAAAGTGTTGGAGTTTAATCTTACTCCTACCCACTAATTCTATCTTCTAAGTACTCATGTACACTGTAAATACACTCTCTCTCCACAACAGTGTGCTAAAATGAACTATTATTCAAGACAGTTTGCAGTTTTACACCCACATTCAAAAATCTACAAAAATACACATATATTCGAAGTAGAGCAAAAGTTGACTCAACTTCAAATATTTGAGTTTGGGCCAGACAACTCACCATCGACATCGACTTGACAAGTCGACACCTACTCAACTCAACAAATTTGACACTTTCGACTGTTGAATGATACTACTTAAAATGGATCTCTTGAATACTCAACTCATTCAAACATGCCACTATGTACAGCAGCTGATCGGTGTCATGCCTACTACTGCCCGCAATTTAGTTTAGAATTTTCTTGTAAACAGACGATAAGTCAAAACCTCTGTCACTTTGTATATATACAATAGATATGAATAAGACAGATAAACACACATAGCAGACGTGCGTGCATGCATGTGTGCATGCATGTGTGCGTGCATGTGTGTGTGTGTGTGTGTCTAATCTATCGTTCCATTCATTAATGTAGAATATTCGTCAAAGGTTGCATGGCTCTCACAGATGCATGATTCGTCATACCCTTCACGGTTGTCTACGACACCTACCCAACTATTCTACCAAGTTAAACAAATTACCTAAGCAATTGTTTGAATATTGATAGTTCAATTCGATCCTTATAATTTCATTCTTTTCTTTTCATTTTTATAATGTTCAGGCTCACTTTCACTACCCTGTCAAACTATATCACCTCTCCCCAACACAAGGATGTTCTGTGTGTGTCTAATCTATCGTTCCATTGATTAATGTAGAATATGTGTCGAAGGTTGCATGGCTCTCACAGATGCATGATTCATCATACCCTTCATGGTTGTCTACGACACCTACCCAACTATTCTACCAAGTTAACCAAATTACCTAATCAATTGTTTGAATATTGATAGTTCAATTCGACCCTTATAATTCCATTCTTTTCTTTTCATTTTTGTAATGTTCGGGCTCACTTCCGCTACCTTGTCAAACTATATCACTTTTCCCCAACATAAGGATGTTCAAGTTATCAAAAGGGCATAATCTCCTCCTATTTGAACATGGAAACTGAGTACATGAAGTGTCTTCTTATACTGGGGGAAGGCCTTGTCCTTGATCTAGAAATTTGCTAATTCTAGATGGCAAGGATCTTAATCAAAGCCCTTCATGTAAAATCTAATGCTTCCAAATTGATAAGGGCGCCTCACATAAATCATGTGAGTTTGTTTTGGAGTGAGAGGGTCCTCACATGAATTATGTGATTTTCTCCAAAATTAGAACCATCTAAAACTTGACTTTGGAATTTTTATTTATTTGATTATTTGCCAAGTCGCTTATTCCTAGTTCTACATTGAGTTCTACAAAACACATTAGCACACATGCTCATTGGTTTGGACTTATACATGCAAGATGTCAGTGCCCTCGTACTTATTAGTTCTACATGTATAATGTACTATGGTGGGGCCCACATAGTAAGCGTATCCATGCAATACTTTAGTGGCGTAACCTACTAAGTGCCCAACTCTCTCTCTCTCTCTCTCTCTCTCTCTCTCTCTCTCTCTCTCTCTCTCTCTCTCTCTCTCTCTCTCTCTCTCTCTCTCTCTCTCTCTCTCTCTCTCTCTCTCTCTCTCTCTCTCTCTCTCTCTCTCTCTCTCTCTCTCTCTCTCTCTCTCTCTCTCTCTCTCTCTCTCTCTCTCTCTCTCTCACATATTGTTCCACTCTATATTCTATCATTCTATTGTAATCTCATTCTATTCTATTCTCACAAATTTCTTGTAACTTATTCTAATCTCATTCTATTTTATGTCTCATTATATTTTACTTCTTATAAATCTATGCTTGTAACATCTCTCCTCGATATATCCCTCGAAACAAGTTCCTTCCGAACAGCCTTCCCCCAAGGGATATAAGGAGATTTTTCTCGGTATATCCATCAGAATAGGTTCACTTTGATCTAGTCTATTTACGAGGGCTATACCTAGGAACCTCGGTATATCCCTTGGAAAACACATTCTATAAACAACGTGAAAATGTTATGGGAATACCTCGGGAACTGATGCAATTATCAAGGTTCTACTAGCGAGGCATACATTGTTGGACATAATGGCGTTAGTGGACTTTTTCATATTATTTTGGATCCAGAAAAGCCTCGCTAATAGGGTCATAAAACCTTCAAAATGTTGTAGTGGATGCACGCATTGAGGTGCTAAGGTCATATAGAAGGGGCAAATACAAATCAGGCAATTGTGAAGCATTTTTCAAGGAACATGGAATCAAGAGACAATTCACTCAAGCACACACGCTGCATAGCAATGGGATAGCCGAGAGGAAAACCCACACCATTGTAGAAAACACACGATCAATGATGAAGCAAATCAGCTTGTCAAACTTCTATTGGTCAGAGGCGTGCAATGCGGCAACTTTCTTGCAAAATAGGAGCCAATCACCGCGGTTCCCAATGTAACTCCCGAAGAAGCACTCACGGAAATGAAGCCAAAGATTGACAAGTTTCGCATTTTTGGGTGCAAAGCTTATGTGCACGTGCCAAAGGAGGAGTGATAAAACTTGATGTGAAGTCAATTAAGTGCATCTTTGTTGGGTATGATGAGAGGACAAAGGCATACAAGTGCTTTGATCCAGTGATGTGGAAAATCCACATTAGTAAGGATGTGATCTTTGACGGGATGCATAGATATGATGAAGATGACCATGCTAAAGTCATGGACTTTGAAGAAAAATTCTAACGCATCATTTTCATCTTCAATTGCTTGACTTGAAAACTTGAGAGCTTGCTCAAGGTGAGAATATATGATCAGAATAGGATGTTCTTGAAGCAAGCACTATTGATGGTCCTTCAACATTGTATTATATTATCATTATATTTCATGTTATGACCCCAACTTGCATACATTTCTATGACTATCCTTGTGCAGAAATTTGAGCTTTTCCTTTGATTGTGTACATTTTACAATATGAAATTGCTCACCTTCAACATTGTCTACCTCATTATTAACACTAAAATGTACACCTACATTGGATTTGAAGGTGAATTCCATCACTAACTACATAATCAAAAGGAAAAAGTTTGATATTTGTCCATATTTCAGAAATGGCATGAATTGGTGCAACTTTTCTAAGCACCATCATGATCTATGACAACAAATGTGTTGTGGAATATTGCAGAACAAAATATATGCTGGCTAACATGCTTACCAAGGCTCTTCCGAGAGAGCAACATATGAAACTTACTGATTTGGCAGGACTGAAAAATACAATTCTTTGAGTCTATTGAATGCTAACAAGTTGGAATGAAGAATGTTATAAAAAATACATTGGTAACTTTTACTTGAGTACCATTACGTTTAACAAAGCCACAAACTCAATTCAAAGAATGAGAGACAAGAACAATGTTTCGACACTTGCAACATCCCCCTACTTAAACCTCCCAAAGGCTCATATTCATATTCTATTTTGTCAATGGATAGTTTTTATTAGCCCCATTATACAATATGGACCTTAGGTACAACATCAAATCAGTCGCACATAATACCTTTTTACCATCACACTATGGTCATTACGGTCAAGGCCCTATTCACAATTGCACTTGCCCCATCGTACTCCATGTTCCAATGGTTGAGAGCCAAGGAAGTTCGAAATAATAGGGTTGTTGTATCTAGCATCAAAGTGAAGGTTTTGCAACCTTGAGATGTGATGCATAACCATCCAACCACCAATGCCTTTCAATGCCTCAAAATATATATGAACTTTACCAGTTGAGACTGAGAGCTTTGAAGACAATGTGCTTGTGAAAGAGGTCAAAGGATCTAGCTACCTATGAATAAATTTATCATTGGCATGCCGGAATTTTAAACAATGGATGACTCACCACAGAATTAAACTTGTGAGTGGAATCATGTTTGCGTAACCTTCTCTAGTATTATTACTCAGCTTTAGCTTTGACATGCATGTCCCAACACCATTGGTGGCACACATGATCACATGCAACCATAGAGGGTAGTGTCTCATCCATCACCTCAAGGACTTCACTTTTTATGCATGAGTTCAAAATACTACATAATGTCTAAAAAATTGGTGTATGGTCTTAAAATGATCAAGGATGTATAAGCATGCATTTTTCAAAGTAAACACTTGCTTCTTAGCTTTGACTTTCTAAAAAGCTTCCCTTACACACTTGAGCACATACTCTTGCATTTGAAGGCAAGGCAAGACCCAAAATGTTGGTATTCCAATCTAAAGTTCAAAATATATTTTCAAATTGGTTGTTGTAAGACATCAAAACATCCATGTTCGATGTCAAGATCTCCTCAAACCGGACATTGCGTGCAAGATGCAGGGTTCCTCTATTTTAAAGTATGACGCCCTTGATGTTGTTCTATGCTTACGTAGAAAGGGGAGAGCATCGCCTCCTCGTTGTTCACTTTAACGCCTTACAACAAGGCAAGGTCCAGTGGAAGTACAGAAGGGCTTCAATTTTTCAGTTAAAATGATGGAAAATGATGGAAGGTTTGATGACCAACACGTCAGCCTAACAGCCCACCAGGAAGTCCTCGTATCGTGTATCGAAATGAAATATATGAACAAGGACAAGTATTTGATAGCTAAAAGTCTTTTAACTGCACATTCCCTGGGGCCTGTATAGTATCCATTAAGTGTACATTACGTGAAATGATGTTTCTTGGGTCCATCAACATCCTTTGTGTTGTCCACGCTCTACTATCGCCATCGAAGCTTTGCGGTAAGTGAATCACTATCAACCTTCCTTTCACAGCTCATTGACAAGTAAAGAGACAAACTTTCAAGCATTGTGAAATATCTTAAACAACCGTTTGACACTACTGATAGACAATAGTTACCAAACATGACTAGTTAAAAAGTTGTCGTTTTGCTTCGTCGTTATTCATACACGCTCAAATGTTCACATTCTTCAGAAAGTTACATTCTTGTCTAAGTGGAACTGCACGTCTCCTTGAAACTGATGATCGTTACATTTGTTTCAAGTCACTTTTTACTCGCATGACTGCATTTGATGATGTTTACATTAAAATGTCCAGGCTCAGTATATCAAGAAACCAAGATTGAAGCAATTTGCCAACCACAAGTCACAACGATCCCATTTGGAAGCGCATTGCAAAATGCTTTTGAGCTCCGAGGCCCACCTTTGTGTCCAGAACAGCGCGCTTGACTATGATCATGATCATTCCGTGAAGACTAACGAGAAGGGTAGGTTAACACAGATGATGGTATGCGTGGATGATGGCGATGCGAGAACTCATCAAACAAATCTTGAACTGAAAGCGCACGTCCACCGAAAAGATCGGATAGTAATACATCCACGGGAAGCTTTGCTTTAGCGCGCGCTTGAGTTTGTTAGCTGAGCTGAGCTGACGATAGAGAATGCGAGAGATAGAGAGAGAGAGAGAGAGAGAGAGAGACACACACACACACATGTAAATGTGACTATGCTTCTTGACTCCACTAAATGGAGAAATTTTTATTTTTTATTAATAAAAGATGTCAAAAAAATCGATCTATATATATATATATATGTATATATATCTATATATATATATATATATTTAAACTTATTTACACTTTTGCGCATGTGTATGGGTGCACCCATGCATTTTCTCATTCACCCATGCATGAGCTTTTTTGAACTGAAAATTTAAAAAAATAAAATGCATGTATAGGGAGAAGAATGCATGGCCCTCCTCCCGCATAGGGACCGCATTTAGGCCATTTGTGGTCCTTTAGGCCACGCATTTCACTAGATCATCGGCCACCACCTAAATCGGAAAATTAGCGTCCGTCAACGACATACAAAATTTCTAAATCATCGGCCGTCATTGCCTGTCAACGACGGGCACTCTTTACTAGTCTATATATATATTTAAACTTATGTACAGTTTTGCGCATGTGTATGGGTGCACCATGCATGCTCCTCCCCTCACCCATGCATGAGCTTTTTCTAACTAAAAAATTTGGAGAGGAGAATGCATGTATGGGGAACAGGATGCATGGCCCTCCTCCCCATGCATGCATCTAAGGGGCCCACTCCAAATTCAAATTATTCTTTACCAACACACATAGTGTTTTGAAGTGCATGTACGTACTTTCATGATGAAAGGTGTTAAACAAATGAGACTTTCATTATCAAAAATTTGAAAGGTGCTCTAAAGATTTTTTAAATTATCAGACTTTCCACGGGAAAGATTGAAATAAAAATGCATTTCTATGAAGATCGGCCTCCATTGCCCGTCAACGACGGACACTCTTTACTAGTATATATATATTTAAACTTATGTACACTTTTGTATGCACGGGTGAGGCCCCATGCATACAATTTTTTGAACTAAAAAACTTGGAGAGGAGGATGCATGTATGGGGAGTACCATGCATACATCTAAGGGGCCACTTCAATGAATTTGAACGGTGGCCCTCTTTTCCCTATTCGTATATTTACCCCATTTTCCTCCTTTTTTTTTAAATTTCCCTGCCAGTGCCCAACCCCCCTCGCTCTCTCTCTCGATGATTGAGGATGATATAGCGACCAAAGGCCGAACTCCATGGCGAGGGCGTCAACCAAGTTTGAACGATTTCCATAGCTTGACCTTTGAGGCCGATCTCCATGGTAACAACATCAGCTCCACTCAGATACGATCCTTTCTGACATTTAGAGCCAGATTGCGAGGGACAGGTTTGCTTCAGGATCTCAATGGACGGATCTCGATGCCAACAAATGCCACTCTGATCTTAGACACACAGGCCTTTCACACCGATTCCAAGGAAGATATTTTGCAGTTGTTCGGATCATACCTATGAAACCTGTAGACACAGATTGCATTTGTATTGGCCAATCTGCGCTAGGAGTTTTCCATGATACTGTTGGAATAATGTCTTGTCTTTATTGGGGAGCATATGCCTCGCTGTTACTTTGGTAATGCGAGTCTAATTTGTTTGGCGAGCCAAAAACCAAGGTCCCAAAATTTCCTGAAACAGTTACATGAGTCTCGGAAATCCCCTGCTCAAAACCTTCAGCTCCTAAAGATGGAAGCGAATGGCAGCAGATATTATGCAACAGTAGCAGCAGATGGTTTAGATGGAGAACAGAGGGATCTTGGTATGTTGCTGCATTAGGTTAGTCTTGTCCCATAGATTCTTCTTCATGTATGTATGTCTTCATAAGTCCCCCCTTCTTTGCATGCGTTCTTGGTTTCCGAGCAAGTCTCGTTTGATTTTGGCAAGACCTTACAAAAGAACAGATCAGTTGGCTTGAAGAAGAAGAGCTCTAATTTGGATTGTGGTTGTCAAGATTTTAGTTATTGTTGGATTGTATTAACTGCTTTTGTTATTCTGCTATTGTTTGTGAAGGCGTATGAGAAGTTGAATATGATTTAGATGCCATAGTCATAAATTTGCCCAGGCCCGCTTCAATTTTTTTTATTGGCTATTTCACATTGTACCAGAATTTGGAACCATTCATTATGCACAAAGCAGATCTTCGAATTTGGCTAGCTCCATAAGCTGGGCTCGGGCCTGCAGGAAGATGGCCTCATCATATCATCATCATCATTAGGAGAAGCATTATTACTGTAAAGACCAAGAGACATTGAAGCTGGAGGAGGCAGAAGCATGCCTTGAGCCATCTCTGATATGGTACTTGGTAACATCATGAGAGGATCCTCTTCAATTTTAGAACCTGCACTCAACCAGTACGTCATTGAGAGGGATCATGGGACTGCGAGCCCAGATTGTTACCAGATACTGCATTCTTTTACTTTTCAACAATTGCACCATCATCTTCCATCTTTGATAGCGATTGGGCTATCGTCATGACACAAGCTGAGCAATTAGTCGTGTTTTTGGCAAGCAGACTATTGATGTTCTTGGATAAAGAATGCTTTGTAGATCTTCCCAATTTGATATTTTCCAAAGCTTGAGCCTGAGTGAGACTGAGCGAGCTTGCAGTTGGGGCACTTGGAGAAGTAGCATTGCAAGAAATTCCAGAGACTTTGGTTTCTTCAGAACATATGAAGTCACTGAAAAATCTAAGCAACGGCTGTAGCAATGCAATGGCTTCTGATTATTATCAGCTAAATCATTATGTTCGAAGTTCATGTTTGTTTGTTTTGGGTGTGTATTTGTGGTAATGAATTGAGAGTTGAGACTAGTGCTTGACCCCAATTTATTATGTCCATGGATCTTGTATAGTGGCCTTTTGCTATCTGATTCATCATAAGTTGTTGATGATCAATCATCATAAACTTTAGCGGGCTTGACATGGCCAGTTGAGTCAACAGTGACTCGTTTGTCGTGATTGCCAAAGGTGATTTTGCTATGCTTTCAATCTTGGACAACGCCTACCATTTGGGTCCAGGGTGTTGACACCTGCTATTCGAGCATTGATATTTGATAAATGACCAACAGGGTCTATAACTCGTTGATCAGCCAGACAAAGTTTGTATCACGGTTGATCAAGGGTATGGAAGCCCCATGACTTTGCCAAGGACAAAGCGATTATATTGACGCTTGATCTGCTATCAAGGATAGCGGATACTATGGGATAGTCTTTATAGGACAAAGGCAAGGTGATGTTAGTCCCCTTAGCAACACCTATATTCAGCAGATTCATAGGAATCTGGGGAATTTCAAAAATCTCTTCTGTTTTTTGCTTGTCGTCAGGAATAGTAGGCTGTTGAAAACTACAATGGATATAGCGCTGAAGCCCGGTGAAAGATTTTATCGCGCTATGGAATGGCATAGTGAGTTGAGCTTGCAGGAGGTCACAAAATACTTCAAGTCCCTATAGGGATTGTTCTTTTTCAGGAATCTGAGCTGATAACAGACTTTTCGTATGTTCTTCCTCTTGCAAAAACTCATCTCTAAATTCATTGTATTGTCTTTGTTCCACGTTTGGGTCTGGGTAGTCTTTGGGTAATGTGGAAGCTGTCAAGTGGCTTCCATGTGGGTCAGCTGATTTAGCATTGTTTTGTTGTTTTTCTTGGTATTGGCGTTGTGCTCTAGTGAGAATTCTAATAGGTTCGGATGATTTATGGCGTGCTAGAAGGATCCTGTTAGGTTGTTTAGGACAGTCTTTGAAACTGTGTTTGCGACCACAGTCTGGACACTCCGCATGGTATTGGTTCTTAACTTTACAGTCAACCATGAAGTGGCCAGTTTCACCACAAATAAAACAGCGGTTGCTCATTGGTCCTGTGGCAATAGCATAACCATCTTGGATGGCTAGTTGTGCTGGATTGTCTGGTGGTGTGGACTACTCATCTCGTTTGCACAAGCATGAGTTGTCGGCTTAATATGGTTGAGAAGTAATAGATGGGAGTGTTGTATCGTGATTTTATGAGTAATTGTAGGAGTTTTCAACAATATGTGTTTGTGCAGATTCTCGAGGGTGTCTATGTTTATGTGCTCCTAAATCTGGTTGTCCCCTTGGAGGTGGTCCTAAGAGCACCAGTTGTGGTTGAGGTTCATGTCTAGATTGTATGGGCAACTCTTGGATATGGACTTGGTTGTTTCGTGGTGGATAGTGTTGGTGTTGGTTTTGTGAAACAAACTGTTGTCGAGGAGGGTGATAATGTCCCCCTGACTGGTTGTGAGGCTGGTTCCTCGGGTTATAATAGCAATAGAGTGAGGTGTATGACCCATAAAGTCGCAGATGTCACATTTGATCAATGAAGTATCTGGGACCGGTTGGTATGATGGGCACTCATTGCCAGTGTGTGCACCTCGACAATGAGGGCACCATGTATTCTCTCATCTATGGTGGATTTGGCCAGTGGGTAACTGACCTGGCAGCGAACTCTGTATAGACTTAAGAGTGTTTTGAAACTCTTTTATGAGTTTCTCCATCTGTTGCTGGTTAAGCAACTCCATTTGTGTTTTCCATAACTGTTCTCATGTTTCCTCATTTGGTCGAGCTTCTTGGACAGCACGATGTGCTCTCCATTCACGTGGCTCATTGACATCGGATCCCTCATCTTCTTCTCGAATGGCATCAAACATGGCTTGTTTCAATGATGTATATTCATCATTGGAGCAAAGTTCATGTCGTATCCATCATGGGAGTCCAACAAGGAACCAAATGATGAGCATAGATTTAGTTGGTTGTTTCGTCTTGATTGCTTACTAGCATCAGACTACTACATCATTGTGTATATCTATCAAGTATCATCCACAGAGTATATAGTCACTCTGTGTAACTTCTAGATTAGAGTAACTAAACATCTACAACTAATCAGAAAATTACAAGAGTGGCAGATTAGCCACGACCTGGAGTGTATCTGTTGACGTCATGCCATCAGATCAGATATCTGTACTTCTGGGTTTGTATTTAAAACTCTACATCAACTATAACAAAGCAAATATCTCACAAAGTAGTTATTGAAATATTATTGCTTGATATAAGTCACTAGGTAAAATAGTTGCAAGTTTACTTAGTGCCAAATGGGACACGTAAGGACAAAGCTCTCTGGATGTCCAAGCGCAAGGAAAAAGGTATGTGTGCATAAAGACGAGAACGAAGAAAACCTAACTGAAATGCGGCTAGAATATCAAGGGAGCGAATCTAGGTCCAAGCTGAGTCAGGTGGCAAAGTGGGAGCAGGGTGAGGTGCAAGGTCGACATTGGTTAAGGCAAGTTGTTGATGAAAAGTAGAGCAAGCATTTTGATGGTGAGAAAGATCGACACCTTCTATATAAAGGCGACCACAACCCGCACATGGAATGTGGAGGTAAGAAGAGGAAGACAAAGAAACTTGATAAATTGAAAGACAAGAAGATATGTGGTGGCAAAGATGGGGCGGGCATATGGTGCCACCTGGGTGAAAAAACAAACAAGGAATCTGCAATATCATAGTGGGCTTCACGACGTGCACATGAAGGGGAAGCACGAGGAGGTTGGTATGAAGGTGAAGTAGGTGTTAGCTGAATTTTCGACATAAAAAATCGGACTAATATTGAGGAGAAAGCAGTTGCGGAGCATTTGGCGAGCACCAAAATACTGTGAATTCGACAAAAGTCGATACAAAAAAGTGAACCAATAGGGGTCCTAGCCCACCCTTAAAGTGGCTAGACACGTTAATAGTTAGTAGGTAGTAGAATTTTATAAGGGTCTTAAGAACCGTCAGAAATAGTTGACATAGACTAATCTTCTGAAAGATCAAAGAAAAATGCCGATCCATGTAGAAACAGGTCCTAGCCCACCTAAATGTGGCTAGTCAAAACTTTTACGGCCTTAATATTGGCCAGATATAAAAATGCCGGCAATGTTGAGCAAAATTTTGATGTAATTGAAAATATTTCATTAATACAAAAACATTTTTGTTTTCCAAGAACGGTCCATCTCCTCTCAAGATTGCTATGTTTGTCACTTGAAACAACGTCAACAATTTAAAGAATCAAAATCTGGTCAGTTGAAATACCGATGGAAAAAAAATCAACAAAATAACATACATCAGTGTTTGGACATATTGGGTTTCGAAAATATGGGTACATGACAATTTATGGCATCAGAATCGCAATCACAGGGAAAACTCAGCAAGGCAAACGGGAATGGCAGAATTAAATATTGGGAGAGGCCAAAATAGCCAGACAACTTGAAGAGAAAAAGTTTTACACAAGTGGGTAACTTGCGAAAACTATATCACTAAATTCATGGAAGGGGGGGTAAATTTTATTTACAAAAATCTTGGAATGACATCATCCCATGTCCAAGTGTCAAAAGGGAGGGCTAACTGGCTACCTCATGCATAAGTCACACAATAACATATCGCGCAGATTCCGACGTGGGCGTCCGCCGTATGCTCAAAAATTTCATAATTCGTCACAATCCGACATGTCAAAGTCCGACGTCCCAATAAAAAATTCAAAAATCAGAGTTCGGCGATCGGGAAATATGGGCGGCAACCAATTTTTCAAAGGCACATCGAATCCGACTCGTTCTTCCAAATTCACAATTAGAAAGCTTGGTATACACTTAACCATTGTCAGAATTTGCAAAGCCAAGCACATGCTTCTTTGCTCAACTAAACCAAGACTGCATACTTGGATGCTATCAAGGAAAAGTGCACAAATAGATCTGAGTGATTATAAAGTTTGTTCAGAAGCTCAATAACATTAGTGAAGCATTTATTAATCCAGATGGCATTACAAGATGATCAAAATAATTGTATCTTTTGTAGATATCTCCATCTACTACGTAGTTTTGGTTGTATCTTATGTGGAGATACAATCTTGTAAAATATTTAGTGTCTCTCAATCAAAAAGAAAAGTCAAAGGGTACCTTATGCTTGAAGTTTGTTTTGATTTACATGCAAGAGTGCCATGTGAATGGCCACAGATCGTGGAGAACCCACAAAAGAATTCTGACTTGTAAACGTGGATATGACCTGCCATAGATTTTTTTTTAAAAATACATGTAATCCGATGTGGACGTCGGAATCCGACATCCATGTCGGCAAACCAAAAAGCCTGTCCACGGCATCTGGCACCTGTTGTGCGGGCCTGAGTGGGCACAGACGTCGGATTTCGACGTGTTTGGAGGACGTCGGATTCCAACGTCTGTTTCAATCTTCGAATTTGCGCGATCCAGCGCCTTCTCTCTCACTTTGTTTTTTGCAGATTTGAGCGTCTTTGGAGCGATTAAGGGCGATTGAGGGCAATTGAAGACCGGTGCTTGAGGGCTTGAAGATCAGTGCTTGAGGGTGCTTCAAGATCAGTGCTTGAAGATCATTGTTTGAGGTTGGTGCTTGATTTTTGTTTGTTTTGCTTTATGTTTGTTTGTTTGAGGTTGGTGTTTGTTTGTTTGTTTTAAGAAGAGATAGAGAGTGTGAAAGATAGAAAGAGATTGTGTGTGTGTGTGTGTGTGTGTGTGTGTGTGTGTGTGTGTGTGTGTGTGTGTGTGTGTGTGTGTGTGTGTGTGTGTTTAAATTTGCATTGATTTAAAATGGTTTTGAATATAGATTATTAGTATTATTTAGGATAGTAGATTTAAGATTATTAGATTTGTAATTTGCGAGAGAGA
The DNA here is from genome assembly GCA_029204225.1 of Diphasiastrum complanatum. Classification (NCBI taxonomy): domain Eukaryota; kingdom Viridiplantae; phylum Streptophyta; class Lycopodiopsida; order Lycopodiales; family Lycopodiaceae; genus Diphasiastrum; species Diphasiastrum complanatum. The sequence goes on along the minus strand of CM055100.1, from coordinate 42,605,280 downwards.
AAAAGAGAGAAGAGGTGAAGTGTAGATGTATGCTTGAAGATATTGAAAAATTTTGGAGTCTTTTTTTAAAAAATAAAGTTTTAAGAGAGAGAGAGAGAGAGAGAGAGAGAGAGAGAGAGAGAGAGAGAGAGAGAGAGAGAGAGAGAGAGAGAGAGTGTGTGTTTTTGTGAACATGTTAATCATTTTACATTGATTTAAGATTTAAGATTTGAGAGAGAGAGAGAGAGAGAGTGTGTGTGTGTGTTTTTGTGAACATGTTAATCATTTTACATTGATTTAAGATTTAAGATTTGAGAGAGAGAGAGAGAGAGAGAGAGAGAGAGAGAGAGAGAGAGAGAGAGAGAGAGAGAGAGAGAGAGAGAGAGAGAGAGAGAGAAGGGGGGGGAGAAGAGGGAAAAAGTGTGTATGTATTGTGTCTTGCATTTTGAATTTAAAATAATAAAGAGAGAGAGAGAGAGAGAGAGAGAGAGAGAGAGAGAGAGAGAGAGAGAGAGAGATTTGATTAAGATTTAGGATAGAAAATGAATAGATTGTGTGTGTGTGTGTGTGTGTTCAACATTTTGCATTAATTTAAAATTTAAGATGTGATATATATATATATATATATATATATATATATATATAGAGAGAGAGAGAGAGAGAGAGAGAGAGATAATGTGTGTGTGTACATGTGTATGTGTGTGTGTGTGTGTGTTTTGTATTATGCATTAGTTTAGGGTATTTAAGAGTGATAGATAAATAAATAGTGTTTGATAGAAAATTTATATTAGATTTTTAGAGAGAGAGAGAGTATGTGTATCATTTCTAATCGTGGCGTTGCTTCCACAATAGATGACCTTAAACCATTTTATGTCAAAAATAAAGTATTTGTCGTTAGTCTCGTAATCGACTTCATAAATATGTTGCAATGTGCCGACGTAGTCTAGGTCATCCAAAATGACATTAGGGTCCCTCGCACTAGAACGACCTCTTGTTGAAAGTTGGCCATTATACCACAATCATATGTATGTCGCTTGTTGTCAACTCTCTCAACACGGTAATGGTGTCCATATGCCCACATGGCAATGTATGATGTATACTAAAACACAAAAAAAAAAAAAAACAAATGTGTGTAAGTAGAAATACTATTCATATATTGAGTTCACAAAAACAATATTACACTAACCTTCCATCCACATCCGCGAACAAATTCCCATTCTAATTCGGTCACTTCTTCTCCGTTTTTCGATGCTTTTAGCATCATATCAAAAACTCATTCACGAGAACATTTTGAAGGTAAAGGCTCCAAAGGTTCATCGTTCTCCAACGCCATCCTTCTTCTTCGATTGATATTTCTTCTTCGTTTCAATGTTATGTTTCTTTCCTTTTTGGCTTCTTCATACCTTGAAATCCACTTTTCCATTTGTCCACAATTATATAATATGAATGTGTCAATTTTCTCTTTTAATTGAGGTGAAAGTCTTTTTTGCACACCATTTCCTTGTGGTACTTCACCCTTAACACGTTCATCTTCTTCTTCGCACCACATTTTTGGACTTGCAGGATGCAATTGTGATATTATTTCGATAATATAAAACAAATATTCCTGTACAAGCCAACTTTTTGCAATGCTACCTTCTGGCCTTGTCTTTTGTCTCACAAAGCCCTTCAAAACTTTCATAAAGCGCTCAAGGTAGAACATCCATCTCGTGTGCATAGGTCCTGCAATTGATACTTCTTTGACCAAATGCACTAGAAGATGAACTTGTATATCCAAAAAAGAAGTTGGAAAATCTCTTTCCAACAAACATACCATTTCGATCATTTGGATTTTCATGGAATCCAATTCACTATTTTTTATTTCTTTTGAGGAAATCCACCTGCAAGATTGATAGTACATTAGGTTGTTTAACACATAAAAAAAATTGAAATAACACATATTTATACAAGTGCTTGAAAAAATATACAAACCTAATCATCGATGAAAAATTGTAAAGCATTTTTCATACGTCATCATTGAAGAGACCTCGAATAGAAAGTGGAAGTATGAATTGCAACATCTTATGTCAATCATGTGATTACAATCCACTTAATTTACCATCTTTGGTAAATGATTTGCATAAAGAATGTGCATAGCATGTTGAAGTTCTCATTTGTTTTATGACATGTCTAACATATGAGAGTTGCTCTTTTGTAAGAATCCATGGCACGTTAGGTAAAATCTCATCTCCACCTTCGGTGTATTGAATCCAATAGGGTCTTTTCACATCGGTCGCTTGTAGATCTTTACGAGCTGCGGAGTTGTCTTTTATGCCAATGACGTGGTTCCATAAGGATTCACCGACGTTTTTGAATATGTGCATAGGATCCAATAGATGGTTTATCAATAAATTCCTCCAATAGGGTAATTTATGAAAAATAGACAACCATTTCATACCATCAATGGATTCATTCCATGAAGAATTAACGTCGTGATGTTTAAGCCATTCACCATGCCATTCGGCTACTCCCATGCATAGGGGTGGTGGTGTAGTTAGAGGATTATTTCCTCGCCCTCCAAAAAATCGCCTATTCAACCTTCGAAAGGATAATTAGGCGACAAGTATTTGCGATGATTTTTGTACACCACTTTTTTTAACATATTTGTGCTATGTCCACCCTCCAAAAGTGGTCCACAAATATAACATGCGTTGTAACCCGATGTGGTTAAACCTGCATAGTTCATATACCAAATTAAACCTAAGCTTAGTTAAATATACTCAAACGTTAAACCCTAAAACAGATTAGATTCATTATATAGATACCTGAACATTTGCTTAAACCGGGGTAGTCATGCATCGTCCACATTAGAATTCCACGAACAACAAAATTCCGTTGTTGTAAAGGTCTCAAGATGTCGTAAGCATGAACACCATTCCAAAGAATGCACAATTCATCGACCAAAGGTGCAAGATACACATCCATGTTCTTGGCCTTGTACTTTTCTAGAATCAATAAAGCCAATAACAAGTGTCATGTTTTAATACTCAACCATGGAGGTATGTTTCATGAGCACAACTGGCCATGTGGACCAAGTTGACGCTTGAATACTAAAAGGATTTATGCCATCCATAGCAAGGCCATATCTCAAATTACGAGGTTTGTTTTTAAACTCAAGCCATTGGTCTTCAATATGTTTCCATGCAGGTGAATCACTTGGTACTTGCATTACATCATCCGTAGATCGATTTTTGACATGCCAATCCATTAGTTGTGCCAAAGATTTACATCGAAATAAACGTTGCAATCGTGGGATAATTGAAAAATGTCGTAACACTTTTCATGGCACTTTCCCCTTGTACGTCATCTCGAAAACGTGAAGCATTACACATTGAACGTTGAAGCTTTTCTGAATGCTCACCTCTATATAGAACATGGTCTTCTGGACATGCATGTATTGTGTCGTAATCCATTCCAAGCACGGTCATCGTCTTTCGTGCTTCTTTTCCTATTTTAGGTATCACATTTATATTCGAAAGTATTCGATACAACAACCTAAAAAAAGAGCAATGTGAGTTGCTAGAAAAGAGAAAAAATTAACTTAATGTAAATACACTATAAAGTATAATAGTTGTGTTATGCGTTAAGTACCTGAATAAAGATGTCACGCTACGATCACTCCATTTGTATGTTGCTTGAAGGTTTAGAATAAGAATTGACGTAGCTAGTCTCGAAATGGATGCTCCAGGCTATAGAGGAGTGTCTGCCTCCTTGCACAATAGAATCTCGTCTTCATCCTTCTCAAATTGTTCGTGATCTCTGTTTTCATTAGAAGATGCATGCATATCATCATTCTCATTTGCTTCAATAGTAAGATTCAAACATGTTGTGCATTGCTTCACCGTGTTGCACCTCATCATCATAATCATTAGAATCAAGTTGATTATTCTTTTTTCCAATTGTGTTTGCCTCTTCAATTTGTTTCATTCTTTGTTTTCTCATGTCTATCGAAAGTTGACGTTGATTGTAACTAAACACGGATGGATCAACTCCGTGGAATGGCATTCAATGTATAGGCTACACACATGAAACTAATTCCATAAGTGACATATATAGATTGACGAAGATTATAATAAAAAACAATCATATAAAATTAACAAACCTCAACGTCTTCCAAATTCGATGGTTGACCTTCTTTTTTTCATTCAAACTTCCACAAATAATTTTCAACAATGCGTCTTTCACCCATCTTTTGTCCATCACACTTGAGGCATGTGCACCATATTTTATTTTGAAAATAATTTTTCTATGAGAAACAAAAATCAAGTACATGGCACTTTAGCACAATATTTTAACTTATAATAACAAAGTTTTTATGAACAAAGTTTTTATGCATGTTGATTACTTACTCTGTTAACTTGAGTAGTGTCTTCATCGCTAGACTGATTTGAATGTAATTCATCTTGTTATGATAAACTGCATATATGCACAAGTACAAAACACAAATAGCATAAAATTATTGTATGATTCTAATGTTTTAAACTTTTAGATAGTACTATTCTTATACATTGTCGCTTATATGATTCTTTTGCATCTTGGTGCAGGATCGAGCTCTACACGCATATCTCTCTTCTTTTGTTAACATAGGTATGAAAGTCCCACTCCAATATACAATAAAGTTATGTAATCGATTTTCTTTTCTACTTCATTTCAATATATTAGGGTTTATTGTAATGTATTGTATGTTTATGAATGTAGTAATAGTGAAAGCTTGAGAGACTATGTAAAAAATTTATATGAATCATTATTCTTGAGCAAAAAACACAACTGCAAAGTATGTTTAGCCGAGATGAGGGTGGTCCCTCACAAGCGGCCGCGGCTCCCGCCCCCACCAAAGAGTCATCCATAAATCCTTATTATGACATGGATCCTCAAGGCAATATAATTGCCAATAGAAAAGAGAGGGCAGTTTTGCACCGACTCTATTCTTTATGCCAACGCCATTTTGGCGACAGATTATTTAGTAAATGGTCTGAACAACCTGCCGCCGATCATAACGACAGGTTATTGGTACCCTTCCTGACGAATTCCAACAAGAAGAGGAATTCAAGGAGAAGAAAATTCATAAGCATATGAGCTTATGGATTAGGCATCGTCGTGATATGGCATGACGAGCTTATAGGGATGGGCAATCCAAGCCCTCCTGGTGTTCAAGAAATGATTGGAACTGTGTAAAAGCGGATGAACGAACACCAGATAAATATGTGAAGGATTTCAAATCATTCAAGCTCCAATCCATGTCCCTGATCTTTGGTTACAAAAAGGAGCAAACCAACAATCGTGTCAATGTAGAAAAATCAGCATCTACATACAAAATGAGATGCAAACTCTAAGAGATATTGATCAAACATGAACCAAAACATAAAATATGTTTGTTGTTCGTACAATTACAATACCCTACTGTATTTCACACATGTGGAACCAAAAATAGCAATAAATGATCATTCTACACACAAGATTGCAAGATAACACCAAGATACTGCACCAATGAGTAGTAGATCCCAAAGAGAACCATGTATAATGATGAAATGAGAGAGAGAAGAGAGAAGATGTGTCTCTCCACGAGTTACATCCTTTTATAGAGTTTTCAGACCCTATTTGGCCACTTGGCTTTCCCTCCAAAATGTAAACCCTACTATTTTTGGGTCTAAATTCAATGTACCCAAAGTTCAAATTTGAATCTCTCTCAAACTCGACTACCAACTTTCCCACACTTTCAAAAAGTGTTTATTGAATGTATTTTAAACTAATATAACTTCAGAAAGTTTATCTCTAAGTCTAAAATGAGTTTTGGCCTCTTATTGACAATTTACCAAAATATGACTAAACTAGACTAAACTAGTTGAAATCTCTCACAAAATACAAGATTCAAAAAGATGTTGCGGCCACTAGGATGCATGGGATAGGCAATTCTAGGTTGGGCTCGAGCGAAAAGACGGGATTGCAAGCAAGCATGGTAAGTGAACTTACACTACTCTTATAGTTTATCTTTGATTTTATATGCTTTTATTTTTTAGTATGCATTATGACTAGCTGCTTCAACGTAGCCCTAAATTAATTTCAACTTAAATTGAATGCATGGATAGTTGGCGGACTATGGACATCTGCCAACTAAGGAAAAATATGAATATTCCTACAGGGAATCATACGATGCATTGGTCGACAAACTAAGGAGTGAGGGTCATCCTCCAAATGTAAGTACTAGTTTTTGTATTTATACTAATGTGGGTTGTATTCTGACGTCAATTTTATTTAATTTAATACGATCAAGCATTAAATATTAATGAAGTTTGTTTGCTTGTGTTCATGCAAACTGTATGTCACGACGACAACGAGTAGATTAGGTTTATAAATTTTAGTTGATGTTAGATCTAGAAAGACTCGTGCGACATTAAAGCACCAATTTAGTAATACATTGATTCATCTTATGAAAATATTATTATTGCAAATGATTGTATTATATTGCCATTGCTTTTATATGTGCAATGTTCTTTTTTAAAAAATTGCAATGTCAAATTTAGAGATGTGGATTGACGTAATAACCAACTAAGAAATTAAAACCATGTGCAATGTCAGATTTCAAAACAACAATCAATACCATATATAGAAATCTAAATGAAATTTATGATGTGAACAAAGCAATGCAATAAAGTATTGTCATTCATAATGGACATGAAGTAATGCAATAAAATATAAAATGAAAAGTAATTTAAGAATGAAAAGTACCTCATGCTTAGTTTGTTGTTTGATCCAAATGTTGAATGCAACTCAAAAATATTGTTTTAAAAACAATTCACGAACATCGCTTCTCCAAGAACTCAACTCCAAGAACAGCCCGATAAAAATGCGCGCGCTATTTTTTACGCATTTTTTATCTTTTTTAACCTAATTTGGGACGTCGGAGTTCGACATCCAAACGCATCGGATAGACATCGGACACGCGTCGGACCTTTTTTTTTATCATTCTGTTAACAGACGTCGGACTCCGACAACTATCCGGGACGTCGGAATTCGACGTCATACGTCGGATGGGCGTCGGACATCCGTCGGGAAAATTTTAGCATCATTCTGTATTTACAGACATCGAAATCCGACAGGGTTCCGGGACATCGCAATGCGACGTCCACATCACTTTTTTTGCGACGTCTTTGGACGTCGCATTGTGACGTCCACGTCTAAACGGCTTTCCGTCATCGAAATTTTTTGTTCCAGAATCCGGCACGTTGTGCCTGTCAGATTGCGACGTGTTTTAAAGTCGTCGGATTCTGACGACCTTATAGCGATGTGTTTTTCCGACGTTCGCGACGAATTAAAAAAAATTAAGCTCGCGATTCGCGTCGCAAATCACGGGGGGTGTTGTAGTGTCACCTTGGTAATCATGAAGAAAATTTTGGAAAAATTTGCATGTACACCAAGTGTCCATAGGTGTTTGGGCAAGTACAAGGGAAAAGGATAAGGAAGAAAGGGTTGACTGATGTGATGGGTGCAGTTGCATTGTTCACATGTTGAAATAGAGAGAAAAGGATGGAAAGTGAAAGAATGGCTGGTTGAAGGGTCTACCACCATCTATAAAATGCCACAAAACGTTGAGTTCAGAGGAGACACTATTGAAGAGTCATGCGTATGTGTGTGAGTGAAGAGTTTAGAGAATGTGACTGCTCTTGTTTTGCTCTGCTGCTATGTTATGCTACTATGTTATACACCAATGAAGAGTTTAGAGAAAGAATGTGGATACTCTTGCTTTGTTGTGCTACTCTGCAAAGCTGTTGTGGTATGTTATTCTATTCTGCTGATATGTTGAAGGAGAAGGGAGGCACCACTTGTGTCTACTAGCTCTGTTAAGCTGTTGTTGAGGAATCTACATTGTCTCACTTGTTGTTATGTTGCTCTGTTGAGCCATGGGAGATAACTAGTTCTACATTGGATTGTTGCCTACTTATCTTGTTATGTTGCTGAACTTAGTAAGAGAAGGAGAGTTCTAATGGCATTGGTTAGAGAGTTAGCTTAGGGTGAATCTACCTGTGGTAAGAGGTTGATGGGTTGACAACACAAAGCTTTTCAGAGAGGTTGTGGAGGAGATCCAGTGAAGTATGTGGTTGATACAATTCTAAACGTTGTCGATTGAATCAATGTCATGAGATGCTAGTGATGAAAAGTCTATTGTCACGTTGTCTAAATGTAGTTGCCCTGAGCATAGAAGTTGTCATCATGTGCGTAAGTCTGTTGTATCACAAGAAAAATAGGACATGTTCCTACATAGGAAAATTGTAGAATTTCCTAGTTAGAGACGATTTTTACTAGTTTAGGGACTCCTTTTAACTAAGAAAACATTTTTCCTAGTTTAAAAATGTTTGTGCACAAATTCTATCTAGGAAAACATTGAAATTCCTAGATACATTTGCACCATATTTAACTAGGAAAAAAATTTCCTAGTAATAAAATGTATCTTGGCATATATTTCATCTAGGAAAAATGTATGTTAGGAAAACCCTTGATTGTTAGGAAAACATTTTGCTAAATAGAAAAATGTATGTGATATCAAGTTAATTTAGGAAAAACATTTAATTTTCTAGATACCTTTTGAATTATGAATTAAAAAAGATTCTTATGTATTAGATAACGGGCCAGGATGGCTCGTTATGAAAAATTGCAGGGCCCAAGGCGAGCCCAGGGCGTGCCTTTGTCACTTGATGTAGCTCAAAATCGATGCAATATATCGATTGAGATATCACTTTCGATGCAATATATCAATTGAGATATAACTTTGGCATGTAATGCAAAAGGTTGTTCATAGAGTGATCGAATTCAAAGAGTACTGAGTTGCTTTGAAGCTTCAAATCATTCAAAGTTGATGCATGTCACCCAAAATAGCTAAAATATAATGCCCAACAAGCGATTTGATGCTTATCATTAAGCAAAATTCACCAAATGATCAAAATTGACCAATCTCAATGTTAATAGCTTCAAATTGTTCGAGGACGATCCCTTATCAATGGAAGTATTTCTATCACTTCAGATAGCTCAAATATGATATCTATTTCTCAAGATAGCTTGAATTTAATGCCTACACACAAGAATGCTCAATTTTGATCCTCACCTATGGACATGGCTCATTGAGTGATTGAATTTGACTAATATCAACTCAGTTGTACATTTAAATTCCTCATGTTCGATCCGTTATTGATAGTGTTGATCCCTATGACACAAAATATCCCCAACTTTATTTCACTTGTTGAGATCAGTCAATTTTGGCCCTTATCACTCAAGAGTATTCGTTGAGTGATTAAATTAGATGAATCCTAAGCTTAGGACAACTACATAGCTCAAATTTCACGCATATGACTTAAAGATAGCTCAAACTTGATGCATAACATGTAATTTTGGACTTTATTAGTTGACATGGCTCATTGAGTGATCAACTTCAATAATTTTTCAGTCTAGTACATTTAGATTGTTTGAATTTGACTGTTTTTTTATGAAGTTGACCCCTATCACATGAGATAGCTGAAATTCAATGTATATCACTCAAGATAGCTTGGTTTGGGACATTATCACTCAAAAGTGTTCCTTAAGTGATGAAATTAGAGGAATCTTGTGTCCAAGACTAATAATTAGACTAGAACCAACTTGATGTCTACATGTCTCAATAACTTCAATTCAATGCCTATACTACAAGTTAGTCTCTAACTACTTTACATGGCTCATCAAGAGATCGAACTTAATCAATCTCAATTTTAAAGCATTTAGATTGCTTGAGTTCTATCTCTCATTGATAGAATAGGATCCGATCACTTGAGATAGCTCATATTGACATCTGCTTAAAATAGGCCAATTACCTCTTCAGATTCTATTTGAACATCCACCAATCAATACTCTAATTCAAACTATGACAATGAATGATGAGTCACTTGAGACCACTCAATTTTGGTCCCTATTGCTCAAGAATGATGAAAGCAAAAGAGTTTTGAGCTTAGGATCACATAGCTCAAATTTCATCCACATAACTCAAAATAGCTCAAATCTAATGCGTAGCATGTAATTTTGACTTTTATTAATTTACATGGCTCAATTTCAGTCATTTTTGTGTCCAATGTGCTTAAGTTTCCTTAAATCTAATCCCTTCTTGACAATGCTAACCCCTATCACACGAGATAGCTAAAATTCAATGTATAACACTCAAGACGACCTGTTTTTTGACATGATCACCCAAAATTTTTAGTAAGTGACGAAAGTAGAGGGATCTTGAGTCCAAGACATTAAGCTAGCCCAAATTGGATGTCTACCACTCGCAATAACTCGAGTTTGATACATATACTACAATTCAGGCTTTAACTACTTAACATGGCTCATCAGGTGATCAAACTCAATCGATCTCAATTCCATAGCATTCAGATTGCTTGAGGTCTATCTCTCATTGCTGGAATCGCCTTCTATCACTTGAGGCAGGAAGTAACAAGACAAGATGAGAAAGAGGAGGCAATGAAGAGTTGGAAAAACATTTATAATGCAACAAAGTGGTACATGAGAGAGAGGAGGTAGTGGATGGATTCTCAAGTGATGCAAATGAGACAAAGGGAGTGGAGGATGTAAAAAATGAGAGTGAGAAAGGCATAAAAATAGCCACGGGGATGGGGCCAAATAGCCCAAGTTAAGAAACATACGTAGGTATGAGAGAGAGAGAGAGAGAGAGAGAGAGAGAGAGAGAGAGAGAGAGAGGCAACTAGCATAAAGGGTTACATGTGGAAGAAGAAAGAGGAGGGGTGGCTGATCATGCAAGATTCATGTGAATGTGTGAAGGAGGTCATCGTGAAGTAGAAAATTGGTGCGATAAGCAAGATCAAATGTAGCATTAGTGCGGAGTAAGAGATGGGTTCCAAATGATACTAGAAAAATGAGATTAGGAAGAAATAGCATGAAGGCGAGGATCAGTTGCAAATTGGGTAAATAGCACAAATGAGAGTGCAAATGAAGTGGCACATAATGAGGAGGAGTTGAACTAGCCAATGTGGGAAAGAAAAAATAAAGATGTGACAGAGTGAATTAGATTTAGATAGCTTGAGTTGAACCTTGTGATGATGAAATTTGCCCTATTGCATGAGATAACTCAAACTTTCTATTCTCAATGTAATTGATCCATATCATAAGAGAAAGGTCTAATTTCAAGTCTGTCAATAGAGTTAGCTCAATTTTGGTTGTTATCACTTAAATTGTTCATGGAGTGATAAAATCAAAGGCTCCACATAATGAATCGAGCGACCAAAATTGATCAATCTCAAATTTAGGATATTTGGATTGCCTGAGTTCAGTCCCTTGTAGAAGAGATTGGCCCCTATCACTCAAGATAACTAAAATTTGTTGAAAATGCAGCAAAATCAGTCCAATTGATCCTAGAAATGATGGAGAAAGAACCTGATTAAGATCCAAAAAGATTAAGATCCGAGTCACTAAAGGCATGCAAATCAATGATACCCCCTCTATAGAGAATTCCATAATCTAGAGTGCCCAAGAAGTATCTCAAGATTTTTTTTGCAATGTATGATCAATGGATCTTGCATATATTGACTTAGACTACACACACAAAAGCATAGATCAGGCCTAGTTATGGTAATCCACATTAAGGAGCCTATAAGTTTCCTCTAAAGAGTGATGTCCATGAAAGATCTTGCATCACCTTTATTGAGCACTTTTACATCTTTCTCCATTGGTACATGCTTGCAATCTTGCATCTTAAATATATTGAGAAAACTTTGAGCATACTTAGACTGACTAATGAAGATGAAATCTGAACCTCTAAGTACTCCTATGCCCAATATGAAGTGAAGTTGACCAAGATCTATCATCTTAAACTCTAGAGAAGAAATATTTTTTGGTTTTCTCTATGCCATCATTGTTATTACCACTAAGTATGATCTCATCTACATTAATAAATAAAAGTACAATGTCATTTACATCAAAATTTATGTACAAGCTTGGATCATACTCACTTTGAGTGAATCCTATAGAAACAATAAAACTATTGAGTCTTGAATTCCAAGACCTTGATGCTTGCTTCAAGCTATACAAGCTCCTTAACCATTAAGGAATGCATTAAAAACATCCTTTTGGAAAAACAAAATGTGAAGAAAGTGCTAGAAGTAACCTTATGGTGACCATATTGGCCATGGGTGTAACATCCAAGTTGAGTTTTAACTTAAAAATCCATTTACGTCCTATCACATTCTTTAGAGGTCTACCAACAAGGATCCGTGTGCCATTCTCCATATTCAAAGCATTAGATTCATCTAACATTACTTGAAACCACATCTTGGATAGGTGATTTGGTTGGAGCCATCAACAAGCTTATTCATCTTACTTTCATCAAATATGACATCCTAGAAACCACACACTTCTTTGAAGATGGAATGTATACCTTGTATCCCTTGCTTGCATTGCCATACCTGAGCATGATCCTCTTGATTGATGATGGATCCTCCTTTGTCCTTGTCTCCAAAGGTGTATGCACATAGAAAACGCATCCAAACACCCATTGAGTTTGTGAGGTTGGGCTTCTTCCCATATAAGACTTCAAATGGTGTTTTGCCTTCAATAGAGCTACATGGAACTCTATTCATCAAATAGGGGTATAGGGACAAGAAAACTCCTTTCTGGTGAATCTCACACGTGCGAGAATGTCACAAAGTGTGATAATGACATCCTAATACTTTGTGATTGCACAGGATCAAGTGTAGATTGATAACAAGATCTATCTCTCAAGTTCAACGTGCCTAAAAGTGTCAGTGGCCAAACCATATTCCAAAGTCATGGATTTACAAATTTAAGATCTTTAGAGCGTCATTAAATTAGAAACAATCCAAGAACAAAATATGGAATTCATGCTAATAATTGGAATCGTCTTATAGCTAGTTATATAATGCTTAGACAGTGTTAAGACATGTGTGATTACAAGTTAGCCATTGGAATGCTGTTAAGCTCAGACTCCAGGGCATGCATTGTATATATATTATAGTTAGACGCAATAGGATGGGACCTCTGCGATGATCGTTGTAGCTTGTAACCTTTTTAAGTTCTAATTGTTGTGTGTTGTAATTTGGAATCTGGATTCTGTAATGTTCGTATAATCATAGACTGTCACAATGTCTTTCAACTTTGTTACAACTTACTTCTCTCATGTTATCTTCTTGATGATGCCTCTCAACATCTGATAATAACTTTTATGCGACATAATATACATATCCTTAAGCATGAGTTTGAAATGAACGTTTGAACTTTGAAGCACTACTGTGAAGAGTAATCTTTATCTTAGGTGGAATTTTCCTTGATAACTGTCATTTTCTTCTTAGTTAGCACTAGATCTACCCAAGAACCAAGTTCTTCGACCCAATAGGTGATCGACTGCTAGCTATCCTTAGTCATGCAAAAAGCAAAGCTATTTTCAAGAATATAAGCCTGATTAATTGAGCGATATGGCCCAAGTAGCCCAGCTAACAAGCAGACAAGTACAGTTGTCATTCATAGGCAACATCAATGTGAGGCTATAGTGAGTGATTTTAAAAAGCTTAAGGTAGGGTGGCGCAATTTTCCAACTCAAAAAGGTTTCTTGAATTTCACATTTGGAGGTCGCATGAACAGTAGGACCCATAGGTGTCGGAGAGCAAGGAGCATGAAGCATGTCAAGTGAGGTGGGAAAAAGTCGGTGAAAATGAGCGTTATGTTTGTTTAGTATAATCGAGATTTCGTCAGTGTGTTGAGAATGAGTTGTGTATAGTTCATTCTCAGCATAAAAACAGTGATGATCCAACAACGTTGCATAGAAAAATCCGAACTAGGGCAATCTTTATGGTTTAGGCCTTAATTACGATCCAGAGAAAAATTGTCCGCCAACAAAGGTCTTTGATGTGAAGAATTGCCAAAAATTGGCAAATCTAGCTTGATCAAAAACCATGTAGAATAGTGTACATTGTGTACACAAGTGGGTCCCACACATGTGAGGCCATGATGCCACGTGGGAAACCCATCCTAATGTAGGTTAGGTCAAGTCAAGAGAGTTGGTCATGTCTATTTGGTGGTCGTCCCTACTTTATAGGACCTACACCTAAGTTTAAGGTGAAAATTTGACCAACTAGCTACCTACCAAGCATAACTCTAGGAAATAGACTAGGGTTTCATTTTAGGTCAAGGAGAGTGAGTTAACTTCCTTATTACATGCTGGAAACCCACCTAACTTCAAGAAGGAAGTCGAACTTGGTATGTATTCCCTCTCTCCATAGTGAGAAGATAGAAGATTTTTTGGAGCTCATTGGCAATCTCAAGCTAGCTCACTATGTACATTGAGTTTTTGTGATCCAAATGAACCCAAATCAATTTCTACTTGTTTCTCAGGTTGAAGGTCGTACTACAGCCTATAGTACACACGTGTGGGCTCGTATTTCAATGTTGATCAATGCTTTTGATTGTTAATGCTTGTTGTTTGACAAATTGCCAATCTAGATCAACTTTTTTGTGTCTAGTTTTATGATAGATTGTTAAGCAAGCATCCAATCACTCTTGTGGATCTTTTGTAGATCCATTTATGGTCCTAAAGTACAGTACTTTTACATGGTATCAGAGCCAAGTACAAGAGCATAAGCCATTGATCTAATGCAAATCCATTTTTAGCAAGTTTTGGTGCTAAAAGCTAGTATTGAGAGAGCAAGCTAGAATCTTGATTTTGGTGAGGAGATTTGATCCCAAACTTGGTAGGGGTCCAAATCCATACTGTCCACATGTGTGGGCACCTCTGAACCTGCATTTAATGCATGGCATTCATTTGATCCAAAAAAAATTCAATTTGTGAGCTTTTGGTGTAATTTTTGGTGGGGATCCTAGGATAATCTACCAAGATCATTTGCCATTGATTAGATTTGAATTTGTTTCATGAATCTAATTAATCTAGGCTGAGTTCAAGTCCTATTAAGGTTAAAACCAAATCTTGAAAGTACACCAAGAAGGAAGAAAGAGATTAAGTCATTTTTTTGTCCAAAAATAGCAAAAATTGGCAAGATTTGATTATAAGTAGATTTCACATCATCTTATCTTCATTCCAACTTTGTGAGGGAGTGCTAGAACTGAGATTATAAGTCCATTTGTTGGATTAGAAATCTAATTTGAGTGAAAAACTACAAGAGAGAGACCTTAGTGAGTTTCTAGAGACAATCAAATCCATTTCTTGGCAAGATTTGTTTGAAAGTAGTTTTCACTTCATCTTATCTTCATTCCAGCTTTGTGAGGGAGTGATAGAACTGTGATTATAAGTCCATTTGTTGGATTAGAAATCAAATTTGAGTGAAACACTGCAAGTGTGAGACCTTTGTGAGTTTCAAGTCAATCAGATCTATTTCTTGTTTGTAGAAGTCACTAGTAAGATGGGATCTGCTGGAGCATACCTTCTAGAAGCTAGTGAGAGGTTGAACTCTACAAATTATGCTATTTGGAAGGTTAGAATGGAATCACTCTTGGTGCTCCAAGACCTTTATGAGTTCTTGATTGAAGATAAAGATGAACCTCTAGGTGCACAGGAGTTAGCTAGATACAAGAAGAGATCTAGGCTTGCACTTCATTGTGTGAAGATGAATGTGAGCAATGATTTGTTGAGAGAAGTATCAGCTTGTACTAGTGCTAAAGAGACTTGGGAGTTTTTAAAATCAATCTATGAGTCTAGCAACATTTCTAGAGTTCTTATGCTTAGAAATCAAATTTTGCAAAGCATGAGGAGAAGTGAGGAGAGTGCACAGGATTATGTACTCAGAATCAAGTCTCTAAATAGGGAGTTGGATTCCATTGGAGAGAAAATTCATGATGGAGAGCTTGTACAAATTGTCCTTAATGTTCTAGGAGATGACTTTGCAAATTTGGTCCAAAGTTTTGCCATCCAAGATACTTTGCCAACTATAGAAAAACTTCACAGTGTATTAGTGGCTGAAGAGTGTAGGATGCTCTATGCAAAATCTAGGATGAGTTCCTTGTCGTTGCAGGATGGTGATGAGAAAACTAATTTCTCATTCAAGGGCAAAAAGAAGACCAATAGAAAGAAGAAGCATCCAAAGGAGGCCAAAGAAGAGGATGATGCATCAATATCAAAGGACAAGTCAAAGCATAAATGTTTCTTTTGTGGAAGGAAGGGACATTATGCATCTGAATGCTACAAGAGACTAAGAGCACAAGTGGAGGAGGACAAACAAGGAAACCTTGCAAAGGAGGAGGAGGAGGATGAAGTAGATGTATTCTTGATGGCATCTACATCCTCACCAACAAGCAATGGCAATTCAAGAGACAATTGGTGGATCGACATTGGGGCTAGCTCCCACAAGTCTTGTGAAAAGGACTTTTTCTCAACCTTACACTCTTTCAATGCTGCTAGAAAGTTTGTCTTTACTGCAAATGATGAAGAGTGTAGGATAGATGGGGTTGGCACCATCTCTTTGTGTCTAGAATCCTCAAAATGCATGGATCTAGAAAATGTCCTTTATGTACCATCAATCACCAAGAATATGCTTAGTGTTGGTCTACTCTTAGAAAGTGGTTTGGATGTCCACTTTAAGCATGGTGTTTGCTTTATCTTGAAGAATGATGTTTGCATTGCAAAGGGATTTAAACATGGAAGATTGTTTAAGTTGGAAGCTAGTGTTGCTTTTGAAAGAATGAGCTTGGCAAAGGAGGAGATCACTCAAGAGGAGATCTTGGCAAAGTGTGATCTTGCTTGCATTGAGGAGGAGCATCAAAAGGAGGAAGATCTTGAGGATCAGCCTCATATCATGAGAGTTTCAAGAGGGTCCTCAATGACAATGGCCGAGTCATCAAATTGCATGCAAATTGTCCATTCAAGTGTGCATCTTGCAAGGGTGGTGAGCATTGGAGAGTCTACTATCTTTGAATACTTTTTGAAAAGTATTAGTAGACATGAGATGACTTGTTTTTTATCTTTAAGATTCATGGTGTTTATTACTTTGTATGACAAGACAATGAAATGAGATGCTTTGAAATCTACATTTGTTGTTGATAAAGCAATTTCATTGGATAGCTATTTTTGTAATAGTTTGAATAGAGTCATAAAAGATAAAACATCATTTGCTTTGGAAATCTTTGTGTCCACATGCTTTGTGCATGATCATTCCAATGTAAGGACCAAAGATTATCATAATTCAATGATAGGAATAATGGTAGTGTTTTGCTCTTCAAGTAGAGATTGTAGAATCTACTTGTTTTCCACCAAAGAATTTGCCAATGGTAGAAATGTGATCTTTCAAGAATGGAAGATTTGTAAACTTGAAAAAGCACTTTTGGATCAACACCTTATTCAATTCATTGATGTTTTGGAGTCAAGTCAAGTGGAGGATCAAGCTCAAGACCCGAGGACTCCAAGAAGAACCTTGAGTATCAAGATGGAGCCATCTAGGCTCAATCGTATGGATTAAGCAAGGCAAGTTGTCTTTGGCAACATTATGTATGCACTTAATAGTTTAATTGATGTATCTTCAAGTGCACAAAATGCCTTGGAATCCATGGCTTGGCATGATGTTTAGTTTTGAAGTGTGCTACATGTATATAGACACATTTATGGAACATCTTGTAGGGGATCCTCTGAGAGGTGGTGAAAGATCCTTCATGGACATCATTCTCTATTGGAGTCTCAAAAGTTCCTTGTTTGTAGATGGATTTTTTAGACACTTCTAAAAGCTTTCATTCATCTATCAAGAGAGTTGTAAATAGATCAAGCTAAATTTGAGGAGGAGTGTGAAGAATTGCCAAAAATTGGCAAATCTAGCTTGATCAAAAACCATGTAGAATAGTGTACATTGTGTACACAAGTGGGTCCCACACATGTGAGGCCATGATGCCACGTGGGAAACCCATCCTAATGCAGGTTAAGTCAAGTCAAGAGAGTTGGTCATGTCTATTTGGTGGTCATCCCTACTTTATAGGACCTACACCTAAGTTTAAAGTGAAAATTTGACCAACTAACTACCTACCAAGCATAACTCTAGAAAATAGACTAGGGTTTCATTTTAGGTCAAGGAGAGTGAGTTAACTTCCTTATTACATGCTGGAAATCCACCTAACTTCAAGAAGGAAGTCGAATTTGGTATGTATTCCCTCTCTCCATTGTTTGAAGATAGAAAAAATTTTGGAGCTCATTGGCAATCTCAAGCTAGTTCACTATGTACATTGAGTTTTTGTGATCCAAATGAACCCAAATCAATTTCTACTTGTTTCTCAGGTTGAAGGCCGTACTACAGCCTGTAGTACACACGTGTGGGCTCGGATTTCAATGTTAATCAATGTTTTTTATTGGGACAAATTGCCAATCTAGATCAACTTTTTTGTGTCTAGTTTTTTGATAGATTGTTAAGCAAGCATCCAATCACTCTTGTGAATCTTTTGTAGATCCATTTATGGTCCTAAAGTACAATACTTTCACATTTGAACCTTTATTCGCACTGCTACGAATTCTTCTTTTATGCGCTTGGATCCACACATCAGTCATTGAATCGAGCACCTAAATTGCACAGTGGAGCATTTTCCAAAACACGGCCAAACTTCTGACCTCGGGCCAGGGAGGAGGGTTTTTTTTTTGGGGGGGGGGGGGGGGGGCGCGGGCTGGGCGAGTCGATCAATATTCTGCCGGCGCCATTAATGATAAAATTGGCGCCAGATTGGAGCCGATTTTGCTTCCTCTACCGCCCTCTCTGTTCCACCTCTCTATTTCTCGGTTTCGGTTGAAGGTTTCTGATCTTGATCTCCTAACGAACAAGGCGAACAACGAACAGGGCGAAGGGCGAACAGGACGAAGGACGAACAACGACTGAACAGGTCGAACAGGGCGAACAGGGGAAAAGAAGAGGCGAACAGGACGAAGGACGAACAACGACTGAATAGGTCGAACAGGGCGAACGAGGGAAAAGAAGAGGGCGAATGATATGGCGCATTAACTATTCCATTGAAGATTTCATCCACTCGATGGTAAGCTTTCTGCCAAATCTAAAAGAAAAACGCAGATACTTGACAATGCACATAGCCCAGTTGAGGAGCACAGCTAAAAACCATTCCTTTGTTTGTTCCAACTAACGCTTGATTCATGTGACAATCATAATTAGCTTCAAGCAGTAGTCTCAACCTCTAACATGATAGAAGTAGCGATCCAAGATCAAAGTATGGGTTGATGAACCAATGTTTAAAACAAAACCTTTGTGTAGTTCATACTCCATATGGTGCATGCTTGCATAGCTCATATAGTTTGCACATGATTTCTTCAAGGAGATCAGAGCGACAGAGATCCATACTCAGGTAGCAGGTGTAAGGAATTAAAACTCGCACTCAGCAACCACTTCAAAGGCAGAGCTCAGGGACATGCTCCATGTTTATATCTACACTGATTCATGTAATCAGATACGGAAGCCGGTGTTATCATAACGACTCTAAAAACAATTATTATCAGTATAATAGTGTTTGCTTCCTAAGCAAGTTTTCGATCAAGAATAACATGTATATGTAGGTGGAATGATATTGTGCATACCAAGAATCATAGACCTGCTAAGAAGCATAAAATTGCCAACATGCCTCGTACTGTTTGTGTTAGATAATGCAAAATATAGCTGTGGCTGATTATTTAAACGTGCTTCAATTTCTGATGATTTAGAATTTACTTGAGACCTTATAGATGGCGTATCTGGGAGAACGGTGTTGGAGGTAGTTGTGATGCATATGCACTGGAGCATAGATGTATTCATCAACGCTTGGGCTGCTCAAATGCTATATCTAACGTGGTCATGATTACTAAGAACAAGATTTATCTAATTCTTGAGTTCAGATTTGCTAACCGGTTATAACAGTCTGATCCTACAAACTGATCCATCTCTACAATATCACAGGACCGATGGTGACCATGCATATGCCATGGTGAAGTAGTTTCTTCTACAAATTAAATGGGGCAGAACTGCGCAGATTATAATTGTAGCTCAGTACTTGTAGCGTCGGTCACTCGGAGATGAGGATATAACTCTATGCCATACCTGACGGCACGAGTCCTCGTGCCTTGCTCAGGTAATGACGGCTCATGTCAAGTTAAATCGTTGGCTTCAGAACGCCTTGAAAATCTGAAAGGCAAAACCATAAGCATTTTCTATGAATAATTTCAACTTGACCAAGAGCTAATTCCAAGTGTACTTGTCTTAGAATTGCAGCGTAGGTAGAACTGTCTGCGGTTAATATAGTATTTGGCCTAGATTTGCTAAATCAAATTTGAATGGCGTCTCAATGTATAACCCATGTTATTCTAAAATGTGTAGGAACTTGTGATCATTGGTCCGTTATTACCTTAATTCGCTTGTAATTTTTGTGCGCTACATATGATGCATGGGTAGTATTTCCCTCAACGAAACTAGAAATAAATTTGGAATAAACTTTTAATAGCTCGTTGCATTTGGTTCATCTACTGACTTGCTTCATTATGTTGTGTCTTCTGCAGCAAAACATTTTGTGATTCCTGAAACTTCAGGTCTCATAATATAATTTCCACCAGGCAGATCATAATATATACCTTGGGAGTGCATCTGCGAGGTTCGTATGTTTAATTAAGTAGTTTGCAAGATTAAATAAAGAGGCTAGCATGTTGGTTCGCTCTACTAGTAAATAAACTCACAAAGTAGTGTGTAGACTCTAGTCATATACATTATTGTGGAGAAACTTAACTTCGATGTACCTTGTGTGGTGGTTTGTTGCTGTTGGTTTACTATTTTTTTGAAGCTTATTTGTCAGTGATTTTTTGTTCCCTTGAAGGATACACCGTGTTTGCTGATCCTCCACGCTAGCTATAAGTTTTTTGGAAGCACCCACCACTATTGGGAAGAAGTGTTAGAGGCTTGTTGCAAAAGTTGGAAATAGCCATTATCCTTTGAGGCATTGAAATTGTTACAAAGGCAGATCAGGTAGGAGTTCCTACATCTTTGCCATAGTTGGTGTTTGCCAATTAAACTCTCTTATGTAAATATGTGGATAATCAAATTTTGTCTTCAACTCCACAGGGAAGCAATGCAGGTACGCGGATAGAGCCCTCTATCCATTCTGGCCACATTGTTAGTGACACGTCATTGGTGAAGATACCAATGTATGAGGACATATTTTGTGTCCCAAAGAAAAAGAACAGGGAGGAAAATAAATTATATGGGCGCAATCTTTTAGCAAAGTATTATCATGAACATGTTGTTTACTTGTCTAATTTGCATGTCGTTTGTTCTTGGCTAAAAGATGCTTTGCCCAACACATCAAATTTAGACCTCCGAAACAATGAGTTGCAAGATTCGATAAAGAATCTTATTAGCAACAAAAGAAATGAAATAAAGCCTTTAATTTTTTCTGGAATAAGTTATACATAGAGGATTGAAGATATATACGCGTGGATTTTGGTATGCATCAAATCCAAGAGAAAACATGCGAGAAGAAAGCAAAGCCTCCCTAGCACGTCAAATGATGTCGTTGAGGAAGTTTTTCAAGTGAGTAGTTTGAGTAAAGTAGAGTTCAAATTTATATGCTTATATTCAAAAAATATATTGTTTTGTTGGTTTTTGTCACAAGTAATGGAAACATGTATAACATGTTGCATTGATATTTCTTCACAGCCTATTGATACAATTGCTGAAAAGTTGTCATTGCCATCTTCTGGGAGCATTGCAAAATGCAGTAAGTATTTATGGATTCAAATATTTATTTATGACCATGTCAATATACAAAAAAATAACTTGAAAGCTAATGCAAAAAAATATGTTTAATCATGAAGTGTGTTATGTATCATTTGCAGGTTGAGGATGAAGAATGTTATTGTCCATCTCTTCCTGAATTTCCCCAGGGTGTTGTAAGATTCTTTTGTTCAAATGTTTTCTATTTATATTTACATTATGTGATCCTTTTATGACAAGATTCTAATTTTTTTTTTAATAGCATGAAAAAGACACCACGGAGCTTTTTGATGAGGTAATCTTTTTTTCTCTCTCTCTCTGTGAGTACTTTATTCATGGTGTATGGATTAAATAATTCATATTTTTTTTAATTTTATCCTTTTTGTTGTGTGTAAATAATGTTGTACAAACTCATATGTTTTTTGTATCACATTAATAAGTTGACTTTGTTTGATGTTTTTGTTGAGGCAGGAATATAGTCATAGTGTCTATGAACCTGTCTCAAATGATATGAGTTTTACGAAAATAATGGGCGAGCCATCTTTGCAGGGTGCATTAGCATCACTTAATGCATTGCCAACTCAAGTTAAATTTAACATTATTTTTAACATTGGTATCAAATCAATAAAGTTTTACAAAATACAATGTAAATGAATATTTTTGTAGTTATGTTTTCACCAGGGCAAAACATTATCAAATGAACATCCTATTGTTGAAGATGTGCGTTCTAGAACACGCACACGTATGTCAAAGGTACTTCAAATCATTTTATATATTGGTACATTTTCATTAACACATGTTATATTTGTCCATTATAATTTTTGTGCTTTGATTTTTGTAGGTGACTGAAAAAATGCAAGATCTGATAAAAGAAAAATCTTTGCTTGACATTGCCAAAGCATCTCGAGCGTTGAAGAAGGTGAATTTTTAAAATTTGTAGATTATATGAATGTCATATTGTTTTTAGTATACTCGTCTATTTGATATTATTTTTTTGTAATTTTTGTTACTTGTAATAATCTATAATTTCATTCATTTATTTTTGCAGGGCAATCGAAAGTCTATGTTATGTTGTCGTAAATATACAAGGATCTAAAAGAATTGAGGTAAATTTGTTTGTTTAAATCGTTTATTATCATTATTAAAATATGTGAATTCGTTTTATTTTCAATATGATGTTTTACATTAATTCATATTATATGTGTTTTATTCAAGTTTTATGTACATTTTTGTTTTTATTGAAACTTATTACATTTTAGGAATCACTCGGATTGTGTAAACGTTCTTTTCAATCTCATTTATTAATTGTTTATTTGTTATGACCTTTTTATAGGCACGTGCGAGGGACGTTTTGAAAGAAGATAAAGAAACAATCTTGATGAAAAATTTTCAAGCTCATACTTCGAAGGCGTTGTATGCAGCTTTAGGAAAATATTATTCGACCACTTTTTCATTTGGGGCTACCGTGCGAAAAAGTTCATTGAAAATTGATAATAGTAGTGACATTATTGATGAGGTCGTTCAATTTCTTTTTCAAGAAAAAAAAATTGTCCTAGATGACTACATGCCTGGGAAGTTAGGGTTACATAATGTGCATGTGTGCAACTAAATTGCACAAGGATTGATGAGTTTGTGCAGAACACATTCTATTCTAGCAATCAAGACAGACAGTGCAAGACAAGGAGATGGACGAAAATAGGCGACTGTATTATCAGTTTAATTTAGAGTGAGATCGTCAATGTCTCGCTTGTTGGTGGAATGACACTCTGCTCTTTTGATGTGTTCTGCTCGTTGGCAGACTTTCATGTATAGCTCTTTTATTTTTAGTATTTTTTTTTTGCTCTACTCGCTACGTCTCTCTCAGTTCTGTATATTCAGATATGTCTTTATGATCTAGAGAAGATAGTTTATACCTCCACAGTGTGGTTCCACAGTGTGGAGTTTACAATATGGCTAAACACAGAAATCACAAGACTAGTTAAGACTAATCAACTAATCAATGACTCTCCGTCGTTGCCACTCATTTCGCCTAGGTGTGAAGTTTATGACTCCAAGCCCGTTGAGCTGTCAGCTGGCAGTGCGAAAGATTCACCTTCGTTTGCTTTCGTTCTTTTCGTTTCTTTCGTAACTTTTTGTTTTTCGTCCCTTTGTGGTTTGCGGTCCTGGAGGTATGTTTACGATTCACGAATGATTTGCAAATTGTTTGTGCTTCGAGTCAAGGGACGTTGACTTTCACAAATTGTTCTTGTTCGACTTTGACTTCGTGTTCGTGTTGCAACAAAGTTGCAGGAGTTCACCATTTTTTACACTCCCTCTTGAACCTTGCAACTTTTCATATTCAATCTAATTGTCTTTCTTTGATTGGCAAAGAGTGGCTTGTCGAGCAGCTTCGTGAGCAGATCTACAATCATGTCTTTTGATTTTATATATTGGACCTGGATCTCTCCTTTTGAGATCAAATCTCGAATGTGATGGTACTTTAGAGGTATGTGTTTTGTCTTTGAACGGAAGACAGACTCCTAGGACAAATAGATGGCACTCTGAGAGTCCATCAACATCGTGCTTGGCCCTTCTTGTGGTATCCCGATTGCCTCCAGCATCATCTGCAGCCACACTACCTCATTCGCCACCTTTAAAGTTGTGACGTATTTAGCTTCGTAAGAGGATTGAGCCACCAAGGTTTGCTTTTTGCATATCCAACTGATTGCAGCTCCGCACGCTATTGTACATCCTCTAGTAATGGACTTGTTGTCATCTTTGCAGCTCGCCCAGCTTGCATCACTGTAGTAGTGCAGCTTGAATCCTTTTTTTTCGTTTTCAGCTCTGTAGGTTAATCTCATATTCTGAGTACCCTTCAGATACTGTAGGATTCGTTTTGCCATTTGCCAATGTGCCAGGCCAGGATTGGAAGAGAATTGGCTCAAGGCATAAACAGAAAAAGCCATATCGGGTCTGGTATAAATTGTAAGGTACATCATACTACTGATTAAGTTTTGGTAGGGTATACCTGTCATCTTCTGTTCTTTCTCTTCCGTTTTTGGACAATCCTGCTTTGTGAGCTTGGCTCTAGCTATCATCGGTGTGGCCTTTTCTTTGTAGTCCATCATGTGATTCTGCTTTAGCACCTTTCTGGCATATTTTGACCGACTCAAGTGTATTTTTCCCTTTGTTTGATCTCTTCTGATCTCCAGCCCGAGGCATTTTGTTGCTTCTCCAAGATCTGTGATTTCGTAGCTTTCATAAATTTGGCTCTTCGTGTCTTTTATCAGCATCAAAGAATTTTCTATCATTAATGAATCATCCACGAAGATAGTCTGTATCACAAAATCTTTTCCACCTCTTTTAATGTAGACATTGCAGTCTGGTTGTGTAGCATTGCAGTCTAGAGACTTCAGAAGACCATCGAGCTTCTTGTACCAAGCTCGTGATGCATGTTTTAGACCATAGATGCATCTCTGCAATCGACAGACATATTGTCGATTGTCGGGGTCTTCAAAACTTTTAGGCTGCTTCATGAAGATTTTCTCCTCTAGCTCTTCATGGAGAAAGGCTGTTTTCATGTCAATTTGGTGAATTTCTAGATTGTGTTGTGTGGCGTATGCAAGGAGTAGGCGTATGCTTGTCATTTTGACCATCGGCAAATATGTGTCAAAATAATCAACACCATATCTCTGCGTGTAGCCCTTCGCGACAAGTCTTGTTTTGTAGCGGCCAATGGTGCCATCTGATTTCATCTTTTTCTTGTATATCCACTTGCAGTCAACTATTTTTCTGTTTTTTGGTAGTGGCTCTAATGTCCATGAAGAAACAAAACGTTTCTAATTACAAAGCTTTGCTAGCTTTCAGCCCTCTGCCTAACGAAGATGTTCACAAACACAAAAGTCAAGAGACATGAAGCACGAAAGTTTCGTGAACGGCTAATGAAAAGATACAAGCACGAAAGATTCGCGAACGAGAATCCAACACGAGAAAGTCAGACGACGAAAATGAAACCAACGACGCGACATGAAAAACGTCATGAAACTTTCACTGCCCTCATGCTCCAAAGAGTACCAACAAAGATCATACAAATACCCAGAAGTACAGGTATCTGATCTGATGGCATGACGTCAGCAGATACACTCTAGGTTATGGCTAATCTGCCACTCTTGTAATTTCATGATTAGTTGTAGATGCTTAATCACTCTAATCTTGCTGGATGATACTTGACACATATAAACAATTTGATGCTAGTAAGCAATCAAGACGATGTATAGACAAGAAGTCCGACTGCAAGCAAGATAGGTTCTGTGATCAGGATCCATAGAGATCCACAAGTCCGCTAGTAAGCGAGATGTCCACTCGTGAGAGAACTGTATTTCTCTCACGCCAACGCACTGCATGGATATGCATGCAGTGCTTGAAGAATCAAAGAAAGATCAATAAATGATCTTGTAAGCCATTGTGCACACGTTGATTTATGATGTATGATCTTGAATGCAAATGTGTCTGTTGTTATTCGTATGTCTGATTCTCCCATTCATTTCAATTCCGCACATTGGTTGAATCTGTTGAATGCTGTATTAATTTATAAACATAGATCAGCAATGCTTGACTACATTCTGGAGGACTATAGGAGTGATTCACTTTCTCGTTCGACCTTCACTTCATGTTTGTGTTGCGGCAAAGTTGCAGGAGTTCACCATTTCTGACACAAACAACTATGTTTGAACAAGATTATAAACACTAATAAGATCTCCCAAGATCTAGATAACAAACTCTAGAATCACATCACATCAAAATCTAGTCAATTGTAGGACCTTGCTTTGATCACCAAGATGAAAGCACCACAATTTTGAATCAAGTGGGCACACCTATCAACCCTCAAAGTGATGCATCAATGGCCCTTAGTGCCTTAGTCTTCTCAATCTACACTTCTAGCTCTTTCCATCAAATGTCTACATGGACTCACTGGGTCAATTATGAGATGCAACTTACACGTCGCCTACACTTTATACATAGAAAATGCTTCCTATTGATCCAAGAATTCAATCAAATCTAGCAATCATTGACCAATTTGAAACTAGATGACAATCGAGACCCAAGAGCACTCCTAAACCTAGATTTTTCACACAAAATCTTGCTTTTTTATTATCTATCTTCAAGCATGCATGGATCTAGCTCTAATACTATGTCAAAAAAATTAGTTTTGAGGACCTTGAATAGATCTACCACAACCTACATGCATGAGAGGTTGCACACTACCAAATTACTCTTGATCAACCCAGATTTTCAAGAGCTATCAAACACAATTTGGATCTAGGCAAGAGTTCTTGTACACAAAAAGCAATCATCATCCAAAGTCAAGCAAGTTTCATGTATATCCTTGAAAAAATAAGTAAATCTCATATGGAAGAGGCAAACAAGAGTTCTTGTAGAGAGAGAAACCAACCAAGCTCTCTGGTAGAGAGAGAATAGACCAAACGTTTCCAAGACAAAACTTGATTAACTCGCAAAATTATCACAAGTACAATGAGACTCCACATCCATATAGTGGTAGCTTGAGCTCCTACTCCATTTAGCATGTGGTGACCTCCACAAATGATTGGATCCATAATTTTCACCTCTAAATTTCATTGGACCTCAAAAGTCAAAGAGATGAGGATTCGACCTATGGTGCACCACTTGCAATTTTGCACTTCTAGTCTTTATGACATGTGTCAAATTCCCATAGGACTCGATATGGATGTCTATTTGCTTATCCTAATCATGTATTGTGATTTGTACATGTCATGAGTGAATTTTGGCCCAAGTGTCATGATGACACTTGGCATGCTTTTGTCTAGTTTCAAATTATGTTGAAAAACAAGCTATTCTAAAGCATGAATTAGCTAATGCAAATAGGCCTACTACTCACACATGGAAACATGCTCCACACGTGTGATTTACATATGTACATCAAAATGCTAGATTTTGCATAATTTTCACAATACAAAGCTTTGCCATTCAAAAGACATTGCCAAGTGGAAGACTTGCAAGAGATCTTAGTTGCTTAAGGGCAAAGCTAACAGACAAGCAAGAGGAGGCACTTCTAGTTTTGGAGGAGAAGATGCATTGAGGCAAATACAAGGGCAAAGGCCAAGGTACAAGATTCAAGAAGCAAGGGACCTTGGATCAAGATGAGGCATCTTCTTTTGGTAATAGAGAAAGATAAATCAAAGCTTAAGTGTTTCTATTAAAGGACACTTTGCTAATGATTGTTTTAAGAGGAAGAGAGATCAAGGAGAGAAGTAAGCCAATCTCACTCTAAATGATGATGATGTACAAAATGTATGTGATTCTCTTGTGTATTCAAGCTTGTTGTCTAGTGAATGAGATATTTATTCATGGTGGATTGATAGTGGAGCAAGCTCTCACATGACAAGGAACAAGAGCTAATATTTTGCATTTCTCTCTGTCTCTCTCTCGCTCTTGCTCGCTCTCTCTCTCTCTCTCTCTCTCTCTCTCTCTCTCTCTCTCTCTCTCTCTCTCTCTCTCTCTCACACACACACACACACACACACACACATTTGTAAGAGATTATCAGGGATGGAAAATTGTCTTAATTTTCTCCCTCTCTAGCTCAACCTCAAAGAATATTCATAAACTTGGAACAAGTCTAAGTAGAAGGTTGGTGGTTTGCATGTGGTCGTGTGAATCTGGTGAAAATTTTTCATTCAACAAATGGATTGTATGAGAAATTGAAACTTCCCATTGACTTTTTAAATGTGAGCATGTATGTGATAAGAATATATCCAAGTTACAAGCATTCAAATCATTACTCTCATCCATTTTTGAAAATGATTGATTTATTAAAAATGGAGCTGGCCCAATCTCCAAGAATCCCCAATGGGACTCATTAAGTAGTTAGAAGTTGATAGAGTTGAATATTGAGAAGTCGTCATGATCCCACATACTAAGCAAAAGTATCTTAAGTAGGTTGCACTCCAATATATGAAGCTCATAATGTGAGTGCATTTTCTAGTACCTTAACACATTACAGGTGATTCTTAATAGCCTTAAGCCAAATAATAGAATGACAATGAGAAGAGGATCTAATATTTCAATAGTTGCACGACAAAGAATTGAAATGTAAATGCATTCAAAGACAAAAAAAGCCAAATGGCACGTTCTTTATCCATTATCTACTAGCTATGAGTGCAACCATGGAGTGAATGTCCCTCCATTTGTTGCATGGTTACGCAACGTTCAAGGAACATGATCAAGGATACTCGGTAATAACAAATTTATAATATAGTGCACATCCAAGCTACTATTATTCATTAATTCCACTAGTTACAACAAATGTGACTACGTATCTTACATTAGTGCACCAAGTGAAGAGAAGTTATTTGAAGAGTCTATTTATGAGAATTTTCTTTCTTGTGACAACCTAACCAAGGGTCCATAGTAGCAATCAAAAGTGTTTGATTGCCAAGACAGTCTTGTTTGAAACAACAAACTAAAAAAATTTAGCTCTTTCTCTAGAAATACGATTTTTCAAACCATTTTCACCCATTTATTATGATGTGTTAAAGGTTGTGCATGATCAATCCCATGCTATCTAATCTGATGCCTTTTCATTGTATGACAGCTCTGTGCATTTTTTTGGGACAATTGTAAAAAAAAATCCCTTAAAATCAACAAAAGTGTCTAAACATTGCAAATTTGGATGTTTGAAATGTTTGGTTGCTGACTGACCAGCAGTTTATGTAAAACATTTATACTTGTTCAGAGTTAGTAAACCAAGGCCCGGTACATTGGCAACATAAGTATGCCACTTGTGCAGCATGCATTGCACTAACTTTTCTCAATGAAATTTGGCTATTTATGGTCAATTATACTCGTAATTATCCAGAACAGCCTTCTTGCAGCTGATGGAAATAATAGGGCAAACAAAAAGTATGATCAAGTCTACATGTGAAACAACAAATCAAAATCAAAAAACTATTGCAGCTTCTACCAGGCTTCTCTCTATTTGTATATTTGCTCCATTCCAATGTATCTGGCGTAGAAGTTCTTTGTAGGGTGGTGCACAGCTATGTTTTCTAGGGGAAATAAGACACCTCTGTACTGAAACACAAGTTGCATTAAAAGGTTGTTTTACTCCATCCTGACATATGTAATGCAGCGAAAATTTATAAGGTAGTATGTAGAACTGTCCAGGACCTTCACAAAAATGTTTCTAGGAATTAAAATCATGCCTTTACAATTAGTGCTCCTTGACATATGTAATTGCCACAAAAGCAAATAGCTGAGATGCAACCTTCACAATTAAGTTTCTAGAAAAATGTTTAACTCAATTCCTACATATGCAATGTAACAAAAGTTCTTAAGGTAGAATATATAACAGTCCAAGATTTAACATTCAAAATTATGTTTGACATTATACCTTAACGTAAAGCATAAAAATGGATGTGGTGTTCTTTTTCTACTGTTTCATGCGTACAGCAATTTGCTCTGTTCTCCTTCCACTATCTGCTATATCTCTCTGTTCTTCCAATCCCTTCGAAGTGTCTTGCAAGGGGGGCAGCTCAGCATGCTGAAACTGACTCAAGATCAGATGTATATTTTGCAGTGTTTGGCTGATTGAAATGATTCATGAGACATTGGCAGCTACACAGTTGGCTTGCCAAAAAGAGAAACAAAGAAGAGATCCAAAAATGCAAAGGGAAATGAATTTTAAAGAGCAAGCACATTCAAAGGTTAACTCAAAGCTTGTCGAGTAAAGAAAGACATCAGATTGCATCTCTGGAGAAGACCACACTCTGAAAGGAAGCATCATCTCTAGCACAATAATAGTCCATGATCAAAACATACACGTGCATTCAAAAAATTGACACCATCCATAACATGTGACTCACCATACCCTCACTAATTCAGAAATAGCAATTGTCATTCGTAACTAAGATCTTTATTATTCTTCTGAAGCGTTAGTGTCTTTGTGTGACTATAATCTGCTAAACCTTCCACTCTTTTCAACTTTCTATCAAGGGCTCTAATGTAAGTTAATATTATTAACTCTTGTGAAATCAACCCCACAAAACCAGTACTGAGAGACAATATTTGCATGTTTTGTTTTCTTTCATGCTGCTGCATTTGCTCTCAGCTTGCATTGACACCCTTTCAAAGGTTTTGGGCAAAAACCAAGTTACAGGGTTGCAACACCTACATAAAGATATAAGTGGGGTCTTTCACATTATTGAAGAAAGGATCCTGTATGGTAAGTGTTTTTTGACAAATGAGAACTAAGAGCTATTTTGGGCTCCATTTATGGGTGACTCGGAAGCTTTGGCATCTCCGAAGGCATTGGACATCTCTTCATGGTTCAGTTCAGTACTACCTTTAACCTGCCTGATTCCCTCATTTCCTGCTTTTGTCCCACTACCACTATCGCTGATCTTCCAATCATCACTAACACCACCTGTACAGGAGGGAGCCCGTCCCACGACAGCAAGACTACTGCTCATAGACACAGTGACAGCTTGTGTTTTATCATCAGAGATCACACCTGAGGCCCCTTCATTGATTGCTTTTGACTTTGCCCCAGTACTTGAAATTGCACTTGCCAGAGAAATTGGCATTAGACAAAGTCCTTTGCTTTGCAAATATTGCATAGCAGTGCCCATGTCGTCCTCCATCAGCCTTGCAACTTGATGCTCAGTTAAAGAAAGTCCTTCAGGCGACGGCCCTGAGTTCACGTTGCTTTGACCAAGAGTCGCGGCAAGAAGATTACTTGGTCCCTGCTTCGATCAACCATTCCACACGTCTTGCCCCATTAAAACGTAAAAAGCTGAAGAAAATTAACCAGTGCAAAGGAACATCCTTTCTTTATGATTCTTTAAGTACGAGGATACCAACAAAAATAGCATAGTAGCACATAGCCTCGTGTGCACTGGAGCAGCAAGAGACAAGGCTAGCAACATTCACACCTTCTGAGCAGTGGAGCAGCTTAGTTCCAAAGAATCGCAATTTGAAGGGTTTCAAGTTGACTTACAAATCCAAAGATTTTTCTATCTTGTCAAGAGCCAAAAAAAAACTCCCCTCCTTGGCAATTTTGTACAATTTTGAAAAGTTTACGGTTGTGATGACAGTTTCGCAAGAGCTCAATTTGAAGGTTTATAGAAAAAATTGAATTAATTGAATTTTTCTGGGGACTATGCACTCAAAATTACCTCAGATGGAAGGTCATTCATGACTTGAGCGACTACACCTGCACCTCCCAGCCGACTCATACTCAATACCTGCAACGCAATCACTGACTATTGGCCATGGCTATGAAATGTGCCAATTACTCAAAAATGGTGAAGAGACATCATTGGCATTACGATCATTAAAGAGATTCAAATCTTTTTGATAATTGTGTCTTACTTTCACTTGCAGCTGAAGAAATTTCACGTAGTCAATAATTTCATCCAGCATAGAGGCCTTGTCAGTCTGCTCATAATACAAAAGGCAGGTTAGTAACACAACAAAGAAAGCACATTATCTTTCGTATGAAGCTATGAGCTACGTTTCCTAAAAACTAGAAGCAGCAGTAGATTTCTATTGATTGGATATCCTCCAACAAGTTCTGTGTTTAGAGATTGATCTGCACACAAAAGGATCACAAAAGAATGTATGTCCCACCAGAAACTGCCTTATAGCAGGATTCATCCAAATGTTTTCATTTCAGCAAAAGCAAGTCACTGGAAATAGATCTCTCACAGCTGGACAAAGTTGTACAATGCTGTCGTAAATAATTGTCTTCTCACGGTGGAAGGGCCGCAGATGGAACGGCTGTGATGTGGAGTCCAATACTTCTGCATGATGACAAAGGTGAGTCCTTTCGAGACTATGTCTATCGGTTACACAAGTGTATCTACGGTCTTAAGCAGGCCTCATGAGCTTGGTATAAGAAGCTCGATAGTCTTGTGAAGTCTCTGGACTTCTGTCCAGCACAACACGACTGCAATGTCTACATTAAAAGGATAGAAGGAAAATTCGTGATTTGACAGACGATTCATCATTCTTTGATGATAGGAAACTGTCTGACATTAATCGATGATACGAAGAGTCAGATATCTGCAAATTACGAAACCACAAATCTAGGAGAAGCAACAAAATGCTTGGGGCTGCAGATCAAAAGAGACAAAAAGAGAGGATATGCTAAGAAAGTGTTGAAGCAATATGGGATGATCGATTGAAAAGAAAAGACAACTCCAATGATGGTCGGAGCCAGATTGTTGAAGCAGTATAGCCTAGACCTAATTTTGGCAGTTAATGGTATCAAGACTCTGATAGTGGAAATGCCCCATAGGCACATATATTGTGCAGTCCACACAGGTTCTAAACAATCAAATCTACCTATTGAATCCTCCCGTAGGGTCGTTTGGAGATTGTTAACTCAAAAAGCCCCCTTTTCCAGTTCATACTAGGCATTAACCCCAATTTTGGTCATTTACCCTTCCAGGTCTTGGATAGTGGTTCTATGACGTAATCCTGGGATACAAACAGTTCACATAAGTTTGAAATGAGTAGATCTTCCTAGCAAGACCTCCGACAAGTCATTTCGAGGTCGTTAGGCCTAAACGCCCTGTTTGGGGCTCCGACTAGCTACTAAACCCTAGTTTTAGGGCTAGTAGAGGTCTCGGCATCTTAACAGAGGTTCTATCGCGAATTCTTGAGGAGTTGCAATGCATACTAGTTTCAAATAGCTAGATCTTCCTAACGAATCCTCCGGCAAGGCAATCGGAGGTCATTAAGTCAAAAAGTGCCAATGGGGTAGATCCAGTGCGCTTGACAATATTTCCTTCGTCATCTAGCAACTAGGCCCTCATTTTGGACTTTCTGGAGTGTTGTGAACTTAATCATAGTCATCTCAATTTTCCAAGAGAATTCTTAATAGGTACTAGTCACATTTACTGAAACCTTCCTAAAGGATCGGCTAGTCATTTGGAGACCATTACGCCGAAAAGTGTCGTTAGGGGCTTAGGTTTGCTACTAAGCTTTAATTTTGGCTATATGGCTCTTTCACCACACATTTCCAAAACTGGGGTGCCTATGTGTGACTCCTACCCAATACAACCTATTTCATCTGTAGTGGGAGACTACTCTTCATGCTATTTCACAAGGAAGGCATTGACTCTTAATTCACAACAAAAACATCGTGTCTGATGAGTACAACCATTAACTAACCAATGATGCTATGCACTAACTCAATGAATCTAATATGCATTTTCGTACCAGTGTAACATCATCAATGGATAACCAACTTCCAATCGTAGGCAAATCAGAGCAAGCTACTTAAGCATATCGTAACCACATTCCATATCAAAATCACATGAATAACTAGTCAGTGCAACACACAGTTTACAATAAGATAGAAGGATGTATCACCTCTTGAACGATCCGATACCGGGGAAAGGGAATAGTCTAGTCACAACACTCCCCGTGATCTCCTATGATTTGCCTTGTTGACAATTGCCTTGCTCCTGGTATGAATTCGCGGAAATGATTGAAGGCTGGCCAAATTGACTGTAGCTCCCAATAGTGAATGAAATGAAACAACACTCAAATAGTCAAGCTTCCTTGTGTAACAAGTGTTGACCGTAATAGAATCATCTCCCGAATAAGTAGTCCCACACATATGGCATCTGGATAATTGAGGAAATTATCCAGAAATATCTCGGAGTAATATGCCCGTCTCGAAATAAACAATGGTATCTGCCTCAAATCTCATAATATGCAGGGCATCTGAATATAAAATGATACTCATCCTCAACCTCCTGTATGGTACAAAGTCGACATATCCTTTGTGCTCTAGGTGTGCCCGTATACCTACCAGTCTCAATGTGCAATTAATCAGAAGGAACTCGAAGCTGACCAATTCTGAATCTCAGCCCACGGGATAGCATGCAAGACAGGTATGACGGACGGATAGGTAAGCCAAACTCATCTCTTCAGTTTTCAGACTTCCCAATAATTTATAAGCCTACAAATCCCTAGTTTTAGATTGCGACTATCTGCACCTAGAAATTGCGATTGGCTACCTTGAAATCCATCTATAAACCTCTCGAAATCTACATTTAGATCCATGATTGTTTACACCTAAAATCTACGTTCAAACTTGCATTTAGATCATAGTTGCACTGCGTTTCTGAAACGCGAAACGCGTTTCAGAAATATGGAATTTTTTTCCAGAAACGTTTTTTTATAATTTTTTTTTTTTGGGTTTTTTTTTGTGCAATATGGGTATCAGGTGAAAGCTCTAATTAAGAGCATAATTACTGTGTATTTTGCCAAACGTTTCGGGTGCAGGATGGTCTAGTTTAGGTGCATTAACTCCTAGGTTTATGCCATAGTTGCACTGCGTTTCAGAAACGCGTTTCAGAAACGCGTTCAGAAACGCGTTTCAGAATCGCGTTTAGAAACGCGATTTTGAAACGCGTTTCGGAAATTTTTGAAAAAATTCCAGAAACGTTTTTTTTAAAAAAAAATTTTGGGTTTTTTTTTTGGGCAATATGGGTATCAGATGAAAGCTCTAATTAAGAGCATTATTATTGTGTAATTTGCCGATTGTTTCGGGTGCAGGATGGTCCAGTTTAGGTGCATTAATCCATGTTGGGTTCTGTGAAGGATAAAAATTCAAAACTAACCTCTAGCATGTCTGTTACGATCACAGATGGTCCCAATAAGTGTGTTTTCGCTCAGGGGGTGGAAGACCAAGTCATGAAGAGGTCTTACCGTCGGGGCCGGGGTCTACCGGCAGCCCCCGGACCCTGCCGTTGGGGGGCGTTGCCCCCCAAACCCCCTATTTCTCGGGGGGCTACCGCTCCCCGAACCCCCTGACAATAAGATCTGTTTGTGCCCCATCTACAGCACTTTTGAGAGGCAAAATGCTCGTTTGACCATTGATCCCCTAAAAAATTTTCAGCCATAAGCTATTTTTCCAAAAAAAAAAAAAAAATGTTTTTCTTTTTGCGATTCTGGGAGGAGAAACGCGTTTCTCAGAAACGCGGTTTCCGAAACGTCTCCTCCCAAAAACGCGATTCTGTGCAACTATGGTTTACGCTTTAACTTCCAGGTGCATTAATAAGAAAACATGATGCCCCAAAATTTAACTCCCTCTGTCTCTCTCTCGCGCTCTCTCTCTCTCTCTCTCTCTCTCTCTCTCTCTCTCTCTCTCTCTCTCTCTCTCTCTCTCTCTCTGTAATAGATCCTAACACCACAGTAGGGCAAACACTAACTGATCCACCCAACCTTGCCTACTCCCTGATATAGAGTAAGCCCCTCCTAGCCCAGTGTGAGGACTGGTAGCATGCTACTGCCAAGTGTCGGCCACGTGGCACTGACGTGGCCGACTGCACGTCGGGACCCAACTGGGGGCCCTATCCTGCTGACAGGGTCCCTAGGCTGTGTTAGGCCCGCCATGGCTATGGACCGTGCTGGGGCACACTACTCACACTGTCTTGCCCTGTTGGTCATGTACGCTGGACACGACCCTGACTGTGGTATCTGACCTATCTGTGTTCTCTAGGGTTCGGCACTGGTTACGATCTCGTAACACTCCCTCCCCCTTAAGAACCGTCTTGGTCCTCTAAGACAAAGTCTGGAAAAATCTTGCGAAGGACGCTGCCTCTTTCCCAAGTGGCATTCTCAACAGGCTGATCATTCCACCCAACCTTGCCTACTCCCTGATATAGAGTAAGCCCCTCCTAGCCCAGTGTGAGGACTGGTAGCATGCTACTGCCAAGTGTCGGCCACGTGGCACTGACGTGGCCGACTGCACGTCGGGACCCAACTGGGGGCCCTATCCTGCTGACAGGGTCCCTAGGCTGTGTTAGGCCCGCCATGGCTATGGACCGTGCTGGGGCACACTACTCACACTGTCTTGCCCTGTTGGTCATGTACGCTGGACACGACCCTGACTGTGGTATCTGACCTATCTGTGTTCTCTAGGGTTCGGCACTGGTTACGAGCTCGTAACACTCCCTCCCCCTTAAGAACCGTCTTGGTCCTCTAAGACAAAGTCTGGAAAAATCTTGCGAAGGACGCTGCCTCTTTCCCAAGTGGCATTCTCAACAGGCTGATCATTCCACTTAACCAGATATTCTCGGTATAGAGTATGACGAGTCTGCGTCTCTCTACTATCAAGAATTTCCTCTGGTTCATGTGGAGGTTGTTGAGGATCCAATGGGAGAACTAGAACACTGTCCCCTACCAGATTATCTGATCTGGTTAAGGCTTTTCGTAACTGACTTACATGAAAAACTGGAAAAACCTTACTGCTGTGTGGGAGTTCTAGTTCATAGGTGACCTCGCCTAGTCTCCTACTGATGGTAAAGGGACCACAATACCTTGGAGACAACTTAGCACACACTCCTGATTTGAGGGTTTTAGAGTCAACTGGGACTCTCAAGTAGACTCTCTCACCAGTGGAGAACTGCACATCCCGTCTGTGTGGATCTGCATAATGCCTGGCTCGATCCTGGGATTGTCTAATGCTACGCTTAGCATGTTCTATCATCTGGTTTAGGTCTTCTAAAAAGTTTCTGGCTGCTTCAACTTTTTCTTGTTTAAACCCTACAGCTGTGGGTGAGCGTGGCTGAAAACCGTACATCAGCATAAATGGGCTGTATCCCGTAGCTGAATGTTTGGTACTGTTGTAAGCAAACTCTAATATCGAGAGATACTCCTCCCAATTAGTCTGCCTCTTGCTGACGTATGCACGAAGCATATCCTCCAGCACTTGATTTACCCTTTCTGTTTGACCGTCCGTCTGTGGATGGTCGGTGGTACTCATATTAAGTTTAGTATGGAGATGATGGAATACTGCCTTCCAAAAATTTCCAGTAAACTTACTGTCCCGGTCTGAATTGGGGACACATACTCTATCTCTATAGAGCAAGTACTCATCCTGAATGGAATATTGTTTCCATTTGAATCCTTGAGTCAACTGACCCTCAACCACTAGGGTTTGCTTGGGTAATACAGGCTCAGAATCCTCAACGTCATCTGACGACGTATACTCGGACTCATTATCATCCTCAACGGAAGCTGCCGTATTCTTGGATGAACTGACACCAGCCCCGGGAACTGGTTCTGGAGTCTGTAACTGTCTGTTCTGGACTGAGTTCCAGATAATAGAGAAGAATGCATCATGCTGGCATTTCCCTCTCAAGGACTCGAGTAACTCATTACGAATCTGAGTAAAACTCAGCTCGTTTATCATAGGCATTCTGCTAAGGGCATCTGCTACTGTATTGATTTTGCCATGCCTATATCTGATAGACATGTCAAACTCTTGCATCAACTCTGCCCAACGAGCTTTCCGACCTCTAAGCTCAGGTTGATTGCAAAGGTATCTGAGACTCTCATGGTCTGTCAGGACCTCAAAGTTGGCACCATACAAATAATGCCTCCAAGTCTTAAGGGCATGGACTATAGAAAAGAGTTCCTTTTCATAGGCACTATACCTAGTCTGTGCTGGCTCGAGTTTTTTACTCTCGAAGGCAACTGGTCGTCCACCCTGAGTTAGCACAGCACCTACTGCAAAGTCGCTAGCATCTGTTTCGACCACAAATGGCTGATTGGGGTCGACGACCTTAAAAACTGGTGCTGTAGCTAAGGCTGTTTTGAGAGCATCAAAGCTCTCCTGTTTTGCGGACTCCCAAATGAACTCCTTTCCCTTCCCCTTAAGGAGATTTGTCATAGGGACTGCTATCTGAGCGTATTCCTTGACAAATCGTCTGTAATATCCCGCTAGACCAAGAAAGATTTGAAGTTCCAAAATATTCTGAGGTCTCAGCCAACTGAGTATGGCTTTAACCTTATTTGGGTCCATCTTAATCCCATCTGAAGAGATAATGTGACCCAAATATGCTACTTCTTCAACGAAGAATTCACAATTGGATTGTTTAGCATAAAGCTTATGCTTTCTGAGCAGTCGAAACACCTTTCTGAGGTGTTTTAGATGCTCCTTCCTGGTTTTGCTGTAAACGAGGATGTCATCTAAAAATACGACTACAAATTTACCCAAGTATGGTCTGAGGACACTGTTCATCAAGGTCATAAAGGTAGCTGGAGCATTTGTGAGCCCAAATGGCATCACCTTAAACTCATAATGACCGTGACGAGTCCTAAAAGCTGTTTTCGAGACATCTTCCGATTTTATACGGACTTGATGATATCCCGTTCTGAGGTCTATTTTGCTGAAAAACTTAGCCCCGTCGAGTTGATCAAACAACTCGTCTGCCCGAGGCATAGGGTATTTATTCTTAATTGTGACTTTATTGAGGGCTCTGTAATCTACGCAAAGACGCATAGACCCCTCCTTCTTTTTCACCAATAGGACTGGTGAGGCCCATGGTGAACTACTGGTCTGAATTTGGCCTTTCCCAAGATAGTCTGTTAACTGCCTAGTTATTTCTTCATCCTCTGTTCGGCTGACCCGATACGGAGGTTTAGAAACAGGTGCTGTACCTGGTACTAGGTTTATTACATGATCTACCTCTCTGCTAGGTGGTAAACCATGTGGCAAATCTTCAGGAAAAACATCTTTAAATTTAGACAATAAAGTTTCTAATTTACTGATTTTCTGCTGAATAGAACTGGAAATAGAAACTTCAGGAATAAACTGAAAGTCACATAAGAATACCTGATGGTCTTCGTCTCCGATTAGCTGACAGAGCTCTGAACTGCAGACCATAGGGCTGTTGGGAACATCATGCTCCCCATGCAACTGGATCTCTCGGCCTTTATACTGAAAGCTGAGGGTGTTCTCCTGATAGTTTCTGTGGAGGGAAGGTCCTAAACTGTAGAGCCAATCTCTCCCGAGAACAATGTCTGTTCGATCCAGGTGCATTATCTGAAAGTTTATTTGATCTTGGTACCCCTGAATACCAAGATTTAACTTACTTACCATAGTTTCCCATATTTTTTTATCTTCACCCTTAGCTAATGAAACTATGTACCTATGCTGACTAGGTACTTCTGGTAGTTTAAGCTTTTTAACCAGGGTGTGGTTGATGAAATTATGGGTTGCCCCATCATCAACCATGACTCTTACTGACTGGTTACCAACTTTCCCATGCATACGTACTAGGTCATGCGGCCCAAAGCTGAAGGGTCTCGCTAGCATTGCAGAGGTCAGCTGGCAACAGTGTTCATGATCTTCATGATACACTTTGATCTCGGAAGCTGCCGAGTCACTGGGGAAACATACAGTCTGAACAAGATGAACTTGTTTTTTATCTTTCTTATCTTTTTTAGTGAAAGGCCCCT
The DNA here is from genome assembly GCA_029204225.1 of Diphasiastrum complanatum. Classification (NCBI taxonomy): domain Eukaryota; kingdom Viridiplantae; phylum Streptophyta; class Lycopodiopsida; order Lycopodiales; family Lycopodiaceae; genus Diphasiastrum; species Diphasiastrum complanatum. Next base: position 42,565,273 of record CM055100.1, on the reverse strand, counting down.
TGGGACACTGTCTGACTGTGTGTCCCTTGCCCATACACACAAAGCACAAACGTTCTTGTTTGGCTTTCTCAAAATCATCTGGTTTTAAGGGCTGTATGAGTGAAGGGCGTTTCTGAGGAGCTTCACCTTTAAATTTATCTTCTTTCTTTCTTTTTAAAAATTTCTTTTTAAATTGAAAGTCTTTCTGAGGAAGCTGCTCAGAAAGTGGTTGCTGTCTCGCTCTCTTCCTACCCACTGAATCATCATAGATTTGAGCATATCTGAGAGCTTGCTCAAGGGTAGTAGGCGAGTTTCTCTGGACCTCTACTTTATATTCATCTTTGAGGCCACGGACAAATCCCCTGATTTTTTGATAGTCATCCATATTTTTAATCTTTAAAATTGCCTCTCGATACTGCGAGATATATTGGATGAGGGACTTGTCCATTACTGTTCTTTCCCAGGCTTCCCAGGCTCTATCAAGTTCATTCTCTAGTAGAAATTCTCTTAGGAAAGCTTCTTCAAAAGCTTTCCATGACCGGGGAGTCTGCCCAGTCTCCTGGAGATTTAACCACCACTTATAGGCCATAGGCCCTAAAGAAAGACTGGCCTCAATTGCTTGCAAATGGTCAGGGGTCTGTTTAAGAGCATGAATGTTCTTCCATTTGCTGAGGAAGGTTTGTAGAATATCTGCATTTCTATCCTTCTCTTCCCCATTAAAAGTAGGAGGCTTTAAATCTTTAAAAACACTGGGGTGAGACCGTAAAGTCTCACCCGAAACTGATGGAAGTGGAGAAGGGGATAACTGAGAAGTGGAGGGAAGGCTTCCTTTCGCGGAACTCAAAATCAAGTTTTTGAGTTCAGCGAACGAGTCGTCCACACTGGACTTGAAATTGGCTAATGCCAGCTTCAGTTCATCCACCTCTGCTACCAATTGGAGGAACTGCTCCTTGGTAACCAGTTCGTCGAGTTCTTCGGCGAACTGTTCCTGTTCTTCTACTTCCATAGGTTCCTTCCCTTTTCTGTAAGCCAAGGCTTCTGTTTCAAGTTCGTCGAAGCCTCTCTCCTGGGGTTGATCAGGTCCCTGAGGAGTGGTCATCTTCGAAACTGAAAGAGAGCTACCTTAACTTCTGAAGGAAAAAAGTCTAAAAGACTAATTTACAACTGTACAAGGGAAAGGAAAGATGACTTAGCTGTTTCTGAGGACTGTACTTCCAAAGAAAGAATGAAGAGGAACCCTTTCAGCACTTTTCCCCAAGATTTCAGACCTGCTGTTCCGAAAAATGCCAGTTTGAGGCTTCAAAACGGTACTAAATTTCCCGGTTTTTTGAGGATAGTAGCTCGCTGGTCTGATTGCAATCCAACTTGTCCACAAAAAGGCAAATCTGAAGTCCAAAAACCCTTCTGAGTTCTGAAATTTCAGAAGTCTCCTACTTGCTGATCTGGTAGGAATCCTCTTGCTCCAAATCTCTGACGTTGGGGCCCAAAAACTTGTTGAAAAACCAGATTTTCAGAAGCACTGGCAGCGCTGGCCCTGCTCCTCTTTTTTGGCTTCCAACTCGCTGAGAACCAATGACTTTTTCCCTGGAAATCGGATGTAGGACTCTGACTGTACAGCGATGGAGGTGCTGGCTTCTTCCTACTCTAATTTCGCTGGGAAAACTATAGAGAATCCTCTGAACTTAGTGAGAAACAGCTGTTTTTTCAGCGAGTTACCTACACTCGGAATCTAACTCCTTGCTACTGTGATTTCTCAGTGGAAATCAGAAGTTTGAAGGCTGCTCCTACAGCGATCCTCCTCCTCTATTCCTCTCTGAGAATCTGAGAAACACTTCCTATCTTCTGATAGCTTTCTCTACTGCTGTCCTGAACTCCCTAGGATGGAGATGGCTCTGATACCAGTGTAATAGATCCTAACACCACAGTAGGGCAAACACTAACTGATCCACCCAACCTTGCCTACTCCCTGATATAGAGTAAGCCCCTCCTAGCCCAGTGTGAGGACTGGTAGCATGCTACTGCCAAGTGTTGGCCACGTGGCACTGACGTGGCCGACTGCACGTCGGGACCCAACTGGGGGCCCTATCCTGCTGACAGGGTCCCTAGGCTGTGTTAGGCCCGCCATGGCTATGGACCGTGCTGGGGCACACTACTCACACTGTCTTGCCCTGTTGGTCATGTACGCTGGACACGACCCTGACTGTGGTATCTGACCTATCTGTGTTCTCTAGGGTTCGGCACTGGTTACGAGCTCGTAACACTCTCTCTCTCGTTATCTCTCTCAGATCCAACAAACTAAACAAAAATGCTGAATCATGCTAAACAAAAACCATGCTAAGTGTTCTAAACCAATCACCATACTGCATCGTCCTGAAGCATTTTTCAACCATATGGAATCGTTTTTCAACCATACTCTCTCTCTCTCTCTCTCTCTCTCTCTCTCTCTCTCTCTCTCTCTCTCTCTCTCTCTCTCTCTCTCTCTCTCTCTCTCTCTCTCTCTCTCTCTCTCTCTCTCTCTCTCTCTCTCTCTCTCTCTCTCTCTCTCTCTCTCTCTCTCTCTCTCTCTCTCTCTCTCTCTCTCTCTCTCTCTCTCTCTCTCTCTCTCTCTCTCTCTCTCTCTCTCTCTCTCTCTCTCTCTCTCTCTCTCTCTCTCTCTCTCTCTCTCTCAAAGAACAGTACTGAATCGTTACACTGTTGTGAATAGGATCATCGTAATATATAATATCGGGCCACATGGCACCAAAATGGAGTACAATGATGTTCCATGAACATAATGAAAACTACACAACTAAGGCTCGTCGGAGTCATGGTAGGAACCATCATCTGAATCTGTGACTGCAGATCCCAAGGGTCTGTAGATGAATCAGAACTGGAGGGAGCCATATGCCGTGGTGTGGCCCTGGCTCTACCATGTGCTTTGGCTCTCTGCTGCGTGCTCTGGCTCTGGATCCTCCCCCTGCCTCTACCTCTGCCTCTGCCTCTCTCCCCTCCTCTGCCCCCCCTCTGCCTGCCCCCACCCCTGCGTGTCTGTGTGTCAGTGTGATCCAACGCCCTGGGATGGCCCTACCCACTGTGATGATGCCTGGCCGACAGCTGCCTGTGATGCTCCACTCCTGTCTACAAAAAGCGAACTCAGCCCCCCCCTCCCAGAACCTCTAGGTCTCCCCCTAGGCCTACGTGTAGGAATGGCTGGCTCCTCCTCTGTCTTCGCATCAGGGTCCACCAGCAAGTCAGCAAGGTCATCCCCCTGTGCCTCCGCCCCCATCTCCTCATCCTCCTCCGTATCCCCCTCAACCCACTCCTCCTCCTGATAGTCAGCCCCGAGCTCCTCTCCACCCTCCAAGCCCTCATCATCCCCCTCCTCATCCCTAGCCCTCTGCATGTCTGCCCTCCTCGAACGCCGTAGAGCCCGTGCGTCAGCCTATGCCTGTCTATATAGATCTCTATAGATCTCATCATCCATCTCCTCCTGCGTGGATGGTGCCCGAGGAGCAGCAACTGCCGAATCCACCAAGCAAGTGTCAGGGTTCACCTGCAACCAGAAACAATGCATTGTTGTCAGCAATTCATTGCATAATTCAAAAGCAATTCAGTTCGTCAAAGCACAGCAAGAAACAGGGGGTGATGATGTGACTCACCTCGAGCATCTGTCCCCCTCCTCGTGTGCACCTTAGCATACGGCCGTTGGTGTTCACAAACACCAACCGCCTACACTGCTCGATGGACAACCTGTTCCTCTTCTGCGTGTGATACAAGGCCCAGGTGCTCCAATTTCGCTCGCAAGCTCCCGCTGAACAGTCCTGTGCAAGGACTCTCTCGGCCAGTCGTCGCAAGTCACCTGTGTCGCGCCCATGGTAGCCCCACCATGAAACAGGCCTCAACATATCCTCCCTCCGCCGACTCTGTTCTCCATCGAAATGAAACTGGTAGCGCTCAAAGATCAGCAGCTGGTATGCAATGTTAGTGAGCATCGGACCTGTTGGCAGAAGAAAAATTATGGCTCGTGTAAGTCCTCTTGAATTCACACACTAGCAATGAGCACACTACAGTCACTACTGCAGTACTTAGCCTACCCAGCAATTTATCACACGTACCTGGTCCAGGCCATACGCGCTCCGTGTACTCCACCCATCCCCGGTGCAGCTCTCGATCGTCCCGATCCCGAGTCTCGCGCCACAAGGGGTGCAATATGTGGGCTACGGCGTGGATGGGTCGGTGGAAGTAGTCCCATCTGGCCTCCCAGATACGTGAGATCTCGCGCCTCCTGCAGTAGGCAAATCACAACAATCATGAAACCATAGCTGCCATAGCATAAAAGAATCGAATCAGACTTGAGTGAGAAACAACAAACTAGACACTGAAGAGTCATACCTGTGCTCGACCAAGGCTGACGTCTCAATCCCCTCGCTGATGCGGTCCATGAATTCGTAAATGAGGCCGAGAGTGCACCCCTCACAGTCTACCAGGCGCAGCACTCTGAAAATGGGTAGAAGGACCCCAGTAATCTCCTCAGCATCTCTCCAGAACGGCTCACCGAACACAGTGGACCGGAAAAACGTCGCATGTGGGACGTCCATGAACTCTCGGAAGGACTCGCTGGAAACCATCCGCCGCAATGCGTCCTTCACTAATACTAATCGCTCTAGCACCAAAAAGTAAAAGGCAAAGCGTGTGGGTGCTGGCTTCTTTAGGTTCAGGTGCGAGAAGGTGCAGAATAGGGCCAGCACACGCCTCTTCCTGGTAACAAAAGTGACCAGGCGCATGGCCGTAGAAGTGACCTGCAACACGGACATCCAGTGAAAAATTTAGACAGTAGTTGAGATGTGTTTAGCAGCATGGAGCAGGCGTCAATCAAGATAGCATAGCAAATGGAGAAACCAATACCTCTCTGATCCATGGAAGTGCACACAGGTCATGGATGAGCAAGTCTATACAATGCGCAGCACAAGGTGTCCACACAATGCTGGGGTGCTCCCTCGTCATAATCTCTCCCATCTGCTTGCAGTTCGAAGCGTTGTCCGTGACAACCTGAACCACATGCTCTACTCCAATGTCAACAATAACATCTCTGATAACCTCCCATATAAAATCGGCTGTGATGGCGTCACCACCTCGAGTGGCATCCACGCCACGTAGGAATACAGTGCCAAGCGGGCAAGAAACCAAGACATTGATGACGGATCGCCGACGAATGTCGGTCCATCCATCACTCAATATCGTGCATCCATACCTGCCACAAAACACCCATTAGCCGAATGCAAAATTTGCGCCACGAGTCAACCCTAAACGCATGCAATGGGTTTATGAAAACAAAGTACTTACATCTGCCAAGCTGAGCGAATGGAACTCAGCTCCCACGTAATGGTCTCCTCCTCCTAACGAAGCATCCTGCCTCGCAATGCCTCTCGTGTGAGAGGCGTCCATGTAGCATCCACGGCTGCCATCTGTGTGCAAAACTCTCTGAACACCCAAGTGTCAGCAACAACAAAGGAAATGCCGCACTCGTAAAAGAACTGACCAGCAAGTTGAGTGCACCGGGCATGCTGCTCTCTCTGCCACCTGCATCGATCAAGGGTCTACTGTCTGGGCCTAACCTCTCTGTGTTGTGCACATGGCACTCGTGGTCTAACACGCGAACCGGATGGCTGATCTGTGGGTGTATCACTCTCTCTGGGAGGACCTGTCGAACCATGTGCTGCATCTGCCGCCGAAGAAGAGGAGGGACGAGAAGGACCCGCTGCTGCTGATCCAACCTGCTCATGTGACGCTCTCCCCTCTGAAGTAAGCCCTGCTACTGCGGGTGGAACTGGAGTGGCACTGCCTGGACCATGCACTGCACCTACACCCTGCCAAGAACGTGCTGTACTAGGCTCTGCACCCGTAGTAGGCCGTGCCTGCATACCCCTGCCTGTGAACCTGCAGCTGCTCCTGCCCCCTGTCCCTGTCTCTGTCCCTGTCCCTATCCAGAAACCTGTGATGCAGCACCCTGTCTCTGTCCCTATCCCTGTCCCTGTCCAGAAACATGTGATGCAGCACTGTGCCCGTACGTAATAGACAACCTCTGTCTCTCCTCATCGGAAATCCTGGGGCAATCAGATATGCCCAATGCCCGCCCGCCCACCCGGCCCTCTGACCCTCAGTAAGTGAGCCCTAACCCTGGTAAGTGATCCTGTGAAGAGACCACCACAATGCAAGCATCTCCATCTACGGACTCCCGAGCCATGGTGTGTAGCCACATCCCCCTCAGTAAGCTCAACCTCGCCCCAAAGGCCTCGACCCTGCACCGGCATCGTGTCCACACGAGATCAAACCTACGAACAAAAACAACCAAACAACCGTTCAGTAGAAGAAAACACACTGCATTGAAAAACATTACCAGCCTAAAACAGAGCTGAACACATCCGAGCACGCATCACATTGATTCTAGCAAGATCATAGCAACTGCCAAAAAACACACGAGACAGGGCGAGGGATTGAATAATTCCAGTGCGAGCGAAAACGGGCGACTGACGCTAGCATGGGAGTCCTTGCAGGCGTCTATGAGTCCAGTGCAGGCCTAAACCACGCTACTGGCGGATGCTTGCACGATGCTCTAACTCTAAACCCTAAAAAACATGGAATTAGGGCAACAAAATTAAAATTTGTGCTACGAATGTAGATGGCAGAACGGAGGTCACAGGAGTCTGTGCGGGCATGTGGAAATGCATTCTAGGCTCAGACACCACCTGAATCGGTTGCCCAGAAGCCATTTTCTGAAAATGGCAAAAAAAAACAAGCATTTGGATTGTGGTGTTCAAATCTCGCAAGGTGTGCCGTAATGGTTGAAACTGACCCCGTAGGAATCACCGTGGGCATGAAGAAAGGTGGTCTAGAGCCAAACTGTGCTTGATTTGGTTGCCTACAGTGCAATGTCAACACTTGCAAAAAAACAAGCCTACACTTACCAAAAATCAAAAAACTGATCGTTTCGATCTCCACGAAGCTCAGATCCCCTTGGCATCGTGCACACCACCTCCGTATTGCTGAGTAGATGCCTGTCGACTATCCACACGCCAAGATCCGATGCCTACAGCTCAAAACAAAAAAAAAATAACACCTCCACGACTGGCGCGATTCTGGCCGTGAAGAGGTGTTCAAAAATTTTTATTTACTATTTTTTTAAAAAAACGTTTCTGGAACGATTCTGGGCTGAGAATCGCGTTTCTCAGCACGCGATTTCCGAAACGCTCAGCCCCAGAATCATGTTTCGGTGCAACTATGATTTAGATACGCACTAACAATGCATCGAAATCCATGATTGTTCGCGCCTCTTGGGCGGATTTCACGACCTCCAAACCCTAAGTAGCTCGCTGAACTATTGTAGTTGGCAGGTCATCTAGAAATTATTTTGAACGCTTGCTAAATTGATTGTTTGATAGGTCAATGGCAAGCCACTAATAGGCTTTTGAATAACCGCGTGAAAGACCTTTAAAAAATCGTATGAAAGCTGCTACAAAGCCTGCCAAACAAACCACTTAAATATTTGTGACTTAACCTCTAGAATGGCCACCAAATAGGCGGTTAATAATAACTCATTTTTTTGACTGAAGATTTGAAAGAAGTCTTACAACTCTATTTGCAAACCATTTTTAAGACCTTAGTTGTAATGGGTTTTGATACTATATAGGTCATTCTGATAAGTCATTGAACCAACGTTGGTTATTGAACAACACTTGTTTCTCATTGAAGTCACTTTGGAACGTTGTTGATTGAATGATGAAATTCTAGCCCGACACCAAGTCACTTCCATCATAAAAGGAAGTTGGAAAAGCGCTCAATCTGGTTTAATCACACCTATTTTAGTTGTAGTTACTCCATACTATGTAACCCTGCATCACCTTCCTTTGGGTATCAGATCTACTTACTTTGTGAACAGTCATGGACTCTTACTCCATTTGTATACTAAGGTCTTCTCAAACTTGAAGTGAGGTGTGAATCTTAACTCATCGCTCTACGATGAACTTAAGGACCTATCCATTAAAGTTTGTACCTTCCAACTGTATCTTAGGCAGGTTATGAGCTTTTGGCAAAAAACTACCAAGCACACTAACATTGACTTTATCACATAAAGCACATGTGGGCTACGGCATGGATGGGCCCAGGTGGAAGTACTCCCATCCAGTCTCCCAGATCTATAAGATCTCATCCTTCCTGTGAGAGAGACATTGAAATGATTAGGCAATGAAAGCACATTTGTAAACTGAAAATGCAACAATCTTGAATCAATCAAGTACAAGAAAGTCGAGGGAGTATTAACTATGGTCATCCAACACACAAGCCTAAAAGGCCTCATATGTGAGATCGAGAGTGCGCCCCTCACGGTCTACTAGGTGCAGCACATAAAAATGGGTCCCAATATATCCACAAGCTCCGTTGCCTATGTCCAAAAATCCTCTCCAAACACGGTGGTCTAGAAGTGGACGGCATATGTAGCAACACCTCTGAATGCTAGGGTAGTGTTAAAATCCCCATCGTCGAAACTGACCATTGTTAAGACACAATCAGGCGATAAATGCTTCGTTACCGCCCAACCATAGAGGTATTGCCACCTCTCCCCTGTGCACTGGAGCCCTAGACCACCTTCAAGCAAGTTCGGATCTCTGATAAGCCACAGTGTCCCATACCACCATACCTTACCTTCGACCCTCACCTACCTATATCTTGAGGCCTAGATTATCGTCCCAACCTAACAACCAATGGAAGAGCTCTTCATGCTCCAGGAGAGAATGAATAACAAGCTCTTGGAGATCCACCTCTATATACATAGACCAGGTGGGGTCATCTCTGACCAAAGGAGTCATGCCTGACCAACGACACGCGTCAGTTGTGTGCACAATAATGCGGCTCCATAACAAAGTGACACCCCCTCATGCCAATAGAACATTGACACGTGGCACCAAATTGACCTATGGCTCCAGACTAGTGTTCTATCCCATAGAATGAGACCGTCACCTCAAGTGTTCCATTACGTTAGATAAAGTTTATACTTAGAGTCTTGAAACATTTTTTAGCTTTAAAAGTAGATACAATAGGATGAGAAGGCATATCCACATCGCCTTTAAGTTCAACAAATGAGCTGTTATGCAAAAAGTTACACTATGTGTCACATAATCCTCTTTTGAGGACTCATTCTTGGACCACTCCTTCCCTAAGATTATGTCTACCTTATCTAGATTCATCAATCAAGGGCTTCGACATAATCTTGAACCTTGAGCGGCAACTGTGGAGGAACGAGCTAGTCCCATACTTGCCGATCTTTTCCCGATGCCATTTTCACTAGATACTGATAGCTACTTGGCGCAATGACCACTTGGAGTTTCTGCACCCATTTAGAATTACAGTCACAGCTTGGCGTCCTACGAACCCATTCTACTTGCAATTCATGGTGTTGTCTATGACAACTTGAACCGCGTGCTCGACCCCAATATCAGCAACTACAACGCTGACTACCTCATGGATGAAGTCGCCTGTGATGGCTACAGCACCTCGAGTGGCATCCACACCAAACATGAAGACTGTGCCAAGCAGGCAAGAGACCAAGATATTGACGACAAATCGCCAACAACTGTCAGTCCATGCATCGTTTAATATCAAGTATCCATATCTGACAAAAAAGAAAACTCATTCCTTAGACATATGCAAAGACTATGAAACACGTGCAAAAAGTACAAGAGATTCTTACATTTGTCACGCTGTGCAAATGGAACTTAACTCTCACATGATGGTCTCCTCTCCTAACGTAAGAGACTTGTGTGCAATGCCTCTCTCCTTGGAGGCCTCCATGTAGTATCCGCTGATATGACAAGATGACAAAGCTCCCTGAATGCCCATGTGTCAACAACTGCAATTTAAATGTCGCACTCATAAAAAAATTGGCCAACCTGTCTAGTACATTGGGCATGCAGCTCTCTCTACCACCGAGAACGCTCCAGGGTATGCTACGACCTAGGCCTAACTCCTCTCTGCGACACGTATGGGCTATCATGGTCTAGCACGCCCTGTGGGTGGGTGGGGTGCAGTGACCAACTGAAGGGGTGTCTAATGGTGGAGCATCAGTGGTGCACTAGGCCCTCATGTTGCGGTTTGAACGGGAGGAGCAGCTGACCATGTATAGCACCTAGACCATGCCCTGCTGCTACCCTCAGAATAGAACTCTCTGTCGGTCTCACTATCATTGTGGATGAACCATCGAGCCCATACATATCTATCAATCTATGAGAGTCCTCATGAGATATCCTGGGGTAAGGACCTATACCCAAATGCCACCCATCTGGCCCTCTAAGCCGCAATAGATGAGCCCTAACTGTTACGGCCCGAATGGGGGTTTGGACCATTAGGGGCTCCCTTGAGCGCAGGGACCGGGCCTAATCTAGATAATAGTCGAGTAGAACCATGGGATCACACACCCGCATGCAGTATAGACGTGTGTTGCATCCTAGTATGGGATAGAGTGCACATGCATTGTGCTTATGCATGGGTCTTGGCTATTATGGGTTAGGGGTACCTACATGCAGTCGACATGCATGGGAGTTAGGCATGGACTGATAGCACGCTTACATGTGGATTCAGTGCATGGGAAGACGGGGTGGGTGCTACACTCTATATATACCCTTACCCGTGTCCATGAGGCTGTCGAATTGGTAAGCGCTTCCTATCATTGTGATTTGCCAAACTCCCTAGTGCTTGGGGGCTAGATCTAGGTTTAGTTGGGTCAGTTTCACAAATTTCACTTCCTCTTTGGTTTCTTGGAGCTCTAATCTGGATTGGGAGCCTTGGGAGACGTTTTATTGATATCAGAGCAGCCAATCGGGTCGTGTGAGCGGCTTGGTGTGGACCAAATTGTGGTGAATAGCGTCAACGGAAATCCGGGAAAATTCGGTAAATCGGTGGTCTTCCAAGTAGGTGTTCTACCCTATTTTGGTTGAATCAGTTTGGAACGATTTTTGGGATTGTTTGTAACGTTAAAGCTTTCCGGGTTAGAAACCGTGGTTATGTGAATTCTGATTTTTCCGTATTGGTTTTTGTTGTTGGTTGGATTTCTTGAGTTGCATGGAGTTTCGGAATCCTCTTCTTCACATTGGGGAATCGGATTGAAGCTGATTGCAAATTATTTCTTGCATGTGGTTTGCGTAGCTTAGGAACTGGGTTTCCCCATTGCCTATGCATGGCGTGCGAAGATTACTCTTGCTATTTATCAAGTTAACAAAGAAATGGATGTTTTTTGACTAAAGGTAGCACAAGTGAATGCTAAATCAGAGAATAGGCAACAGGATTGTAAATCAGGGTTTGCATGACATGAATACCTGTGCATGCTGGTTTGGCATGCTCTGCCTTCATGTACTCTGTGCATAGCAAGTTTGAAGCATTAATCAAACTGAAAATTTGCTGCGAAAAGAGTTAGCGGTGCTTGGGAACAACTGCTGGGCTGTAAGAATGATGATAATGTAGGATGGCAACATATGGTGTTGTTTTTGAGCTTTGGCTATTTCTGTAACCCTTCCTCTGAGTCATAAACCCGATGTAGACAGCGTTGGTGACTGTTTGAATCTTCAACAAGCGGAAAATTGTTGATGTAAAACCGAGGAGGGCAATGAAATGCACCTCTGTCCTGTACTGAACCTGCAGAGAGTGTGAGAGCATAAATCCAACCCTTTTCTGAGAGAAAATGGGGTTGCCTGTTCCTGCTTGTATTGGTGGTGAGGGCGACCTGGCTGGGTGGGGGGTGGAAGGTAGCGCGCTCCATCGCGCTCTAGAACCTGCTTGCTGCCATATCTCTCTCGCGCGCACAGACCCTGTTCGTTCTCTCTCTCTCTCTCTCTCTCTCTCTCTCTCTCTCTCTCTCTCTGGTCTGAGTGGAGGGCTCGGGTGAGAGATGCTAGTAAAAGGGGGGGGGGGTCTCTTTGCATAGCCCTTGCCGTGCATGTTTTGTTGTAAAAAAACAAATAATAATAATAACAAAAGCAAAGAAAAAGCTAGCTGCATGGCAAGGTGACGGGAGGGAAGGAGGGAAATCGGGCTTTGCCCTTGAGTTTCCAAGCAGGGATAGGGTACAAAAAAGAATTTGGATTCCTGAATTTTGATTATCATTTTTTTTCCTTGTTAGTAGTTGGAAAAATGTGGTTTGGCTTGGATTCTTGTTGAGTGGTGCTCTTTAGTAATGTCGATTTTTGTTTGTGTTTCGGACAGTTTTTCCCACTCATTGGAATTTTCTGTTCTGTTGGCAGTCATGGCCGACATGGAGCAGGAATTGTTTCGGTGAGGGTGTGTCATCACCAGTTCAGAGTGTGGGAAGTCCGGACGACAACCCGCAGTCAATTTTGGATGTGATGAGCAAAGCATTGCTGGAAATGCACTAGAGTAATAAGCAGCAGGATGTACAATTTAAATTTCTGTTGTCTCGAGATGATGCGGCATCTTCGTCACACTTAGATTTCAAGCCAAAAGTTTTCGGCGGACAAGAAGTTCAAGCAGCCGGCAGTCGTGGAATCATGGATTAACAGGTGGAACAGCTATTTTGGTCTACAAGGGGTGCCTACCTCTGTTCTAATTTACTTGGAGGGTAAAGCCATGTCGTGGTGAAGAGATCTCGATCCTGAGCCAGTCACATGGGACGCTTTTCGGGAGGTGTTCCTGAAAACATTTATGACTGTGGATGAGCAAGACTCTTATCGACATTTTGTTGAGCTTAAGATGGGGTCGTGTGACTTGGATACGTACATCCAGGAGTTCATGGACCTCTTAACCAAAGTGCGCATTTTCAAAAAAGTACACGGAGTGGCAATTTGTGAATGGATTGCCCACGGACTTTCAGAATGAGTGCAAGCGCAATCAATTGAACTCCTTGGAGGATGCCATCTGGATCGCACCTGTGTACGATCAGACAAAAACGGGGGCAAGAGAAGGGCTCGACAAATTTCCGACCGCGGAAAAAATCTAAGAAGAAAGATGTGAACGTGTTGTTTGACTCAAGTAGTACTCGCAACTTTATTAATTCTCAACTTGTGCAGACACTCTAGGTGCCTACCAAGCCAAGTGATCACAGATATGTGGTTAAGCTTGCATCGGGGGCGGATACTGAAGTTTTTGACATACTGGTTCCAGGATTGGAACTAGATCTTCAAGGCTATGTTGAGAAAGTTAATTTTCATGCTTTGAACCAGTCGAACATAATATTAGGATATGAGTGGTTCCTTGGTAAATTTAATAGTTTGCATATCTATTTTAAAAAACATAAGTTACAGTTTACTGATAGGACTGATAAGAGTGTAGTCATCTTTGGTGATGATGCTTGTACTCAATTTCTGATGATTACATCGGTTACCATTAAAAATAAATATCCATTGCCTAGAATGGACGATCTACTTGATCGTTTGAGTGGAGCCAAGTACTTCCCTAAGATTGATTTGCTAACTGATTATCATCAGATTAGAATTCATCCAGATGATGTATCGAAGACAAGTTTTAGGACAAGGTTTGGTCATTACGAATTCTTGGTTTTACCGTTTGGTTTAACTAATGCTCCGGCCACTTTCCAGCAGATGATGAATGATTTATTTCGTCCATATCTGGAAAAGTTTGTTGTGGTGTTTTTGGATGATATACTCATCTATAGTAAAACACTCAAAGAGCATAAGAAGCATCTGTGTACTGTCTTGAGGATATTGAGACAAGAGAAGCTTTATGCCAAAGTGTCGAAGTGTGAATTCTTTAAAAAGGAACTGTTATATCTCGGTCAGTGAAAGCGTCTGAGTTAGCTCAGGTTTTTGTTGAACGTGTTACGTTTGTTCAGATTATATGGACTGCCATCTAATATTGTTAATGACCGGGATCCGAAGTTTACAGGTCAATTTTGGACGGCAGTGCTTGAAAAGCTTGAGACTTCTCTGAGCATGGGCTCAACTGATCATCCGGAATTCGATGGTCAAACAGAGAGGACTAATCAGACGATGGAACAAATGCTTCGTTTAGGCAATCTCATTGGGAAAGGTATCTTCCATTGATTGAATTTGCTTATAATAGTAGTTATCCAGTCCATTTATGTTTATGTATGGATTTCAGCCTAGATCTCCAATAACGGTTGAAACTGAGTCGATTAAAGTTTAGAAAGTGGCGGATTTCTCGCGAGAAATGCAGGAAATGCTACAGTTAGCACGTGAAAATGTTCTGAGTGCCCAGGATCGGGTAAGACATTTTGCTAATCTGAAAAGATCGCCTCAGGAGTTTCAAGTTGGGGATTGGGTATATCTTAGAATTCCAAAGGATTCTAAGGTAATGTGCACTGGAAAGCATTACAAATTGTCTGCTCGTTATAGTGGACCATATAAAATCTTGAAAAAGATTGGATATTTAGCTTACCAGTTTTACCAGAGGGAACCAAGGCTCATCCTGTGTTTCATGTAAGTCGTTTGAAGATGAGTTTACATGAGAGAGATCACCTAGGTTCTGGTACAAATCTAGATTCACTTGAAGACTCACCTAAAAGGATTCCTTTAAAGTCTAGAAAGATTCTTGATACAAGATCCAAGCGATCGCGTAATCGGGAGGTTATTGAGCATCTGGTTCGATCATTCTGATGATGAGGATTCATGGGAACTAGAAGGTAATCTAAAGAAGTGTTTCCCGGACTTTAAGTTCTAAGGACAGAACTGAAATAAGGGGGGATGTATGTTATGGCCCTAATGGGGGTTTGGACTATTAGGAGCTGCCTTGGACGGGCCTAATCTAGATAATAGTCGAGTAGGACTATTATCTAGATTAGGCACACCCGCATGCGGTATAGGCATATTGTGTTGCATCCTAGTATGGGATAGAGGGTGTACATGACTATGCTTATGCATGGGTCTTGGCAATTATGGGTTAGGGGTACCTACATGCAGTGGAAATGCATGGGAGCTAGGCATGGACTGATAGCATGCTTACATGTGGATTCAGTGCATGGGCAAACGGGGTGAATGCTACACTCTACACATACCCTTACCCGTGTCCATGAGGATCATCGAGAGTCTGCAGCCGTTATGTTGTCGGATTGGTAAGCGCTTCCTATCATTGTGATTTGCCAAACTCCCTAGTGCTCGGGGTCTAGATCAGAGGAGATCTAGTTTGGTTGGGTCGATTTCATCCATTGCACTCCCCCTTTGTGTTCTTGGAGCTCTATCCGGATTGGGAGTCTTGGGAGACGTTTTACCAACCCTGGTTAAAGACCTAGGGAAGATCCCACCACAGTGCAAGCATCTCCATCTACGGGTACCTGAACGACGGTAAGTACCCATGTCACCCTCTACGAGCTCAACCTTTGCCCAAATGCCCCTACCAGCGACTGGCATCCTATCAGTATGGAATCAATCCTACAAAAGAAAAACCAAAAAAGCAAACACCTAGTACATTTCCCAAACCCTAAACATCTGCATGCATAATTCCACATTGAACCATTTGTACAAAAATTCTCAAAACTTATGGCAACACGACATCCAAGAGCAACCCTAAATTTTGCTTTTTAAAAATGCATTCAAGTTGGAAACATCGCATAGCTTCTTAATCATCAGAGCAAACAATTCATGAATCAAAGTAGAAACAGCAGTATGCATTCACACATTACTCAAACATTGAAGAACACAAAGTAAATTAAGATAAGCATGAAAAAACATAATGTAGCATCAAAATGCACCTCATTCGAATACCTACAAATCAATTAACAGTGAGGGCCCAAAAACACATGGGATTAGGGCATGGCAATGGGAACTTTCAATGTGGACGATAACGGGCAAAACTAATAGCTTAGGAGTCTCTATAGGCGCAAAGAAACACAACGTAGCATCAAACGGCACCTCAATCGATCACCTACAGGTGAGTTCACAAAGGGGGCAAAAAAACACAGATTTTGGGTGATACATTCACATCTTTCATTATGCGTTGGTAATGCTAAAATAACATTGTAGGAATGTCCATGGGTTCAAAGAAAGTTGGTTCAAAACAAACACCCACCCAAATCTGTTGCCTACAGCTCAATCTATGCGTTTGCAAAAAGAGAAGCCTAAACTCACCAAAAAGCTTCTTTTGCCGATTTCTCGCCCCCCTGCACAGTGCCTCCAAATCACCGAGCAGATGCTCATCGGATGTTCAACCACCGCAATCTGCCAACTATCAAGCGTCCGCACGGCTTACTGCTAGAAAACAGCAGGGAGAACAAAACCACGATTCTCTCTACGAATCGCGATTTCGCTACAACTAAGGGACCAACAATCATGAACATTCCACAAATATGCTTTGTGGAACAAAAAAAATATTTTAATTCACATGGGAGAAATTTGAAAAAGAGATACCAACTTTTGAGGGTGGGGAGATTGATCAATTATGCTTTGCTAAGATAAAATCCACTCTCTACTTAATGTGATAACAAATTCGATTCACTACTATCACAAGTACAGCTATACTATCATTCAGAATTGCTAAAAATGAATGACGATCGGATCGTTATGCCAGTAATTAAAATCAAAAACTTAGATCATAATAAGCGGGAATAACTGAATTAGTAGAACAAGATATAAATAGCGAAAGTAGTCTATATTGAAACTGATGATTTACAGCTACTTGATGCTTTTACTATCTCCTCTGATTGCAATATGATAATAGCGCATCTTATTCTGCTATAAATTTCGATCTTACACATAATGTAATTGCGATAACTTATTACTAATCAGTCTACGCCTATGGCGGAATAGAGAGGAGAAGAAGAACTTTGAACTTGAAATTCAACTTAAACTTAAAACTAATCTGATGTAATTGATCTATTTATAGTTTTTGATGGCACAACCCTAACGGAATGCGTCGTTTATCCATGTAGCAGGTGCCACGTGGGACTACGGGATTGGACCCAAAATGTAGTGGATAAGGCTCCACTATTCAATCTGTTTTTAGTCGAGTTTGGAACCCTTGACAGTCCATCGACTTTTGGTCGATTCGAATTTTGTTCAATAATCCCTCGAATTTAAACTATATCGACAATACATGTATTTCTACAGACACTATCTCGACAAGGCGAGTAAAACTGCAGACTATACATACAATGGTTCCACATTACAAATGATTTCAACGATGAAATCTATAGGACACTTGATCTGATTGAGCAAAAATTTATTGGCCAAAGATGAAAGGCCATGTTTAGAGGTGTGAACAACCCAAGAGAGCTAGTCTAAAAGTCCAATGGAAGATTATGGATAAAACATGGGAATGTATTTCTATGGACTTTGTGCGGACTTCCCAAGGTTGCAAAGGAACATGATGTCATTTGGGTAGCCTTTGATAGGCTAACCAAGATGGCACAGTTTATTTCAACCAAACTATTGTTGAGACTTTTGAGGTTGCTCAATTATTGTGAAAAAGTTGTTTAGGCTATATGGTTTGTTGAACAATATTGTAGATAATCATGATTCCAACAATCAACTTAGAATGATTGGAAACGACTTAGGCTCTCTCTCTCTCTCTCTCTCTCTCTCTCTCTCTCTCTCTCTCTCTCTCTCTCTCCATCGCTGCCAGCCCTCTCTCTCTTTGGCCAACGATGGCCCCTCCTCATGCTGCCCGCAGGACAGCCCTACCCCCTCGCCCTTCTACCTCACCCCCTCCCCTCGTTACCTCACCCACCCCCTCCCTCACTGCTACCTCACCCATCCCCCTCGCTACCTCACCCATCCCCTCACCCACCCCCCTCGTTACATCCCCCATCCCCCTTGCTGCTACATCACCCATCCCCCTCGCTACCTCACCCAGCCCCTCCCTCGCTGCTACCTCACTCCCCCCCCCTCGCTACCTCGCCCATCCCCTCCCTCGCTGCTACCTCACTCCCCCCCCCCCCCTCGCTACCTCGCCCATCTCCCCCCACGCTACCTCACCCACCCCCCCCCCTCGCTACCTCTACCTCACCCATCTCCCTCCACGCTGCTGCTGCCACCTCAGCATTACTCCTCGCTGCTGCTGCCAAGAATGGTGCTTCTGCCAAGAATGGCACCCTCGCTGATGAGATGCCTGTTGGTCTGTTTGCAGCTGACATGGCACCCCCCTCCACCTCATCCCTCTTCTCTTCTTCTTTTTCTTTCACTCCTCTCACTATTGCTCCCCCCTCTCTTTCATCCTCCTCCTCTTCCGCATCGTCCTCACACCAATCCACAGCTCCTGCCACTGCACCCATTCCCTACACTCCCTCCAAATCAGTTGAACTCTTTTCTTCTTGGGAAGCTAACCAAATGAGAGCAGATTTCCAGCTCTTGAAGCAAGAACTTACATAGTTGAAAGAGGTAGTGGTCTCCTTAGTAAAGGAAAAGAACCTGTTGCAGTCCAAAGTCGCCTCATTGGAGCACGTGATCAACACTAGGCAAGTTGCAGCCTCGGAAACGCACACCACCATGATACGGGAGCTCGAGCACAAAATTGAACAACATGAAGATTCAAGGGCAGCAGTCTTGAAGAAAGGCACCAAACCTAGCGCCCCCATTTCCTCAGTTATCTCAGCCACCATTTTGGAAGAGCGGTCAAGGGAGCAAAAAGCCCATAACATCAGGGTTCGTGGGATACCGGACACACAGGATGCCATTGCTGAAGCTACGAGATTTCTCGAGACCACTCTAGGACATGTGACAAATGGGCTAGATACAACTTGGAGGACCACCAGGGATGCAGCTACACTGATCATCCGCTTCACATCCCTAGACAGCCGCAGAGAGGCCTTACGCTATAGAGCCCAGTTACGTGGCACTGCCATATTTATGGACGACGATCTTACCTACATCCAGGTTGAGAAGAGGCGTAAAGCCTTCCAGGCAGTGCTGCAGATTGAAGGGCAACTCTACCCTTCAAAAAAATAGATTTATGTTAAAACTGAAGGAATGATCATTTATTTAGTTTGATATTTGAAGGGTGCATGATCTAAATGCCCTTCATTTGAAGGGCAAAAGGCCTAGGACGGGCATTTTGCCCTTCAATCTGCAGCACTACTTCCAGGTGGCTCGAGAGACTAGAAGACAAGTCATATATCGAGATGGTCAGATACGATTTGTTACTGGCACCCCTAGCCGAATCCAGAGCTAGGAATTCGGGGGCCCCGGGATTGGTGGAGCATCCCGGGGCCCCATCCATACCATCTTCAGATTGGGGTATGGAATTGTGATGGCCCACTCATCCTCTACAGCAGGTGATCTGATTGACTTTCTTACTAGACGAGACCTATTGTTTTTTATGGAGACTCACAAGAGCCAGGTGCGCGGTTTACCCACCTTCCCGGGATACAGATGGGATTCAGTATACAAATCTAAGACTAGATCAGCCAGTGGCCGTGGTTCGGGAGGAGTGGCTTGTCTCTACAGAGAGTCCCTTCATCAGATGTTTGAGTTCGTCAGGCATGATGAGCATGCACGGTATATTTGGCTTCGTTTTACAGGACAAGCGATTGGTTTGGACAGGGACGTCTTCATTGTTGCCTGCTATTTTCCTCCAGAGTCCTCCTCCTTTGTTGAGGGTGTTGGCTCGCCTTATTTGGACCTTTCAGTGGATATCATCAAATTTGCAGAGCAGGGGCATATTTTCCTCACTGGGGATTTTAATGCCCGGACAGCTTCACGACAGACAGAGTTCCATGATGCTACAGATCATATGCGAGTTCATGCCCTAGATAGTGACAGCTTGGGGATCACCAAGATTTCCGATGATGGACCGGGACCTATTACTTCATATGGTGAGTCCCTGTTGCAGTTTGGTGAGGCACATGAGTTAACCATTTATAATGGCCTACCTCACTGGCCTAACTCTGGCAGCTATACGTGTCACCCTCACAGTGGCAATCATAGTGTGGTTGATTACCTCATGGGGTCACCGTCATCCATTCCTCTCATTCACAGCTTCCGTATCTCCTCTACCACTCTCTCTGATCATTCGTTCCTATCCTTCGCTACTGGCCACCTTCCACCACCACAACCTTAACACCAGTCCATCCTTCCCCGTGCACCCAAATACACCTTCCACCCCCTCTCTATCCCACTCTACCAGGAATCCCTCACCTCCTTACTTCACTCTTTTCCACACAGTGAATCACTAGAATCACAAGCCGCCTTCCTCACCACCTGTCTCCACTCTACGGATACTTTGGCTTTCCCCTCTAAACCTCATAAACACTTGAATTCATGGAATCAGAAGATACTATTTCTTTAGTACTCCTCTTAAGAAATTCATTTACTGAATTTCCATATAAATTTCCTATTCCCATAGTTGTTGATTATATTCATCTTGTGGGAGATCAAATGATCAAATCTGGGTAATGCATTGGAAATCTTAGCAGTTTGTGGAACGACATATAGATTTGAGGTTGCAGAAGGGCAGAGAAAATTTCATTTCCCTGGTGAGGTTGCTCTTGGATGGAAATTGTAGCAGATGACGGAATATCAGTTTCCCTTTCTTCCTGCAAGGACTCATTTCATAATTAGCATCTTTGTTTCACTATCAATCTGGTTAATCTCGTGGTAATGTAGAAGTTTTCAAGGAACTTCCCAATTGAGCAGCATTTTTAGCGTTTGGTTGCTATGGTGCTCGTGTTTTGTTGTCGTGGTGATCCTTACCGAATTCATAACAGACATGGCGGGCAGTTTATTGGGTTGTTTCGAACAGTCTTTGAAACTGTGTTTTCTAACACAATCAGGGCATTCGGCATGGTACTTTGTTTTGACCGTACAATTCACCATAAAGTGGCCTGCTTCACCACAGATGAAGCATCTGTTGTTCATTGGCTCTTGTGCAATCGCATAGCCATCTTGTATGGCTAGGACTTCTGGATTTTCTAAATGGTGTTCGTGATAAGGCAAGGATTGTCCAGAGTTGGATGGTTGGTCGTCATATCGTTGTATAGAATTTGCTTGAATAGGCTGATACGAAGGGCAATCATTAATAGAATGCGTAGCCCTACAATGTGGGCACCAAATGTTTCGTCGTCTATAAGGTACATGTGCAGGGGGTAGCTGACCAGGCATATGGCTTTGGATAGATGTCAAGGTGTCTCAAAACTCCTTAGTGAGTTTCTCCATTTGCATTTAATGTTGCTGGTTAAGCAACTCCATCTGTGATTTCCAAAGCTAATCTCGGGTATCCTCGTTCAGCTTTGATTCATGGACAGTAGCACGATGTGCTCTCCGTTCCCTAGAATCGTCAACATCGGATCCTTCGTCTTCCTCCGGGATGGCATCAGACTTAGCTAACTTTAAGCTCGTATATTCATCATTAGATCTAAGCTCGCGTCTAATCCATCTTGGAAGTCCGACTAAGAACCAGATGATGAGCATCTTTTTTGTGGGCTGTTCTTGTACTTGACCTTTTAAGCGCTTAAAACGCTCGATATAGTCTCGTACGCGTTCGTCTTTTGCCATCTTGATATTACTCATTTTGAGAGAAGGACTCTCTATCAAACGAAAGGATTTGAAACGTTTGATAAAGGACTCTTTCAGAGTAGAACAATCTAATTTATCATCACGATCCAGGTTAAAAAACCATTCACTTGCTTTATCAATCATGGTCATGGAAAACAATTGGACCATAGCGTCGTTGGATGTTTCACCATAAACGTCGCACGCATTTTCAAAGACTTGTAAAAATCTTTGAGGGTGCGAACTACCGTCGTACTTGGGTAGGTCTAACTTTGGGGTTCACTTTGCAATATGAGCTCCGTGGGTAGCAAACGCGCCATTAAGGTGTGTTCTGGCCTGTGAGGAGTCAGCACCATAAAAATGGGCTCGTGCACGTGAAGATTCAGCTCTATCAGGTTCCCGGCTCTCAAATGGGTTTGCAGAAGGCTCGTGGATTTTGGATTTCATTCAGGAGAACCTATGTTGTCAGATTTGCTCAGACGTAGGTGACACCATCTCGGGTGGATAGTCGTCTGTTGAATTGGGATCATAATGGTGTTCCATTGGGTCTGGGTTTTTTTTTTTGTACAGGTTTTCTGTTGTTTTTGGTTTTTTTTTTTTTTCGCACCAGTTAGTTGGTGACGTTAGGACCTGTCTAAAGGGTGGGTAGTGTGTCAATTAATGGGTGTGGTAAGGAGTTGGGTAATGGGGGTGTCAAAAAACGAAGTTGAGCATAGACAAGCATTAGGGTTTTTTTTTTTTTGATTAGTGTCGGATGAGGGTCAGGGTTCAGCTCGGAGCGTGAGTCAGTCGAGAAAGGAGTGGATCAGGGCTCGAGCAAGATGTGAGTGGCGTGAAAAGAAAAAAAATTTATGTTTGTAGGGCCTCTTTTTCAAAGATAGGTAAAATGTGTGTCTAAGGGGAAGGGTTTGTAAGGTTGTTGGGTAACCCTCGTTGAAAAGAGGTTTGAAAGGCGGCTATCTCCTGCGGCGGCCTCCTACTCGTTTTGCTTACAAATGTGTAGGCTCGTTTGCTTGGCAGGTCGTTTGTTGCAAATTGCTTTGCAGGGCTTGGTTGCTTGCAGGACGGTGTTGCTTGCAGGTCGTGGATGCGTGCAGATCGTGGTTTTGCAGGGCATTTTGCAATTCGTTTTGCAGGTCGTTTGTTGCAGATTGCGGATTTTGTAGGTCGTTTGCAATTTGGCTCGGTCCAAATCTCAGAGGACTTGGTCCAGATTTTTTTGCAGATTGTTGGCTCGGAGAACGTGTGCAAGAGAACTCCAGATTTTTTGCATATCGTCGGCTCGATCCAGAACGTGTGCAAGAGGCCTCGGTCCAGATTCCGTGGATGCAAGACTCGGTCCAGAGCAGGACTCGGTCGAGATCTGATGTGCGGACTCCGTTGAAATGGTTGTGGAGGGGAAGACTTAGGGGAGGGAGTGCAGGAGTCGGTCAAAATTTTGAAGGGAGAGGCTGTCGATCAAGATGAAGGAAGAAGGGCAGGTTACTGTCGGCTTGGTCGAGATTTTGAAGGAGGAAGGCTTGGGCGAGGTTGTGTGCAGGGAGTTGGGTGAGGTGGTGTTCGGTCGAGATTTTGAAGAAGGAAGGCTCAGGCAAGGGAGTGCAGGAGCATGAGGGATGAGGGGAATGTGATGAAAAGGAGGGCTCGGGTGAGAAGCGTGGAAGGAGGCAGCGAGGGTGGCGGTGCAGGAGCTTGAGGGATGAAGGATGTGATGGAAAGGAGGGGAATGTGATGGAAAGGAGGGCAAGGGAGTGCAAGGAGAATACAGTGAGGGTGGAGGTTGTGTACAGGTCATTTGCAGGGTTTGGAGAGCAGTTGTTAATTGTTTGCAGGGTTTGGAGAGCTGTGGCAGGTCGTTTACAGATTAGGGTGAGGTGTAGAGCTTTTGTGTGCAGGTGTGAGTGGTGCAAATGCGCTTGTTAGCAGATGGAGTGTAGGTTTACAGCGTGTGTGTGCAGGTCTGAGTGATGTAAATGCGTGTGTTATAGCAGATGAAGACTATCATCATTCTTTATGTTCAATTGCCCAAGTTTTTGTTGGCAAGTCAATGCTAACAAACTACCAATCTCGACTCATCATTCTTTATGTTCAATTGCCCAAGTTTTTGTTGGCAAGTCAATGCTAACAAACTACCAATCTCGACTCCCAAATTTCAATGCACAAACAAGTAGACAGATCAATGCATGTGCCATGAACACAATAGTTACTAAAAGTAGCAGTAGTAGTAGTAGTAGTAGTAGTAGTAGTAGTATGAAAAGAGCTGTAAATAGCAGTTTAGAATTTGTTTGTGTCAAAACAGAATCCCTAGCACTAAAATAAACCACAAACAAATATAGTTTGAGCTGACCAGGACCAATTTGAATCAGTTCGAACTGAATCAGCATGATTTGAACCGCCGGCCCAGGAAACATCAATAACTACATATTGATTGATCGATCGCAACTTTCGTATGATGTATTTTATGAGTAATTATGAAATTCAAAGCCAAAATCTATCTCTAGGTTATTTCTTGTTGGCTCCTCCATCAAATCCTGCCGAAAACAAATTCCAAGAATCAATGTTCCATAACAACTTTTTGAAATGGAACTCCAGGAAATTCCTAGAACATTAAGGAATTCTTGTTCCATATGCATTCTGGAATGCATTCCAAACTACTGTCCTGAACTGCTGCCTTTAACTCTGGTATAGAACCATATCATTCAGCTTCTATCAAAGAAACAATTATTCTACTGCAAAGGTAACACATACACATTAAGGAATTCTTGTTCCATGTGTATTCTGGAGTGCACTTCGAACTACTGCCTTGCAACTCTGGCCGAGAAGCATATCATTTAGTTCTTATCAAAGAACCAATTATTCTACAAGGCAACTCCTCTCTATCATATGCCATATGATGTTCAAACACTCAATTGCATCCTTATCCTTCAATTTTCACTATAATTGATTTGGAATCGTCGTAAGTGTTTATAATACATCAATTTTTCTCAAGGTCCCTGCATCAACTTTCCCAGTAATCACAAGGGTTAATTAATAAAACATCATCTTAGAAAAACACAGCCATCATTTTCTGTTGCAAGTTGAGGATTCTGCCCTACCCCTACCCCAGTAAACCTTCTCTACTGGTTGAATACCATGCTTGTTTACTAAGAGCACCGTTTTCTAGAATGACCAAACTTCATCAAGCTCTGAAACAGAAACCATACAGGCAAACATAACTCAATAGCCAAAGCAATAATAGCTCTCAACCAAAAAGACCAACTTCAGAGGTTATTGGTACCAGATATTTACAATAAAGCAACACTCTGAAGAGTTTGAAATATCCATAATAAAACTATCTGGAAAAACTGGATGTGCCTTCATCAGAAATGTCGCTCACCTCTAAAACCACAATTATCAACTCTCTGTTGTGAAACAATCAAAGTTAAGGATAAAACTGATATGAGATATTAATGCATTGAACCCTTTGCAGACGCATACCTTATTTGAATTTGGTACAAGTTCTTGAAGGGACTTCATCCTTTCCGCAATCCTTTCCCTACGTAGCTGTGAGCAAAACCAAAAGGCCTCTTAGTTCTTGCTAGAAACAGGCCTTGTTTAAGCAGTCCTGTGACAGTGGCTCTAGCCAAAGACCAAACTAGTTCAATATTTTCTCAAAATGTAAGTAGCAGAGACCTGTGGATGCTAGAATACCACCTACTCCTGAAACGGATAGATATGCTTGGTGGTGTAGATATGATTGTTGTTAAGAGAAGATCTTGTTTTAGTCAAACTATCCATAAAGAACAGCTACTACCTGACAAGCATTTACCCAACAGAGTGAGCGCATAAACATCTATAGTATTATGTGTTACTCCTGTGATTGCACCCACTCGTTCAGCGATGCTATGTGGATCAGTTGCTTGACCACGACGGGCACGAACCCGAGGCCTTGCTCCATTCGTATCAGTCACAGGAACTGCTTGGCCTGGAGCATGGGCCTGTGCAGCTGCTGTTGCATTCCAATATGTTGGAGAGACAATGTCTTCTGTAACTGCCAAATTGTCCTGCAATAAGTTATCAGCAAGTATTATGCAGTTAGTGGCAAAGCCAGATAACCATAGCAGCAAACTTTGCAAACGACATAAGGTTGTGAAAGATCAGGATGTAGCTAACCTGAGAAGGAAGTTGTCCAGTTGTCCTCCCAAGCTGTCCAACACCTACTTGTCCTCCTGCCAAGGTATTAAATAAACCATGCCGCCCCTGCACTAAAGTAATGAGGAATCTCATACCCAATGCAATCCTCAGGTTCTATGATTGCAACAAATAAAGAGGAGACACGTCATATAACCAGCTATTGCAAGATAAGTATGAAACAGCCTATGAGGTTTTACTTACTTGGTTTGCAATAGGTTCTTTCAAAGAGGCGTCGTCGTTTCGAGAACTTTTACCAAGAAAAGGAGCCTCCCCAGAAGCGGCTTCACTAGTTTCAAGAATATTTTCTGGCTTATTTTGGCCCAAAGCAAAGGGAAGAGCAAGTGCACTACCAACATAAGGTTGCTGAAAGATAGGTGCTGTTGATGGGGGTGATTGGCAATTGCGAGCCTCCGCCGACCCCTCGCTACCGCTGCTTCTACCTGAAGGAGACTGGGTCAGCAATGTAAGATTTTCTAAGTTGCTGCCTGGAGTTAGCACTGGCAAAGGACTTCCATTCGAGACCATTGAGCTTGAGGAATGGAACCGCAATGAACCTGTTCCATTCATCAGACGTAATGGAGGCAATGGAGAAACCGGATGAACTCTTAAACCTCCTTGGCTTGATCCCATGGCCTGTGAAACGAGATCGAGGGTCCTGTTATCATCGAAGGCGAGGCTACCAACTGGCCCACCAACAGGTGCATGCCCTAAGCCTTGGGATTCTTGCTGTTGTTGAAGGTGTGACACAACATCAACGTTACCATTGCAATATTGAGTGTTTTCGCCAAGCTGCTGATTTTCCGCAACTTCTTGACTTTGTCTCTGCTGGGATCCCAATCCTTGATCACTGAAAGCTCCACTAAGAAGACCAGGAGGAAGAAGGGACATTGTGAAAAGTTTTTGTGCTCCTTGAAAGGCACCAGATGAGTCGAAATTAGGATTTGCTCCCGAGCCACCCATATGGTAATCCCAGGGAACCTTACTCGATCCTCCTCCCACATCCGACCATGATGGAATAGAAAAAATCTGCTCCAGCAGTTCATCCATAACTGGCTGGTTATTATCTAGCTGTCCTAAGTAGTGCTGATGGTGTTCCTGTTGCAAAGAAGATTGGTAGTTGTGTAACCCAGTCATTCTTGTTACAGACAGCAGCAAAATATACCATCAAGGAGATGATATATTATCAATATCTCAATTGTAACCGTCAAACTCAACCAGAATGTAGGGCTGAGTAATATAGGCGCAGAGAGGCTGTGAACCAGAAAAAATTATGATAACCGTAGTGTAGTTGTTGTAATAAATCTGAACTATGTTGTCATTATTTCTGATCATAAAAAGACTGCACTGTCCTGATTATTGCTGAAAAAGGCAACTTAGGAAACGTAAAAAACAGACAATGATAAGCGTTGTCTTTGAAAGGCTGCTACATTTGTACCTCAGCCATCAAGAAAACCTGTTTCTCCTTTAATCTGCATTGAAATGGTCAACATTTTCAGAGTAACATGAGCAACTATTGCAACCGGCTTTAACATGTCTGGGTTAAAAACTAATCAGAAGTTCGTTCCATGACTCAAAAACACGACATAAAACTTAACTAGTTCGGGAATCTACTTATCATAGAGAAGATGCCTGAAAATTTGTGCAGTACATTGTACCATTGTTTCGGTAAAGAGTAGATAAAACTGTCACCCAACTTTTTATGTAAGGAAATGATCCTTCTAGGGACCTTGATGGGTGGATCGTGTAGATATGTCAACAACAAAACTTGCGAACATAGATATCTATGAGGAGAGGCAGAATACACAAAGCTCTCTATATGTGAACTGTGAATCAGAGTCAAAACACAAAGATTGTCTTATTGGCAGGACCAGCAGTGCTTGCAACAAGGCATTAACCCCCTGTGTCTGCACCGATGAAAAGGTGACACACCTCAAGCTCCATTAAGAATCCAAGATTTCTTGAATCCTTGGTATGAGGACTAATACTAGTTAGATTGGAAAAGATGACAGATCCATAAATCTGACATTTGAAGGACATTATAATGAGAGTTAAAAATTAATAAACGTCTTGAATTTGAGGAATAATCTGAAAGGTCCATATTTCGGGAATTTCAAGGGAATCATAGTGAGCGTCTAAAATAGATAAAACTCTTGAATTGGAAGAATAATCTGCCCAAGCGTGGCCTTCGAAAGAGAAGAAATGGGCACCAAATCCCCCACGCTGACCAAGTTGGATAAGAGCAACTCGAAGACGCAGGTTTGAGCCCCGGTGGCTGGGGAAACTGGATATCTAGGAGCCTCATGCTCCAAACTTGGCTTGGCCTTCTATGGATGTAGAGGTTCCAGATTTGGCTTGGCCTTCTGTGGATTTATAGTGTATACAGTGTGCTTGTTGATGCTTGTGCAAATAAGTACGGTTGCCCAAAAAAATAAGATGGGTGCCAAGGAACAAGACATGGGGGAACCAGAACTGAGAGCAACATTCAAAAAACATATTAACTGTCACCAAAAACATTATTCCAAAGGAGCTCCTGGAGTTGGGTTCCAGACCTTGCAATGAATGCTGTAGATCACATATGATAGACGAGCAAGCGATGGCATGTGGTCCGAAAGGCACAGGCAGCTATGAAGTAGCTATTACTTCAAAGCAGAGGCTTTGCACTTACTCCCACTATCCTCCTCCAAAACAAAGCTCAGCAGCCGCATCAGAGAGGTGTTATTGCTACAGAATCAGTCGTGGCAGGGGGCATTTTTGCTGCATCTTCAGATCTTTGTTTGCAAACATGGGAAAAAAAACAGTTTTTAAGGCAGAAGTTGCCATGCCATGTGCTTTAAAAAGCAATGTGGCATCCAAGACAGATCCCTGTGTATCTATGTGTTTGAAAAAGCGAGATAGAGGATGTTGGGCGGATAAATATGCCTTTCGCTCACCTGTCTTTTCTTCTATTACTCTGTTTCGAGCAACACCAAGAGAAACCAAAAAAATAAGAAGAAGAAGAAGCAACAGCAACAACAGAAGGAGACAGAAGAAGAAGATTGAGAGAGAAAATTATTAAAAAAACAGAAGAGGATAAGACTAACAAGAGAATTGAGAGAGAACAAAAAAATGAATAAAAAGAAATGAGGAGGGTAATGGTGAGCGTGTTGTAAAATTGACTCAGATGCACCCAGCGTGCCCTGTAAGACTCTAAGGGGTGACGTTCCCTAAGGTCTCAGAGCAAGTTAGAACGTCAAGGACTGAGCCTCCAACCTGTGGTGAGCCAGTCAAGTAGTCACAAGTCATGAGCTAGCTTTGAAGCTCGAGTCATGGCCTAGTCAGGAAGCAAGTTGATTCTGCCATCGGAACGGCTCCCGGGACCCATGTCTGGGAGCCAGACTGATTCTGCCAGGCTTGCCAGGCTTAATCAGCAAAATAAAAACTAAGTTTCAAAAAGCGTGCTTTACCAGAAAGCACTATGTTTCAGAACAGAGGGGGTGCGCCGAATCACAGCCAAACTATAGGGGGAGTCCGGCAGACAGAAACTTGGGCAGCTCAACCAGCGCCAGGAATCCAGTCGCCAGGTCTCAGCTCCCTCTACCAGCACGAGCCAGGCACAATGCCCAGCACGTGTTGGTGGCCCCGAGACCGGTCAGTCTATGTATGAATGTAACCTCTTCCAAATCTAATAAAGTTGATCCTTGGAGATGATTACCATTTCGGTTTCGCCTCCGGGACTGGTCCAAGTGGAAGGACCCTTATTACAATCTTTTTGCGTCGCTGGCGCCTAAGGGTCCCTGTCATCGACATGGGGCTTGTCGCTATGCCAATTGGTCAGTTTGGCGACCACTATGCCTTGGGTTTCATGTGTGGTTTGTCTTTGCCTTTGGTTACCTTTTGGGGACGGATTCTGAGTTGGCTTTCGGGTTGGTTGGGATTCCAGTTTTCTTAAGTCTGAATGGTTAAGCTTGTTACGTTTCTGAGTTGGCTTTTACGTAAGTGCATGATGTATGAATGTTAGACTTAAGCGCGTGTTGGGGAAACCGCTCAAGTCCCAGCGCCCTTTGAGGCGCCGGCGCAACATGTGGTATCAGAGCCGACTAGCCGGTCAGCTACGCAAGTCTCACAGGGATGGCCACGTTTTGGGATTTGTCAGGACAACCGTTGCGCAAGGTGTTGCCCACAGTGTAAGCACGGGTGCGCCCACGGTCGGGGTGGTCGGCAGAACGGGGGACTTGATGAGTCAAAGTGCTGCCCTCGAGGTGTAAGCACAGTCAGTTTCCGCGGTTCGGGCCTGGCGCCGTCTGCACGTAGGACAGATGAGGCAATGTGCTGCCATTAGGTTGGTGAAAGCACGGTCTGTGCCTTGTGGGGTGCGGGGTGACATATTCGAACTGTACGGGTTAACCATTGATACATAGATGTTGCTCAAATTCGGGTGTAAAGCATGGGTGGTTAGCTGCCGGTGCGGGATAGCTGCCGATCGTTTAGCTATAAGGGCTATCGACCAAAAAGTGGTGGGGCGTGACTGAGGCAATGTGCTGCTTAATGGTGAAAGCACGGATGGTTGGATGGATGTTTCCCCGTGGGCTAATTCTGTGATAGATTTGTGTGGGCGTGGTTAGGCAAAGGTCCTACGTCCGGTCTCAAGGGGAATGTGGCTTGAGAGGGATCCTCTGTGTTTGCTTTGGTTGGTATGTTCGTTTGTGGTGTGCTTGTTTGGACCTGAATAACCCCTGGTTGCTTAACTTCTTCCAGGTGATCTGATCTAGTTGGGAGTTGAAGGAGGAATTTACATTTGTGTGTGGACGACATACAAGTATGGAAAGGAGCTTCCATGGGGCAACCCCCAAGATTGGTTCAAGATTATTATTCCTATCCGGAAAGATCGCGGGGAGGAAGTCAGATTTCATGATCGACTCCGGAGCTTCACATAACTATATTTCAAGGAGCGTAGTGGAACAGTTCAGCTTGCCGACCAGAAATGTAACAACAACGCTCAAGGTAGAAACAGCAAAGGGAGCACTGGACGCAGACAAAGCGACATTGAACATCCCAGTTTTGGGTAGGAGCTCAAACTTGGTTCTCTTGGATTACAAGGGACAGATCTGTATGACAAAAGAACTGCCTAGAGGGAACGCGAAGGGCACCGATATTGAACAAAATTTTATTGCTACATCTGTGATTAAAAGCATGGCGAAAGGGAAAAGGTCAAAGTGCTTTCTTTGTATCTGCAGAGAGGTTCCAGAAGGGAAAAACGCACAACAGAAAAACTTGCCAAAGGAGGTGGCAGATTTGCTAGAGGAATTTAGCGATGTGTTTCCAGAAGAACTCCCAGCCAAGTTACCTCCTCGAAGACCAGTGGACCATAAGATTGAGTTGGTACCAGGAACAGAACCAACTTCACGAGAACCTTATAGGATGTCCCAAGAAGAGTTGGTGGAACTGAAACGACAACTTGGTGAATTGATAGACAAAGGATTCATTAGACCCAGTGCTTCGCCTTTTGGAGCCCCTGTACTATTCGTGGAAAAGGCGGACAAGACACTGCGGATGTGTGTGGATTACCGCATGCTCAACAAGGGTACCATCAAGAACAAGTATCCCATGCCTAGAATTGATGACCTGTTCGACCAGCTCAAACATGCCAGATATTTTAGCCGAATAGATCTTAGATCTGGATATCACCAAATTCGAATAGCTAAAGGCGATGAGCACAAAACGGTTTTTCGAACACGGTATGGGAGTCACGAATTCAAGGTGATGTCGTTCGGTCTAACAAACGCACCAGCCACTTTTTGCACGTTGATGAACAACATTTTTCAAGACTGCTTAGATGAATTTGTCATTGTGTACATCGATGACATCTTGGTGTTTAGTCGTAGCCTCGAAGATCACATTAAACATTTAAGGACCGTCCTTCAATGACTAAGGAAGAACAACTTGTTCGCGAAAAGAGAAAAATGTATTGGCTGGCTCCTAAGACTGTTCATGGCATCAAATCCTTTGTGGGCTTATGTAACTTTTACAGGAAATTCATTATTGTGGCACCACTATTGGAGCAGACCAAGACTCATCTGAAGATGACATGGACACCGGAATGTGAAGCAGCGTTCTAAGAACTAAAACGACGGATCACTCAAGAATCCATTCTTGCCTTACCGGACTTTAGCAAACCTTTTGAAATACATACAGACGCGTCAAACTTTGCTATTGGGGCCGTGCTGATGCAAGACGGAAAACCTGTTGCATATTTTTCAAAGAAATTGAGTGACGTAGAGCGACGATGGCCAACTCATGAAAAAGAAATGGTCGCAGTAGTTCGAGCAGTGGAGCATTGGAGACATTATGTGGCAGGAAAACCCTTTAAGGCGTTCACTGATAATGTATCACTCAAGTACTTCTCATCCCAAGGTATGCTCACGCCAAAGCAAATGCGATGGCAAAACTTTCTCTCGAAATTCAATATAGACATCGTACACACAGCGGGAAAGAACAATGTGGTGGCGGACGCACTAAGTAGACAGGAACACTTGATGGCAACAGTGACAACTCAGGTGACTGACCTACTCCAAGAAATCAGGGAGAATTATGGTGCAGATGTGTTGGCGAAGGACTTAATGATCGAATTCCAACTGGGAAAGCCTCATAAACATTTCACTTGGAAAGATCAAATGGTTGTTTATAAACAACGCAGAGTATATGTCCCAGACAACATCAACCTGAGGAAGAAAGTCTTGCGAGAACATCATGATGTACTAGCCGCCGGACATCCAGGGGTGAATCGCATGTATGAACTTCTCAAAAGAGGCTTCTATTGGCCAGGTATGTGGGCAGACGTTGAATCCTATGTGCAAACATGCCCGACATGTCAACAAGTGAAGGTGGAACCGCTAGCTCCAGCAGGAGCTTAGAAGATCAAGTAGAAATCGAAAACCTCTTGCAAGATTAGAGATGAATCTAGCCCCAACCATTACCGGTACCAGCATACCCATGGGATTCGGTGAGCATGGATTTTATTGTTCAACTACCACGGTGCCAAGGCTTCGACTCAATTTATGTGGTGGTTGACCGCTTTTCAAAGCAAGTTCATCTAGTACCAACTAAAAGTTCAATGACAGCTGAAGAAGTGGCAAGGTTATTTTTCAAATGTGTCTTCAAATACCACGGCCTGCCTAGAACGATTATTTCTGACCGAGACACCAAGTTCGTCAGAAAGTTTTGGACTTGTCTATTTCGCCTCGTGGGAACTGGACTGAATTTCAACATTGCATATCACCCTCAGACAGATGGGCAAACGGAACGAGTCAATCGACAGATGGAACAATATTTACGAAATTATGTCGCTTGGGACCAATCCGATTGGGTCAACTACTTGGATATTCTCGAGTTTGCACACAACAACCAAGTGAACAGACCTACTGGCAGGGCACCCTTCGAGATACGCAATGGTCGGCTACCGATTGTTCCAAGCTCTTTTCTTACAGGCGTGCAGGAAACACCATTACCTATTGTAGAGGAATTTATCAATGAGTGGCACACAAAGCTGACAGAGGTGAAGTCATTTTTAGAGCAGTCACAAAGGAGTATGGCAGCTGACGTAAACCCACATTGACGAGAACTGGAATTTGAGGAAGGTGATCAAGTATGGCTGAACACAAAGAACATTGCGTTACCAAAAGATTTTTTCTCATAAGTTCGTTCGACCTTATGCGGGACCATATTATGTCACCAAGAAGATCAACCCAATGGCTTACCGATTGGCACTACCGTCCAGCTTGGATATACACAATGTGTTTCATATCTCATTACTCAAACGGTACAAACCAGATGAGCGATTTGATCGGCAACACGAACTCCGTCACCCACCAACGACACTTGATGATACAAAGAGGCAGCTTGTACCAAAACAAATATTGACACATAGAAAGCGAACTGGCGTTCAACGTGAATATCTAGTGAAGTGGCTACGGGCTCCACTTATTGAGGCTTCTTGGGAGTACGAAGACAAACTTAAGGAGGGAGCCCCTGAAGTACTAGCAGATTATCTGCAGAAGAACCAACGCAATAGCCGTTTTCCCAGATTGGCACACACAGCACTACTGGCGGCATGCCTCCTACATAAACATTCATGGCCATTCTGAAGTTCAAGGAACTTCCAAGTATCTTTCTTAAGTTTGTCAATAAATCACTTGCAGCTTTACATAGGTTTTACGTAAGTGAACTTTATCTACACTTTTCCTGTGCTACTGCCAATGTATTTTTAATTCAAAGTTGTTAAGGCCGGTGAATTAAGCCCGTGCCATACGTCCTAGGTCTAGTTTGGCCTTGATGAGAACATCAGCTTTTTCAAACGAGGGGAGGATGTTGTAAAGCTGACTCAGGTGCACCCAGCGTGCCCTGTAAGACTCTAAGGGGTGATGCTCCCTAAGGTCCCAGAGCAAGTTAGAACGTCAAGGACTGAGCCAGTCAAGTACTCACAAGTCATGAGCTAGCTCTGGAGCTCGAGTCATGGCCTAGTCAGGAAGCAAGTTGATTATGCCACCGGAACGGCTCCCGGGACCCATGTCTGGGAGCCAGACTGATTCTGCCAGGCTTGCCAGGCTTAATCAGCAAAATAAAAACTAAGTTTCAAAAAGCGTGCTTTACCAGAAAGCACTATGTTTCAGAACAGAGGGGGTGCGCCGAATCACAACAGAAATATAGGGGGAGTCCGGCAGACAGAAACTTGGGCAGCTCAACCAGCGCCAGGAATCCAGTCGCCAGGTCTCAGCTCCCTCTACCAGCACGAGCCAGGCACAATGTCCAGCACGTGTTGGTGGCCCCGAGACCAGTCAGTCTATGTATGAATGTAACCTCTTCCAAATCTAATAAAGTTGATCCTTGGGGAAGATTACCATTTCGGATTCGCCTCCGGGACTGGTCCAAGTGGAAGGACCCTTACTACAACCTTTTTTGCGTCGCTAGCGCCTAAGGGTCCCTGTCATCGACATGGGGCTTGCCACTATGCCAATTGGTCAGTTTGGCGACCACTATGCCTTGGGTTTCATGTGTGGCTTGTCTTTGCCTTTGGTTACCTTTTGGGGATGGATTCTGAGTTGGCTTTCGGGTTGGTTGGGATTCCAGTTTTCTTAAGTCTGAATGGTTAAGCTTGTTACGTTTCTGAGTTGGCTTTTACGTAAGTGCATGATGGATGAATGTTAGACTTAAGCGCGTGTTGGGGAAACCGCTCAAGTCCCAGCGCCCTTTGAGGCACCGGCGCAACAGAGGGTGAGGGTGAGGTGAGAGAGACATTGGTTGGGATGTTAGGGTACAAGGGACATCTTTGCACCTGCCCAAAATCTTCTCTTCCCTATTTTCTTGGAGGGGCAGGGTTTATGTCATGCCCATGCCTTTTCAACCCTTTCACACCCAATTTGATTCTCATATCATGTGAATGCATTTCAAAATTCAATTTAACCTTTCCACAAAAATGGTGAAATGGTTAAAAAAATGAGAGATTGGAAGTTGCTTCCCTTGATGCTCTTTATAGAAAACATATAAATTATATTTCTTTAACTCTAAGGCAAGTGAGACCATCATTGTCCTTGTCATAAAATGAAAAACACAAAAAGGTCTTGCTATTTAAGGAGCTATACAACAAGTGTGTACTTCAGCTAGACTCAACTAAAAATACACATGTCCAATTTTGATAGAATCATCCAAATTCCAAGAAGGGCCTAAAAATTTTGTGAGCGTCATTAAATGAGCAAAAATTTCATCAAAAACTTCTTTTGACAAGTAACATGAGAAGTGAACATCAAAATATTTGAGAACTTCTCTAATAGAGAATATTGTAGAATACAATCAAGAAACTAAAGCTTCAAATTGAAGAATCCAGAATATATAGATTGGCTGGATACTTCAACAACTCTATTCTAGACATGAGAAAAAAAAAATTGTAAGGTCAATTTTGAAACAGAGTGCTTACAATGCCCTAACTGCATCAACTTCACTAGAGAGATCATATCAAAATTGAATATATATTTGAACATTTCATCATGCACTTCAATTTGAAGAGTAACCCTAATAGTCAAATTTCATTACATTGAAGTTGTCATCTCTTTCAATGGGATCCAAGCCTAAATTATGAAGCCTCCTTAGCCCTCCTCAGCCCTCCCATTGAATTTTCTACATGCTGGCCTTCTCATTGTTTCGCACCCAATTTTACCACAATGGAAAGGCACTTTCACCTTAGCCTTTGCAAGGAAAATGTTGCCCTTTATACATTGAAAGTTGTTTCATTAGACATGCTTATTAGAATACAATCTAATTCATGATTACCTTGACTGCTAATACACATAGGCAACATTCTGAGGTGTTATAGGTGTTTAAGGTGAATAATAAACAAAATCTTGATTAGGAAGAACTATTTCATTTCACCAAGTAGCTCTTTCCTCACTAATCTTAGGAGCATCACTCTCGCTCTAGATCATCTTAAACCCAAACTAGCACGTACAAGATCTACATCATTTAATGTTGAATTGAGGAAGAAATATCATATTACAAGTTATTCTTCTTCTTTTTTAAAAAAGATTAACCATCGATCAAAAACTTCTCAAAAAAGTACAACATAGAAAAAGCCTAAAGTGACCCAAATTTGGCAGCCTCTTTAGAAAAAACAGCACGTACAAGATCTACATCATTTAATGTTGAATTGAGGAAGAGATATCATATTACAAGTTATTCTTCTTCTTTTCCAAAAAAATTAAGCATCGGTCAAAAACTTTTCAAACTTAGTACAACAACATAGAAAAGCCCAAAGTGACCAAAATTTGGCGGCCTCTTTAGAAAAAACAAGGGGGAAATAAAAAAATGACCCAAACCAGCACCTTACAATTCCTATGTAACCAAATATTTGAAAGAGTGATAATCTTAAAGCATTGCCAAAAAATGTTAACATGAGAGTCCTCAAAAACAATATCATTAAGTAGCAAATCTAAGTGGCCCAGCACTACAAACCCAACAGGAAATCTCACAATGAAAAGATCAAAAATAGACATTCATAGAGGCAAATATCAAAAGAAGAAAAGGTTTTTACATCATCATCTAACGCTTTGCATTTAGAACAAAATGAGAGGAATTTGAAATGGAAAAAGAGAGCCAATGGCTAACTATCCCTCAAGATAGATATGTTGAGTTAAGTTAGAGCATTATCTATAAGAGGTCAAGACACACCATTTGAAATGATCTTTTGGCTCATTTGCAAGAGAGAGAACTAGGACGTCATTCCTCTTCCTCCGTTGTGAATGTGATCCTTGGGATTGCCAATTGCTAGGTCTCATGTGCCCTATCCACATGAATCCTATGCATGCTCTACTCTATGCTTTGTAATCATTTCCTCATTCTTAATGTAATTCCATGGAGATCTTCTTGTTCTTAGCTTCTTATGGATATGCTATCTTGAATGCTTTGTACTTTTCTTGCTTCCAGCTATAATTACTTTTGTTATTGCAATAAGCTTGGATTCGGCACATGACAAATGATGCTTAACTAGGCTACCAAACAAACTTTTAATATCGGCAAAAGATTGATCTGCTTTAGTTTGCATGCTGGCTAAGATTTTTTTAAGATTTGCTACTTCAGTTTGTAATTGTTCACAATGTTCTTTACACACAAATTGCTCATATTAAACATTCTGAATGCCTCATCTATATCCATATCACTATACGGTTATAAAGCAGCCAAAATTAAAAAAACTATTGAAATTCGGAAATAAAAGGACCTAAAATGGATTCATTTAATGCCCAAGAGGGATTGATGCATTGCTTTCAATGATTCTATCGTCTAACACGAGCTAGAATTCATCTTTCATCAAAAAACAAGGAACAACATTCAATTTCCAAGTGTTTATGACCAAAATAGGCTTCACACGTGTGAAGATGGCCTATTGTATGGATAGGGGTCTGAGCACAAAGAAGTAACAATGATTATAGAATTGAATCACAAAAATTGCAAAAATTGCAAAAAGCACTACAAGAAAAAATTAGGTTGTATTATATATCTAATTTAATCTAAGTAGTTACACAATTCATATTAGTTTCTTACAGATTTCTTTTACATTCAAATATCATGGTTCTACTGAATATCTATCACGTATAAGTATTCATGGTTTAAAAACAACTTTGCGGTCGATGATTTCGAAGATGGCTGAATGAGAGAGAAGGTTGGATCACCTTCTTCTAGTTGTAAGTGCCCGTCATTGATGGAAGCCGATCTAGGTGGCGGCAGATGATTTGGAAGATGGCCGATCTCGAGTCATTCGAAAAATTTGAGTCCATGGAATGTTGGATTATTCTCCTTCTTACCAATCGTCTAATCGATTTTAATCTTCATCCATTGTTTATCCAGTTCTGTGGATTTTTCCGTGTGTTTACACAGTCTGCAGAATTACAAGTGTTTTTATACAGTCTGCAGAAGTACATGGAGTTTACAACAGTGTCGCATTTTTTTTCGCATTTTTTGCCTGTCACGAATCTCGTGCAAATATGCAGAGTCGCATTTTTTGCTTTTTCCAAAGAGCCTCAAATGTTAGGGAAATGATTCTGACAAAGTGTGGGACAACCCTAAATGAGATTTAAGGGCACCTTCGTCTTTTTTGCTTTTTGCAAAAAATCCAACAGTGTCGCCTGTGGTTGTTTCAGTTAATTTCTACAGAGTTACAATTTTGGTTCATTTATGCAAACAGAACGTTTACGGTCAATTTCATCGCTTATCAGCAATCAATGACAAGGACCAAATGGATGCCAACGGATCACCAACCAACTGGCGATCGTGACCTAATTTCTTAGTATAAATAGCTGTTCATATTCATACAGATTAACTCATTGAAAATCAGAATTATCAGAATCGTTTGAATAGTTAGCTCTCTATTTTGAGCCTACGAGCTTGAACACTCCTGAGCATTCTAGTTCAGTTCTTAGAATTGTTTTAGAGATTGTTATTGCGCTACTGCTCATCAACATTGCGCATTTTTTCGGACTTTCATTTTTAGCCGCTCAGAGATAAAATAGAGTACATAGCTTCAATTCGCAACTTGTTGTACTCATTTACTTATGTTTCGTTTTAAATCAATACTATTCTTTATTGCGTTCAGTTTTGTCTCAGACTGTATGCGTTTCTGTATTTCTTCACGACTAAGTATTTGTCTATAATCTTCGATGCTTAATTTTTTGACTACGTAATCACTGTAGTACTGACGATTTTAAAGTTAGTTACTATAAGTTCAAACGTGATTTTATCACTATTGATTTGTTTGAAGTTGATAGACGTAGTCATGCATTGGAAAAATAAAGACGGTTTATTCTGTCTTGCCCTCTACATATGAGAACTGGGTGATGATCATATTGACACACTCAGATTTAACTCTTACCAGAGTTATTACTATGTTGTTGCAAGAAGACAATAGAAGAAATCAAGACACTTTGTCTAATTCCTCCTCTCAGGCTCGAAGCGACAAAAGCAGAAAGCTCCAAGAAGGTTGCAACGAATCAGAAACTGACTCAAGGTCAAGAACAATCATCGAATCCACAATCGAACAAGAAGATGTTTTGCAGGTATTGTAAGCACAATAACCATGAGATCAAGGATTGTCGAATTCTCCAAGCGAAGAATGTAGCCAAGCAATCTGATCAACAAGCAAACACAGTCTCATCATCTCCCCAGGTCGAAGTGGATAAAGGCACATTCATGGTCAAAGATCAGAACACATTTTTGAATAATTTATGGTTTCTGGATTCTAGAGCAACTCAGCATATGACCAATCAACATGAGATCTTCAACTCCTACACTCCTTACAGCATGAAAAAATTTGTTCATCTTGGTGACAATAGTACTCACACTATTGAAGTGAAGGTACTGTAAGATTGCGATTCCAGCATGATCAATTCAAATTACTATCAAAGGTTTTATATGTTCCTAAATTCCCTACAAATCTGTTATCAGTGAGTAGAATTATGGATTTAGGTCATGAGATAGAATTCGAATCTGATCAATGCAGAATTATTGATAGGAGTGATAAGATCCTTACACTTGGCAAGAGACAGGGTTACTTATATAGATTGGCACACTATTATTCTGAGTCTAGTCAAGTCTTGAAAACCTCTGTTCTAGTCAATAAAGCATTACTATAGCATCATCGTTTAGGACACGTGAATCATGCATCTATTTTGAACGTGACCAAACAATCCATGGTCCACTTCAATCCGCAACTTGTTGTACTCGTTTACTTTTGTTTTGTTTTGAATCAATACTATTCTTTATTGCGTTCAGTTTCTTCTCAGACTGTATGCGTTTCTGTATTTCTTCGCGACTAATTATTTGTTTGATAATCTTCGATGCTTAATTGTTTGACTACGTAATCACTGTAGTCCTGATGATTTCAAAGCTAGTTACAATAAGTTCAAACGTGATTTCTATCACTATTGTCTTGTTTAAAATTGATAGGCGTAGTCATGCATTGGAAAGATGAAGATAGTTTATTTTGCCATGCACGAAAGGCTTTCTAGACACATTTTCATTCGTTTCTTTTCGAGCTAAACCTATCTTCTGCATACCACTTTTCAACATGGAAAAATTCGAGTCTTCAAAAAAGTTTGGGTCATCAGAAAAATTCGAGTCTTTGAAAAAAAAATCGAGTCTTTGAAAAAAGTCTTTTGAAAAATTCAAGTCTTTTGAAAAATTCGACATGACAGTACAAAGGGTCCTTCAATCCTTTGGAAAAATTTGAGTTGACAGTTTGAGACTCGAATTTTTTCCGAAGGACTCGAAAAATCTGAGTCTCAGATTTTTCAAGTCCTTCGAAAAAAATTCGAGTCTCGAACTATCGAGACTCAAGAAATTCGAGTCCTTCGGAAAAAATTCGAGTCTCCAAACATTCAAGTTGTTCCAAATATTTGAGCCGCTGAAAATTCGTGTCGCCAAAAATTCGATTCTCCAAAATTTGAGTCTAAAAAATTTCAAGTCCCCAGCATTTCGAGTCGCCAAAAATTTGAGTTTTCAAAAGTCAAATTTCCAAAATTTCGTGTCGCCAAAAATTCGAGTCACAAAAAATTTCGAGGCTTAAAAATTTTTCGAGTATTCAAAAATTTTCGAGTCTCCAAAAATTCGAGTCTACAGAAATTCGATTGCTCAAAAATTAAATTCTCCAAAAATTTTCGAGTTGTCAAAAATTTCGTGTCGTCAAAAATTTCGCATCTCCAAAAATTTCGTGTCTCCAGTATTTCGAGTCTCCCGCATTTCGAGTCGCCAAAAATTTGAGTCTTTCAAATTCGTGTCGCCAAAAATTTGTGTCCCTAAAATTCGCGCCGCCAAAAATTTGCGTCGTCAAAATTCGTGTCGTCTAAAATTTTGAGTCGTTTCCAAAAATTCGAGTCGTCTCCAAAATTTCGAGTCTCTCAAATTTTGAGTCTTCAAGTATTCATGTCGCCAAAATTCGTGTCGCCAATAATTCGAGTTTCCAAAAATTTGAGTCGCCAAGATTTGTGTCTCCCAAAATCCATGTCGCCAAAAATTTATGTCGTCAAAATTCGTGTCTCCAAAAATTCGTGTCGTCAAAATTCGTGTCAGTTATAAAAAGTCTCTGTCAATTATAAATTTTACACTTGAAACTGATAGACACAACTCTCTTATTTTTTATTAGTGTAGTTCAATCTATTCAGTCAAGTTCAAAGTGTATGTGAATCAGACTCACTTCATAATATATGATGATTTCTTGCATTCAGAAAAGCAAATCATAGTAGTGACTGATGATAAAGAAACCTCCAACATCTGAACAAATTAAACTTGTTTAAGCAAGTTGTGAATCAACAATCAACGTAAATAAGAATGTCTTCCTATCAAGAGTCTCTTATAAATCGTATGTATATCTGCTAGAATGCTGCTTCAACAACCATCTGTTTTTTTGCATTTTTTGCAAAAAAAGTCGAAGCCATTTGCTCACTTGTGCAAACTAATTTGAAAATGATAGCAGCCGCCCACGATCTCCTCCAGATGGCACAACAGCCTCACACCATCTCTAGTACCTTTCATCTGCACAAATGTAAGTATATATTTGATCAAATGTAATATACAATAATGCAGTAAAACAATACCAGACGCGATAAGCTGATTATTGATATGCTCAAGTGTGTATTGACGTTGAGACACCAACTTATCAAAGATACACTATAGATGCTTTCAGGAAAAGCAAGTCTTTTTTTCGTTGTAGGCTGGCTAATTTTAATTCTTTCTCCAAATAAGCATAATTATCCTTCCAACCCCAATTACCGACTTTATTGTTGAATGCTAGAGTGTGGATCAGCAGTTCTCGTCAGCATCTGGGCTGAGATTTGTTGGATGCAGGTTTACAGCTACGTCCAAAAATATTCCTGTAGGTAGTGCATACTTCAAAAAGGTTTAATGTTCTCTGTGTTTTGAGGCTTGTGATTGCTGCTGCTAAGAGCCTCTGCATGCTGATTGTTAAAATGATACTTCCGATTTCACCTGTCTTGATGAATTGTCCTTTGACACAGGCCATGGCAATGAAAAATAATAGATGCATTATTCTGTAAGGCTTTGTTTAGTCATCAATCTGTATTATTTTTTCCAAGGAAAAATGGTTTTGTTGAAGAACCAATAAGGAATAAGCAACTACCATGTAGTTTGGCAAGAGAAAGGGAGAGAGGGAATGTAACTATGCATGCTAGCAAGAACAGACAAGTTCTTAAATTTTTTGAGATTTTCAATGGAAACTTTGTTCAAGGCTTTGTATCCACCTGCTTTTGAGATAATTTCTGCCCTTAAAGTTGGAAATTGTCCTTATTGCTTGCTAGGTTAGCTTGCCTCTAGAGAAATCATGGGTTTCTTTTGGAGAGGAAACCTCAGCCGGATCGTGTATTCACTGAGTAATTTGGGTATATTGAGAAATATTTGAGAAATAAGGGGTTCTGTTGCTGCATCAAGATCAATGCTCACCCATTCTCTGTCCTCATTCCTTCTGGCTTGCTGTTGCCCCACCTCAGTGCCAAATAAGATGTTTGATGTTGCCATAGACAAATGTCCCAGATCAATACTAGTGCTTCTTGGACTTCCCCACATTTCTGAGGCAGAAGAAAAGCTTCCATGGCGCTGGATTTTACCACCAACAACAATTTCTATCCCCATCTCAGAGCTTACTCATAGATGTGGATCATATCTTTCACCTATGCTGTTGGTAGAAGACCGTTGGTGACGCTCCATGGACCTAGACTTCCTCATGCTCTTCCTTCTTCTGTTGGAGGTAGACCCATCTTCTACTAGAGGTAGACTCTTGAGAAGTTTGCACGCCTCTGATGTGTATGTCCGCAGATGAGAGTACAAAATTTCACCATTATGAAAGAGCTCTAAATATTGGCCTTGCCCACAATAGCTTCTGTTTCTTTTTTGTAGAAACAGTGTAGCCAATCTCGCATCTATCTGAGTGTCTTCAGGAGCAAACGTGGCACCTCTAGAAGCTTCAATCGAGATTGCGGGCTCTCATTTTTTATTTTTAGCCAAGATCGCATCTTACCACAGTGCGACCTCCTGATCGCACTGTGGCAGGATGCGGTCACCTAATCTTTTTCACCTGATCCTGCCACAGTGTGACCTCTCGATCGCGGGTGGGATGAAAGCTTGTTGGATATGGCAGGCAAGCGACGACGGGGGAAGGGGGAAGGAGGAAGAACGGAGAGGTGGGCTATTTGAAGTGCTTTGAGCAGGCTGAAAGAGGAGAAGACTGCGTGTGAGCTAGAATGAATCCACCTTGTTGGATCTTTCGATCTAGATTGATAGTGTTGCGCCATGTGTGATCCTGATGCGAGGGGTACGCTCCTATTGCGGATTGATGATGTGGCAAGGTGTATGCATGGGGCAGTATGCATACATCCTCTTTCCCATGCATGCATGTAAGAATTTTAGTTAGTTTTTTTGAAAAAGTACATGGGGTAGGAGGATGCATAGGTTAAGACCCATGCATCCTCCTATCCCATACATAGGCACAAATGTGACACACAAATATCTATCTATCTATCTATATATATATATATATATATATATATATATATATTTGTCTTCTATCTAGGAGAAGAAAGGAGAAAAATTATGTGGGTGGTGATTTGTTTGAAATAGGACAATGGTGAGCTTTTTGTTCATATTAGTCCAATGTTGTTGCCAAATGAAATGTGTTGACTCTTTACAATTACCTTGAAGTGTGCACATTGAGTCACGTGAGAATTCTAAATTTAAATATA
This sequence comes from Diphasiastrum complanatum, assembly GCA_029204225.1. Lineage (NCBI taxonomy): Eukaryota > Viridiplantae > Streptophyta > Lycopodiopsida > Lycopodiales > Lycopodiaceae > Diphasiastrum > Diphasiastrum complanatum. The sequence continues at coordinate 42,521,424 of CM055100.1, read as the reverse complement.
TACACTATTGAATTGAATCTCGTGCCACTTGGAACTTTTATTATTTAGTTAATGACAAGTTTAACTATTTTCTATATACAAAATAGATTGTTTGTTCTATGAGAATTATATCATATTTTCTCCCACTAATTGTATGAATTGACATCCATGGAAGATGTTTACATATGGATAAAAAAAGAGTCTACATGTTACGTTCTTTTCATAAAGTTTTCATAATAGATCACATTCATCTCTCATAGATCAAATTATATTTTAATGAAAAAAACATAGCCAAGTAAGAATATATTGGTTTCACACATTGTAAAATAATCAACGATTTTTTCAAAAGAACTTTAAGATATCATATTCGTTGACAAAGTCACCCATCACTCATACTACAAGCAAGAACTACAACTAATATATTGTGTAGGTTTACCTATTTATAGTCACTCAAATCTTCACTTCTTAGTCGATACTTTTATTGTTAATATTGACATTCATTATTTGGTTTTCAAAAGTCTTCTCATGGTGGTGCAATTTTCTTCTTGAGTTAATAGATCTATTTTGATTAGTAGGTTCAAGTTATCTAATCTCAAAGTTTGCATGACTAGAGACAAGAACTAATTCTACGAGTGAAACTTTGATCATTGAAGTAATCAAAATTATAACCTAGTGTTATGCTAGAAAATTATTTTCATGGTCATTTATCACAAATCTTTAAATTAAGGTCTATATATCTCAAACACTCAACCAAGGATATCCATTATGATTGATGAAAAAAACTCTTAACTAGATATTTTGATGTTAGAATTGACTCAATTACTCAAAGAAACTTTATGAAATCTTGGGTTCTTTCCACACATATAAGAAATAAGATATCAATTAGTATATAATACTTTGTAACTATTCTTTAGAACCAACCTTGTTGTGAATAAGAGTCAACATGTATGCACAAATCTCTAAAAAGATTCTAATAGTATATCTTTAATGATTGCGACTAGTTGATCTTATGAGACTCAATGAGCCTTAAGAATTATAATGACTTGGCATTCAACTATAAAATATAAATAAGATATGACATAAAATTTTATAAAATGTAAGCCACAAAAGACTTGTCTAACTATTATACATGGAGAAATGAATTTGGACCATGTAAATTGTGGACAATGAGAGAGACATGTAACAACATGAGTTAAATATGCTTTGGAATGGCACTTATTAGTACATGACAATGTGTGAATAGATAGGATTCATATTTTTCAAGAAGCAATTAAGTTACATGTCAAATGTAGCATATGTGTTTATATCAAGACATCCAAAACACATAGCTTCTTTGTTAAATTCATTAAATAAACAACCAACTATATGCATTAAAGCAACGTTGGTTATAACTATAAGTCTAAATGCATCCTCAATATCATATGATTATGAAAAAAAACTAGAGTTTAGAATTTTGAGATTTTTTTTCTCTCTCAGAAAATTAACCATAGATTAGAAATATGGATGGATGTCAGATAAACTCACCTAAATCACGAGCTTCTTCAACAACCAGTGGCAAGGTAGAAGTTCTGGTTATATCCTCTTGCATGTCACCGAACTCAATGGAGGACCATAACAGCCTACTAGTCTACTTTGTGGAAGATCCTAAGGGGAATCTATTACCAGTGTATGTCTATCAACTTAGAGGTGATGGTGTGTTGCACTCGGTAAGATACTATGGATGCAAAGGAAAACACCGTCGTGCTGAATGTCCACATCGAAGGGATTCATCAACATTTGATCCCTCGTGCTCACAATGCAGAGTTAATCATCCATGCCGAGATTGCTCGATGAGAAATTCACAAATAGCTGGGAGGCATTTGGCCTATGTAGACCGACATGCACCTGTGGTGACCCTTCCACCTCGAATGCACTATAAAAGAAAAATCTTGGTGCCACCGAGTTATGAAACGAGTGACAAAGAGGACAATCTGGCAAAAGTCCCAAAGTACACAAAGATACCCTTGGGCAAACAAGTAAAACCATCACATAAGACAGAGATGGTAAAATCCATCACACCAATGGTAACTGAGGAAGTCAAAAAATTGGCATCCGATGAAGTCCAACGGATTTTACCAAGTCTCTTGGCGCAATCATTGCAAAGAATTCTTAGTGATAAATTACAAAAGGGACTAGCATCAACAGGGCAACTTGAAAGCAATTCAGCACAAGATCCAAGGAACAGTGCCATCACGCAACCTTCAACGGGGAAGTGCAATGACCAAGGGAAGACTAAAGTTGATGATTGCCTCTCAACGAGCAAGAATCAACCAAAGTCTCATTGTTCCATAATGCAGCAGCCCAAACCAATGCCAAAGTCGAGTATATCCATTCTTCAAAGGCCAAATCTAGGGAATCCAAGCCCAAATAGGCCTCCAGTACAACAAGCACCAGTGCCTACAATGACAAAGCCTTGTCCTCAATCTATGATATTGACTGTTGAGGAAAGTCGTCAGGTTATGGCATACCTCGAATACTTGGACAAAGAAGAAAGTCAAGCTAGCACGTCATATCTACCTTACAATTCGGGGGAGTCTATGACTTTGGGACTAGTTGCGCCAATCTATGAGAATCCATTATATCAGCAAGATTTATCTTGGGATCCTCCGATGGAATGCCTCAACTATAGCACTAAAATGGGCTCCAAATGGTTTAGTACTCGAAAGTGCGTCCGAACTAGAAACCCTAAATGTAATGCTAGGATTCTAGGCCCGTCGAGCCAAGAATTGGTCAAATTCAATAAAAAGTGGTCAGAACTTTGAACGGGAGGTGTCCACAGGTTTGTGGGCTCGACACAAATCCACGATACCATTTGCAGCTCAATTTTGACGTCGTTTGTCAAGAAGCGCCCTTTCTGTCGGGGAGATTGCCACTAAATAGACTACTTGACAACATATTCGAGAACTGGTCCAATGTCGTCGAACGGAGTCCATTTTTCAGAGCCTCTGTTTTGTTCTGTGTTGCACGCCGATACAAACCTACAACACTAAACTGGGCTCCAAATGGTTCAGTACTCATAGCGAAACGTGCATCTAAACCAGAAAGCCTAAACGTAATGCTAAGATTCTAGGCCCGTCAAGCCAAGAATTGGTCGAATTCAGTAAAAAACAGTCAGAACTTTGGATGTCATTTCTATGTCAAATGGTAGTTGTGTTATACCTAGAGACTAAATCAAATAAATGTACTATTTTCTTTCATTGTAAGTTGAACTTAAAGCTTTTATCGAAATATATCATTCCATGCAAAGTGTGGCCAGATAACACCTTGCTCTGTGCGGCTCGAAATAATGCAGCCACGATATTATGCATAATCTCGAATTTTCAAAGTAACAATGTTAATGTGTCTCCGATTCAGTTTGTTTCCTTTAACTTGGACTTTTAACACTAAAAACCAGTTTATCATTTTTTTATCCTAATATATTTTCATTGTGCATTCTTGCAGATTTACGACTACCTCTGTTGTCCAATTGTTTCTTTTTGGTATAGTTGCTACTGAAATAAAGTGCAAGACACCAACATTCCAAACACAAATTCATAAACACATGCACTCTTAGAACCCTAAACCTGAATACATCGGATACAAACACACATTTTGTACTAATACATTCTTTGCCGCCTTTGACTTCTAGTCGTCTGTCATCGGCGGACTTACCCATTTTAGACTGCATCGGTCATCACCCGGATCCACTAGATCGTTAGCCGTCAACGACGGGCACACTTTACTAGTGTATATATATATATATATATATATATATATATATGATATATGTGTGTGTGTGTACAAATATATATGTATATATATATATATATATATATATATATATATATATATATACACATACATACATACATACATATGTATGTATGTATATATGTATATATATACATATGTATATATATATATATTTAAACTTATGTACAGTTTTGCACATGTGTATGAGTGCACCCATGCATCCTCCTCCCTTTACCCATGCATGAGCTTTTCTCTCTCTCTTTCTCTCTCCACAGGCTGACCAACCACCCATAGAGGGAGGGAGGTCCCTCCATGCTCCTAAAAAAAATAAAGAAGGTTAAAATGTGTGTGTGTGTGTAGATATATAAACAAGGGGGTGCCTCCATTCCATTAAAAGTAAATATATCAATAATTACTCCCCCCACGCATGCACACACACACACACACACACACACACACACACACACACTTTTTCTTAAATGTAAACCTCTCATAAAAAAATATGAATGTAAATCCACTAAAAATGTGAACCCCCACTCTCCATAAAACAAAAAAAGTGAAGGCGCTTTTGGCTCCCCATAAATTAAGTTTTCTTTTTTTAAAAAAGAGACAAAAAAAAGTCCCCATCAAGAAAGAAATCCCCCCCCCCCCCCAAAAAAAAAAAAAAAAAAAAAAAAACTAAGGCTTTTAAGGGTAGGAGCATATCTTTTGTTAACACTCCCTCGCCCTTTTTTGTCACATGGCAAAACCCACCAACTCATCTCCCCCGAGCACTTAAACCATTGGCCTCTTGCCCAAACAACTTGCTTTTAACCATTAGGGAGCACACCCGCACTCCGCCCACCCCATATGTTCTCCCCTTCTCCTATCAATCCACCTAAAAAAACATCATCGATGAGCAAAACTGCACTAAGATTTATTATATGGCTTTCATATTTATTTTGAATTACCAAATTTTACTCATAGATCATGAACAAAAAGTTTTACCCAAAGTTCTTTTCTTCGTCTAGCATCCATGCTCTATTGAAGAACATAGCTGCTAATCCCATTCTTGCAACGACTGTGAGAAATAATAGAAGTTGAATATCTAGAACTAGATATTTTTTTATTTATTCAAATTGAAATGGAAATTTGACACAAAGTTTTGCTGTGTTCTTATCTCTAAGGTTCTTCCTTTTTCTTTCTTCCCAACTCTATAGTTTTTTATTCTCTTGATATACAAGTTTGCTTGATCAATATGCTCCATCCTTTCCTCTTGCTCCTGTAGTACCTTGCCAAGAATGGATGTGACAATCTACCTCTGAAATCCTAACACATGCAATCTTCTGGTTTTGATCCAACCCCGTTACTCATTTGAAAGACAAATTTTTTGCTTTTGGTAACCTTGGTCAAACTGCTATATCACCTCAAGTATTGTCATCTTTGAGAGCTATGAAATGCATTCATATGATGGAAGGTCGAATGAATGGTGTTCATTTTTCAATTGCACACTATTTTAGGGCTCACCAAGAACTGGACATCTTGAATAATTGAGATTAGTGTCTCCGAGAGACATCAATCCCTTTTTTCATCACTGGTATCTAACTTTATCCATACTTGCAACAACCTGCTTGGTGTGCTAATAAAGTCGGTCGTTTACTTTTTGGCATTTTCAAGAAGTGCTCCAGTATTACATCGGGCTCCGTCTTGCATGTCGTATGTTCCATCCAGTGCTGCACGTCGAGACGAGCCCGCATCAACAAATCAGGCTCCAAACAGTTCAGTATACATAGAGAAATGCACATGCACAGTCACACACATGCACACACCATCGGCCACATAAATCACACATGCATACACACACACACACACACACACACACACACACACCATTGACTACATAAATCACACGCACCATCAAGCAAAAATCATACACACAAATCCACACACACAGATACCACATGCACTCACGTACATACACACACATACATCGGCCTCAACGCGACCATCAACGACCATCGGCCACCCATCAACGACCATCGGCCACCTGTGAATGACCATTGGGACTGTAGGAGTGATTCAACTGGCAGTGTCCAGTGACCACATCTGAACTCCATCCAAGTTGCAAGAGAATCACAGTTGCTTCGCTTTCACGACAGAGTCGCGAAAACCATTATCTTTAGTAGTATCAAAGCATATCACAACCATTCTCATCATATCTATGATCAATTCCAAGCAAGAAACTTCAATTCTAGGTGAAAAAATCACTAAAACCATAAAAAAATCCTATGATTTCCATCAAAATTCATGGAGCAAATCCACAATTATGATCTTTAGGCTGAAAGTACACCAAGGATCTAAGAAGCCACCTACTTGAAATTGAATTCCACCACCTGGAAGAATAAGCAAAGAGACACCAAACTACAAAAATTCAAGATCCTCAAGCCCCACCTCTAGGTTCATGTGAACCTTGCTCTGATACCACTATAACATTCACCAAGTGAAGATCTTCAAGAATCCTGTCACATGCAAATCAAAAGGACACTTGTGGAGCATGAACCATCCAACCAATATGGAGAGGCTAGTCAATACCCTAACCAATCCACCTCCAAGCCACAATATATTCATCTTGTGATATGGGGATATGTATGGTGTTCCATTGGGGATGTTCTTATTTTTATTTTTTTCTTTTTTTTTGGGGTTTTGGAATGTATGTTGTTTTTTTTTTTTTTTTTGGACTGGGGTCAAAAAATTGGTCTAAGGTTGAAAAATTGAGAGTGGGTTGGAAAAGTAAAGTAGATCAAAAAAAATGTGGTGGGCCGAACTGGGTCAAAAATTGATGTTCGAAAAATAGAAGTTCCAAAAATGGATGTTCAAAAAAAAAAATGTTTGAAAAAAAGATGTAATTCAAAAAAAGTGTTCGAAAAAAATGATTGTTAAAAAAAAAAAAGCTGTTAAAAAAAGGAGTTGTGGTCGGAAAAATTAACAAGGGTTCAAAAAGTTAATGAAGGGTCGAAAATTTTTAACGAAGGGTCGAAAAACTGAACAAAGGATTGGAAAATAGTTTTTACAAGGATCCGGTCGAGATGTTTTTTGCAGGGGCGTCGGTAGAGTTTTAATGGAGGTCGGCATTCAAAATCTGATGGAGGTCGGCGGTCGAGATTTGATGGTCAGTGGTCGAGGATTGATGGAGGTCGGCGGTCAAGATGGCATGGAGAGGTCCGGTTGAGATTGAGTTGAAATTACATGGTCGAGATGGCGTGGAGAGAGTCCCGGTCGAGAGTGAGTTGAAGCTACGCGGTCGAGATGGTGTGGAGAGGGTCCGGTCGAGAGTGAGTTGGAAATGCTCGGTCGAGAGCTAAGCAGGAGGAGGTCTCGGTCAGGAGAAGAGAGAAGGAAATGTGTATGGACTCGGTTAGGGAGGGAGCGTGTAGGTTTGCTGGGGAGGATCTTTCAGGGAGAGGAGACAGGGGGTCCGGCTTCGTGATGTGCAGGATGTGTTTTTGGCTATGCGGCTCTATGAGGAGTGTGTGGCATATCTGTGGAGAGATAGTTTGTTGGTTGTCTATAGGTTTGCAGATCGATGGCATGGGGGCATGTGGAGTGTGATTAGGTAGAGATGTGTGGAGCATTTTCGGATGAAGGGAGTGCGTTGGTTGCAGAAGGTGTGTGTGGGTAGGGGTCGTGTGTGCAGTGCGTGGAGGCTGAAAGTCGTTTGCAGGTAGCGTGGTGAGGAATGGGAAGGGTAAACAGCTTGCTAGGGCGATTTGGTCAGAGGAAGAGTGAAGGAGGTTTGTTGGCAAGGTTTGGATGTTGTATGCAGGTGAGTGGAGGTCGTTGTGAGCTTGTACGTGTGATTGCAGGTCATGTTGAGCTTGCAGATCTGATTGTAGGGCGTTTTGAGCTTGCAGATCTGATTGTATGGTGTTTTGCAGGTGTTGTGGTGGTCGTTTGCAGAGCAGGGTGGGGTTAAATGCGTGTTAGCAGATGTAGTGTAGGTGGAGAGTGTTTGTGCAGGTGGAGTTTGGCTTTGCAGGTCGTTGCAGAGATCAGACTAGAGAGTTAGGAATAGGGAAGGCCAAGAATGTTGCAGTATACAGAGCGTGACATGCTCTGTAGAACTTAGAGGTGTGCAAAGATGGAGAGATTGTAGCCAGGAATCTGAGCGTAGGTAGTATTACATCAATGATAGATTTAGAATGTGTTGGTTCAAGCAGCAACGAGTGCCAAATGTTTATAGATTCCACACTTTTAGAATCTGTTTACTGTTCTGCTTCTTACTTCTTGCTTACAAAACTGTTTTCTGCCTGTTAAGAGACTCGTTGGGCATTTTCTTGAATGTTAGCTTCATAGTTCAATGCCGAAACCAAGCATAAAGGGATTGGTATCATCGTTGTAGTAACAATGTCTTGCCTGCTAGAGGATACCAAGAAAGGTCACTCTTGAACTAATGCACATGCATAAACAACCAATCATACATGCCAAAACGTTCAACCATAAAATCAGTGTGCAGGTCCATTGAACAACCAATGAAATCCTACTTTAATGCTACAAATCGAAATGGACGGCTGAATGAAATCTGAAAACTAATCTAACACATACATTAATCCACAAAACTGAAAACAAGAAACAAGAACCAATCTAAAGCATTTTGAGATCCAAAGATCAAGAAACATTGTTTATTGATTCTTGAATCTCCAGAATGTCAAGAACTAGAATGCAAAGGTATTTGCAAGATTTACACCGCAAACCAACTCATGACGGATTATCACAATGCTGAATCCTAAATCAATCTATGAAAGCAAGAAAGCTAGTCCTCCTTAGATCCACAACCACACACAAAAGAGATGGAGGGGCAAGATCATTAAAGCATAACTCAAGAAACAAGAATGATCAAGGAGCTCAAGAATGCATCAAAACTCATGGAAGATAATCTCATTTCAGCATGGAGTAGATACATTTACAAAAGATTCCCTTCTACAAAGGGGGATTTTCTTAAATAAGCAAGAGAGCTTCTTAGGTGGCATTCTAGTGGCATTTCCACATTACACAAATTACAAGTAGAATTATGCTTTCCACTAGATGTCACCATCAAAAGGCGGCTCACTCTACTTGAACTGTCTTTGACATAGTGGATCTCATGACCAAATTCTTGCATAAGCTCAGCCCACCGAGCTCTATGACCTCTCATATCATGTTGATTGCAAAAGTATTTTAGAGGTTGGTAATTTGTATGACTACCATGCCTCTAGGTTTTAAGTCATGTATCATAACAAATATTTGCTTTTCTTGAGTTGGATAAACCCATTGAGGTCTAGTAAGTTTCTTGCTTTTGAACATTATCGATCTATTGTTTTGTTGAAGAACCGCTCCTATTGCTGAATCACTTGCGTCGGTTCTAACAACGTAAGGTAGATCTGGATCCGTGATTTATAAAACAGGAGTCGAATACCATCAATAACTAAGAATCTTCTTAGTGTAAGTCAAATGTTTGACAAGGTCTAAAGGTGGAATTTGTTGGAAATGCTTGCTTGATAAAAAAGAAAGGAGTCTTGATTGCAAGAGGGAAAAGGCAAGATAGATTGTTCAAACTTGAGGTCGAGTGTCAAGTACTTCAAAATCTTTGGATCTACTTGCTATGTCAACATTATACTTGATGATAGGACTAAAGAGGACCCTTCTTCAAAGAAGGGCATTTTTGTTGGATATAGTGAGGTAAGCACAACATACAAAGTTTACATTCCTTCAACTAAGAAAGTGGTCATAAGTAGGGATGTCATTTTTCAAGAATGGAATGTTCCAAAGGTTGATGTTGTTGGTGGTGTTGTGGATGGATCTAACATTTTTGATGATGTTGATGGTTATTTGGATGATGGTGATGGTTTTTTGGATAGTGGTGGTGGAGATGATTCTCCAAGTCAAGTCTTAAAAATATCCTCAAGGCAAAGGCAAAAAACATCAAGGCTCACATATGATGAGAAGGTTAAGCAAATTGTAGAGGGTACACATTTTGCTTTCCTAACTTCTTTTGATTCATTTTATTGTGTAGATGATGATATGCAAAATGATGGATGTCTTCATAGAATGCATGTCATTAATGGATTTGGAAAAATATTCATGAGAAAGGGTTATGATGGTGTCATGGAAGATCAAGAGGTTGATCTTAGTGAGCTTCATCAAGACCAAGAAGAAATTGGCAAGTTAGAGCCTGTCAAAGGCATTGAAATGGAACCTGATGGTCAAGGCACTAAGGATATGTTTTTGTAGGTTATTGAAGACTCAAGTAAGGTCACAATAATAGCAAGGAAGTGTGGTTTTAACTTTGCCTTACTTATCTTACTTTATGTTTGAGCAATGTCATGTCTATATTTGCCAAGTTTTGGTGAATCTATGTGCATCTTTTTGTATAGAAGAAAGCTCTTCGAAAATCGATGATGTCGCTTGCTTTATTTGATCTTATTTCACTTCTTCATTTTTGTGAGTATAATGGTTATTTTATGATAGAAAGATGGGGCCCTTGTTTGAACTACTTCTTGAAAAACTGAAGCATCAGATCGATGATTGAAAATAATGGCTCTTGTACTAATTTGTGTGGACCGACATCTCTTTTGTTTATGGTTTCAAAGTGCATTACATGTACCTTTTCAAGTAGTTTGTGGATTAGGTTGACCAACTTATGGCACTAAATGAACATTCTCTGTTGTTAGCTTGCACATAGATGAACGATGCACTATAGACAAATTCATTTTGTCAACTGTAGGAAGATGTTCTTAGTTGTCCTTGTTCAGTTCCTTGTATGTGAAAGTGTAAATTATGAAATAGAGATCAGTTGAAGTTGTTTCTAGAAATAATTGGACCATGTTCTTCTTGCTATTACACATAACATAGTTTGAGATGAAATGCAGACAATCCAACATCAAGAATCAGATATCCCACAACACACCAAGTATATTATGCAACCTTATCTCGCCAGTTGTAACAAACAAATGAATAAAAAAACAACATACATTCAAAAAATCAACATACTTTTTAGCAACTTTAAATCTAAAAAACAAACAGCTCAAGTTGGCACGCAGTTTCTAAAATCTTCTCAAGCAAGACATAACATGATCTTTACAAATTTTCAAATAGTAAAATTTCACACTTCTTTTAGTTTTGTCTTTGCATACATTTTTCAAATACAATCAATTTCAAATTTCAGCATTCTAGTCATTAAAATTACTCCAAAATAAATAGAATATGTGTAATTTAAAAAAAAATTAACAAATAAGTTAATCTTAGAATTTTCAAACCGGTTAAACTATTTAAAATCGTAATTGTTTTTCTCATATTCAAGTTCAAAGTTTGAAAATTTGACATTATTTTATTTTTTTAAAAATCGATAAGTTGTTCACATTTGAATTTGTTTAATAAGATCAAATTTGGAAATAAAAAAATAATTAATAGCTTGTGTTTTTCATATTATAGCAAAATAATAATTTTTTAATTTTTTGAAAATGTTTTTGAATTTAATGTTCGAAATATTGGCCTTTTTTCATAAAATTCCAACTCAAGAAAATGGGTGTCTAGGTCATTTCTCTTTTTTTAGGTCAGTGTTATAGTATTGCCTTTATAAGGCAAGGCTAAAAATGTGGTCTAGTTCTTATGTTGTAGGTAATGGTGGTCCCCAATTAGAATCATATTTGTTAGAAAAATCTGGTCTTGTTGCTATATCCTAGCCTGTAGGTAATGATGGTCTCCAATATGAATCTAAATCATCCATTTATGTAAGATTTGAGTTGACACACCGGAAATCTGAAATCTAAAAAAAGATATCCTAAAAACTAGTGCGAGATAAAGAAAACAAATTGGATAACTTGTGTTTACTAGCATATTATGTGAACAATGACTCTTTCTTTGGGTGAGAGAGTATCTTCTTCTAAGATTGAGGGCTTAGGTAAGGAGGGGCCCGCCCTCATCCAAGGGTGCATAAGCCTCCATAATAGTAAAAATATCATGCTATGATTGTCACAACATTATGTTGAATGCAGGCAAAATCCTCCCTTGAATACACCTTAGTTGTAGTGCGTAATAAGACACTCCTTATGCACTTCTCTGTCCTCACGTGTCACCTCACAATTTCTAAAACACCCCATTATTGAGTCGCTCTTCATGCATCTTGGTGTTCAAGGGGTCTTGAACCTTGGACAAGGTAACCAATAAACGCAACCTCGTGTGATGATATATATGAGTTCATGGGATGATTCGGACTTCTATAATGACATAATGAATGATTGAGGAGTGAAGGCCAGGTGCTGTCCCCGGACCCCACAATGGTGACTCGTTCGGGCTCTCATTAGAGAGTGCATTGCAGGCGCACTTGCGGTGCACCTATAGTTCCTCACAAGCCCCACTCCATCCAAGGGAAGATATTTCTTGTTTCTCTCTTAGCCCTATCCATCACCATAAGATGGAGAGGCCATGAGTGCAGGTGCACATGGAATGCACTCCTTAAGCAGCCCCACTCATGAGCATTGTTGATTGAAGGGTCATTTGCCCTTTAGACAATATCTTGTTAAGGCATTATATCCTTCAAGTATGAAGGACATGGTTTCACATTTCATCATTTTGAAGGATACAAAATATTATACCCTTCATTGACGGAAAGCAACAACTTAAACCTTTCAATAGTGTTGGGCATTGTGGGCACTAGGCAGCATCTCATAAATTGGGCAGGCCTCAACACTGAACAAGACGTGTGTATCGGCTACCTATTGCCTACCAAATATGTTTTTTAGGACAGGGAAAAAAATTCCTTTCAAAGGAGAGTAAATTTTGAGACAATCTTGCATTTGAAGGAGAAGATTTTAAGTATCTTGTCATAAAATATTTTTTTAAGCAAACGGTTACTCTTCAAAGTTCAATCTATACAGCACTGCTCGTGAGGTGTGTCCTTATAAAACGGGTGGGGGGCCCCTCACTGACCCTGGCCAGCACCACATGAACAACTATCCTTTTTCTCTGAAAGCTCCTTCAAAAAAAAAACTTTATTGCTCACGGTCTCACCAATCCTCTTCACTGCCTCCGATGAGGCTTAATGGCACGACACATTCTATGCAGCAACACCTGGATTTCTTCCACGTGGCATAATGACACTTGGAGGCTTTTCAACAGCCTACTGTGGACACGTGTCAAGATCTAAACGTTTCTGAGGAGGCCCATAAGTGAGAACGTGTTATAAGATTCGATGCCTCTGGGCCATCGCCTCGCAATTATTGGTAGCAGTCGCTATCTTCCTCAAGGCACGGAGCCACAGACTACAGGATCATGCCACGTGCTACTGTGGTGTCAATAAGCCTGTAGAGAGAGTAGTAGAGGAAGTTTGAGTCGGCCCGAAATACCATCACCAAAAACCACTAAATCGGAACATTGACGTTGAAATATGACTTTGCCCTTCCACTCTGTTGGAAATGTGCGTTGACGTGCATATCACCCGTCAAATTGCAACGCCAAAACTTAACATGGAAGGGAGGAAGCTTTAGAAGCAAGAAATACGAACAGATGATTATGCCGGCGATCGAGAAGCGTCACGATCCTTGTTCGCGAGAGATGCACATTACTAGTACGCGGAGAAGACAAAAGGGAATAGAGGTGAAGCTTCTTGCTATTCTTTATTTGTTTTGTAATCGCGAGAGAATTATAACTTGTTTTGGCTGATCTTTGGAAGAATTGAATCATATTTTTGTGTTTTGGTTTCGGTTTTCAGGGAAGTGAAAGACATGGGGAGCGTTCTAGGCAAGAGAGGGAATAGAGATGGTGGGAAAGATAATGTTGATGAAGATCCAGGATCAAACAAACCGCTGTCCCTTCCCCTTGCAGAGCTTCCAGAGGATTGCTTGGCATGCATACTGTCGCATATGATTCCGCGGGACGTATGCAGATTGGCAGTGGTAAGCCGCGCCTTTTGGGAGGCGTCGAAATCAGACATGGTGTGGGAACGAATGTTGCCTGTGAATTATCAGGAAACCTTGAAGCAGGCCCGTGGCGAACCCCCCCGGCTTACCAGCAAGAGAGAGCTTTATGACTGCCTGTGCCAGAAAGTTCTTCTGAAAGATGGAAAGCAGGTGGACGTCTGAATTTATATCCTCGCAATTTGGCCTTCTTACTGCTGTTTTAGTCCCGTTGACTGTAAGTTTATATAATATTGTGCATAGCATCTGTTGCGTTTTAGTCTGGATAGTTCTCTTTTCCATAAGCGACTATTATTTGCTGTTTACTTTGAAAAAGCTTTTGCAATTCGTACATTGTGAATATGCATCTCTTAGTGTGAAAGTTGTTAAGCAAATATTTGTACATTTTCACTTCTCTAAGGAGCAGAGTGCAGTAATCTATATTTATTTTAGGTTCAGTTGCGTGTTGTATTGATGTGCTTTTTTAACTTGTATGTGTTTATTTCATTCAACAGCCTATTAATGCGTAAAGATAGTGGTATTCCTTGTCTGTCCTAAGTCCTTGCAGTTTTGACATGTGAAGAACTCTTAGATCCATTTTTCTATGTCTACAGCCAGGACTATATGACAGATTTTTTAGTTCTTGGTCATCGATATAGGCTATATTGAATAGGACAGTCATTTCGAAAAATGAACTGGAACTTTTGCTGCCTTCACACTCCTTTTGGCACATCAATGATTATCGTCCATCCTTTATAGACAGCGTTTGGTCAACAATAGAGATTTTTTAATCATTCACAGGGTTTGAATATGTATAATTTTTTGTATTTTAAGCATGACTGGAGATCTTCCAGGCTATCAAAGAGCGTGCTGTACTTTTTTTAAGTTCCATTGTGCCTTGATAATGATAAATGGTCTCAGTATGGCTGTTTGTGTATAGGCGCTTTGGCTTGACCGGGCAACAGGTGGAGTTTGTTATGTTCTCTCTGCTCGGGCTTTGAACATCGCTTGGGGATCAGATCCTCGCTATTGGGAGTGGCATCCTCAACATGGTTCTAGGTGAGTTTTGGCCTGCTGAAAGTGCGAGCAATGCATGACAGCTAACTGATTTATGTCATTTTCACAATCTATCAAAAGAACATAAGTGATTCGAGGTCTCAACAGGATTATCTTTTCAATTTCTTAAGGAACGCTCGTAGAAAACTACTCACATAACTAGTTTCTGCATAGCTCATCATACCGTTTCTAACGAGTGCTTCCTTGTACAAAATGCTTTGAACTATTGTAAGCGATTTTGCTTCAGTTTTTAATCCATCTCTAACTAGACGTAGAGTATTAGCGCAGTTCCTGTTCATTCCTGCAGTGCATTAATAATTACATTCCTCAGGAATTTATCGGCTCCAGCTAGATTTGACGGTTTATATGGAATTTTTTCTGAAAATATTTTGAGCATTAGCCTTAAAAGAAATGTAAAGCACACCAAGGCTTTGGAAAGTCGCATACCATGAATTTTAAATCTCTTCAAAGTTTTCAAAAGCAGATTGTGCCCCATAAGAAGATTTTAAAGAAGTTGGAGGATACTACAGCCTATAAATAATGGCCATAAAAGAATTTCAGCCATTATTGAAATCCCTAAATTATGTCAACCTTTCTACCGGGTAAAATGGCATAAAACCTTAGGAAGGCAGCTAAATCCATTCCCCAATACAAAATGTTAACTGGCCCTTTGAGCTGCCACATTGCCTCCACATGTTGGTGTCAGATGCTACACAAGAAGACAGCTTCCTTACATGTTGGTGTCAGATGCTACACAAGAAGACGGTTTGTTTGGCCTTTTTCAATTTGTGCTGATATCTTGTTCAAACTTGTTGATATGAACGTCTTTCACAAATCATCAATGGTTTGTCCCTGATAAAACGTTTTTGCTCTCTGGAAAGCTGTATATTAACTATCTACTGAATTTTCCTCTTACAGCCTATAAGGTGGAATTCTTATCCATTGGCATTGAGAAGCTTCTACCTCTTTCCTAGTGGTCTCTTTCATAGAAACTGAAAGTTGTGGTATTGTTGTGGCACACATGGATGACAGCTACCTCATTTGCTATCTTGCAACTTGTATAGAAATTTGCCTGTACTGTTCTATTCTATGGATTTACTCATGTTTTGATTTCTGGCCGACTTCACAGTCTCTGTTCCTAATCAGACGTTCGTGGGGTCATCATTCAGGTTTCATGAAGTCGCATATCTGCGTAGTGTCTGTCGGTTTGAAGTCAGTGGCTCTCTAAGATGTTACTTGCAGCCTGGGGCTTACACGGTCTCCTTCAGATTGCAGCTTGGTGATGAACCCTCAAACATGGGGTTGCACAGTCAGTATGTTGTATCACATGTTCGGGGTTGGAAATTGAAGCCTGTGAAATTTTCTCTTTCTACATCGGATGGCCAACATACTGAATCTGAGCGATACTTGGACTGTACTGAAGTGCCTGAGAGCAAGCAGTTGGAGCTTTCAAATTTGAGTCCCAAAAGGATTGTTGATAATCACTGGGTTGAGTATGACGTTGGTGAGTTTAATGTCGAAAGCACTCATAAACTGGTCGAGTTGCAATTTTCAATGACAGAAATTGAGGAAGGATATTCGAAATCTGGGCTGTTCTTGGACGGTGCTATCATTAGACCAAGCTTTCTTCTACCATATGCACCAAATTCTCATTGCTTCAAAGGTTGATATATTGCTGTATCATAGATGGGCATCTGTACATTGTTGCCAAAGTTGGTAAGTGGATTAATGGTTATGAATACCATGGGTGTAAAAATTGGACTTGCTGCTTGGACTTTTTGCTTGGAGTATAACCATTAACCCATGCATAGTTGTCGGTAGAATTGAATCAACCAGATTGCAATAGAGATCTGAGCAAGAAATAAAGAAATTTGAAGTTTGGATTGAGCTTTTGAAACCTGATTCAGTTATATTTAAGTTTCTTGAATCTTTAAACAAAATCGGAAATGTCTAAAAACTTCGAAGATCTGAAAAAACCCTAAAATTTGAAAAAGACTTCTAACCTGCAAAAATTCACCGGACCAAAAAATTGGCTGTCATTGATGTTATTGTGAAATATTTTCTACGTTTACGGTTATACAATCGTTGTAAATCAAGCTGACTTTTGGACTTTGAACGTACCACTGTTAGAAGATTTGAATTTTTGGCACTCTTAGGTTGTCATTTTGTCAAATGGTAATTTAAGAGACGAAAATTAAGTCAAGCTTGGATTCCTTTGAAGATTTGAATATCATGGCAATGTTGATGAGCTGATGAACTGCAACCTAACTTTTCAAGAATAGGAGTCGATTTGAATCTTTTAATGTCTCACATGCTTAATATAGTATTGGCAAAATGATTTGATTCTTGGAATGTAAGAAAGTGGAAGTCTATGGCAATGTATACAAGAATTTTTATGATATGCATTCAATATTATTCATATGGGATGAATCTGCATTCCAAGAGGGTTTTCATTTTCCAAATTGCTACCTAGAATCTGAGTTCTAATTGCAAATTCATTTGAATTGGATTTCAAAAGAAGAGAATTACAATTTTTTGGTACTATTCCAGGTCTTCCATGTGAGGTAGACATATTTCAAGCTTAAGCTAGAAATAAAAAAGCTTTGGTTAATTTTAGGTATTGGGTTTTGGGTGAAAATTCTATCGTACTAGACTTCAAGTAACTTCCTTCAAAAGATATTGTTGTAGGCTTGCTTTTTTTTTTTTGGACACCATCCATGTGTGCTTGGGGATTTGCGGATTCCGTCTTTCTTTTTAGTTAGGCAATAGCTTAATATTTTAGTCTTGTGTTGGTAAATTTAGTGTTAATACTTGAAAGCTGTAAGTCTCTTGTTGTATATTATGCACTTTGTTTAGCATGTTTATGATACGGTTTCTTTTAGGTTTGTGTTTTATCTTGTTTGCTATCATTTGCTTCTTTGGTCAATATTGGGTCTTTCAAAACTTAGGCAACATCTTACACCTGTATAGCAATGTCATAACCTAGAATTGCACAATGTTCTTTAGCTTGTAATGAATGCTTGTTGTAGAATGCCCTTGGACTTTTTCAATGTTCGTTCCTAAAAGATTTTTTAGAATGTTCTGTTGAGTTCATACTTTGTACTTTGCAGTATGATATAGTTAGCATGTAATCCTTTAGAGCACTTTCAAAGTAGTGGCGTCATGACATTTGGTCCATGCCGCGATGATTGAAGAGTGCCCTATCTTTTGTTATGTTGGGTATTATCCTAGACATAACTTTGATAGTTAAAAATTATTACTAGCTTTTGTACCCTTTTCAAGAAGCGGAACATGGTGCCAACACAAGGATAATATGCAACTTTGCTAGCTAAGAAATTTATCTTTTAAATTATTGATTTAACTTATATTTTTTTAAATTTAGTGGTTGCATGCATGTTATGCTCTAGGGTTTTTCTAATGACATAATTTAGTTCTCAAATCAAATTCATGAATAGGGATATATTCGAATCTAAGAGAGAATTTTTGTTACTTTAGTGGATATAGTGGACATGTGAAATCTTTAAGAATGTGTACCTAGGTATCTATCAATGGTATGTTTTCATTGAGATATATTATAACATTGTGATGCCCATGTTTACTAAGTAAGTTGCAAGGAATTTTGTGGGGGCTTAAACTTGGGACCAAAGAAAATTTGGATGCCAAGCTAACCAACTCAGCCAACCCTGTTCAATTAGTTGCAAGGAATGGCTCAATACTATTTTCATTGTTTTCTTGATATATGTTCATGTTGAAAATGCTTCAAGGTTCAAGGTTCATGCAATTGAATGATTCAAATATTGTCTTAGATCAAAGATCTACTTTACCATATTCTTTGTGCACTTACCATATATAACTTGTGTGCCACCTCTCTCGATCTTTCTCTCATTGGGTTGCACCCTATTGAGTGGAATCTCCTATTGCTACCTTGTGATTGTGATTAGCAATGTGAGTAACCATCATGTTGAATCACTTAATGTATATTAGCTACACAAAATTGATAAAAAATGGTTTCTGATTTGGCCATAATTATTTGCCTACCAATGAAGCTCTCTCTCTCTCTCTCTCTCTCTCTCTCTCTCTCTCTCTCTCTCTCTCTCTCTCTCTCTCTCTCTCTCTCTCTCTCTCTCTCAAATGAATTGAGTTGCCAATATCTTTGAATTCTTGTTTTTAGATTTCATTATTTGATTTTTTTATTCTTTTGATTCAAATGGATCCAGTCCATGAACGAAGAGATCGAACCCATGAAGAAGAATGAGGTACGGACACTCCAGCCAGCTGAAGAAACTAAGAGTTTCTATCCTTCAAAGCCTTAACATTTTTCTTAGTCTTTCCTTGTTATCTTTTTTTGACTGTTGCATTTTGAACTATGTTTCACACAGTGTGCATTTTTGAACTGTTTCATCGCACAGTTCGCAATTTTTGGTCAAGAGAAAAATACATCACTAAGTCAAAAACACTTAGAAAATAATTCTGGCCAACTGTTCTGACACTGTCGCATTTTTCGCATTTC
This sequence comes from Diphasiastrum complanatum, assembly GCA_029204225.1. Classification (NCBI taxonomy): domain Eukaryota; kingdom Viridiplantae; phylum Streptophyta; class Lycopodiopsida; order Lycopodiales; family Lycopodiaceae; genus Diphasiastrum; species Diphasiastrum complanatum. The sequence goes on along the minus strand of CM055100.1, from coordinate 42,502,200 downwards.
GAAAAAATGTGCCACTGTCATGTAAATGCCTTAGAAATATCTTTCAGGCCTATTGTCGGCTTTTTCGCCCTTTGGAAAAAAGCGACACTGTCAGGTTTTTCGCCCTTCTGAAAAAATGTCACCGTCTCCAAATGCCTTTCAGAAAAATTTGAAGGTGCCCTTAGAAATATGACACTGCCCTTAAAGTCGTGAAGGCATCTTTTAGCAAAATGTGAAGGTTTGCAGCGTGAAGTAACGAGCAGAAAGCGGATGATGCACGGAGGATAGTGACAGGAAACTAGAATAAGTTTTGATTAAGCCTAATGCATTTCTTTTGATTAGAGCTTTAACTTAATCAGTTCCCTAGATTGATCACGGAAAGGATCAACGAAAGATAACACAAATACAGATTAGAGGAAAGAGATCACGGATACAGAACAAATAGAACTATAAAAATTTGAGATAGCTCTAGAGTGAGTTTACAGATTAGCAGTAGCTAGTCATATTGATCGTAAGAGAGAACATCTCTCTTGCGCCAACGTGCTGATCTGGGAAACAGACAACACTCAAGAAAAATATTGTAAATCTAATTCTGATAATAGAAGCAATCGCTCAACCACCAAAGGCAACTTTATAAGAGGGTAGCTAACCAATTGATTAGCATTAAACCTATCTTGTAACTGTTGCTAAGTGATCTTGTAATATCCTTTGATGAGATAAGTATAGGATAGAACAATAGAGAAAATAGAGCAAAAAGAGCTTATCAACTATGCATAAAAGTCTGCCAATGAGCAGAACATAGCAATTTTGTAAGAGGAGCAACATGCCACCAACGTGCGTGACACTGATCGACTCACTTGAAACCAAAAAAAATACAAATACAATTGCTCTCAGCTTTTCCATCTCTGATCATTCGTATCGTTTCGTCTAATTGAATGCTTGAAAGTCATGAGCGCGCAATGGCGATTATCATTTCGTCCATAAACAAAAAAAATACTCATGCAGATTGAAGACTACGGGAGCAGCAATGAATCATGGGAAAGACTGAAATAGAAGTACGAAGTGAGGACTGTCGTGTAGGTAATGCACCTACAGAACCAGTTGCAAAGTCTGTGGTGGGATGACAACCAATTGGATCAGCATGTCGAGAGGATCCGAACGATCTTCGCTCAACTTGCTGCGTCTAGATTCTGAGCTTACCAGACATGACGTTTGAACGAGCTATCAGTCTTGTCGCTGATGAGAGATTGATGAGAGACGAAGGAGAAGGAAGTGTTGGGGGTATTCCAGACGAATTGTAAATAAATAAAATCAACCAATAAAATGTGTTGTGAGGGCATGGCATCCTGCGCGTATAAGCTCATGGCCCAATGAGCATGCAAGCTTAAGTTGTAAATAAAATAAAATAGACTTGGGCCTTCATAATTAAAATAAAGCTCGAGGCCCATAGTCAATTTTAAACTTAGAGTTTGCTTTTTTAGAGTTGGGTCCAATTTTGGACTCACATGAATCTTGTGATTTCCAATGTACTTTTTGTGGATCCTTGGATCAAGTTGGGTCCAAGATGAATGGATAGGATCAATGCAAATATTAGCCAATAGGATTTTGGGGCAAGGGTCTTCCCCACTTTATAAAAAGGCACCATTTGTACTCTATTTCCATGCTTAATGAGAAGGAGAAAACTCTACCAATTTGGAGAGCCAAGCATCCTCATTTGCTAAGCACTCATGCTAATGCTTTTTGTTGTGTGTTTCTAATTGTTTCTATGTTATTGTTTTAATAGTTATGGTTTCTCCATTAGCATGCATCTTGAGCTTTTGAGCTAACCTCCCCCTCAACTCTATCTCTCTCTTTCTCTCTTCTCCTTCTTTCTCTTCTATTTTACCCTTTCCTTTCACCAACAATCATGATGAAGTTAGTTTAGGGAAGTAGAGTTAGTGTGAGTAGCGTTCGTGGAGGTAGAGTTAGATAAAAAGTACGGAACTAACTAAAAGTAGCATCTATGCATAGTTCGGTGCCTATCCAAGTGAACTAACCCTTGTTGACAGGCGGGAGGGCTATTACTATGTCGCATCAAAGACCCTACAGTGGCGCCGTTGCCGGGGATAGGTTTCCACTAACTAGTGTAGTTGCATTTTAGCCATTTCTTGCTTTTTAGAGTAGTTTTAGGTAGATGTTTGGGAGTTTAGAGTTAGTTTTTTGTGTTTTTTGTATTTGGACTGTTCACAGCTAGCGGAGGAGGTGTGAGAGGGTATAGGAGGTCCTGAACAGCCTCTAAGGGCTTGAAACCCAAACCAACCAACCAAAAAAATCCAAAAAACACACCAATCTACATTTTGGGGGCCTAAAATCTCATCAGATTTTAATATCTTAAAAACTAGCAAGAGTTCATCCTTGCATGACTAGCAGCAGCTCCAGGGTACTATCTCATACCTACATAGAAGCTTGCGAGAGTTAGCTCCAAGCAGATTGCAAAAATCAGAGAAAATTCATAAAAAATTCAAAAAACCCTTGAAAAAAATCCAAAAAAATGCAAATCTTCACCAGAACTCTCGCAGAGCCCTTTGAAGTTCCATCTCAGTGAGACCAGGACACAGAGAAGCTTGCGAGAGTTAGTTTGATGTCTAAGTGCATGTGCGAGAGTTCCCAGTGAAAAAAAGACGGGAAAGTACCAGAGAACCCTCGCAGACACCAAAATTTTCAGTTCCAGTGGGCAAGAACTCTCGTAGAAGATTTTGAAGTTCCATCTCAGTGAGACAAGAACACATAAGAGCCTACGAGAGTCAGTTTGATTCCAGTGAGCAGAAAATTGGGTTTAAGTGCTAAAAAATCACTAAAAAGTGAAGATCCAGCAAATCCTTTCAGAAAGAACTCTCGCGGACTATTCCAATCGATCCAGAATGACAATTTCCATCAGTGATGAAGCCTGCGAAAGTTACTACAGAGATTTGGTGAAGATCAAGCCAAAATAATGGTTTTGACCCCTCGCATATAGTGAAATTTTCACTTAGTGCGAGAGTTAACTCTCGCAGAGAATTCCATGGTGAGATCTGACCCAGATTCAGCTACTGTGATCCGTGCGAGAGTTACTTCCCAAGGATCTGAGAGATATCAACTTTTTTATCTACAAAAATAGCTAAAGAACCCTCGCACAGCCAACCCTCGCACAAGAGAACCCTCGTAGACTAGATTAGTGCAAAGATCTACACCAGATCCAGCTACTGTCAAAATCTCAGGTCAATCAGTGCAAGGAGTAAAAAGTTATCAAGGAAAAACCACCGTAAAAGGCCTAAATTTCACTTTCGGCCGATCAGATTGATCAGATTCCTAAGATCTAGACTGCATCCCGCTATGCAAGCAAGATCCAACTACTTTGGAACCCACCATCGGATGAATCTGAGATCTGGACGATCAATAGCAAGAAGGATAGCAAATCAAGCACCACATCTTCCCAGATTAGCAGCTGTGCAACAAGAGGTAGAACTGGAACCAGCGCCAATGGAACCAATGGGCTAACCCATACCTATCGCTCCCTTGCAAGCAGTCCGGAGAGCACCACGAATGGAAATACCAAAATACGATGGATCATCAGATCCCATCCGCTTCCTCTAGATCTATGAGCAAGCTTGTGAAATCTATGGTGAACGGACACCTGCGGAAAAGTTGATGATGTTCCCCATGTCCTTATTAGCAGTGGCTCAGGATTGGTTTTTCAACCTGTCAGAGGAAGAAAAATCTACCTAGGAGGTGGTTAAAGCGGCTCTCATTACGTGCTTTAAAACAAGAAAGTTCCTGGAAGATCTGTTTCTCCTGCTCAACAAGGTCAAGATGGGAAAACAAGAAAGGTCAGGGACTATATTGAACGGGTCAAACATCTACAATCCGAGTGCAGTGCAGCCCTAACTCCTGATCATGCGGTGATAATGTGTCTCTAGCTGGACTACCATGAAACATCAGAAGAGAACTGAAACGACGAGAGCAGTGTGCTACTCTGCAAGAAGCTATGGAAGATGCCATCAAGGAAGAGAATGAGGGATCTGACGACGAATATCCATCCACCCATACTCCTACTCCCTTGATAGCATCGTCATCATCAAACGCATCCGCTCTATCCACAAAACTGTTGTTGGATCAAATGACAAAACTACAGAAACAACAAATGGAGCAACTTACGACGCAGTTTGATCAGAAACTGAAAGCCTTACAAGGAGCTGTAGCAGCAACGCCACATCAACTGGAACCAAACCAGCTACAGTATCCACGACGGGAGAATGTATGGTGTTCAGTATGCACACAAAACCATACAACGAACGAGTGTTCAGTCCTCTGAGACTTACACATAGATTTTGCCATTCGTACAATGCAACATCGCACGGTTTTGTCCGTTTAGCCCCCGGATTGTTCAACAGAAGAGAAGTCCTTATCAGACTTCTTATCCATATCAGCAAGGGGCACCAAACGCGGCACCGAGGTATGACGCACTGAATCAGCAACAACATATGGCCTTACCTGCACCACCAGGGCCAGTCAATCAACAAGTGGCCCATGTAAACATGACAACAGCAGAACCAGAGATGCAAGTACGACCTCAACCTGAGCAGTAGCAATGGTATGGACCGGAGGAGCCATTTATAGATCCTGCCACAAATGAATATTTTGCGGCCTATGCAGCTCAAACTCAATGTCAAGGCAGAAGAAATTATAGCTGCTATGGATGCGACGAAGGACATAGGATTGCAGAATGTCCTTACAAAGGACAATATACATCCTTTTGCTGAGAATGCGGTTATGGACACTGCTTCAAGAATTGACCATTGAGACCAGGAACAAGTGCACCACTAAACTTCATTGCAATACAACAACCAGTAGTTCCAGCGGGGATGCCACCAGAAGGGCAACAACTCCATGCTCTTGTGTTAGCTGTTACGCAAGCACAAAAGAGGAAGGAAGTGACTCCCTCACCAGCACCATCGGTCACTAATGACCAACCCTCGACTTCAACACCATCTCCAAATGTGAAGGAAGAAAGAAGACAGTACCAAAAAATACGACACTGGGTACAGAGAGCACAAGCGGAGGAAAAAGAGCAAGAAAGAGACAATCCGGCAGAACCTCCAATTGACGGCAAACGAGAACCGCAAATGGGCTCACCATTGCGCACTGATCAGAACGATCGGTTCCATCATCATAAACCACCTTTTCACATGGTGGAACCCGAGGAACTGCGCACTGAAAGGCTCACAATCTTATTGGCAAGCCATGTTAGTTTACCTCTCGGGGAATTACTACAGATTGCGCCACAAGCTAAATGACTTTTGGCTGAATGGGCTAAAATAGAGGAAGAGCCAGTAGCGCCTGAGCCCATATATTGTACGGGCTATGAAGAAACAAGTAACATCCTCCGCATTGGGGCAACGTGGGAAAGTGAGGAGCACAACATCACCCTGCCAATTAAACTAAAGAGATACGAGGATGAGGCAACACTAGTAGATGGAGGATCAGGAGTCAATTTGATCTCCACTACTTTGTATGAAAAGTGGGGTTTACAAGGGTTGAAACCAACACGATTCGCCATCAAGCTAGCGAATCAATCCTGTGTAAAACCAAAGAGTGTAGTTGTCGATATCCCTATAAAAATAGCAGACATGCAGTTTGTGATTACTTTTGTAGTTATGGATATACCTGAATCACCAACGACATATCGTGTTTTACTGTGAAGACCATGGTTGAGGATTGCGCAAGTAGTACACAACTGAGGTACTGGAAAACTCACTTTTGAGAATAGAGAGCAGGCTGTAAAGGTTGATCCAACCACCTGGGCAATGAAACCTATTGCACCCAAAGCTGATGACGGATTATCCATGACAGATCACATGATTGATCGCCCACTATGATTCAGAGATGGATGTCGTGAGATGGACGGATGCATTAGCAACTATTGATTGTCGTGCATGTCAATATGAATCAGATCCTGAACCCAGCACATCTTCACCCAAGTGTTACACTATGGACACACCAATCAAATTTGGGGTGAATATGATAAACGTAGCATGGCTGTTAGCAGAACCTATTGAGAACCCAATGGACGATGATTTAGTTCCATGGCAACATGCTCTAACTTATAATAAGGAGATTGAACTGACTGATGAGTAGGTCCTATGACACTTGGACCTAGATTGTTACAGAATCAAGAAAGTACCAGCTCAACCGTCGGAAAAGTTTGCTATGGCAAAAGTCTCAAGGATCGATCCACCAAGGGCACATGCAAACAAGAAGAATCAGTTGAAGCAACGCTACATTCAGGTGATCCGATGGAGTGATCTACCCGAAGAGGCTAAAGCTACAGTAGATGTTGATATTCGCAACCACGAGGCGAATGTCATGCCAATTCCGATGAAAGACAACAAGGACAAATTCAGCAATATGACAAAAAAGGGCAAATAGAAGGTGTTGGATTCCTTGAAGTCAATCAAGATGGACTCAGATACAGCGTCATCCTCTACTCAGATGACAAAGAACCAAAAGATGACCAGTCGGGCCAAGATCAATATGCTGAAAGAGGAATCTCGACGAGCACCAGTTCACGAGATGCCTGAAACCTTTAAGAATTATACCTTGGACGATGTGGTAATCATGATGTCGCAAGCCCAGTGAAAACCTGATCAAAATCAGACACCAGTGAAACAAGTCTTTGAGGGCCCTGCGCGAACACAGCCAAAGAACTTTGCCAAGCCACGTGAAGAAGAAACGATAGTGCAGGTGGGAGAATATTTAACGCCCACACAATTCAAGAGACTATGATCATTGTTAGTGGAGTATAAAGACTGTTTTGCCTGGAGTCACAGTGATCTGAAGGGCATTCCACCAACAGTAGTCCAACACACCATACCCTTAATGGATGGAGCAGTTCCCAAGGTGAGTCATTACTACCGCTGCAACCCAAACTATACGGAGCTGACCAAACATGAGTTACAGAAGCTGTTAGATGAAGATTTCATTTATGAAATCGAACACACGGAATGGGTATCACTGATAGTTATAGTACCCAAGAAGAACGACAAAATACAAATCTGTGTGAATCTGAAGGCGCTAAATGCAGTCACCAAAAAGGATCATTTTTCTTTACCATTAACGAAAAGTGTCCTCGATAGAGTAGCTGGCGCCAAAGCCTATAGTTTTTTAGACCGCCTCAACGGCTACAACCAGGTGAAGATAACACCCCAAGACCAGCATAAGACAACATTCGCCACAGAATGAGAAACCTATGCCTATAAGGTGATGTCATTCAGACTTTGCAATGTCCCAAGCACTTTTCAGCGTGTCATGCAGGCGGCATTCAAAGAGTATTTGCAAAAATATTTGAAAATTTTCTTGGACGATCTGTGCGTGCATGGACCAGACTCAAAACACTTATCCAATTTGGAGAAGGTGCTACAAAAATGTTGCAATTTTCAGATCTCCTTGAATCCAGAAAAATGTCAAATTTGGGTTACACATGGCTTGATTCTTGGCCATATAGTATCTAGATACGGAATTGCCACAGACCTATCAAAGATCAAGATCATTGTTAATCTACCACCACCGGGGATGATCCGCGAAGTCTACATCTTCATGGGTCATGCTAACTATTATAGGATCTTCATTTGAGATTTTGCGGAGTTAGCTTGACCAATTTACAAACTCACAATGGATCCAAATTGAAATGAGAAAGCTCTAAAGGCTTTCCAAAAGCTTAAGGATGCATTGGTTTTAGCACCAATCTTATGTCCACCCAATTGGTCCATTGAGTTTCATGTGCATACGGATGCATCGAAGTATGCAGTTGGAGCAGTCTTAACCCAGCCATGAGAATACAAAAAGGATTTTCCAATCCAATTTACAAGCCGACAGCTCAGTGATACATAAATGAATTATTCAACCACAGAGCGGGAAGCACTGGAGATGATCTATGCGATTAAGAAATTTTGGCACTACCTGATGGCCACACATTTTGCTTTTTATACGAACCATCATCTCTTGCTCTATCTCGTTAACAAAACTTGCAACACAGGGAGAATCACTAGATGATTACTTCTGTTGTTGGAGTTTGATTTTCGGATAGTAGTCCGCAAGAGAAAACAACACTACATGGCAGATCATGTGTCACGAATCAAGGGGAAGGAGGTTGCAACCCAGCCCGACGGTGAGCTGGCCAATGCTGCCTTATTTTACATGGACACAGTACCAGAATGGGCTATCGACATTTTTGAATATCTAATGCGGGGCCAACCAGACAAATCACTTCCAAAGGCGGATCAACAAAAATTGATCTTGAAAGCTAGACCTTATCAGCTGATTGCCGACCAATTGTATTGAAGAGGACCAGATGGGATTCTTTGGCGGTGTATTCTTCCTCATGAGACCACCTAAATCATTTTGCTTTCACATGAAGGCATGGGTGGAGGCCATTTTGCATCCGACATTACAATTCGCAAGATTCTGCAATCAAGATGCTGGTGGCCAACGATTCATAAGGATACGGAGGAATACCTGAGGAAGTGCGATGTGTGCCAAAGGGCAAGGAGACCAACGAGACTGAATTATGACCTATTACACCCGGTCTTAGCCCAAACACCATTCGAAAAGTGGAGATTGGATTACATCGATCCAATTCACCCTGTAGCAAGAAGTACCCAAGCTCAATACATAATCGTAGCCACTGACTATCTGACCAAGTGGGTCGAAGCCAAGAAGGATCTAGATCCAAACAGAATAAAAAAGAATCCTTCTTGGATTCTACTAGATTTCAAGATCAGACCATGTAGCCAGCCTAATTTCACTATTCTGATTCCATTTATGCACCTTGCAAAGATTCGTAGGATGATCTTGATGCTCTGCAAAGGTTCTGAAGATTCAGCTTCTGATAACCCTCGCATACAATCAATATTCTACACATAGAAACTCAAGATACATGAGGAAATGATATGAGATGGACATAGAATCAGCAAAGATGAGTTCTCCATGTATAATAAGAGAATAAAGATTAGTTCTCCATGCTGGTACAATTACTGATAGCTCATGTACTTACGATCTCATCCACTTATGTACTTGCTAAATAACACTATTTAGAGCCGTATTGACAAATATTAAACTAGCTCTAAGTTGAGATTTCACTTTGGAAGCCAAAAATGCCAAATAAAATGTCGAGACTAGTTGACAATTTTCACACTCCCTCTTCAAATAGTTTTAGCATAGATTTAACCACACTATTTTGATCCAACTTTAGAATGATATCCACATTGAAGTATAGACCTCCTTTTCATGGTTTTATAGTATTTTTCATAATTGATATAGAAAATAGTGTCCACATGGGATGCTTTACTATTTCTTACATCAATTTTACATGTCAAGATGTAACTAGAACATGAAGAACCAAATAGAATATAAATAAGATTATTCCTCCATGCTTTCAACTTTGAACTCTCTGGAAAATTATAGCAACCAAACAATAAATATGAGTGATCAACCAATGCTTGCATGTCTCCTCCCTCTTTGTCCTTTCTTGCCATGTATCCACCATGAAACTCTATGAATGAGCTGCATCTCAATCTTTCCGTAAGATGTCATCATCCCTTGATGAATTGATCATGAATGATTGATATAATGAGCCTCCAATAGATTCATTTCCATCAATAAAACCATCCACGAATGCTAGTACAACTCCACCATCAAAATGATGCAAAAAAATGTAGCTAGTTTCACCGTATCTTGACAATTTGTGCACATTCACATGACATTGCTCAAACATAAGATAGAACAAGTAAAAACAACACTTCATTGCTGATCCTTGAGCTTACTTGAGTTCTCAATAACCTGAAAAAACAAAATATCTTTGCCAAATGACTCCCCTTTGATGCTCTTGACTAGCTCCAAATTGTCACTTTCCTTTTGTGGAAGCCCTTCAAGATCAACCTTTTGATCTTTCACTTGACCATCAGAGCCATTAACTAAAACTCTTTTTCTAGATCTGTTAGTTGCATCCATTCCATGAAAACAACCATCCACTTGCATAGCATCATCTAAACAAGAAGATTCACCAAAATATGTGAAAAATGCAAAATGAGTAACTTCCACGTGCTTACCTTTCTCATCATAAGTGAGCCTCAAGGGTTGTTGCCTTTGCCTTGATGCACTCCTTGGCTTTTGATTTGACGTATGCCCTTCACCATCAACATCCAGAGTACCATTGTGTGGAATCGAAACAAGTTATTGCGGAGATTCCTACTACAATATTTCCGCTAAAAGACAAAATAGAAAAATTTATTTATTCACATTATCAACATCAAGAATGTTAGATCCAATCTCCACACCACCAATTGAAGAAACTTTTGGAGAATTTCCTTCATAAAAAATGACATCTTTTCCAATGACCATGTAGATTTTGTAAGCCTTGCTTACCTCACTATAGCCAACAAACACACCTTTCTTTGAAAATGGATCCTCCTTGGTTCTATCATTAAAATTGATGTTGATGTAGCAAATACAACCAAAAGTTTTGAAAACCTTGACACTCGGCCTCTTACCAAACAATACTTCAAAAGGAGTTTTTCCATCCAATACCACACTTGGCCATCTATTGCATAGAAAATTAGCACACAACAACGATTGACCCCAAAAGGATTTAGGAAGATTTTCACCTAACCTCATGGCTTTGGCACCTTCACATAAAGTCCTATTCTTCCTCTTGGCCACTCCATTTTGTTGTGGTGTCCTTGGGCTTGTGTACTCCCTCTTGATTCCATGTTCTTCACAAAAGGCCTTGAACTTGGTAGATATGTACTCTTGATTTAGATCTCTTGGAAGGTAACCTATGTGACTTAGAAAGTGCACATTGCTCACAAATATGATTAATGCTTGACAAAGATTTGGGAAGACCAAAAACAACATTTTGCCATCACCTCCAATGACTTGAAGTTGAGATGCCCTAATTTCTTATGCCATACCCCTTGATTTGACATATCATGTTTTGCCATACATACAACTTGGTTAGCAACAACACAAGCATCAAGTTTTAACAACTTACCTTTCCTCTTCTCCTTTACAGTTAATTCATCGTCTTTCTTGATCAAACAAGTACCACCAACAAAATCCACCTGGAATCCCTTATCAAGAAATTGACTCACACTAAGAAGGTTCTTAGTAATGGAAGGAATGAACAAAACATCTCTCAAATTCACATTCCTATTAGTAGAAAGGGAAATAGGAATTGTTCCAATCCCTTTGATTGCACACTCATCATCATTGGCCATGTAGATCACCTTCTTGTCACTTTCAAAAGCCATCAAAGATGAGGGGGGATGTTTTTTGGCAAGCTTTTTATGGCGATCTTTTTTGTGTTTCAAGCAAGCTTCTCCAGCACCTATTCTAGCACCCTAATTGTCGTCACTGGGACTCAAATGTCATTTTTTTATAGGACAAGCCAGAATCGCACACCAATTTATCCCATTGGGGCATATATAGAAAGGGAATCTATGATTCACTATTCGACCAAGGTGATGGGCTCTCTTGGGACTGGACAATTCTTTTGCACCCACTTGTCTGTTGTGTTTGGACCCAACTTCTCAAAAATGCCCTTCTCCACATCCATAGTAGCCATAAATTTTTCCACCTTGGCATTGAGGTTGGGCACCTCCTCTGCTAGCTTCCAATAGATCAATCACATGAAAACAAACAAAAACAAGTCTATACTACCCCAAAACCACCTAAAACACATAAAATAGACAAAACAACTAAAATGACTACTAAACTACTTAGTAAAGGCCTATTCTCGACAATGAAGCCACTGTAGGGTGTAGAAATATGTGGTGAGTAGCCCTTCGCCTATCAAAAATGGGTTAGGATAGGTGATCTGACTAGATTAGTTGCTTGCTTAGTTGCTTCCTACACAAAACTAACACTAACCCACCCTAACTCTATCTCCAAACTAACATTAACCACACATACAATCCAAATGTGAGAGAGAGAGGGAGAGAAGAGAGATGAGGGGTCTAGCCCATGTGCTCAACACTACATACTATTGGAAAAGCCATAAAAAACATAAATCATGAACAATGCAAAAATGGGAAATAACTATAAAGCATAAACAAAGAGCAATAGCATGGAATTATTAGCACATGAGGATATTTGGGCACTCAAAATGGTAGAGTCTCCTCCTCTATATTAGCATGTGAAATGGGTTACAAGAGGTGCCTTTTTATCTTTGGGGAAGTCCTTGCCCCTTGTTTCTATTGGTTTCTTCAAGTCCTTCTTGGAACACCCTAGCTCTTTGGTGGAGATCTCTAATTTGTAAACTCATTTACCACAATGATTTCTTTTTTTCACATCCCATTTTGAAATATTTACCACAATATTCCTAGCTACATTCATGTCTTTCTTTAATGATTTGGTAGCCTCCTCCTCCTTTCAGTCTTCTTCTTTCACCCTAATGATACCCTCTAATTTTTTAGATTAAACTCCTTTGATAACAATCTACTATTCCAATCTCCATGTTACACTCTCCTTAACATGGAAAGGCCTTACCTCCTCCTCTCAACTAATGTTTTCAATTACTGTTTCATTAATTAAGAATTTGTCCTCTTTTTTAAATTCATTTCCAACATCTTTCTTTTTCCTCAACCCCTCTCACCCTCTTTCTCACATGATTGGAACTAGCATTCTATCAATCATTGCTCATATCACTCTCAACTTTTTTTTCTTTTCAATCCATTTGACAATTTCAATTCCAACATTATATCATGTCCCATTTCCTATCTCTCAAAAGTAAATGGTTGTATCCCTAACCTAACTTGTCATCTTTGTCTCTATTAATCTGAAATCATCACCCAATGCTCTTTTATTGTCATCTCTAACTTTGAAAGTCCATGATTTTTTTTTTTCCAAATCAAGAGATTATTTTTCATTTAATCATTTATAGTTTAAATATTGCCTGTATTTGGTGGAAAAAAATTGAACTATTTTTCTACCTTTGAAAGGCAAAAAATAAAAAATGGTACCTTCATTTCATCAGAACCCAAAAGTCTTCCTTGGTAGGAATAAAAATAGATTATTTGTTACTTATGAAAGTAAAAACAAAAATGATAACTTATCATGACTATTGTTAGCTAAAAAATAAATTAGATCTTGTCATTTTATGATTGTACAAATACGATAAGACCATGCAAGTTGCACAATGTTGTACAAACAATGATTTATAGGAATGAAATTTATTGGACCCTCTATATTAATATGGTCATTTTATATGAAAGTCAATAATATACTCCAATAATTTGAAAAAAAGTGTAGAGACACTACTTAGTGAACTCAAATCAACAATATGATATGGTATTTCATATTATCAATTTAATATATAAATGATTTAAAAAGTTATTCCACAAAACCATTTCATAAATATCTATAGTTGAATAATGATTGATATGTTGTTGCCTTTGGAACTTCACATCCATGAGCTTCATGATTTAAAAATAAATAAAACTAGTGAGATTTTTATCTTAATCAATAGTATTGGACTTAGGAAGCCCACGAAAATGAAAAATCCTCTTCATGAATAGTCATATATCAAAGTATCAATAATACAAATGAAGTCACAATCTATTGAATGGAGAGTAAAATTACAAATAGTGCTCTATAATATTAAATTTTTTAAGACAATAAATGAATGTATTCATACATTGCTATATCCTATTACTCTAATACTAGAAAAAATGTTCATAAAACATCCAAATAGCACACATTTTTTTTTTAGAAGTCATTGATTTGAGACTCTTGGATTTGAAACTTTTTGTCTACTCTCAAAGCAATCAAACTACCAATAACAATTATGTTCAAATCATCACACCATTTGTGATCATGAATATTCAAGATCTAATGATGATCCTAACATAGAGTGCTCTTGGCAGTTCTGCTTATTCCAACAATGTTTGTAGTTGTAGAGTCCGGATGCCCTTGACATCATGTCGGCTCCCGTCGCCTAGAATCACTGCTATAGTTTTTGAGTTCTTTGTAGTTGATCAAGACCTTCTTGTTGCAGGTAATGTGTGAAGTTGCTCCTGAGTCGATGACTACATCGTAGTCTTGCTCTGCATAGCTTGTTGAAGCCTCATCGCATATTGTAAAAGCTTTGTCGCTCTTGTCTACATCCTTTGATGACTCTGCAACATGGGCCTTTTCAGCCTTGGTCTTTCTTTTTGGATTGAATTTGCACTCATATGCATAATGTCCTTTCTTCTTGCAGTTCATGCAAGGGATTGTCGAGTTGAACCAGCATCTATTGGTTGTGTGTCCTGGCTTGTGACAGTGTTCACAAGAAGAAGTGTGTTGGTTATCATTGCCTTTGCTCGAAGACTTTGAATGAGCCTTGTTGAACTGGGCTTGTTTTTGTTTTTATTCTTTCCTTTTTGAAAAGAGCCTTCTCCAAGTCACTGCTTCCTGTAGGGTCTTCGATCCGGTGTAGTAATAGCCCTTGTGCCTGTCAACAAGGGTTAGTTCACTGGATAAGCACCTAACCATGCATAGATGCTACTTTTAGTTAGCTCCCTACTTTTAGAGAAACAGAGAGATAGCGTTGAGGGGGAGGTTAGCTCAAAAGCTCAAGATGCATGCTAATGGAGAAACCATAACTATTAAAACAATAACATAGAAATGGAAACAATTAGAAACACACAACAAAAAGCATTAGCATGAGTGCTTAGCAAATGAGGATGCTTGGCTCTCCAAATTGGTAGAGTTTTCTCCTTCTCATTAAGCATGGAAATAGAGTACAAATGGTGCCTTTTTATAAAGTGGGGAAGACCCTTGCCCCAAAATCCTATTGGCTAATATTTGCATTGATCCTATCCATTCATCTTGGACCCAACTTGATCCAAGGATCCACAAAAAGTACATTGGAAATCACAAGATTCATGTGAGTCCAAAATTGGACCCAACTCTAAAAAAGCAAACTCTAAGTTTAAAATTGACTATGGGCCTCAAGGTTTATTTAATTACAAAGGTCCAAGTCTATTTTATTTTATTTACAACTTAAGCTTGCGTGCTCATTGGGCCATGGGCTTATACGCACAGGATGCCATGCCCTCGCAACACATTTTATTGGTCGATTTTATTTATTTACAATTCGTCTGGAATACCCCCAACAGGACCCACGGCCTAAAGTAGTGCCGGTCCCTCGGCACTCTGTCGTTTCAGTAAAGAGGCTTCTTGGCCCACCTCTGGTGGATCAGGTAGCCTGTGACGTCTTCCATGAAATTAATGCGGTCCAATTTCTTCAAGTCCTTGGGCGTGCGAAGGGACTTGTGGACTCCTATCAACTAGTCTTGGTCGACCCACGCTTGGAATCTGCGCGTCCAGGGATCGCCAAGGATGCAGCTCGGTAATAGACTCAAGCCACTGGCAGCTGATCTTCAACTTTGTCGGAGGCGAACGCCTTACTAGGATCAAAGAATATGGGGGGGGAAATTGTTCCATTTGGTTTCAATTCCCATTAAATGCTCTAAGTCCCGGACGTAAGTGTCTGCCGTGCGGACTGTTGGATTAGGGCAGTTGAAATATTTATTGGCAAATATGGTGAGAGCCCTCAGGCGTCTACCTCCGTATTCCAACCATGCTCTAAATGGATCCTTGGCCAATTGAGATTTTGAATTGTGATCTTGTCTAGAGGGGTGCCGCATTCCGCCCATTTGGATCGTTGTGTGCATGGCAGGAAGTGCGCTTTCACTCGTAGTTGTTGCAGACTTGTCACATAGGCCCTGATGGCCGCAGGGTCTCTTTCAAAGAGCTGCTGACGCCACTCTAGTTGTGGTTGGAGGGCGGGTAATGCTTGCAGCTCGTTGCCCTTTATTGTCTGAGCTGAAAATGATATCTGACAGCTGCCTCTAGATGACTCGTGGAGATACTTAGCTAGAAATTCATTTATTTTCTCTTCCACGGACTTTGGTCTTCGGAAGGCCCGGCTGGCAGATATGGTGCGCGAACCCCTTGATGATAAGGCCTGTCCTTCCTCTTGACTTTGACTTAGCCCCTCTGCTGCTTGCTGGCCTTGGTCTTGGCTCGTGCTTGCCTGTGTAGCATCAAAAATAGGTGGTGGTGGAATCACCACTAGGGTGGATTGGGTCTTCTTCTCCATGTACTGATGACAAGCCTTTAGGGCTTGCTTGGCCTGGGCGAGCTCGTGAGTTGCGCTTGCCCGGTACTTGTCGAACTCTGCCTGGTAGCTGTTCAATGTTTGGCTATATACCTGCACCTGATGCCTGAAGAGATTCATCTCTGCTTGAGAGAGCGGTCTTGAGTCTGGTGTAGGTTGAGCTAGCCAGGTGAGTTTTTCCCTTTGTAAGGCTTTCACTTCCACCCCCAGGCACGTATTCTCTACTGCATAAATTTGTAGTTGCGCCTGGAGGAGAGCCAGCCATTGGGACGCATCAGATTGAAGCTCCCGCACCTTCGTGGAGGCCTCTATCAATGCTTTGGAGAGGCTTTGGATATATTGGTTGAGACCATCTTCCTTCTGCTACAGCTTGACGATCTCCCAGTGCCCTTCTTGTTCATGCTTTTGAGCTATGATAAGCTCTTGCTGCAGCTTCGTAGATTCCGCTCGCAGCTAGGTGTTGCCTGTGTTGAAAATTCACTTCTCACTTGTCATTTTTTATTGTAGATAAAGATCAATCATGAGTACAATGTTCATGATCTGATTTCACACATGTGGAGCCTGTTCCCACATGTGAAGAAAGTACTTTTCATATTTGTAAATATCTACTTTGATTTTGTATCAATCAAGTCAAGTGTGAACATGATATGACTAGTTTTTAGTCAAGTTGACTAGTCACCTAGAAGTTAGCTTATCCTTGCATGTGCATGAGTAAATGCTCCCACATGGCAAGTGGATGTTCACACGTGTGTATAGAGCTCTAGAAGATAAGAGTTGACCATTTTTCTTAGATCCTATTTTGTAGGGAATATTCCTATATTCTAGGAGACTAGCCCTTTGGATTTTAGCCATATTTTAGAAGGTCAACTTTGGATATGGATCAAATGGATAGATATGAGTGATGTGGCACTCTTCACATGTGTGAAGACCTGCTGGACTGTACCAAACTCATGGATGCACTTGATCCATAAATGAATCATCATTTTGCTAATGAGATTGATGAGACTTTTGCATTCTACACTTTTGTGAGATTTCTAGTCAATAGAATTGTGATTTTATTGAATGATTGCTATCAAGAATCTATGTACTTGTTGTTTCAGGTGCAGGCCATACAATGGACAGTGGACAGTACTCCACACGTGTGAGGCCGCTCTCACTTGTTTATGAAGATTTGATCCATTGCTCTTGCTTAAATCTAAGTGTAGTGAATCTAGATCAAGATCTAAAGTGTAGAACTTGATAGATCCATTGATTAAGCAACCAATAACTCTCTATGATTGTTAAGGACAATCATTAATGTCCTAAAATTGAAATTTTATCATGCTATCATATCTGAGTAAGAGAGTGATCATTTGATTTATAAAACTTGCAAAGATCATTGGCAAAATTTGTGTTTGGCCAATACTAGTGAGGGCGAGTTCATCTAGAGTGATAGCTTGTTTCTATTTGGATCAAATCTACTTGGAGACTGTGTATGTGGGTTTCACACATGTGAAACCATATAGCAACTTTCATTTCAAGTTGCCTTGTGTTTTTTGGTCCTATAATCTCAATTCTAGTCCAAATTTAGTGCTTTTTGAAGCATAGTATCGATCTAGATTCAATCTAGCTAATGCCTATGACCAAATAGAGTTTTGGATCATTGAAGCATTTATTTTTTAAGTTCAAGATCAAATCTAAGAGAGTGATTTGTTCAGATCCTTAGTTGAAGTGAAACCTCTAAGAAAAGTGTAAAGCAAAAAAAATTTGTGAGAGTGAAAGCTAGGAATTTTTGTCAAGATCTAATTGTGTATCATTCAAGCTTGTGTGCTAGTTTGATAGAGACAAGGCTATAGGAAATCTTGTGAGCTTCAGCCCTTTCATAGATCTTTAAAATTCATAAATCTTTGTGATTTTAGAAGAGCATTTATTCTACAATGTCATCCATGGGTGGTTATTTGTTGGAATCAAGTGAGAGACTCACTTCCACAAATTATTCCATTTGGAAAGTGAGGATGGAATCACTCCTAGTGATCCATGACCTCTTTGACATAGTTGAACTTCTAGAAGTTGAGGAAGAGCCTCAAGCTGCCCAAGAACAAACCAAATACAATAAGAGAGCAAGATTAGCTCTACATTGCATAAAGTTGAATGTATGCAATGACCTCTTAAAGGAGGTGTCTTCTTGTGCCTCATCAAAAGAGGCTTCGGAAGAGTATCTATGAATCCAATAACGCTTCAAAAATCCTCATGCTAAGGAATCAAGTCTTTCAAAGCATGAAAGGAAGTGGAGAGAGCGGACAAGAGTATGTCCTTAGGATCAAATCTCTTAACAAGAAATTGAGTGCTATAGGAGAAAAGATCCAAGATCAAGAGCTAGTACAAATCATATTGAATGGCCTAGGTGATGAGTTCACCACTTGGTCCAATCATTTGCTATTCAAGACACTCTTCCATCCATTGAAAAGTTGCACAATGTTCTTGTGGCCGAGGAGAAAAGACTCCTACACCTCAAGACAAGAATGGGAGGCATGTCACTTAATAAAGGAGAGGAGAAATCAAATTTTACATCCAAAGGCAAGAAGAAACAACATCTATTCAAGAAGAATCAAGGCAAGGAGGCTGAGATGAAGAATGGAGGATCAACTTCCAAAGGCAAAGTGAAGAACAAGGCAAAGCTCAAGTGTTTCTTTTGTGGGAAGAAAGGACACTTTGCCTCAGAATGTTACTTGAAGAAGAATCAACAAGCAAATGGAGATCAAGGGAACATTGCTCAAGAGGAAGAAGATGAGGATGGATTCAACATATCCTTAATGGTTGCATCTACACCAACTTCAAGTCAAGACACATGGTGGATAGATAGTGGGGCTAGTTCCCACATGTCTTTTAGCAAGCATTATTTTTGTACTCTTCTCTCTTGTAATGACTCTAAGAAGTCAATATACATTGCTAGTGATCAAGAATGCAAGATAGATGGTATAGGATCTATTCCTCTTTGCTTAGGCACATCTAAAAGGATAGATCTAGATAATGTTTTGTATGTTCCTACCATTTCAACAAACTTGCTTAATGTAGGACAATTAATGGACAATGGACTAGATGTACATTCCAAGAAAGGAGTTTGTTCCATCTTGAAAAATGATAAGTGCATAGCTAGTGGCATTAAGCAAGGTAGACTTTTCAAGTTGGATGCTAATGTTGCAAATGAAAGTGTGAACTTGGCTAGGGAGGAGATATCTCAAGTGGAGCTTTGGCATAAGAGATAAGGCCATCCTAATCTTCAATCCATGGAGTCAATGGCAAGCAAAGACTACCAAAAGCTTTCAAAAAGTGTGGAAAGATGTGTGAGGCATGTGGCCTTGCAAAGTCACACAAATCTTCATCAAGATCTCCCTCTCTCTTGGATCTCATACATTCTGTTGTACATAGTTTTTCACATGCAAGTAATGGAGGTGCCTTGATGTATGTAGCATTTATAGATGATTGTACTAGATTCATTTGGATTGAGTTACTATCAAAGAAAAGTCTTGTATATGAAGCTTTCATTAAGTTCAAGTCTCTAGTTGAGAAGCAACTTAGTACTTCCATCAAGGCACTAAGATGTCATAATGGAGGAGAGTACATCTCCAATAAAATGAAAGACTTTTGTAAGATCAATGGCATTAAATTGCAATACACTTGTTCCTACACCCCCCAACAAAATGGGATGGCCGAGAGGAAAAATAGGAGTCTATGTGAATGTGCAAAGTCTTTAAGACTTGATGCAACACGATTCTATCTAAGTGATTTATGACAGATTAGCATGCTAAAATTGTTGATTTCTACCTTCTAGCTATTTCTAGATGTGTTGATCAAATAGGCCCAAGATCAAAGATCCATCAAGTGCATTTTGGATCATAACTTTCATAGAATAACCTTCTGATATTTTGAGTGAAAAGAACTTCATCCAACATGGCTTTCAACCAAACACTGTCGATTGCAATTGCAGCATTCCTTTATTATCATCACCATATACATCGATGACACGTTGCTCTTTAGCAACAAAACCAATCTGGTGAAGGATGCTAAACAGATGTTGTCTTCCAAATTTGACATGACCAATCTAGGCGCTAATCCACAAAGACAAAGTGAGACAGCTGATTTATATCACTCAACAAAGGTATCTTCACAATACTCTTATCAGATATAATTTGATCAATTATAAATTAGCTCACTCACCGATGGATCCAGGCCTGCGATTGTCAAAGGACCAATGTCCCCAGACCAAGCATGAAGAGGAGTCGATGAGAGAGTATCCATATCAAGCGGAGGTGTTGGATTCATCTCCTCTACTCTCCTAAATCTCATGTTAATCTAGTTCCATTCATAATGCTGCAAATTTACATGCATTGTCACACTGTCTCCAGAAATACTCTATTATTGAAGACAAACAAGAGAATGACACCCGACTTATCGAAGTAGGCCAACTTATCAGGGAGACTCAACTTGGCCAACATATCGACTTAAGAATTGGGCACGTCAGCGACTTGCTCGATGACCGAATAGTCAAATCATCTTCATGCTTGTTTCATGTACTATGCAACTAACTTGACAATTGCAGCAGCCACAATCGGCACAATGGCTCCATGCCATCTCTTTGTACACTATTGTAATCTAATCAATCAATGCCGATAATAAGACAGACACTATCGATGCTTTCATGCATTGATTTTTTCTCCAGAATGATTGTCAGTAATGAGCTCATAGCCTTTATAGAGCGGAGTTAGCTTTTTGAGCATGCAGTTTTGCCCAGACATCAAAATGACATGTATATTTATACATTGATCTGAATCAACCACTATCTTTATTGTGTTAAGAGTTCTTGTCAGTATTGCATATCTAAGCTACTGCGTCTTTCTATCTGACATTCTTACTACTTTGTCTGATTGTTTGCTCTTTTGCTTATGCAAAAAACCATGCAATTAAAGCTCTACTTTAATCTTGTATTTTGTGACTGCTATAATAGTGCATGCGCCGAGGGAAATTAGTCGAACACTATCCTATAGCAGTAGTAGGATCGTCCTGATTTGATTGTTCAACTGGACCGATCCTTCAAACCTACGTCCACCATTGCCTAGCATATTTACATACAACTAATGAATGGATCTAGATTAGTAATGAGACAAGGGATGGAGATGATAGAAAACCAACACATATGCTAGTTGTCTGCATTTGAGTTTCACAAGGCTCCTACAGCTATGGTAGGTGCATCCCGAATCGTGAATGTTTGAGGGATGAATTGATCAAGCTCTTGTCTAATTTGAACAGATCTCTGAACAATCATCGTTTGCTGGATAGGTAACTCTCCTTGTTGCTGCATGATTGGGATATCTTTCATAGGTCTAACAACATTCACAGGTCGAGGCCTATCAATGGTGAATGGAGCGATTGGAACAAACTCCTATATTGTACTTGAAATCATAGAACTTGTCTTCTAAGAAGACTACATCTTGATTGACTGAGATTCATCATGAATCTATATCATAAATCCTGTAGGCCTTGTGAGAAGTCAAATATCCAATGAAGATGTTCTTATAACTAACATGATCAAGGAGGTTCAAGTAGCAACAAACAATGGTTTCTCAAGATGTGATGTATGCACATCCATAACAGAGAAATTGCAATCTACAAAGGTGGTCTATGAAAGACTTAAGTACCATGAAGAGAAAGAAAAGCACATGAAAATGCAACGTGCTTATTGTAGTGTATACTAAAGTAATAGCTTGTTGTCGTGCTTGAATCCGAATGAATACCTTTTTATAATTCACAACAAAATGGATCCAAAAAAAAAAAAAAAGCATTCCTTGATTGGTTCCTGAACCAAAAGCTATAGCAGGAGCATATTCCATGCCTTTATCACTTACGGGTATGCTTAGGCATGGACATGGTCCAAAGGCATTTGGCTGCTTTGGATTGGGATTGTGGAAATCAAATCCAAATTTCACCATTGGATCTTTGGCAAAGTGTTTGCGAGACTTGGAGGCTTTTAATAGGACAACCCAAATCCATATGCTACACAATTGCAAAACAATGACATAATTGATGCCTTGTTGTCTCAAATGTCCCTTTCACATGCCAAAAAATTGGCAGCTGTTTGGTTGAGTTTTGTAGCTAGTTCAATTAATACACACAGGGAGGGCATGTGAACTACATGCATGTATTAGTAGATTGGTGGGAACCTATTTCCATAAAGCGACAATCAATAGAATCGCAATACAGAGATTGTTAGGAGAAAAAATAGACATGCAATCAAAATGACCCTAGTCATTGGGAATCTCTTCATGGTTTTGTGGAGTTGGAGAGCAAGCAAAGAACCAGATGCCATTAATCAATTGAAGATTCCTCACATTGCAATTCTTGAAACAAAAAAAAATCTTCTTAACTCTGATTGTTAATTTTTTTTTTTAGTTTGATTCAGCTAGTAGTATATATTTACAAGTGTCTTCAAAAAATATCTTACAAGCA
This sequence comes from Diphasiastrum complanatum, assembly GCA_029204225.1. Taxonomy (NCBI): domain Eukaryota; kingdom Viridiplantae; phylum Streptophyta; class Lycopodiopsida; order Lycopodiales; family Lycopodiaceae; genus Diphasiastrum; species Diphasiastrum complanatum. The sequence continues at coordinate 42,479,564 of CM055100.1, read as the reverse complement.
TTGAATGCTATTTATGCCAGTCTTTGTATATGTACAAAGTAGGTAACCGCCCTTGGGATATTTAGTTGTCCAATTGTTTTGGGGTTGACGATAGTTTGGTGATACTTCCTTGCTATGCACTTTCTCTCTAAGGTAATGATACCTGATTTCAATATGTTTGTTTTGAGAGTGAAATCTCGGATGCGCTATTGTGCTTTGATTGTCACAATAGATTGTTGTAGGAAGCATTTGTGCAAGGTTGAGGTCTGCAAGGAATTGCCTTAACTAGATCGCCTCTTTGGTTGCATTTGTGGTAGCTATGTATTCGGATTCCATTGATGGTAATGCAACTGAGGTTTGCTTCTGGATGTTCCATGAGATTGGGTCTTGGTTGTATAAAAATACAAATTTAGAAGTTGATTTTCTGGTATCGACATCTCCTGCCCAATTCGCATCTGTGTAGGCTTCAAGGATGTTGGCATTTTGGATGTTTCCATAGTAGATGTAGAGAGTTTGTGTTTCTTGGATGTACTTCATGACCCATGTTAGTGCTTTCCAATGAGTTAAGCCTGGATTTGATAGGAACTGGCTAAGTGTACTGATCGAATATGCAAGGTCTGGACTCGTGCAGATCATTGCGTACATTAGTGAGTCGATGATGGATTGAAACGGGTAGCACTTCATTTCCTCCTATTCTGTCTCAGTTTGAGGAGATTGTTCCTTTGATAGTTTTAGTCCAAGGTTGAGTGGAAAGTGACTTAGTTTGTAGTTGGCCACTCCATACTTTTCCAGCACGTTGTTGAGATATCGTTGCTAATTGATGAAAATCAGTCTGTTGGGTCGATCTCGTTGGATCTGGATTCTGAGACAATAGTGGGTGCTGGACCCATATCAATCATCTTGTACTCCTGGTCCAGCATGCATTTTGTTTTCTTCATCAGATTCAGATTGTTACTAAATAGTAGAGTATCATCTATGTAGAGAGTGATAATTCAGCAAAATTACTCTCGATAGAGTGAGGTGCCCCTGGGTAGAAATTGCCATTACCCAATTTTTGTAGGCTTCAAGTAGACTCGATAATTGAGTCATGAGGGCATCAGAATTTTCTCTAACTGAGCCAGTTGTAGTCATTTGCTCCATAAAATTTTTGAAAGTGTTAAGATGACTCGTAACACTTTTTGCGTCAGACATTCTCAGTGTGAAGAATTTCTTCCTCAAATGTAACTTAGAAGTCACATCCTTGATTTCGTAGAGGGTTGCTAAGATGTCCCATGCATCTTTAGCAGTCTGAACATCATGTATGTGACTGAGTATCCTTGGTTGAGGGTGATCATGGCAAATGCTTTGCCATCTCTCAGCCTCTACTTAGTGATGCTGGCTGCATCTCTTTCTGGTTTGAGCTCTATTCCATCAACGATGTACCACAGTTCTTTGGCTAGTAGTATAACCCTCATCTTGAACTTCCAGAAATGGTAGTTATCTCCATCGAGTTTGTCAATGAGAGATGAACTAGATGATGTATCCATTATGGTTGAACAAGATCGTTGGTAGAAACAACGATCGTCGGAATATTGTTGGCTACACATTTGCTTCAAAGATGTCTTGATAGAAACAAGACTGATAATCCATAGTAGAAATGTAGATTACTGAAATGCCCACTCTGATACCAAGTCATAAATCGAGAGGACAGGTAGCAGAAGCTTTAGTGTGGTTGTGTAGGAACAGAAACGCAATAGTTAGTAGCAGAAATATTCAAGATGAATGATTCAGACAAATTGTGCAAATGAATGATACAGTAGTGAGACAAAAATGCACTCCGATTAATATCAAACAATGAGTACAATGCTTGAAATGATAACTTTAGCTTGATTGTTGAGCGTGATTGCGCTGGCTACAGATAACTCTGATTGTTAAAAACCTTTTTTTTAGCTTGATTCAACTAGTAATATATATTTACAAGTGTCTTCAGAAAATATCTTACAAACATTGAATGCTATTTATGCCAATCTTTGTATATGTACAAAGTAGGTAACCGCCCTTGGGATATTTAGCTATCCAGTTGTTTTGGGATTGATGACAGTTTGGCAAAGTCGGTCTGCCACTGTTGCAAAACGAGCAGAACACAACGAAAGAGCAGAGAGTCATTCCGCCAACGAACAAGACACTGAAGATCTTGCTCTGAAACCAAACTGACAATATAGTCACTCTATTTTGTGTATCTCTTGGCCTTGTGCTGTGTCTCTTGATTGCTAGAATGTAATGTGTTCTGTGATGCTTAGTCAAGTGTCTGGGATCCCGTAAGAGCAACCGCACAAAAAGGAAATTCAAAGACAGAAAATTGTTCTCGAATCAAAAGAGAGAGGATGAACACAAAATGTAACAGCTTCCGTGACATGGTATCAGAGCCTACAGGTTATCACTACTGATATCCAGACAGTGATTCTTCCAGACAACACAATATGGCTATGACAATCCAGACCAGAGTAGCAATCAGTCTTGATGGTGCAAATTACAAAATCGGGAAATTCAAAATCAAAACACTCCTGAAGGACGAAGGCATCTAGTCGGTGACCGAGCTCTCAGAGGTGCAGCCTCCAGAGGGAGACTTGAGGAGAGCTGAATGGATCAGAAAGGATGAGCGCGCATTGGCGATCATCGTTTCATCCATAAATGAAGATCTACTCATGCAGATTGAAGACTACAAAAGCAGCCATGCAACGTGGGAAAGATTAAAGTAGAAGTATGAAGTGAGGACTGCAGCTTCAGTCATGCACCTTCACAATCAGCTGCAATCCATATGGTGGGATGACAACTAGTTAGATCAGCATGTTGAGAAGATCCAAACGATCTTTGCTCAACTCGCTGCATCAGGACAGGAGCACCAGATCCCAACACCACAACAGTTGATGTACTTCCTGAAATCTCTATCGACGTCCTATCAACCGCTGAGGATGCTCATACTGAGTCTACCAGATATGACATTTGACAAAGCAGTCAGTCTTGTCGCTGATGAGAGACCGATGAGAGACGAAGGAGAGAGAAGCAGTGACCAAGAGAAGACTCTCTTCACGAAAGGAAGGAAAAAGAACAAAAACAAGCCAAGATTCGAGAAGAAGAAGTCCTTGAATCAACAATCTTCTTCCTGCGATTACTACCATAAACCAAGTCATACGGCCAACAAATGCTGGTCCAATCCATCAATACCTTGCATGCACTGCAAGAAGAAAGAGCATTCTGCATACGACTGTAGATTCAACTCAAAAAGAAAAAACAAAGCTGAAAAGGCAAATGTTGTAGAGTCATCAAAGGATGTTGAAAGAGGTGATGAAGCTTTCACGATACTCGACGAAGCTTCGACAAGCTACTCTGAACACGACTACAATGTAGTCATCAATTCATGAGCAACATCTCACATAACCTGCAATAAGAAGATCTTGATGAACTTTCGCGAACTCGAAAATGACAGAGCAGTGATTCTAGACGATGGAAGCAGACACGATGTCAAAGGTATTGGCTCTCTACATCTATGAACACTGTTAGGCCAAGCAGAGTTGCCAAGAGCACTATATGTGCCCTCAGTCAGAAAGGATCTGCGATCTGTATCCAAGATGACAGATCTAGGCATTCGAGTTTTGTTCGACGGCAAAACTTGTAGTATGATCGAGAAGATGACAAACAAGTTGCTGATGGTCGGATGCAGAGAAGAAAATCTCTACCAGGCCAAAATAATCAGCAACTCTGAAAGCATATTAAATACTTCAGAAAACGAAGATCAACTCTGGCATATAAGAATGTATCATCTGAACATGCGGAGCCTGTATGACATGAGCAGAAAGGACATTGTCACAGGTCTCAAGATTTCAAGGCCAGAGGCTGAGTTTTGCGAAGCTTGTCAGAAAGGCAAGCAACATCGGAATCCATTTACACACGAGGGAAGAAGAGCCAATGAGTTCATCCACTCTGATGTGTGTGGACCGATGAAAACAGATTCGCTCTCAGGTTCAAGATATTTTCTAACGTTCATAGATGATTACAACCGAATGACCACGGTCTACTACTTGAAGAAGAAATCTGATGTATTTGATTCTTTCAAGAAGTTTGTGGCATTCGCAGAGCGACACACCTCGAAAAAGATACAGATCCTTAGATCTGACAATGGAGGTGAATACAAAAGCACAGAATTCTCAAGATTCTGCGAAGAACAGGGGATCAAACACCAGTCCACTCCTGCATACACACTAGAATACAACGGTGTGGCAGAAAGAAAAAACAAAAATGCTAGTCGAAGGAGCCAGATGCATGATGGCACAGGCCCAATTGCCAGATCAATTCAAGACTGAGGCAATAGCTGCAGCCGTACACCTGCAGAACTGATCTACAATGACAACGCTGGAGAACAAAACACCATATGAAATGTGGACAGGCAGGAAGCCTAATCTGTCATACGTACGAGTGTTTGGATGTGCAGCATACAAGCACATTCCAAAGAAAAGAGAAGCAAGATCGATGACAAATCTGAACAAACAATCATGGTCGGCTACTCGAACGGAACACATGTATACAGACTTTATGATCCAACCACGAAGAAGGTCGTTTCGAACAGAGATGTGAAGTTCGATGAGTCCACATTCCCTGGACTGAAAGATGAAAGAGGCCATGAGATTTTCACACTACTGCCTATTCAAGAGGGAAATTGAGGACATACATCAAATCAAAATGTAGAGTCCCAGATTCTAGAGCAGCAGGAAGCAGAGGATCGACCCCACAAACAAGAAATGTTCGAGCAACGACGAAACGAACCTCGAAGGTCAACAAGACAAAGAAGAGCTCCAGACTACTATTCTGACAATCTTCAATGGAGCGAAGACACGCAGTTCGAGTACTGCAACTTCACAGAAGATCCAACAACATACTAAGAAGCTATCTAGAGTCCAGAGGTTGAATTTTGGAAGCAGGCAATGTTAGAGGAAATCGAGTCGATGAGACAAAACGAGGCATGGACATTAGAGCCACTGCTAGAAAATTGAAAAATAGTCGACTGCAAGTGGGTGTACAAGAAAAAGCTAAAATTAGATGGCACTATTGGCAGCCACAAGGCAAGGCTTGTCGCAAAGGGCCACATGCAGAGATATGGTGTCGACTATTTTGACACATATTTGCCCATGGTGAAGATGACAAGCATAAGACTACTCCTTGCATATGCCACACAGTACAATATGGAAATTCACTAGATTGACGTGAAAACAGCCTTTCTCCACAGAGATCTAGAGGAGAAAATCTTCATGAAGCAACCTGAAGGCTATGAAGACCCCGACAACAGACAATATGTCTGTCGATTGTAGAGATGCATCTACAGTCTAAAACAGACATCACGGCATCACGGGCCTGGTACAAAAAGCTTGATGGTCTTCTGAAGTCTCTAGACTTCAACCCTACTCAACCAGACTCTAATGTCTACATCAAAAGAGTAGAAAAAGATTTTGTGATGATAGAAAATTCCTTGATGCTGATCAAAGACACGAAGAATCAGATTTTTGACAGCTACGAAATCACAGATCTTGGAGAAGCAACAAAATGCCTAGGGTTGAAGATCAGAAGAGATCGAACAAATGGCAAAATACACTTGAGTCAGTCAGAATACACCAAAAGAGTGCTGAAGCAGTACCACATGATGGACTGTGAAGAGAAAGTCACACCAATGATAGCTGGAGCCAAGCTCACAAAACAGGATTGCCCAAAAACAGAAGAGGAAGAACATAAGATGGCAGGTATATCCTACTAGAACTTAATCGGGAGTCTGATGTACTTGACAATTTGTACCAAACTGGATCTGGCCTTCTCTGTTTACACATTGAGCCAATTCTGTTCCAATCCTAGTCTAGCACATTGGCGAAAGACCAAACGAATCCTATAGTATCTGAAGGGTACCCAGAATATTGGATTAAGCTATAGAGCTAGAAACAAGGAGAAAGGATTTGAGCTGCATCACTACAGTGATGCGAGCTGCAAGGATGACATCAAGTCCATTAATTGAGAATGTACAATAGCGTGCGGAGCTGCAATCAGCTGGATATACAAAAAGCAAACCATGGTAGCTCAATCCTCTTGCGAAGCTGAGTATGTCGCAGCCTCAAAAGTGGCGAATGAGGTAGTGTGGCTGCGGATGATGTTGGAGGCAATCGGGATACCACAAGAGGCGCCAAGCATGATGATGATGGAGGCAATCGAGATACCACAAGAGGGGCCAAACACGATGATGATGGACTCCCAAAGTGCCATCTATCTGTCTCAGGATCCTGTCTTTCATTCAAAGTCGAAGCACATTCCTCTGAAATACCATCACATTCGAGATTTGATCTCGAAAGGAGAGCTCCAAGTCCAGTTCATAAAATCAGAAAGTATGATTGCAGATCTCCTCACAAAATCGCTCGACAAGCCACTCTTTATCAAGCAAAGAGAGACAATTGGATTGAACGAACAAAGCTGCAAGGTTCAAGAGGGAGTGTTAGAAATGTTGAACTCCTGGCAGATTTGTCGTAGCACGAACAAGACACGAAGGTCGAACGAGAACAATTCACGACAGTCAACGTGTCTTTGACTCGAAGCACGAACGATTCGCAAATCAATCGCAAATCGTAAACACACCTCCAGGACTGCAAACCACAAAAGGGGTGCAGAACGAAGACTACGAAAAAAACGAAACAAACGAAGAGAAATCCTTTGCGCTACCAGCTGGCAGTTCAACGGGCTTCATGTCCAGTTGAAACGAATAGCAACGACGGAGACTAACTAACTAGTTGATTAGCATTAACTAGCCTTGTGATTCTACGTTTAGCTATCTTGTAAACTCCACATGGTGGAGGTATAAACAATCCTCTCTGGATCATAACAAGAAAAGTAGAGAGATAGTGAATATAGAGATCTTTAAGAAACAAAGAGAGATGTAGCGAATATAGTAAGAAAGCAAAATACCATAATTGTGCATGAAAGTCTGCCAACGAGCTGAACACAGCAAAAGAGCAGAGAGTCATTCCGCCAACGAGCGAGACACTAACGATCTTGCTCTAAAACCAAACTGACAATATAGTCGCTCTATTTTGTGTATCTCATGGCCTTGTGCTATGTCTCTTGATTGCTAGAGTAAAATATGTTATGTGATGCTTAGTTGAGTGTCTGGGATCCCGTAAGAGCTTTTGCATGAAAAGAAACTTCAAAGATAGAAAATTGTTCACGAATCAGAAGAGAGAGGACGAACACAAAATGTAACAGCTTCCACGACATCTCTCTCTCTCTCTCTCTCTCTCTCTCTCTCTCTCTCTCTCTCTCTCTCTCTCTCTCTCTCTCCTCTTTTTGCTATGCAGGTGAAGGCGGGGTTGACGATCCCAGCGTTCGGACCCTATACTACCAAGATGAAACAACAGTGGCACCGTTGCTTGGGACATGGACCAAAGGTGGAGCAAAAGGCCCGATAGCCAGATCCAGTGGTTCAAATGTCACAAGCAAAATCAAGCCAACAAGGAGCTCTCTAGAAGGATGGATGTCACCTCAATCACGAGTTTCTTCAACAAACAGTGGCAAGGTGGAAGTTTTGGTTATATCATCGTGCATGTCACCGAACTCAATGGAGGACCACAATAGCCTCCCAGTCTATTTTGTGGAAGATCCTAAGGGAATAACAAATACATCCAAAAACTTTTAAATCTTTTACACTTGGCTTATTGCCATACAAAGCTTAATATGGTGAGATCCCACCAACGACATTGCTTGGAAGCCTATTACACAAAAAGTTGCACATGTAATAGCTTCTCCCCAAAAAGAAATGGATAGAGATTCATCTAATCTCAAAGATTTAACACATTCACATAGAAATCTATTTTTCCTCTCGGCCACCCCCATTTTGTTGGGGGTTGTAGAAACATGTGAATTCTCTTCTTATGCCATTACGCTCACAAAAATCTTTCATTCTATTGGAGATATATTCTCGTCCATTATCACATCTTAGTACTTTGAATGTTAGAACTAATTTGCTTCTCACAAGAGATTTAAACTTCACAAAAGTTTCATATACAAGACTCTTCTTTGGCAATCTATGTAAGTAGATCTAGTTCAATCATCTATGAAAGTCACATACATCAAGGCACTTCCATTACTAGCATGTGAAAAGGAATGTACATCAGAATGTATAAGATCTAAAGGAGAGGTAGATCTTGTCAAGGATCTTTTGTAGTATGTCTTGTGAGTCTTTGAAAGTCCACAAGCCTCACATATCTTGCCACATCTTAAGAATGATTTGGGGAGGCCGAGAGCAAGCTCCTTGAAGACCATGGATTCCATTGCTTGAAGTGATAAATTTTGTAGTCTTTAGGAGAATAATGATTGTACTTTACAATCATAGAGAGTTATTGGTTGCTTAATCAATGGATCTATCAAGTTCTACACATTAGATCTTGATCTAGATTCACTACACTTGGATTTAAGCAAGAGCAATGGATCAACACATCATTAATTAGTGAAGGAGGCTTCACACGTGTGGAGTACTGTCCACAATATGCCTTGCACCTGAAACAACAAGTACAATAAACCTAGATAGCAATCATTCATAGAAATCACAAGACAAATGACTAGAAACCTCACAAAAGTGTAGAATGCAAAAGTCTCATCAATCTTCTTAGCAAAATCATGATCGTTTTATGGATCAAGTACATCCACGAGTCTGGTACAGTCTAGCAGGTCTTCACATGTGTGAAGAGTGCCACATCACTCAGATCTATCCATTTGATCCATCCTTGATCCTTATCCAAAAGTTGACCTTCTAGAATATGGCTAAAATCCAAAAAGCTAGTCTCCTAGAATATAGGAATATTCCTTATAAAATAGGATCTATAATGGTCAACTCTTATATTCTAGTACTCTATACACATGTGTGAACATCCACTTGCCATGTGGGAGCATTTCCTCATGAACATGCAAGGAAAAGCTAATTTCTAGGTGACTAGTCAACTTGACTAAAAAACTAGTCATATCATGTTCACACTAACTAGATTGCTACAAAATCAATTTAGATATATACAAGTATACATCCTTTCACATGTGGGAACAAGCTCCACACGTGTGAAATCAGATCATCAACATTATTCTAATGTTTGATTAATATTTACAATAACCAATGTCAAGTGAGAAGTGACAATTTTCAACACTCCTCCTCACTTCTAACTTGGCAAATCTAATGTACATCTATCTACAATTCCAAGAGCATATCTTAACTTAAAAAATGGATCTTTGGACAATGGCTTGATTAAGAGATCAGCTATGCATTCGGATGATGGTACATGATGTAGTTGCACTCCTTGGATTGTACCTTCTCCCTCACAAACTGGTGACCTATCTCAATATGCTTTGTTCTAGCATGGAAGATAGGATTTGAAGCAATTTGTTGAGAAGCTTGATTGTCACAAAATATGTAAGGGATCTCCTCGGCCTCTAGCACATGTAGTTCCGTCAAGAGTCTTCTTAGCCATAGGAGCTCTTTGGTTGTTGAAGTCAATGCCTTGTACTCGGCCTCACAAATTGCTTTTTGGAAAGCCAAGATATTACTCCTCCACAAAGAAATGTGGCAAATGCACTAATGGACTTCCTATCCATCTTGTCACCTGCAAAATCTGAATCTGAATCTGAGTAGGCTCTCAAGTGTAAGTTAGATCCTTCATAAAGTATGCCAAAAAATCTAGTACTAGAAACATATCAAAGTACTCTCTTGGCACTTTTCCAATGATGAACTAAAGGAGCTTGCATACTTTGACTCAACTTGCTTACACAAAAACTTAAGTCAGGCCCTAGCAATGGCCAAATAGATTAGAGAGCTATAAGCTTACTAAAGAGGGTGATGTCCTCAAAGGATGCTTCATCACCTTCATTAGTTGCTTTCACAACATGCTCCATAGGGGTGTCAATTCCCTTACAATATTTCATACCAAATCTTTCAAGAATGGAAGTAGCATACTTAGATTGACTTACGAAAGTACAATTGCTACTTCTAGACACTTCTATCCCAAGTATAAACTTTAGGAAGCCTAGATCTACCATCTTGAACTCACTAAATAAATCAACTCTTACTTTGCTTATGCCTTCATCATCATTTCCTGTCAAAATGATGTCATCAACATAAAGTACCAAAATGATGATCATTCCTTCATTACATTTGAAATATAAAGAAGGTTCATAAGCACTTAGTACAAGGCCAAGAAAATAGAGAAAATCATGCAACCTAGAGTACCAAGCTCTACGTGCTTGCTTCAAGCCATATAGGCTCTTCCTTAAGTAGCACACATTTTGCTCCTCACCAACCTTGATGAAGCCCTCGGGTTGCATCATGTAGATTTTATCTTTTAAGAAGCCATTCAAGAAGGCATTTGTCACATCCATTTGTTAGAGATTCTACTTGAACAAAGTAGCAATGCAAATGATTAATCTAATAGTTACAAGCTTAGCTACAGGTGCAAATGTTCTTCATAATCCAATCCTTTTATTTGAAGAAATCCCTTAGCAACAAGCCTAGCTTTGTACTTACTAATAGATCCATCTTTATTGTACTTTATTCCATAAATCCATTTACATGCAAGTGGTTTCTTTCCTCTTGGAAGATTTACAAGATTCCAAGTATGATTTTCTTCTAATGCATCATACTCTACTTGCATTTCATCTCTCCAAACTTTAGATTTATATGTTTCTTCAAAAGATGATGGTTCTTCAAGCAATGTAGCTAAGAAGGAGTAAGAGGTAGAAGGTGTAGAGTCTTTCTTTTGCTTTCCCTTGTCCACATAGGTGAGCCTTGAGGGCTCGACCTTGCTTCTTGATGATCTTCTCGGCCCCTTTTGACTTGGATCCATGTCTCCATCCTCGAGTTTGTCAAAATCTTCAATGCACAATGGGTTAGATCCATTTGACAAGCTCTTAGCAAATTGTGACTCATCAAAAAGTACATCCTTGCTTACCTTTACTTTCTTGGATATAGGATAATATATCCTATAGCCCTTGCTATTTTCTCCATAGCCAACAAAGATCCCTTTGAAGGAGGTAGCATCTTCTTTCCTTCTTGTCTCCAAAGGGATGTGAACATAACAAATACGTCCAAAGATCTTAAAATCTTTTACATTGGGTTTCTTATCAAACAAGGCTTGATAAGGTGAGATCCCATCTATAGCACTACTAGGAAGTCTATTACACAAATAATTAGCACATGTTATATCTTCTCCCCAAAATGAGATGGGAAGTGATGCATCAAGTCTTAAAGACTTTGCACACTCACATACACTCCTATTTTTTCTCTCGGCCACCCCATTTTGTTGGGGGGTGTAGGAACAAGTGTATTGAAATTTAATGCCATTGATCTCACAAAAGTCTTTCATTTTATTAGAGGTGTACTCTCCTCCATTATCAGGTTCAGGATCCGATTTATATTGACATGCTTGGCAGTCAATCATTGCTAATGCATCTGTCCATATCACGACATCTGTCTCTAAATCATAGTGACCATTGCCTTGGGTGATTGATCGTATGATCTATCATGGATGATCCATCATCAGCAGCCTTGGGTGCAATAGGTTTCACCGCCCATGTAGTTGGATCGACCTTTACAGCCTGCTCTCTATTCTCAAAGGTCCCCAGTTGTGTGCTATTTGCGCAGTCCTCAACTATGGCCTTCCCAGTAAAACACGGTATGTAGTGGAGACTCAGGTATATCCATCACTACAAAAGTGATCACAAATTACATGCTAGCTATTTTTACAGGGATATCGGCAACCACACCCTTTGGTTTTACACAAGATTGATCCACTAGATTGATGGCAAATTTTGCTGGCTTCAATCCCTATAGACCCCACTTTTGATACAAAGTATTGGAGATCAAATTGACACTTGATCCTCCATCTACCACTGCTACCTCGTCCTCAAATCTCTTGTGTTTGATTGGCAGAGTGATGTTGTGTTCCTCACTCTCCCATGCTGCCCCGATGTGGAGGATGTTACTTGTCTCATCGTAGCCCCTGTACAATATATGGGCTCTGACGCTATTGGTTTTGTGTCTGTTTTAGCCCATTCAGCCAAAAGGCTTTTAGCTTGTGGTGCAATCTGTAGTAATTCTTCGAGGGGTAAACTAACATGGCTCGTCAGTAGGCTTGTGATCATTTCAGTGCACGGTCCCTCGAGCTCCACCATGTGGAAAGGTGGTTCATGATAATGCAACTGATTGTTCTGATCAATGCGTAGTGGTGAGCCATTCATGGTTCCGGTTCTTCATCATCAACAAGTTCCGTAGGGTTGGCCTTTTCTTGCTCTTTTTCCTCCGCTTGTGCTCTCTGTACCCAATGTCGTATCTTCTGGTATTGTCTCCTTTATTCTCTCACATTCGGATATGGTGCTGAAGTTGAGGGTTGGTCATCAGTGACCGATGGTGGTGGTTAGGGAGCCACTTCCTTCCTCTTCTGTGTTTGCGTGACGGCTAACACAGGGGCATGAAAATGTTGCTTTTCCGATGGCATCCCCGCTAGAACTGTTACTCGTTGTATTGCAATAAAGTTCAATGGCATGCTGGTCCAGGTCTTAATGGACAGTTCTTGAAGTAGTGTCCATAACCGCATTCTCGACAGAAGGATGTATATTGTCCCTTGTAAGGACATTCAGAGTTTTTTCCTTCTCATTGAGCATCCAAATAGAGTACAAATGGTGCTTTTTTATAAATGGGGAAGGTCCTTGCCCCAAAAAAATTCATGCGAGTTCAAAAGTGGACCCAACTCTAAAAAGTAAACTCTAACTTTTAAAATGACTTTGGGCCTCAAGTTTTATTTTAATTATAAAGGGCCCAAGTCTATTATTTCTATTTACAATTAGTTCGCGTGCTCATTGGGCCATGGACTTATATGCACAGGAAGCCATGCCCTCGCAACACGTTTATTATTAAATTTATCCCTTTGCTCATGTTGTGTTGGGAATAAATCCAACAAACAACTTAAAAATTCTCCCCAACAACAAACAAGGCACGTTTTCAAAATATTAAACATGCCAACATATAATTATAGTTTTGTAGATTTTTCAATGGATACTAGTCTGGAATCAAAATTGTATGTGGAAGACACTAGATGTTTTCAAACTTCTTCAGGAAAATGTTGTACATTTCGTCATCTTCCTCGATATAGACACAATGCCTATTGCTCTTTGATGTCTCCTTTCCCATGTTTCTTGTCGTGGCAAAGAGGTCTATCACCACATCCCCAGGACATGTGAACAACTCAATTATATATCTGCAATAAACAAAATCATGTTTCAAAGCATAGAGAATATACAATGAATATTCAACACAATGTGTAGTAATGCTACTCAAAAAATAGGATTTAGTAAACCTATAGAAGCTGGGTGACCTCTCAGCACCACCTCGACAAACCACGCCATTGATGCAAGTTAAGGTGTCCCTATTCAACTCCATAACATAATTTGGGCCTTAAATTTCAGAATGTCTCAAATCAGAAGCAAACGAGCCAGTTAGGTTGCAATCAGACCAGCGAGCTACTATCCTCAAAGAACCGAGAAATTTGGCACCGTTTTGAAGCTTCAAACTGACATTTTTCAGGACAGTAGGTCTGAAATCTAGGGGAAAGGAGCTTAAAGGGTTCCTCTTCATTCTTTCTTTGGAAGTACAGTCCTCAGAAACAGCTAAGTCATCTTTCCTTTCCCATGTACAGTTGTAAATTAGTCTTTTAGACTTTTTTTCTTCAGAAGTTAAGGTAGCTCTCTTTCAGTTCCAAAGATAACCACTCCTCAGGGATCTGATCAACCCCAGGAGAGAGACTTCGACGAACTTGAAATAGAAGCCTTGGCTTACAGAAAAGGGAAGGAACCCATGGAAGTGGAAGAACAGGAACAGTTCACCGAAGAACTCGACGAACTGGTTACCAAGGAGCAGTTTCTCCAATTGGTAACAGAAGTGGATGAAGTGAAGTTGGCATTAGCCAATTTCAAGTCCAGTGTAGACGACTCGTTCGCTGAACTCAAAAACTTGATTTTGAGTTCCGCGAAAGGAAGCCTTCCCTCCACTTCTCAGTTATCCCCTTCTCCACTTCCATCAGTTTCGAGTGAGACTTTACGGTCTCACCCCAGTGTTTTTAAAGAGTTAAAACCTCCTACTTTTAATGGAGAAGAGAAGGATAAAAATGCAGATATTCTACAAACCTTCTTCAACAAATGGAAGAACATTCATGCTCTTAAACAGACCCCTGGCCATTTGCAAGCTATTGAGACCAGTCTTTCCTTAGGGCCTATGGCCTATAAGTGGTGGTTAAATCTCCAGGAGACTAGGCAGACTCCCCGGTCATGGAAAGCTTTTGAAGAAGCTTTCCTAAGAGAATTTCTACCAGAGAATGAACTTGATAGAGCGTGGAAAGCCTGGGAAAGAATAGAAATGGAAAGTCCCTCATCCAATATATCTCGCAGTATCAAGAAGCAATTTTAAAGATTAAAAATATGGATGACTATCAGAAAATCAGGGGATTTGTCCGTGGCCTCAAAGATGAATATAAAGTAGAGGTCCAGAGAAACTCGCCTACTACCCTTGAGCAAGCTCTCAGGTATGCTCAAATCTATGATGATTCAGTGGGTAGGAAGAGAGCGAGACAACAACCACTTTCTGAGCAGCCTCAGAAAGACTTTCAATTTAAAAAGAAATTTTTAAAAAGAAAGAAAGAAGATAAATTCAAAAGTGAAGCTCCTCAGAAACGCCCTTCACTCATACAGCCTTTAAAACCATATGATTTTGAGAAAGCCAAACAAGAACGTTTGTGCTTTGTGTGTATGGGCAAGGGACACATAGTCAGACAATGTTCCAAGGGGCCTTTCACTAAAAAAGATAAGATAAAAACAAGTTCATCTTGTTCAGACTGTATGTTTCTCCAGTGACTCGACAGCTTCCAAGATCAAAGTGTATCATGAAGATCATGAACACTGTTGTCAGCTAACCTCTGCAATGCTAGCGAGACCCTTCAGCTTTGGGCCGCATGACCTAGTACGTATGCATGGGAAAGTTGGTAACCAGTCAGTAAGAGTCATGGTTGATGATGGGGCAACCCATAATTTCATCAACTACACCCTGGTTAAAAAGCTTAAACTACCAAAAGTACCTAGTCAGCATAGGTACATAGTTTCATTAGCTAAGGGTGAAGATAAAAAAATATGAAAAACTATGGTAAGTAAGTTAAATCTTGGTATTCAGGGGTACCAAGATGAAATAAACTTTCAGATAATGCACCTGAATCGAACAGACATTGTTCTCGGGAGAGATTGGCTCTACAGTTTAGGACCTTCCCTCCACAGAAACTATCAGGAGAACACCCTCAGCTTTCAACATAAAGGCCGAGAGATCCAGTTGCATGGGGAGCATGATGTTCCCAACAACCCTATGGTCTGCAGTTCAAAACTCTGTCAGCTAATCGGAGACGAAGACCATCAGGTATTCTTATGTGACTTTCAGTTTATTCCTGAAGTTTCTATTTCCAGTTCTATTCAGCAGAAAATCAGTAAATTAGAAACTTTATTGTCTAAATTTAAAGATATTTTTCCTGAAGATTTGCCACATGGTTTACCACCTAGCAGAGAGGTAGATCATGTAATAAACCTAGTACCAGGTATAACACCTATTTCTAAACCTCCGTATCGGGTCAGCCGAACAGAGGATGAAGAAATAACTAGGCAGTTAACAGACTATCTTGGGAAAGGCCAAATTCAGACCAGTAGTTCACCATGGGCCTCACCAGTCCTGTTGGTGAAAAAGAAAGAGTGGTCTATGCATCTTTGTGTAGATTACAGAGCCCTCAATAAAGTCACAATTAAGAATAAATACCCTATGCCTCGGACAGACGAGTTGTTTGATCAACTTGACGGGGCTAAGTTTTTCAGCAAAATAGACCTCAGATCGGGATATCATCAAGTCCGTATAAAATCGGAAGATGTCTCAAAAACAGCTTTTAGGACTCGTCACGGTCATTATGAGTTTAAGGTGATGCCATCTGGGCTCACAAATGCTCCAGCTACCTTTATGACCTTGATGAACAGTGTCCTCAGACCATACTTGGGTAAGTTTGTAGTTGTATTTTTAGATGACATCCTCGTTTACAGCAAAACGAGGAAGGAGCATCTAAAACACCTCAGAAAGGTGTTTCGACTGCTCAGAAAGCATAAGATCTATGCTAAACAATCCAAGTGTGAATTCTTCGTTGAAGAAGTAGCATATTTGGGTCACATTATCTCTTCAAATGGGATTAAGATAGACCCAAATAAGGTTAAAGCCATACTCAGTTGGCTGAGACCTCAGAATATTTTGGAACTTCAGATCTTTCTTGGTCTGGCGGGATATTACAGACGATTTGTCAAGGAATATGTTTAGATAGCAGTTCCTATGACAAATCTCCTTAAGGGAAAGAGAAAGGAGTTCATTTGGGAGTCCGCACAGCAGGAGAGCTTTGATGCTTTCAAAACAGCCTTAGCTACAGCACCAGTTTTAAAAGTCGTCGACCCCAATAAGCCATTTGTGGTCGAAACAAATGCTAGCGACTTTGCAGTAGGTGTTGTGCTAACTCAGGGCGGACGACCAGTTGAATTCGAGAGTAAAAACCTCGAGACAGTTCAGACTAGGTACAGTGCCTACGAAAAGGAACTCTTTTCTATAGTACATGCCCTTAAGACTTGGAGACATTATCTGTATGGTGCCAATTTTGAGGCCCTAACAGACCATGAGAGTCTCAGATACCTTTGCAATCAACCTGAGCTTAGAGGTCGGAAAGCTCGTTGGGCAGAGTTGATACAAGAGTTTGACATGTCTATCAGATATAGGCATGAAAAATTCAATACAGTAGCAGATGCCCTTAGCAGAATGCCTATGATAAACGAGCTGAGTTTTACTCAGATTTGTAATGAGTTACTCGAGTCCTTGAGAGGGAAATACCAGCATGATGCATTCTTCTCTACTATCTGGAACTCAGTCCAGAATAGACAGATACACACTCCAGAACCAGTTCCCGGGGCTGTTGCCAATTCATCCAAGAATACGGCAGCTTCCGTTGAGGATGATGATGAGTCCGAGTATACGTCATCAGATGACGTTGAGGATTCTGAGCCTGTATTACCCAAGCAAACCCACTGGTTGAGGGTCAGTGGACTCAAGGATTCAAATGGAAACAGTATTCCATTCAGGATGAGTACTTGCTCTATAGAGATAGAGTATGTGTCCCCAATTCAGAGGATTATAGGCGGCAGGTCCTATATGAATGTCATGACAATCCTAGTGCGGGACACCCAAGCATACAGAAGACCTATGAGCTTCTTCGTAGGCAATTTTTTTGGCCCAATATGAAAAAGGACGTCCACCAGTATGTAACCAGTTGCCAGAAATGTCAAGTAAATAAAGCAGAGCATTTAAAGGCAAGAGAGTTGTTGCATCCTTTAGAAATACTAGCTGGTAAATGGGAGAGTATCTCCATGGATTTTATAGTAGGCTTGCCTAAAACCCAAAAGGGTAATGATGCTATATCGGTCAGAGTTGACCAAAATGGCTCATTTCATTCCGACCAAAACAACCGTTAGAGCTCTAGAGTTAGCGAGGTTGTTTGTAGACATGCTATTTAAATTGTACGGTCTACCTTCCGGCATAGTCAGTGACCGGGACAGTAAGTTTACTGGAAAATTTTGGAGGGCAGTATTCCATCATGTCCATACTAAACCTAATATGGGTACCACTGACCATCCACAGACGGACGATCAAACAGAAAGGGTAAATCAAGTGCTGGAGGATATGCTTCGTGCATACGTTAGCAAGAAGCAGACTAATTGGGAGGAGTATCTCTCGATATTAGAGTTTGCTTACAACAGTACCAAACATTCAGCTACGGGATACAGCCCATTTATGCTGATGTACGGTTTTTAGCCACGCTCACCCACAGCTGTAGGGTTTAAACAAGAAAAAGTTTAAGCAGCCAGAAACTTTTTAGAGGACCTAAACAGATGATAGAACATGCTAAGCGTAGCATTAGGCAGTCCCAGGATCGAGCCAAGCATTATGCAGATCCACACAGACGGGATGTGCAGTTCTCCACTGGTGAGAAAGTCTACTTGAGAGTCCCAGTTGACTCTAAAACCCTCAAATCAAGAGTGTGTGCTAAGTTGTCTCCAAGGTATTGTGGTCCCTTTACCGTCAGTAGGAGACCAGGCGAGGCCACCCATGAACTAGAACTCCCACACAGCAGTAAGGTTTTTCTAGTCTTTCATGTAAGTCAGTTACGAAAAGCCTTAACCAAATCAGACAATCTGGTAGGGGACAGTGTTCTAGTTCTCCCATTGGATCCTCAGCAACCTCCACATGAACCAGAGGAGATTTTTGATAGTAGACAGATGCAGACTCGTCATACTCTATACCGAGAATATATGGTTAAGTGGAATGATCAGCCTGTTGAGAATGCCACTTGGGAAAGAGGCAATGTCCTTTGCAAGATTTTTCTAGACTTTGTCTTAGAGGACCAAGACGGTTCTTAAGGGGGAGGGAGTGTTACGAGCTCGTAACCAGTGCCGAACCCTAGAGAACACAGATAGGTCAGATACCACAATCAGGGTCGTGTCCAGCGTACATGACCAACAGGGCAAGACAGTGTGAGTAGTGTGCCCCAGCACGGTCCATAGCTATGGCGGGCCTAACACAACCTAGGGACCCTGTCAGCATGATAGGGCCCCCAGTTGGGTCCCGACGTACAGTCGGCCACGTCAGTGCCACGTGGCCGACACTTGGCAGTAGCATGCTACCAGTCCTCACACTGGGCTAGGAGGGGCTTACTCTATATCAGGGAGTAGGCAAGGTTGGGTGGATCAGTTAGTGTTTGCCCTACTGTGGTGTTAGGATCTATTACAAAACCACATTGAATGGGCCAGATCAGGTACTGTACGGAATTTCAGGTGCTGACATGTGTGAAATCCGTCCATTTTCAGATTGGTGGTTCTCTCTCACCTCAGATCCTAATTTCAAACAAATTAGCCCACTAGAAAGCTAAAAATGTGTAGAATCTGATGCAATTTGAATCATGACAGTTTAATAAGCCAATCAGAAGTTACAAGCTTTTGAAGAGTCATAGGTAGGGCGTCTAGACCTGTGGCAAATCGTGTGTACATGTCATTTATTGCTTGAATGATCACAAAAATCATCTAGAAGCTACACAATCTCATCTATATGTGATTTAGACAAAACTTATAGGTTCTAGGCAAATTATTTCATACAAATAGATTGTATTTGAGTCAATTTGACATTTTTTGAAATATTTCACACGTGTGAAATTCAGAGAACCATAACTTTTGCCATACTTCATCTTTTTTTATGATTCAAATCTTGTTTTAGAGAGATTGTCAAGCTAGTGAGATCTATCTCATAGTTTTTTGCTAAGTCTTACATAGGATTTGGTTCTGTACCCTTGATTGGTTCCTATAGTGAGAAGAAAAGCAATTCTTTCATCCATCTTTTTTGATTTAAATCAGTCTTTATGACTTCAATGGATGTCTTTCTATTAGAAGCAAGTGAAAGATTGTCAACCTCCAATTACTCAATTTGGAAGGTTAGAATGGAATCCGTCTTAATACTACAAGATGTGATGGATATTGTACTTGGCATTGAAAAAGAACCACAAATTTCTCAAGAAATTTCAAAGTACAAAAAGAGAGCTAGGATGGCTCTACATTATATTAAGATGAATGTCTCAAATGACATCTTAAGATAAATTGGTGCTTGTACTAATGCCAAAGATGCTTGGGATACTCTCAAGTCTATCTATGAGACAAAAAATACTTCTAGACTCCAAAGCCCGTTTCTCCTCTAATTTCAGATCTAAGTATTCGAGTCTTTGAGGTTGAATGTTGGTGAGAAAGTTCTAAATTGGTCTTTTTGCCTTGGCGTATAGCTTGCCTTTGGACATACTTTACCTTTTCATAAGGATGTACATGTCCTTCTAGATAATCTAGCCACCATGTGCAATTTTTCCTTTCCCAGGTCAATATCTCTTTGTCCAATCAGCTGGGTACATGCAATGGGGCCCATCTCATAATAACCAATCTGATACCTCAATTAGTAAACTAGATATGGCCTTGCCTTATATTACAAAGAGTAGCCATCTGGAAGAAAGAAAATTTTTAATGACTATAGTACAGGTGAAAACAGAATATGAAATTATTCGCAAAAAATATTTGTAGTGGCAAATCTATACACTAGTCTCTTTGCAGAAAAAAGCAATTGTGGTTGCTTGTCTTTTGTGGCTGAGTTTTTCATGTCTTTTTGTATGTTTGGAAAAGCAAGCTAGAAGTGATTTGTTTGTTGCTTCTTAAAAAAATCTCATCTACATCTAGCAGAGAAGTATCGCCTTCCTCTACTGACAATTGTGCAACAATTCGCTTGGCCATCTCTATCATCTGCCACCAACATGTTTCATTCGCTATATATCGACGAAAACTTTTGTGAAAAAAGTGGATCTTGAATGGATCCAAACTCCCAAAATACTTGGCTAAGATGTTTGCACAACAAGCTACAAAAGCTAAAAATGGCAAAGCATCCTAATGCTACCTTTGATACACATGAACTTGACAAAGCATTCAAGAGACAAAAGAAGCTAATAAAAGGTACTGATGGCAGCCAAAAACAACAGCAAACAGGCCGTGGAACAACACCCTACCACTTTTGGATAGCACCTAAGATCATACACAAGAGCTTGAAGACAATACACAAAGCAATGCTCACAATGGAGGAAGAAACTGTGACAATGATCTATTGATCTCTCTCAACAATACAATAAGTTTCTCCAAACTATTCTCCACAAATTTCAGCCTAATAAAAGTGAGAGAGACGACTCTCTCTCCTCTCTCTAGAACTTAGGAGCCAATTTTAGAACACCAGTCGTCTAAAATAGCCAATTTTGGCCTATATGTTCAAATAACATGATTTTGGTGTCATTTCAAAGGTCCCGAAGTTTGAGACTTCTTCAACATGAAATATATACTAAAATACAAGTATCTAGGCCTCTTTCAAACGTGTGAAAGGTTAGATCCAAAATTATGTACAAAAATTGTCAATTTAGGCCTCAAACTAGCTAGGAAATGTTGACAATTTTCACACTCCCTCTTCAACTTAACTTGCTAGTTTTACAACACTACTTTGCTCCAACCTAAGAATGATCTCCATCATGATAATAGATCTCTTCTCAAGTTTTCTAATATGTACAATATAAAGTACAACATAATTGATATAGATAATAGTGTCCATATAGAATGTTTCACTATTTCTTACATCAATTTTACATAGAATGGTGAACAAGATACATGTAAAAAAACATAGAATCATAATGAAAGGATTCCTCCATGTATCCGCCTTTGAATTCTCTGTAAAACAGCAACAAACAAATTGTAAGTGAAATTAACCAACAAGTGTTTGCATGTCTCCTCCACATTCTACTATGCCCATAGTGAATGCACCATGTATCTCCATGAATGAACCTCCATCACCACCTTGTCTTTGTAGATCTCCAATCCATGAAAACCCTTGAGTGAATGAATGTCAAAATGATGTGTTCTCTGCTCCATTTGAATGAGCAGAACCTAAACTTGAAATACTTGAAGTATCTCCACAAGATTTGCATACAACCCTTGATCCTACATTGTCAACAATGTGCCAATTTGCCAACACTAGGATGCTAGATCTTGAACTTTGCTCAAAAGTAAACATATTGACCACTTCAATATCTTTCAAGATTTGAATGAATGCATGTACCTGATCATAAAAACTAGCAATGATAACTATTCCATCTCCAAGATCCAAAGGATGCAAAACTATGGAACTAGTTTCATTGAATTTTGACAATTCCAACACATTGACATGACAATGTTCATACATGAGATTAAACAAGTAAGATAGATAAAAGGACACTTCCTTGCTGCTCCAAGAACTGTACTTGAACCTTCAAGAACCTGTAAAAACAGATCCAAAATGCTTTGCCCATGTGGCTCCCCTTTGATGCTTTTGACTAGCTTCCAATTGCTACTTGCCTCTTGGTGTTGATGAAACAATTCAAGATCAACATCTTGATCTTCCAATAAAACATCAAGGACTTTGCATTTATAAACATCTTCAGATCTGAACCTCTGAAGATATTCCCTCTCAAACACATGATTAACATCCCACAAGATCTTATCATTGCTTGATTTCAACCTTTCACTATAGTTAGTGAAAACAATGTCACCATCATAAACCAAAAGATAGATTTCTACAATTCTATACAATATGAAGTATAGTAGATGAAGGTGAGTATCAAACCTAATCAAACCAGCCCATTTGAGTTCAAACCAAACCTCAATGAGCTCACCAATGAGACCTTCCTTGCCTTGAAGAAATTGCCACTTGAGTTGCTCCATGTAGTCTTCTTCATCTTCCAATTTTATTGATGCTAGGAATTGACTTTTGAAAGTTGAGAGAACCACCAACATCCATTTCATTCCTCTTGTTAGACATAACAAATGCATCAAGCTTGTAAAGTCTGCCTTGTCTATTGCCCCTAGCAATCAAGACATCTCCCTTAGTAATGAAGCAAACATCCCCAACAAACTTTGTCTTGTACCCTTTCTTTAACATTTGACCAACACTTAGCAAAGTTCTTGAAAGTGAAGGAATATAAAGAACACCATCAAGCCTTGCATCCCTATTAGTAGAAAGGCAAATAGGAATTAATTCAATACCTTTGATCATACACTCACCACCATTTGGCATGTGAACCACTTTCTTGGTTCCAACATAAGAGATCAAAGAAGTAAAGAACTCTTTGTGACTAGTCATGTGTGAACTAGATCCACTATCTATCCACCATGAATCTTTGTCACTTCTACCTGGCATTAGACTTGAAGAACACATCATGAGAGAACCACAAAAATCTAGATCCTCATTAGAAGTACAAAAGTTGTTTTGCTTACTACCTTCATTACTTTGCTTCTTATGACATCCATTTGCAAAATGACCTTTTATCCCACAATAAAAGCACTTGAGCTTTGACTTATCTTTCTTTCTAAAAGAAGTAGAAGAGGAAGAAAAAAAATGATCATCATGATTCTAGTTACCACCTTTGGACCATTTCCCTTTGCCTTTACCTTTGCCTTTGACTTTGTCTTTTGTGAAGAAGGCCTCTCACCTCCACCTTGCAAGGATGCACCATCAAGCTTTGATTGCAACCTATGTTCTTCAGCCAATAAGATTTCTTGCAAGTCAACCACACAAATTATGGATAAGGAGATCTCAGAAGATCTAGGACTCTAAAATACTTATATCTTGAACCTGGCTGGTTTCCAAGCATAGAAAGGAAGATTGAAACACATGCAATACTTTGCACACACTAACAATGGATTACAAACTCAAAACAACCTGAGCACACTCTTGTTTAAGCTCTCAAACTTTTCATCAAGTGACCAAATCAAGTTACGGTGTGAAGAGTTACTTGCATTCTTAGAAAATACACAAGACTAGGCTGCCAAGAATAACTGGAATTAAAAAAAACTTGATCAACATATGATCAACACACTAAGATATTGATTCAACCTGTAAAACCAAATGTGACCCACACTTCTAAAAGTTTATAAAACTCCAGCAAATGATAAATACAAGCTTTAGAGGTGAATGAAAGATCACACTCAGTAAATCACAAGACTAGCTTCACTAGCTTGTCAAATCTTGGTGTTCAGATGTTGATCTAAGATACTTCACATGAGAATGTTCCTCAACTTGTTAAAAACCTGAAAACACATTCGCATAATTGTTAAAACCTTCTAGCAAATGCTCCAATTAAATTACATAAGGAGAGTTACTTACATGCTCAACAAAGTACACCAAAATTTATGCAAAAGATTGTTGACAATCTGTTCACCCAAAAGGAGATCTTTCATCCAAGTGGGAGCTTTGCTAAGCCTTTTGGAGAATTAAAAAATCACTCAAAGAGTATTTGTCATCCACTTAAGGAGAAGGTTCATCCACTTAAGAAGAATGTTCATCCACAAAGGAGAGTGTTCATCCACAGAAGTGGAGATTGTCAACAATAGATTGAACAGAACATTGTTAGTATTGAATATGCACAAGTCTCACAATCAACAAATGACTAGGTGTTATGATATGATCCAAAATAGCTTCTTCTCAGCCTCTGATCTTCAATAGACCTGAAATATGCTTTTGATCCACAAGTTCAACTCACAAACAAAGGTTAGTAAGATTTGATCAACAATGCAATGCATAATCATGCTAGAACTTGATCAAACATCCGAATATTTCCATAAATAGAACCTTACTAAAAATAACAGCCAACTAGCTCTAATACCATGTGAAAAAAGTGGATCTTGAATGGATTCAAACTCCCAAAATACTTGGCTACGATCTTTGCACAACAAGCTACAAAAGCTAGAAATGGCAAAACATCCTAATGCTATCTTTGATACACATGAACTTGACAAAGCATTCAAGAGACAAAAGAAGCTAATAAAAGGTACTGAGCCAAAAACAACAGCAAACAGGCAGTGGAACAACACCCTACCACTTTTGGATAGCACCTAAGATCATACACAAGAGCTTGAAGACAATACACAAAGCAATGCTCACAATGGAGGAAGAAACTGTGACAATGATCTATTGATCTCTCTCAACAATACAATAAGTTTCTCCAACCTGTTCTCCACGAATTTCAGCCTAATATAGGTGAGAGAGATGACTCTCTCTCCTCTCTCTAAAACTTAGGACCCAATTTTACGGCACCAGTAGTCTAAAATAGCCAATTTTGGCCTATATGTCCAAATAACATGATTTTGGTGTCATTTCGAAGGTCCTGAAGTTTGAGACTTTTCAACATGAAATATATACTAAATTAAAAGTACCTAGGCCTCTTTCACACGTGTGAAAGGTTAGATCCAAAACTATGTACAAAAACTGCCAATTTAGACCTCAAACTAGCTAGGAAATGTTGACAATTTTTACAGCTTTTATTATCTGAAGAGATGTCAAGAGCATCCCTTTGCTGCTTGTCACCCGCTAGGCATGCAACCACTTCTTTCTTTCTGAGATCACAAACATATGTATAAATCATGAACATTGTTTGAATAAAAGGAACACTTGGAAGAAGCAATGAATTGTACTTACTTTGTTGGGCTGATGCTAGAAGAAGCAATAAATTGGAGCTTGTCCTCAGTGACCACCAACCCTTTAAAGTCCAATCCGAACTATATATGACGTGAAAAAAACCTTGGCCATTGGCAGGATTGGCAATTGTTGCCAACTTATATTCCCTATTTGTCAATGTGTTCTCCACCGCCTGGAGTTAAACAAAAATTAAATAGATTTTGTGACTTATAAGAATCCAAATGATATGGGCAATTGTTCTAGAATAGATCCATCAGGCATAGGATAGATAAAAGTTAGGTTAGATCTAGTTAAGTATGTTAGACACGATGCCGACGGACCCCTTAGAAACTCATCCTAATATTCATATAAAATTATATTATATCGAGAGACAAAATTAATGACACTTGCAAAAAACTCCCCATACAAACATAAATTATAAGTTTATCAAGGAGAGATATCTTATATACGAGCTAACAAATGATAGGCATGGGCACATTATACTATGCCTTATGACCAGCACCTCTTCGCTCTCTTGTCATTTTTGACTCCATCCAACTTCTGTCTTCTGTAGGTAAATGCTTAAGCAAGGTTTCCTTGTTGGAAAGACCAAACTTTTGCATCATGAAAATGTCGTGGGCCAATGTGTGAGGTACAAACACCGTGGTCAATCTGAAAGCATTCAACAAGAAAGTCAGTCATCTATTAACTTAGAATTATGTCAAAATGGATAATGAAATATGGAAATACATGTTGATAGAGTGGAGAGCCAATATAAGTTCACCCTCAGTGCTCACTTTCAAAAAGCTGCAATCAACTCTCACGTGCACGGCTTTCATGTTTGAAAAATCTACACATAAAGAATGGACATAAATTGAGAGAGTACACACAAATGATTCATTGCTAAAAAATAACTACAAGAATAAGCCACTATACTTACATTCCTTAATTTTTGACATCCATGCTACAACACGATGATTGCCATCCTTCAAATCTGCACAACTTCAAAGTCTTCAAAAGGCTAAAGGGGGCTAACAGAAATCTGCGATCTATTATTGGCATGCCATACTTTTTGCAATTAGTCATGTGGCTGCAATGACTAGATGCAAAAACAGTTTGCAGCGAGTCACTCTTGTGGATGCAAAAAATTTTGCAGCTAGCCAACGACTGGCTGCAATTTTTGCAGCCAGTCACGAAATTGTAGCCACTGGCTGCAAAACATTGCGGCCAGCCAGCGTGATTGCAGCGACTGGCTGCAAAAAAATTTGCAGTCAGCCAACATGATTGCAATGAGTAGCTGCAAAAAAAAATTGCAGCCAACCAGCCAATGTAATTGCAACAACTGGCTGCAAAAAGTTTTTGCAGCTAGTCGCTGCAATCACGTTGGCTGGCTGCAAATTTTTTTGCATCCAGTCATTGCAGGCACACGACTGGCTGCAACGATAGATGTTTAGGAAGAACAAAATTGGCATCTGCTCTCAAATGGGCTCATATCCGGCACAGGATAGATTTCAACTCCCAAAATGACCAAACTTTGCTCATTCTTCAAGGCTAAAATCTATCCTGCGCCGACGTAGAATAGATTTCAGCTCACAGAATTCAAGGCATAGAATAGATTTCAGCCTATTTCCAATAAATAGGTTTCTCAAATTTTCCTTTTCTAAGCGATTTTGCACATAAAAAATACAGCTATTGATTTCAACAATGTCTGTGATAAATCCAAAATGCGATGCAACTTCGTTTAGATACAACTTCGTTTAGATAGGATAGTGATCGTTACCTGGAGAGCACCGTAGGTTGTGGAGAGCGATGAAAGACCGTGGAGAGCACCGTAGGCTATGCAGAGCAAGCAGAAGATAATGAAGTTGAATGAAGCAAATGTGGAGAGCAAGCAGAAGATAATGAAGTTGAATGAAGCAAATGTGGAGAGCAAGCAGAAGATAATGAACTTGAATGAAGCAAATGAAGTTAATGAACTTGAATGAAGCAAATGAACTTGAGGGTTATGGGTTCAGGTATGGATGTTGAACCTAGGCTCTAGGCTACGTTGAACATAGGCTTTAGGCTTTAGGTACAAGCCTTTGCTTTGCCCGTTGGGTCCTTTGAGGATTACTTTAAAATTTCGTACTTTTAATTTTTGTTGTTTTTCACTCCAGCGTTAATTGGGTTTGTTCGAGCTCCACAGTGTCTGTGTAGTTGACAATAGTGTGTAGAACTCCGATTCTGCCATTGGTAATTTGTCATTTGCTTTGAATGTTGTTAACATCTATATTTTCCAGATTTTCATGCATTTGCCTTTCAAAATTATTCCTTTCTTTTTAGGAAAGGTTGCACTTGTAGTTGAAGTTTTGTGTAGTTTGCATTGTAATAAAACTCAATTTTTTTAAGCTCTTTAATGCAACAAAATACAAATTACATCTTTCGATTTGGGTTTACACTGACTGTACTAGCTTGGGATCCATTTTTTACCTCCGAGCCCACATGACTAATGCTATTTTGGCATCATTTGGTACTTGTAGTATGTATGGCATGGTGTGTATTTGTATACAGAAATAGATAGCAGTTTTTAGTCGAGATCTTTACATTGATATATTTGGCTCTCAAAGTCCTTTCAAATAGCAATTAAAACACATTGGTTCAAATTGATGAGTTTGAGAAAACCTTAATTTTTATTGTTTTGCTTCCAATTTTCCAACATTGGTGAGATTTTAATCTAGCTAATGGTTCATTTCTCTAATGAATTCAATTAGATTACATAAAAATAGAGTCATTTAATCCTTGAAAGTTATACAAAGTATTATCACCCCCAATTCTTGAACACCATATTTTTGTTTTTTTTGGCTCACTTAAGGCGGTGTTATATCATTGTTGTAGTGCATTAAAATTGTCATTTGTATCACAAAAGTTATTTAATAACTTTCCAAATTTTCTAGCTTTCACTACTACTATATCTGCTTTTTTTCATGATTTGCCTTAGCTTGAATCAAATCCAACTTGAGCAAGATCTAAAACAATAAAAAAAATTGCTAAATTTTTCAAATAGTAACATGGCTTAGGATTTTAACTAGTTTGTAATCATGATTTAGCTATTTTTTTTATATATGATGAAAGAACTTTTTTTTTACTCTGCTTAGTAGGACTTCTTGTTGAAACTTTATTTACTTTTTCCAGGTTGCTTGGCCAACTTGAATCGACTTGTGATATGGTTCGCGAAGTCTCTTGTCATCTCGACTCTCTGAACAACAAAATTCTTCTTAGAAGATGTCGCTTCTTTCTTTGTTGATGTTGTTGGCGTTTGAACCAATTTGACTAAGATTTTTGGTTTTAATAGCTTTGGACACTCTGTATTGATGTGTCCTTCTCTTAAAAAATTCAAACGTAAGGGGGTATATCTGACTTGTCTTTGTGGCTCAAGACATTCTAGTGAATAATGCTCTACTATTGTGTCAACAAACTCACAAAGACGAGACGGGTTAGCTTAGTACATTGTCATTGTTCTATGAAAAAGCCAAAACTTAAACGTTATTCCATATTTTTCTCTTTAATATCGTGGCAATTTGATGGCCACTAGAGTAGTATGTACATATGTACCTTCATATATATACAAGCTCCACATGAAATGTCCCTAGGTCTAAACGTGCACTAGGATGCAACAACTTAGACACAACAATAACATTGTGCATACATGACATTATTTACTAGGTAATTTGATGGAGTTTATATGTTTCTAGTTTCACACATGTAAGATTGGTTTCACTTTTTACTTGTTTGGTTTGATTTGATTTTAGACCCATGTAAAACATGGCGACCAAGTAGCTTTCAGCATGTACAATATGTAACTTGTACATCCAAATATTAGGCCTTGCCAAGATAAAAGGACAACATTTCAAGGAGACCTTTTGTCCAATATTTGAACTTGAGCATGTGAGCATGTGAGCGTGTGCCTTTGAAGAGCCTTCAACCACCATGTGCCTTCGAAGAGCTATCCACATAGCCACCCTTATTTAGACACAATAGTTAGGAGTCAAGCATGTGCCTTTGAACATGCACCAACCACCCTTATCAAAGTTGTCTACTACCAAGACATAAAAGAACATAGTCATTGCAATAGAAACATTGGAGACTAGTTGGTCACCTTCCCATGAACTCCTCATTTCACATTACTCTAACAACTCTTTAGTATTCATAACACCCAAGTGGACACCATCAAGCTCAATCTCCATTCCTTGGGAGTGTACTTTTGTTTGCTTCTCCTTTTTTTTTATGTGAGAGGTTTTGTCTATGTCTCCTAGGTCTTGCCTTGATTCCATTACTACTACTACTACTCTAGGTGCATATGCTCTTGGGTAGTTAGTACCACTACTCAATCCTCCATGTGCTTGTGCAGACAAGCATTGTCATTAGGAATTTTGTTTGTGGTTGCAGGTTTGATTCTCTTTTCCTTGTTTCTCAAAGCCACCTACATACATTCATTCATTCATTGCTTTCTAGTTTCCCTTTCCCTGAGCATGCAAAGGCAAAGTCCTTACCTAGTACCAAGACGTGCATGCTCCACTTTTTCTTTCCCTTTCTTTATTCAAGTGATAAGTGATGTGGTTATTATTCCTATCCCCACTTTCATTATTTCCTATTTATGACTTATCTTCATTTCTCAATCCACTTAATTTAATTCTCTTGCTCTCTCTTTTAATTCTCTTGCTCTCTCTCTCTCTCTCTCTCTCTCTCTCTCGCGTCTTCTTCACTCTCTCCACAGACAGCCCACCTTCCCACGGCCATTGCTGTTCTCAACCTCACAGACAGTTTGGGCTGTGTTTGCTTTCTCTTCTTCCTGCTTGCCTGCCCACCATACTCTCTCTTTTCTTTATCTATCCACTATCTACAGGTTCAAGAAGCAAGTCAGCATTGTTTCTCTTGTTTCTGTTCTCTGTCTCCATCTCAAAGTATCTAGATCAATTGTTGATTGAGAGTTAGTATTTTAGAACTATTCTCATTCATTTTGTCGAGGTCGCAGCTTTTCCAGCAACTGAAGGAAGGACTACAATGACCAAGAATATGAGTGTAAATCTTCAAGAGACAGAGACCCAACTCAGGCTGGGGCCTCCCGAGGCAATGAATAAGGGTGGGGATGGAATCTGCTTTCAGCCAAAGCAGGAGCTTTATGTTTCCAGAGTTAACACAGGCAATGAGGGGTTTCTGGTAGCTACATGTGAAAATAAATGTGGAAGGACCTTGTTTTGTGAGCAGATTAAGCAGACTCATGATTGTGAGCTCAATCAGGATGGTTTGAATCTCAAGATTGGTATTTCTTCCGAGAGTGCTAGGGAAGCACACCCAATTGAAGAGTTAGCAGAGAACAAGCCCTGGAGCTTCGGTAGAGCTTTCAATGTCATGCCAATTAAACCGAAAAATGCTATGACGGGCTCGAAAAGGGTGTTTTCTGAGGTAACAGGTAGTGCTGCTCTGGTGACTGCAAAGCTACCCAATTCTACTGCATGCGGCATTGAAGCTAGAGCGCCCAAGCAGTATACTTGGAGTCCAGTTGCGACACAGCCTCATATTTCTTGGAAAATAGGAGTGGGAAAACCAGGCAGGCCAGCAGCTTGTGACCCACTTCTGTCTCCTAGAAAGATTTTCATGAATGGAGATATCAGGGATCAGTATGGAAGTAAAATCCTCCCCAAAAAGCCCTCTCTTTTGCATACAGCATCACCTTCTGACCCTAATTTGCAACAGGCAAAAGCTACGCCAGCAGATGTAGCAACAAATGATACTGCTACTAGGTCCGTTTTGATCGTTTGCATGTCTTTCTTCTTACTGGCAGATGAGTTCTTTTGCATCAGTCATCTTCCAATGCCAGTTTTCGGATTTCATGTTTGATGTATACTTGTTGCCAGTCTTTTTTATCCCAGCAGGAACAGTTTATCTCATAATTTACTTTTGGCAGAGGCCCTGTTGGTTGGCCACCAGTGCAGTCTTTCAGGAGAAATAGTCTTCCAACTCCGAAGCCCAAGGTGCACGGTGAAAGTGAACGGGAGGCTGTTGCTGCTGTTCCTTCGCGTGGACCCAAAGGGCAAGCTACTCAAGCAGACTGCTTATTTGTGAAGGTGTACATGGATGGTCTGTCCATCGGTCGGAAAGTCGATATAAAAACTTATGACGGCTATGAGGATCTTTCTCTCGCATTGGAAGAACTGTTTAAACGCTTCTGTAATGGTACACACCTTTTCATGCATTTATTTGGCTACAAGGCTTTTTTATTTGGCTACAAGGCTTAGTCCTTTTTCAATCTAGTTCAACATTGCCTATTTGCTCTACTGATGAAGCCAGCAATGTTCTACTTTAGCATTCTATCAGCCACTAGATGTTTCATTGAAGTTATCAGCTTAAGTGATATTCGAATTAAAGTTTTCAGAAACCTTCCAACAAAAATATTATTTATGTGTCCCACGTTTAAAGTTATACTTGGAAAAAGCCAAGGTTTTTTCTTTATCATTTTAAAATTGTCAGACTGAATAGAATCAATAGGAATCGACTTGTGACTCTTTGCTACTATATAATACAGGGCAGGCTTGTACACAAGATCCTGCTGTAGTGGACGATGAAGTCAGTGTTAGGGGCAGAAAGAAAAACTTTTTCTGTGTTTCTGATTATGTCCTCGCCTATGAAGACAAGGATGGAGATTTGATGCTTGTTGGCGATGTTCCTTGGGGGTAAGCGTTTCTTTCACTTTAAACTCTCCTAATAATTTGGCTGCATCACTACCTTAACATTCTTTTACTTCAGTAGCCAAGAATGATGCTAGTCGTATGCTACTGATTCTTGTCCTCTTGCTATTTGCACTCAGAATGTTCACGGCGACTGTGAAGAGATTAAGGATCATGAAAGGCTCCGCAGCAATTGGCCTTGGTAGGTAGTGCTAAAATCTGCTTTCGTAGCCCCTCATATTTTTCCATTTGAGTAATGTACAAGTTCTGCAAGTTTCAAATAACAATAAAATCTTTAGTGTTTCTTAAGCGATCTATAATGAATCCATACGTGATTTACTGTTTGTTTTGTTGGGTGTACAGCACCGAGGTCGGACAAACTTAGATGTGATTAAGAAGACGATGCTGCAAAGGAATGCCAAAACGGGGGAGCTATTGATTCTCACGAGTTGTCTGATGAGTCATATCTTGTATCTCATCTCTCTACCAGCCAACTTTTGTATAATCCCTGGCTCGAAGCCATGTGGGTCAGCAATTGGATGATACTTGATGTGTTTGTGTTTGAGCAACGATATTATGCTCCTCTCTGGGCATAGTCGCTAGCATCCATTTCAACCACATAAGGTGTATCAAAATCAAGTGCAAATTACCTCCATGCAAATATTTAACTGTATTTTAATTTGATAGCTAGCACCTACATACACTAGCCCGAGTGGCCAGTTTGATAGTAATATACGTACATGTCTTCACGTCTTTGAAATGCTATAAATTAGGATATTTCAGCTTGTGCTGCTCTTGAATCACAGCGGTGTCTTATTATCTATAGCTGATTAGATTTGAAGAAATTATTATCTAGCTGATTAGATTTGAAGAAACAAATGCTCATGCAGATCTGAAATGGCTGAAAGGCATGTATAACCATTTACTTGCTTACACAATGGAAATGTCAGGTTGAATGCTTTTCATGATTGTTCTTTTGTGAGGATGTCACCTCTTGAGTAATCCCATGACCCTAAGACTTCTATCTCTTGCCCTTGGGATCTACCTCAAGAATTGAAATATCACTTTGACGTGTTGAGTATTCACTCACCTATTGTAGAATCTATATCATAGTCATTAGATGTGTAGATCTGGTTTGTTGTTGACAAGTCTTCAATTGCAAGTGGAGGCTAATTTCATTCCAAGTAACATTGAGCCTTTACAATTGCATGCATATCCAAAGGAAATTATGTGATGCCATTCTAATTGTTTAGATAGTTTTATCATAATGAATGCTTGAGTTAGAACACTGATATATATTTCACTTCTAGTAACTTTTGATTGTAACCTCAAAAAGTTGTTTAGGTGTAGATTGTGCACAACTATGTTGTGCTGGAAATTAAACACCCGTTCCAAACATTTTAATAGGGTATATTATGTTACATACTTCTATACATATTATGTACTGTCACATGAAAAAAAAAAATTGACCTTTCTAAGGTATAAAAAAGTAAATTGTTCCTACTAGTTTGGAGTGGAAATTTAATCCAATAGTCCTTAAAATTACTTTTTTAGAGCAGTCAATTCCAAGCATTCAAGGGTTATCTTATTTTGTATGCTCAACTAATTACTAACAAATAAAAAATGATCTGAAGTGTCGGTTCTTAAGAGCTTGAGGTATTTTGAGCTAATAAAACTATTGGTTTTATATCGTTAGTTGATAATTGTATTCTTAGTTCAATTTTGACTATCTCAAAGCATATCAACATACAACAAACAAGTTTGAAATTCAGTTCAATGACATTGTTCAAAATAGCTCAAACTCTAATCACATCCATTCAAAACATCTCAAGGAGAAAGAAACATCTTGAAATCAACAAATCTTAATATATCTAATAGGGGCTCGAATAATAGCTCTAGTTTGAAGTCAATTCATGAACTACACATCATTCAAATTTACACATGTTTCAGAGTAGCATCATAGTTTCCATTCAACTTTTCAAGCACGTTCCACCAACCTTACCTTGGTTCCTATCTTTGGTCTTTGAATTACTTTTACTTATCTTTAGAGTATCAATATACTTTAGATTGATAACTAGATTCTCATTTTCTAGTCACGATCGAGTATCAACCACAATTACATTAAAAAGTCTTACCTGCCAAATATCAATCTCAGATGGTTATTTAACAAAGAAAAGATTTATCTATGACCAACCTTGGTGGAACTTGTAAATTTTGGTAGTCAACATATTAGGATATATCTACCCTTAATTCAAGGTTATAAAATGAAAATTGAATACCAACACAACATTAGCACCTACTTGTTTCATTTTGCACAAATATATGTGCTAGATATACATTTGAATACGAGAAGAAAGCTTTTATTGGAAGAGCTTGTCATTGTAATAATCATGATGATTGACATGGCTATTTTGCCAACGTTTTCTTCTCACTAGCATAATGCTAACGGTCGGAACATTTAACATATAATTAATTATGCTAGCTCAAAGCTTGCATGATTGGACAATGGAGATTGTGTTTTAGGACCTGCATTATCCACTAACATTTGGCCCATGTGTTATCTTGCAACTTCATTGCCATCAAAATCCGTAGCCCTCATGGATGGACTGTAAAAATCCTTGCCCTTGTGGTATATATGGGAATCATCGTTTGTTCTTGGATGAGAGTTTTCACAATGTTTCTCTCTCCTCAGTTGTTCATTAATGCTATAGAGATTTACAAACATGGGTTGAAAATTCAAGTTTCTTGGTAAAATATAGTAAGCTTTGATAATATTCATGCCTTAGCATGTCATGGAAATTATGGGCATGTCCCATGGCATTTATCACCATATCTTGAATTGCTCTTGGGTTGTTCTATAAAAAAAAAAATTGAATTGATTATTAGAACATTGCTAAAAATTATTGAAGTTCTCATTGTTCATGTCGTTTAAATAATGGTCGCATTATTCAGCTCAAAAGTCCCAATCACGTGTGTATTGTTGGTAGGAATGATGCTAGTGTAGACAATTAAAATATTGTGTGACAACACATAATCTAATGTTCATCGTGGTATTGGTTTGAAACAATTTTTTATTTAAGAAATATTCTTTACATTCATTTGGCTACATTCTAATTTTATAACTTTCAAAGATAAGATATTTTTTTGTTGGATTGATGACTCAAAGGACCTTGAACAAATTAATATATTGTTTTTTAGGGACATAACAAGCCCAAGGCATTTGACTTTTTTATAATTCATTTTTTTCTCGTGTGCCTTGCTCAAATTAATTTTTAAATGGAATTAACAAACAATGGATAAACAAAACACAAAGGACATAATCAATCCCACATAGGGGGTGTCCAATAAGTGTACAAAACCAATCTTGAATTGTATTGATTGCCCTTTATTTGATGATGCTTTAGTTGTTAGTGAGACAATTTGTCATGTTCTTCTTTCACAAAAAGATTCCTACGCTAGGTCTATCCACCAAATTTTGACACTTGTACTTCACTAGTCTCAAAAAGCTCAAAAATCCATGCACATGCTATGATATACTCAATCAAAGTCAAAAAATTAACATAATGCCCTTATTGTAGCATTGGTGCAAATAACTATTGCTCATCTATAGGGTTGTTGCACATGTACCTTCTTGTAGCACTTATCTATTGATATTAAGACTTTTTTTGTTAACTTCCAAGGATAAGCATCCATGGTACAAACATATTTCCCCCCCTCCTATCAAGCATGAAAATCAAATGCCTAAACACATTTAACCAGGTAATTAGATCATAATATGGGAACCTTTTGGAATACAAGTATGATCCTTAAGAAACATATAGAATGCCCTTTATAGAACATACCATGATGTGATAATATAATTTATTAGCGATAGGGAGTGACGTCATTGTTTCAAAAGCGAATAATTCAATGATGTCATGCATGACATCATCACTTTATAGAATTGTGACGAAGTTGAGCCTTTTGAATCTTTACATGGATTTGTTTGAAATTTTAAATGATAAAGTGGGTGGAGAGTAGTGCATGTTGAGGTAGTTACACTTGAAATTTTAAAATCAAATGCTCAATTGTTATCATTAAAATGTACGTGTTCTTGTACCCCAAAGTGGACCTACTCCCCAATACATGATAACATGTGGTATGGGTATAGACATATCATTTTCTCCTAAAACTAGTCATAAGATTTATCAATTCTACAATTTGTACAAAAATGACATCCAAGACTATAATCACATGATATTTGATGTTGACAAGGAGATTGTTACTCATCTTAATACCACTAACTTGAGCTTCATCAGTACTAGAAACCGGAACACTTGAACTTTTTAATGATATTGAGATGGCTCTAATCTTGAGTATGTTTCAATAACGTTCCAAAACATAAGATTTGTGGATTCGATATTCATTATATTTATACAAAAACCCTATCCATCAATGTAAACAAAACACCAACATAAGTTGATGGATATTACTCAACCACATTTAAGTTCATAACAATATTTGGAACTTGGAAACAAAAATTTATATGCTTTGATTTTCCTTAAAAATCTCATTATAAGTTATATTTTTGCAAATTTTACTCATGGCAATAATGTGTCATCCACTACAACTCCATGGATAGATTCTTCAAATGATCAGCCCCCACATGTCGATGATCAGTCCCCAAGTTGATGATACAATTTCCACTACAATACACATTTGAAAACATTTCAAAGGACTATTTTACTGTAACATCATTTATCTTCTTAAACCATAGGCAAAGAAAAAAACTTGTTAGGTATAGTTGTCAAGCAAGCCATTTCATTTTTCTAATATGACACTTTTGAAAGATCATCATAAAAATTTAAAATAAGATATGCCTTCAACCACATGGACTTGCATTACCACTTCCCTTGTTGTAAGATTTTTAGGCTCCCTCTCATGTTGGGAGATTCCCAACAAATCTATCAAAAGATTTTCAACACCATTGTGCATCAAGATTTTTTAAGCAATTTTGTAATATAAAATGAGGAGCATGCCCTCAATTTTATAATGAGTTGTAGATAAATTAGACACCATCCACCCTTCTTGTGAAGTCGAGATCAAGGAGGAGACTAGTTTTGATCAAATCTATAGTAAATTGAGCTAGGTTTGGATCTAATTTTGATCTTGAAGATAGATCAAGCTCAAGATCATCTTAGATCTTGTTGAGAAATCAGAGAGTGATTCATCTCAAGTCCCAAAGAGAGTGGGATAGCTAGTAGTGATCATATCTTGTACAATCTATCTTGTTTCATTGAATCTATCTCCCTATCATTGAAGATGGCATCCATAAGGGCCTATCTTTTGGATTCTAATGATAAATTGAACTCTTCAAATTATTCAATTTGGAAGTTAAGAGTTGAATCCATCCTTGTCATGCAAGACTTGATGGATATGTGTGAATGGAGAGGAAGATGATCCAATCCATCCACAAGAAGCAACTAAATACAAGAGAAGGTGCAAGAATGCACTTCATTGTATTGAAATGAATGTTGCAAATGATTTGCTCAAAGAAGTAGGGGCATGTACCTCAGCCCAAGAGGCTTGGGAGACTCTTCAAAAGATCTATGAGTCCAAGAATACCTCAAGATTACTTTCCCTCAAGAACCAAGTTCTTCAATGCTTCCAAGGAAAGAGTGAGAGTGGACATCAATTTGTTTTGAGAGTGAAAGATTTGAACAAAGAGCTTACTTATGTTGGTGAACCTATTAAAGAGAGTGAGCTTGTGCAAATAGTTTTGAATGGCTTATGTAGGGACTTTACTAACCTTGTTCAAAGCTATGCTATCATGGGAAACTTGTCTACACTTGAAGACCTTCAAAGCGTGTTGATGGTCGAGGAGAGTAGGAAGACATATAAAATTAAGGATGGAGAGGCTCTCCATCAATGATGATGATGACAAAGCCTTATTTTTCAAGAGCAAAGAGAAAGGGAGGAGCATTCAAAAAGGAGCAAGCAAAGGATGGAGATCGAGGAGGATCTACATTATCATCACAAGTCAAGCCCAAGATGGACAAATCATAGATCAAGTGCTACTATTGTAGCAAGATGGGGCACTATGCCTCGGAATGTTTCAAACATGTCAAAGGTGAAGATCCTTGGTGGATAGATAGTGGGGCTAGCTCCCACATGTCAGGTAGAAGGGAGTACTTTTCTCAATTCACACCTTATGTAGGACCATTTTTACAACAAATGATCACGAATGTAAAGTTGAAGGTGTGGGATCTATTCCCTTATGCTTAGGATCTTCCAAGAAGACAAAGATAGATGGTGTTCTCTTCATTCCTAGCATCACTAACAGTTTGCTTAGTGTTGGTCAACTTTTATATCATGGTTTCATTGTGGAGTTCTCTACTAATGTATGCAACATAAAAAAGAATGGGAAGATCATCGCAAGAGGAAGAAGGTTTGAGAGGTTGTTTAAGCTTGATGCTTTTGTAGATCCTAACCAATTTGTGATAGTATCCAAGGAGGACAAGCTGACCACAAATGATTTGTGGCACAAGAGGCTTGGTCACATCAACAACAAGTCTATGGAAGTCATGTGCAAGGAGGAGCTTGCTCTAGGCCTTCCAATATCCATAGAAAAGGAGGAAAAGGTTTGTGATGCATGTGCTTTGTCTAAAGCACATAGGTTGCCTTTCTCTACCACTATCACTAAGACTACTCGTCCTCTTAAGTTGATCCATTTGGATGTACATTTTTCTAGCACAAAGAGCAATGGTAGAGCCACAATGTTTGTAATCTTGAATGATGAATCCTCTAAGAATCATATTGGCAAAGATATGGTTGAGATCAGGAGGAGCTTGATTAAGAGGAGGAGCAAAATTCGAGAGCTTCAACTATTCCAAGGAGAGCCACAAGAGCAAAGATGGAGCTATCAATGCTCATTTTTGTGGAAAAGGAAAGGAAAGTTGGAAAGGGGGGTACATTTTGTACTTCATTTTCTGAGTTTTGTAATGAAGTCCCTTTGAATTCTAAATTATGGAATGAAAGGTGGTTGTCATGTCTACGTCATTCATGAGTTGAAAGACTTTTGACTTCATTTTCAAAAAGGCACATTGTGAACCTTGTATTAAAGTAAGTGAATCATCCTTGAAGGACACTTATATCCATACAAGAGTATTTGGCCTCATTAGTTTCAAGTTCAACAAGTATGTAATGCAAATTGCTAGTGGTAAGCAATTGTGGACTAGTAAATCTGGTATAACTAATCTTGGTGATTGTTTTGTTGACTTGAAAGATCATATTGAGAAGGAGACCATTCAGGTTTGGACACTTGAAAACAAAGTCCTTGAGAGTCTTGAAGAAGATCATGGTTTGGATCCATGTTTTCATCATCAACACCAAGAGGGAGAGAGCATGATGAAGAAAAAACATCAAGGAGGAACCCAAGCAGGAGCACTTTTCTCAACGCAAAAGAGACTTGAATCTAGATCAATATAAAGGTTTGGGTAAAGAAAAGAAGCAGTAAGGAATTTTATCCATATCTCCCTTTATTCGTCTTATTTTGTGTTTGATAAAAAACATGTCATGTATTTGACAAAGTCCATTGATGATGCTAGTATGAACATGGTTTTTCATCCTATATCTTATAAAATAGTGATCATTACTACTTTGATTGAAGTTTAAAATATGTATTCAAAGGCCTCATCTTGTGATCCATTCACTCTTGAATTTCCAAGGAATGAAGACCTTCATTGGAAGGATGCCAAGTTGGAGTTCATTGTTTTGGTGGATAAAGTCAAGATTATGATATCTCAAGCTTTGGTTGTATGTGCTTCATACAAAATTTGGATCTTATAAAAAGCTGTTCTTTTTCATGTTTATTTTGAGGAGGAGACTCACATTTTTCAACCCAAGGTGATCATTCAACAACCTACCAAAGACAAAGCTTGGATCTTGAAGACAACATTTATGGAGCTCTCACTACATTTGACAACTTGGAGCTCAAATTATGTTCTTATTGTACTGAGTGATCATCCTCACTACATACATCAAGAACCTATTAATTATGTTGTTTTTGTGCATGTAATTATTATTGATCCAGGATAGTCTCATCAAGCTAAATTGTGAGGAGGAGTGTTGAAAGTAAACAATTATATCTTGAACAATTTTGGTCACATGCATTGTAATTGGCAAGATGGCCATGTAAATAGATGCCACACATGCCAAATAGCATAAAATGCTTTCCCAAGACTTCATTCTTCATATTACATTCTGATAGTATCTTTGAAATGAGGCCAAAATTTGCTTAGATAAGCTAGAGAAATTCTAGAAGCTAAAAGTAGCATGTGTTACATTGTTTTTGGATCTTGAGATCTTGACCCCATATTAGGGTGGATCCAATGACCTATTAGGTTAGATGTTAGGGTTAGGTTATGATAAGTACAGAGATGCTCTAAAACATTCAGATCCATGCTTGTTGTACTTTACTTTAGTGTATTTGATCAAATCTATGTGCCTATTGTGGAGTTAAATGCCAAATTAGCTAGTTTTGGTAACTAGTCTTGATTCTAGATCATAGTTTGGATCTAGATCTTTGATTCGTGTGTCTCCATCACTTTTAGGATTTATTGGGATTGAATTTGCTATAAAATTTTGTCAAAATTGGCCAATACGAAAATGCCATAGTAGCTCTTTCAGGCCCAAGTATAAAAAGCCCAAATGCTTTGTATTTTGTGTTCTAAATTTTCATTTGTGAAATAGAGAGCATGAGACCTCTCCAATTGTGTGTGTGTGTGTGTGTGTGTGTGTGTGTGTGTGTGTGTGTGTGTAACAAGTGTGAGACTATAGTGCTCTCCTTTTTTAAATGCACTTTTCATTTTAACAACAAATTAAGAGTAGATCCAACAAAAGAGTATAGTGTTGATTTTTAAATGAAATGAACATAAACGAGAAATGAGATGTGATGCAAATGTGTTAGAGTGTGTGTGTGTGTGTGTGTGTGTGTGTGTGTGTGTGTGTGTGTGTGTGTGTGTGTGTGTGTGTGCGCGCGTGTGCGTGCATGCGTGCATGTGTGTGAGGGAGATATCATAAATATTTTGGTGTCAAAGAAAAATGTGGTGCATTAAATGAAATGAGAGACATTCTGGTGTGAGAGGGATTTCTAAATTGTGACAATTTTTTGTATGAGAGAGAGAGAGAGAGAGATCATGAAATGAAATGAAGTGTGTGTGTGTCAGAGAGAGAGAGAGAGAGAGAGAGAGAGAGAGAGAGAGAGAGAGAGAGAGAGAGAGAGAGAGAGAGAGAGAGAGAGAGAGAGAGAGAGAGAGAGAGAGAGAGAGAGAGAGAGATCATAAAGACATTTGTCCATTGTGGAAAACATAAAAATTGGAATAAAGTGTAAGAGTGAAGCCTAAAGTGAGGCCATTACATTGTGAGAAAGAAATTCGTTGATTGCTTATTTACCAATTGTGTGTGTGTGTGTGTGTGTGTGTGTGTGTGTGTGTGTGTGTGTGTGTGTGTGTGTGTGAGAGAGAGAGAGAGAGAGAGAGAGAGAGAGAGAGAGAGAGAGAGAGAGAGAGAGAGAGAGAGAGAGAGAGAGGGAGGGAGGGAGGGAGGGAGGGAGGGAGGGAGGGAGGGAGGGAGGGAGGGGGAGAGAGAGAGAGAGAGAGAGAGAGAGAGAGAGAGAGAGAGAGAGAGAGAGAGAGAGAGAGAGAGAGAGAGAGAGAGAGAGAGAGAAGCACCTCCAAGACTCTTCTTACAAGACACACACCAAGGAATAGTAGTGGAGTCAAATCTCCCAACCAACGAGAATCTATTGATCAATCTCTAGTAGCTTCACCCCCACGCAAGTGCACAGAGAGGTACCTAGCAATGAAATCACATAACTAGAATGGGAGTACGGTGAGTTTCCCCTTGTATATATAGGCCCTACTTTATCTGTGTAGGACAGTTGTTTGATAGCGGATTGGATGTCAAGTTTCAAGTTGACAAGTGTATAATCTCAAGAGAAAATGAAGTTATTGCTAGAGGATCTAGAATTGGTAAGATGTACAAACTAGATTCTAGGGAGAGTGCTAACATTTCAGATATTGCTTATGAGACCAAGGTTCTACAGGAGGATCTGTGGCATAAGAGATTGGGTCATCCCAATTTCAAAGCCATGCAATCTATGGTCAAAGAAGGAAAAATTGTTGGACTACCAAAGACACTGTTAAAGGAGCTTCTACTTTGTGAAGCTTGTGTGCTGGCAAAGTCACACAGAAGACTTTTTCCTAGATCAAGTATCAAGACAAAGAAACCATTTGAACTTGTACATTCAGATGTTCATTTCTCATCAACTAAGAGCAAAGGAGGAGCCAACTGCTTTGTCTCTTTTGTAGATGATTATACAAGACATTCTTGGATCTGTATGTTGTCTTCAAAATCCATGGTTTATGATGTTTTTCCTACTTTTAAAGCTTATGTAGAGAAGCAGTTTCCTTTCAAGAGAAAAGCTTTAAGAAGTGATAGTGGAGGGGAATACACTTCCAATAAGTTTAAAGACTTTTGTGAGAGAGAGGGTATTCAAAGAGAGTTCTCTTGTTCATATACCCCTCAGCAAAATGGAGTTGCTGAGAGAAAAAATAGAACTTTGTGTGAATGTGCAAAAGCCATTAGGCTGGAAGCTTCTCTGCCTAAAGAATTTTGGGGAGAGACAGTTGCATGTGCAAATTATCTTTGTAATAGGCTTCCAAATCTTGCAATAGGAGGAAAGACACCATTTGAGATGTTGTATAAGAAAAAGCCTAAGGTAGATCATCTTAGGATTTTTGGCTGTGTATGCTTTGTGCATGTACCTCTAGAAACTAGGAAGAAGGAAGATCCTAGTGCAGTAAAAAACAAATTTGAAGATCTGATTGTGGAAACCTCTACAAAGGTTAACTCTCGCATTAAGTGAGAATTTCACTATTTGTGAGGGTTCAGAACCACTATTTTGGTCTGATCTTCACCAATAATCAGTACTAACTCTTGCAGACTTCATCACTGATGGAAAATGATATTTTGGATTGATTGGAGTGGTCTTTGAGAGTTACTTTTGTAAGGATTTTCTGGATCTTCAAATTTTAGTGATTTTTCAGCACTTAAATCTAATTTTCTGCTCACTGAAATCAAACTAACTCTTGCAGACTCTTCTGTGTCCTGGTCTCACTAAGATGGAACTTCAGAATTCTTTGCAAGGGTTCTTGACGACTGGAACTGAACATTTTTGTGTCTGTGAGGGTTCTGATGGAATTTGCCTCCTTTTTCTCACTAGGAACCTTCGCACTGGCACTTGCACTGGGAACTAACTCTTGCAAGCTTCTATGTGTCCTTGTCTCACTGAGATGGAATTTCAGAGATCTCTGCGAGAATTCTTATGGAAATTTAGAAAAATTTGGTCTTTTACAAGAGTTTTTTGAATTTTTATGGTTTTTTCTATGGAAATCTGCAAACTTGGACCAAGAATGGATCCTAAAATGATCCGCAAGAGTGATTGGATGTTAGATACGATTGATCAATCTACACAAGATTTAGATCAATCTAGATCAAATTTAGATGAGAAAATCTAACAAGAACAATCATAAATGAAAGGAAATTGTACTTGCTGGCTTCACATGTGTGAAAACCTATTAGAGTACAGACTCCAGCCTGAAATCAAAGTACAATATGATAGGAACTCAAAACTATCAATAAAAATCAAGACAAATGATGAAATTGACAAGAATTGCCTCCAAAACCAAGATCGGTATTTCTTGTTGATTATGGCCAAATGTGGCTCTATATATACAAAAAGTGGGAGCTCGTGGTATTGATCATCCCTTTGATCCCACATGTGTGAGGGTGCTTTGTCATGTGATGATTTACCATGCAAAATTGCCACTTGGACAAAACCTTCTATTTTGAGCACTTTTGGTCCATTTTTCTTCTATGTAGAGAACTAGGAAAAAACTCTTCTAGAAGTGCAAATTCGACTTCCTTAGCTTATTCCACACGTGTGAGCAGCCCTCTACACATGGTATTTGACACGTAATCTCATGATGTGGCTTCATGCAATCTCTAGATAAATGCCATGTGGCATATGACTAGAAAACTAGATTTTGGCCTTTTTAGCCACTAGAACTTGTTTTAAACTATATGTACAAGCTATATGATTGTACTACATAAAAAGTACATTTATTTAACGCATGGGAACAGGCTCCACACGTGTGTAATCATCTTATATACATAGATTTGGCCTTGACCAAGCATAATTTTTGCATTTTTCACACTCCTCCTCAAAAATGTAGCTTAATAAAAACCATGATGACCTTGAACTTGACTCCATAGGCTGAATTGGTCTTTGCTGGTTCAAAAGGTGTGAATATCAGCCAATGAGCTTGATGTTGATCTGAAATCACCATATCCATGATAGTGCTTCTTTGATGTTGACATCTTTGATGAACTTGAGAGCTTTGCACCATCCTAGCACCTCCAAAATTAATTCCTTCCAAATTTCATATAGATGCTTGACCTTGAGGCTTGCTACTTCTTCATGTGCATGATCCTCCATGAGGAAATAAAGATTTCTTCTTGTCTTATTAGGATCACAAAGGTCTAACATCATGTTACCACGATCTA
Source organism: Diphasiastrum complanatum (assembly GCA_029204225.1). Taxonomy (NCBI): domain Eukaryota; kingdom Viridiplantae; phylum Streptophyta; class Lycopodiopsida; order Lycopodiales; family Lycopodiaceae; genus Diphasiastrum; species Diphasiastrum complanatum. The sequence goes on along the minus strand of CM055100.1, from coordinate 42,435,074 downwards.
GAGAATTAGACTCATCCAAGTCGGCAAGACTATGCATGTTATAATAACAAAGTGTTTGCATCATATCTTCATGCTTGTTTACCATGCTAATCTCAGATCCAATGAGGCTAAATACTTCATTATGGAGATAAGTGTCTTTAGAAGATGATTCACTTACTCTCATAAAGAGTTTACAATTTGCCTCAATACAAATTTTCAAACTATGAGTGAACAAATCACTTTTTCTCTTGCATGACTCAAGAGCATACATTTGATGAAATAGCCATTTGCTTTCTAATTGATTTACAATTAATTTCAACCTTTTAAGAACATCATCTATGTTCTCAAGAGAGACTTCATACTCAACAGGTATGGCTTTACTCCAATTTTGAGATGCAATGATCTCACTAAAGCAAATTGATTCATCAAATGACATAAGAGAAGTAAGTATGAGATGTATACCACATGAGATATGCTCCTCTTTCCCTTGAAATGTGAGCCACATGGGCTCAACCATGTTTCTTGATATTCTTTTTGGAATCACAACTTGAGAAGGTCTCTCCTCCTCAATCCTTGGCACACTTGAATCTTGAGAAGGACTCTCATTGGCATACTTGAACCTTGAGATGACTCCTTAAGATCCTCTTCATGATGCTCCTGCTTGATGGAAATCCGAGACCTCCATGTCTCATGATGATCACAACACCCATGACCATATAATATGCACTTCCTATGATTATCAAGATTACTTATGCTAGAAACATAAGTTAAAAAATCACCACAACTTGGCATGATTTTTCTAATATTGAAATCAAAAGGTATTTCCATCTCAATAAGGCTAACTACTTGCTTATGGATATAATTGTCCACTTTGGATGCTTCACTTATTCACATAAGAAGTTTACAACTTGCCTTTAAGATTAAAAACTTAAAATTTTCATCTTTATGAATGAACACATCATTCATGATATTATTGAAACCAAAAGATCCTACATTGTGAAGACATTTCCATTTCCTTGACTTCATATCTAATGTAATCTTACAAGGAAAACATACTTTGCTATCTTTTAAGGCATCACACTTAACTAGTATTGCCTTAATCCACCTTTGGGATACAAAAATCTCTTCAAAGCAAAATGGTTCTTCATAAATTGACATGAGAGCATAAATGAAACTATTTTCATTTTGTGATTGCTCCTCATTCTTGATTGATTTCTCTTGGATCATAACAATAAGTTTGAACTTATCTAAAGTTCCAAGCAAAATACTTTCCAAGGACATGAAATAAATCCAAGTTGCTTTCATGAAAGTGACATCTATCTTTGCATCTTGAACCAAACAATGCACTTCCAAATGAGAAATTTCAAAAGGTTTGACATGTGTTGTGATGGACTCTTGAAGACAATTCTTGCAAGTCCTTGTGAGACTCCAAGTCTCATTCACCTTTCCACAAAGGAAACGCCTTTCCTTGGATTTGTCCTTCTTGTATTTGCATTTTGAACTTGGAGCTCCATCCTTCACCTCGGCCCCCTTGCTTTGGTTCTCCTTGGATGGATTGATCTTCTTTTTGTAGCATCTTGAGGAAAAATATGCTCCTTTCCCACAAAGGTTGCACTTAAGAACCTTACTTGCCTTCAATATGATGCCACCTATTGATGCCATGTGAAACAAAACTTGTGATATGATTCTACAAATGTAATTTGTGACTCTCAAGGGACTAGATTTGAACATATTCAATAATCTAGAAGGATCTACAAAAGATCTAGCTCACAAACCTAAGAATCAATCTTCACACTAATGACTAGTCACTTGGAAACTTTGCTTTGATCACTAAGACAAAAGCACACAATCTTTGAATCAAATCAAAAAAGAAATAAGATCCAAATACTCATGTTGGAGTCAACAAATACCAGTGATTCTTTCTTTTTTAAGTTAAAATGGATATGAAAAGATTTGACACCTAGAATTTTCTTTTCACTTGACTAGTTCTCTCAGCACTTGAGATTCTTGAACAAAAGATGGGTTTTGTTTCAAATGCATGAAAATCAAACTTAATCACTTCTTCTGGACTCACTCTTGACCCAAATAGTCTCACTCTTGAGATTTAGAATGAAGTTGATTTGATTTGACAACAAACTACCATCAATTTTCACAAAACATAGGATCTACACTAGATCACTCAAACTTGACATGTACATTTGATTCAAACACATAAAATTAAGATCCAATCACCCCTTTTGGAATCCCCAAAGAATTCTCACTCTTGAAATTTGGAATGGATTTGTAATAGTTTGATAACAGCCTATGTCAAGAATTTTTCACAAAGCTTAAAAATTAGACATCTAGAGATTCACAAAGATCCCAACCATGCATGAATACTCAAATATGGACTCCTCCTTGTTCTAGATATCTAATGGGATCACAACTTGACCCTCACACTCTCACATAGAAAGTTAAATAGAACAAATTTGAGTTTCATACATACTATGTCAATTTTTGCTCAATAAATTAAATTCATTCACCCCTATTGGATTCCACTAATGACTCTACCTTTTAAGAGTTGGAATGAAATTCAAAATCAAAAGTTGTGATGCTTCTTTCTCACTAAGATATTGTGCTTCAAATTGGATCTCTCTCTACACATTTGCCATAGATACCTAAATGACTCTTTTCAAACCTCACAATCACTCAAACAAATTGAGTAGGGTTGAACAATGTGACTTGGATCTCAATCTCTTTTCTAGAACTCTCAATTGAAGCCAATCTATGTCAAATTCTACAAAAGATTTGCATAGATGCTATATATGCACTAGAAAATCTCAAAGGTTTCACTTGGAGGACAGATCCAAAGATGTTTTCTAGCAAATTGATGCTTCTAAACTTGACCCTATCACTCTTGAACAAATCTAACCTCTCACCTTGCATATCACTCCTTAATCTATGATTTTTGATAATATCTCTCTCAACTTTGACATGTACTCAAAAAGACAGAAAAACACATCTAATGCACCTGAATCAAGCTTTAAATTGAATTATTTGGATGATATCATCCAAGAACAAACATAGGAATAGAATGTTTATAGAAAAAGCTTGAATTTGCACTAAAAATCTCTAAATTTGGGTGTATGAGTCAAATTATGCATCAATTTGAATTTTCTCAACCAAAATAGGTTCAGTATGGCCCCACACGTGTGGAAGGTACATCTACAGCCTACAACAAGTTTTGGTACAAAAAAATTGAATCTAGCTATCAATTCAAACTCTCTACCTCAAAATTAGCTAGTTTCCACAAACTTGCTAATTTGGGAGATTTAACATCAAACTGAAACATAAGGCTCCAAAATTGGTACTGTACGTTCTAGCACGTGTGAAAAGTACCCTTTCAGCCCACAACAAGTTTTTGTCCATAATTTTTGAGAATACCTATCCTATCCAACTCGCCACATCAAAATTAGCTAGTTTCCAAAAACTTGCTAATTTTGGGCTTAGTTTTGGATCAACCCCATCAAATCTTCATAAATCCTCTGCAAAATTGGCCAAGAATGGATCCTAAAATGATCCACAAGAGTGATTTGATGTTAGATACAATTGATCTATCAATCTACACAAGATTTAGATCAATCTAGATCAAATTTAGATGAGAAAATCTAACAAGAACAATCATAAATGAAAGGGAATTGTACTTGCTGGTTTCACACGTGTGAAAATCTGTCAGAGTACGGACTCCGGTTTGAAATCAAAGTACAATATGATAGGAACTCAAAACTATCAAGAAAAATGAAGACAAATGATGAAATTGACAAGAATTGCCTCCAAAACCAAGATGGGTGTTTTTTGTTGATTATGGCCAAATGTGGCTCTATATATACAAAAAGTGGGAGCTTGTGGTACTGATCATCCCTTTGATCCCACATGTGTGAGGTTGCTTTGTCATGTGATGATTCATCATGCAAAATTGCCACTTGGACAAAACCTTCTATTTTGAGCACTTTTGGTCCATTTTTCTTCTATGTAGAGAACTAGGAAAAACTCTTCTAGAAGTGCAAATTCGACTTCCTTAGCTTATTCCACACGTGTGATCAGCCCTTACACATGGAATTTGACACCTAATCTCATGATGTGGCTTCATGCAATCTCTAGATAGATGCCATGTGGCATATGACTAGAAAACTAGATTTTGGCCTTTTTAGACACTAGAACTTGTTTTAAACTATATGTACAAGCTATATGATTGTACTACATGAAAAGTACATTTATTTCACACGTGGGAACAGGCTCCACGCATGTGTAATCATATTATATACATAGATTTGGCCTTGACCAAGCATAATTTTTGCATTTTTCACATTTTCTCTGATTTTTGCAATCTGCTTGGAACTAACTCTCGCAGGCTTCTATGCAGGTCTGGGACAATATCCTAGAGTCGTTGTCATATAGATCTAGTATAAGGTAGTCTATGTGACTTAGACAAAGCACAAGACTCACAAACATGTTTGATGCCACTTAAGGAACTTGGAAAACCTATCACAATCTTCTTCCTAGCCATTACCTCCAATGACTTGAAGTTGAGGTGTCCCATCCTTTTATGACAAACCTCTTGAATAGGTATTTGCTCCCTTGCAACACATCCAACTTGGTTAGCAATAACAAAAGCATCTAGTTTGAATAACTTCCCTTGCCTTTTACCTTTTCCAATCAAGACATCCTTCCTTTTGATCATACAAGCATCTCCAAACTCCACCTTGAAGCCTTTACTTAGCATTTGACTCACACTAAGCAAATTCTTGGTAATAGATGGAATAAACAAGACATCCTCCAAATGAACATTCCTATTTGTAGAGAGAGAAATAGGAATTGTGCCAATCCCTTTGATTGCACACTCACCATCATTGGCCGTGTAGATCACCCTCTTGTCATCTCCATATGCCAACAAAGAAGTGAAGTACTCTTTATGAAACGTCATGTGTGAACTTGCTCCACTATCAATCCACCAAGGATCTAGATCTCCATCATTAGCAAGCATACATGAAGACATCACAAAAGCATCATCATTTGCATCTTGACATCCAAACCATCCTCATCAAGAATAAGATTACCTTGTTTCTCTCCTTTATCTCTCTTCTTCTTGTAGCAATCACTTGCAAAGTGTCCTTTGATGCCACAATAGAAGCACTTGAGCTTTGATCTATCCTTCTTTTTGCCACTTGAAGAAGCATCCACTTGATCTTGCCCTTTAGACCACTTGCTTTTGGTTTTGCCCTTGAATTTGCCCTTTGTGAACATAGCATCCTCTTGAAGTGTCGATGTAGATCCACCTCTTGCTTGAAGCCTATATTCCTCATTGATCAAGATCTCTTGAAGATCCATCAAACTTGGCAAAGTCTTTTGAATAGCAATACTTTGAACAATGTTAGCATGAGCATCCAACAAGCCATTAAGAATCAATTGAATAAGCTCTCCTTCCTTAATGCTTTCATCTATGCAAGCTAACTCATCATTCAATGCTTTCATCCTTAAAACAAAAGTACTTGGACTGTTTTCATTCTTTTGCAAACAAGAAAAGATTTGCCTTCTTAGAGTCAGCACTCAAGAAGTAGACTTGGATTCATAAAGCTTCTTCAATGAATCCCAAGCTTCCAAAGATGATGTGCACTTACCAACTTCCTTGAGAAGCTCATTGGTAACATTCATCTTTATCATGTGTAGAGCTTTCTTGGCCCTCTTGTCATACCTCACTTGATCTTGTTGTGTTGTTGTTCTCTCCTCCAAACCTACAGAAATATTTAAAACATCATTTATCTCAAGAAGTGACTCCATTCTTTCTTTCCACAATGAATAGTTACTTGAGGTAAGTCTATCATTGGCTTCCAACATGACTTCAATTGATATTTCCATGTAGCAATGACCTGATCTTCTTTTTCAACATGTTTCAATGCACAAATCACCCCTTTGGACAACAACAAATGCTCTCAAAAGAAATCATCAAGACTTGAAACTATCTCACAAATTCTCTTCTAGCACTTATACCAAGCAAATCAACACATAGATTCATGGAATCTTGATCAGCCTATGATCTATCCTAATCTAATGACTTTTTCCACTTCATAAGATTGAAACACACTCAAATGAAGTCCAGCAACCTCATTATCTAGAGATCCAATCAAAATTAGGGTTTTGACAAAATCACAAAAAATTGATTATTCCAAATCTACATGCAAATGCTGAAATTTTGATTATGCAATCTAATAGCCACCAGTAACCTGAACTTATGATCCAAAAATCGGCCAAATCCAATATGTGAAATAAAAAATCGGAATTGATCAAGTTTATAGACCTATTTAGGGTTTTGATCTACAAAAGATCCAATCTACAAAAGCAAAAAACTCGATTTTGGTGTAGAATCCCCTCTAGCATGCTCTAGCCTCGATATCTTCACCAAATCATTGATAGATCTGATACCATGTGAAAGTTTTCAGATTCTTAAGATCCAATCAACTTGAAAGGTCTTTGCTAAGAAAGAGAAATACACTACCAATCTCACCCATGTAGAAAATATAAACATCTACACACAAAATGAGATGCAAACACTAAACGTATGGATCAGAAAATAGCAATTATAGATCATTCTACACATAAAATTGCATGCAATCACAAATATAGTGCATCAATGGATAGTAGAACCCAAGAGAACCATGTATAAGCATGAAATGAGATAGAGAAGAGAGAAGATCACTCTCTCCATGAGTTACATTCTTATATAACAAGTTCAAACCCTATTTGGCCACTTGGCTTTCCCTCCAAAATGCTAACCCTACTATTTTTGGGTCTAGATTCAAAGTACCCAACATTCAAATTTGAATCTACTCAAACTCGCCTTCTAACTTTCCCACACTTTCAAAAAGCGTTTATTCAAATGACATTTAGACTAATGAACTTTGAAAAGTCAATCTCCAAGTCTAAAAAACAAAGATATGGAAATATAGCAAATATGATCAAACTAGTTGAATCTTTCACACTGAATTACCCATGATGTAAGAAAGAAGAGTATTACCTCAAGTTGTACAAAAGGATATGGTCATCATAGTTGAGGATGACACACCATCAAGGGCCGACACTTCAAAAAGAATGGCAGGGTCCGAGTCAATTTCAGATCAACTTGTACCAATACAACAAGATGTTCCTGTCGACACCAACGACAGAGCAAATAACAAACAAGAAGATCTTGACTCAATACTTGAAAGTGACGATAACCAGGCTAAGAAGCAACATCAGCAGAATGATCACAAAACGAAGATGACCCAAAGCAGACACAAAGGACTTTGGGACAAAGTCGGATCAAGAGAAGGGATATGTCTTTGATTCTGCCATGTTTGATCAGATGACCAACGTAGGAAATGTCGGAAGAAAAATAAAATTCGATTTCTTTTCTCGGTGCGTGCACTACTGGTGACTTAGTAGGCGAACACAAGAATATGATAAATTTGAAGTTTTAATGTGCGGTCGTAGCAGAAGCGAAGAGCAGACAACCAAACAAATCAATTAGACAGCCAAACAAAATGTAGAAAAACATTGTAGTATTGACATGAATTTGAATGCAAAACCAAACAGAGCTATAATCAGATTAAGTATAATGAAATATACAAGTCAATAATGTAGGTGAACACAAAACAATAGCGGATGTAATCGCGTGCTTCATAAAGCTAATCACAAACTGTAAAGGTTATGAACCTATTATTGACAATCTGTCTGAAAGAAAAAATCAATGCGCGAAGGCATCTACAATGTATGTCTCTCAATACAAATATCAAGCTTACTGATATCGCTTATTGTGCCTACCGAGATGGTATTCACTATATACATAAATTTTACAGGTGTGCAGATGAAGAAGGTATGCTTGTGCCATCTGTAGGAGATTGTGGGTGGCTGATGTTGTTGTCAAATCTGATCGCATAGTGCATAGAATGAGCGTGAAGAGGCTGCGACATCGGGCTTCGCCAAAATAATGTTGGTGAAAATGTGAAAATTGCGACACCCTTTGGCCTTTGGCCTTGTCCTTACCTAAAGGCAACTTGCACCCCTTTAAAGGCAAGTCTCACTTTTTTAAGGGCAAGTGTCGCCTGTCATAAATTGCGTGTAAAAATGCAGTGGCGCATTTTTCGCATTTTTTGTCTGTTATAAAATGTGTGTAAAAATGCAGTGTCGCATTTTTCGCATTTTTTGCCTGTCATAAAATGCATGTAAAAATGCAATGTTGTATTTTTTTCCCCATCATAAAATGCATGTAAAAATGTAGTGTCGCATTTTTCGTCTGTCATAAAATGCATGTAAAAATGCAGTCTCATGTTTTTCGCATTTTTCGTCTGTTGAAATTTACTTGTAAATATGCAGGCGGTGCAACTGTCGCATTTTTTGCCTGTCATAATTGTGAGTAAAAATGTAGACTGTTGTAACTGTCGCCTTTTTTGCCTGTCTTATTTTACGTGTAAATATGCATACTGTGGGACAACACAAGTAAAATACAGCTGCATGAATGGAAGCAGATTAACATAGAATTTAGGAGAGTAGAGGAAATAAATCCAACAGGAAAATATTTTATGGGATTCATGTAGGAGAGGGATCTTTTCCTGCAAGATCAAATAAACAGGATGGAGTAGCTGGAGGAAGAACAGAAGAACCTGATACAAGAAAATAGCCAGTTCCAATCTAAATACGACACCTTGCTGTCTATTTACAAAAAAGTCGAAACCAAGGCCATATTGGATTTTTGAAGATGACAGCCGAGCTCGATAAATCAGCTGACAAACACAGAATTTAAAGCAGATATAACTAAGCTCACCACATTGGTGGAGCCGAAAACGACAAGTTGTCGAGGGAGCTGGAGGAACTATTTATGCCAAGGAAGTCACAGCTACCCAAGAAGAATCAGACAAAACACCTAAGGCAAAACGAAGCAGAAGCTTGAAATCCAAGCAGCCTGATAAGGTATATGCAAGACAATTCAAAAATTTTATTGAAAAAGTTCGACCCTGTTTACCACTGCAACTTAACGTTGAATTGCAATGGCGTGTGGATGATGTTGTATGCTAGGCTTAATGGGCTATAGTTGGGCTGACTGGAAAACTCTGTGGGAAAAGGAGAATTTTGTAATTCTTTGGAATAAACTCAACACAAAATTCAGAAGATGTTTGAGCTGGGCAATACTCCAAGGGAAATTTGTTATAAATCCCTTTGGAAGTTGTGAACTGTACATAGGTTGTACATTATTATATGCATTAGAATACATTCGAATAAAAGAACTAGATTTCTCTACTCTCTGACTTAGGATAAACTGCAATGTCTTTATACATGGTAGGCCACCAGTATTTTGCATTCAATATTTTAATTACAGTGTTCTTCAAAGCAAAATGTCCTCCGACATTTTCTGAATGTAGAGCCTTAATAACTATTTGTATTTCATCGACTTGTAAACAACATTGAAGCTCTTCATCAGGCCCTAACTTGTATAAAACTCCTTTCATAATAGCATAAGGTCCAATCTTATGCTAAAAGACTATCTTTTCCTCTGCATTGAAGTTATTGGAATAATTTTGGTTAATCAAATATTCGATAATATCATCACATAGCAATTTTTCTGCATTGAGAAAAAATAACTCTTCATAAGAAAACTTATCTTCCAGTGGTTCATTTAATTTTGTATCATCTTCAAGTCGTGACAGAAAGTCATCATTGGTATGATGCTTTCCCTATCGAGTCTACACTTCAAATGTAAATTCTTGCAATAATAGCACCCATCTAGCTATCCGTCTAGATAAATCTGCTTTATTAACCAAATACCTTTATGCAAAATGGTCCACATAGAATATAAATAGATATCGAAACCTCTTCACTGAATAGATCAATCCTAATGCTCCCCATTCTGTGGCTGAATAATTCATCTCCGAGCTGGATAACTAGCACCTTACATAATACATCGGGTAATCTTTTCGCAAGTCATCAAACATATGAAGGTATTTGCTAACAACGCTCGATGGTGTGATTCTTAAGAAATGCATAGGGATCAAATTGAGGCACATCCTTTGGAAAGAGAGCGATATACAACTTGTTGATGTTGTATAATAAGAAGTCCACCTCATTTGCTACAAGGGCTTCAAGCTCATCCGAGTGCAAGCTAGGCTAGTCCATGGAAGAAAAAAGAGCAAAGATTTTTTGTTGGGAGAGGTGGAGTGAATGCTTTGTCTTTGTTAGCTTGGTTTGAAGTGGTAGAGATAATTGAGAACTAGGATGTAATCCTATCATGGATTTACAAACATTATGGCAAGTGTCATGATCTCCTGCAACACAAGCAAGAGTCTAGGTTGAATAGTACTTCACCACAAAATTTTTAAACCTATGAAAGTATTTAGTAAAGCTAAATTGTAACCCCAAGGGGGGTTGGGTGTTTGTTGGGGCAACTGGGGTTATACTATCTTCAATAACAACACCTATACATGATAACATTAGCACATGTGGGATTGCTTCAAATACTTATAAGCCCTAAATGTATGTACCAATGTTGGGTGGGAATTAATATTTCTAATACCAGCCGGATCATGTTATCATACTTTTTCAAAAAAATTGATACTAGTTGGGTATGAATATAACCATGTTTGTAAAAGTTGGTGGCTGGTATCAACCGATCTGGGTATTTAAAGGTGATACCAGTTGAGTATAAACCCGGGCATGAGTATATAATTTTTTTCTAAAATTAAAGTTTTTATCAAGGGTAGTATGCAGTTAATGAAAAGCATCTTTGTATATGTAATATGCATATGATTTTAAAGGCCCATACTTTGTTGGTGCCCACCAATGTATTTGGGCCACCATGAATAATATTTATCACATATGCAAAGTTTGAAAACTAACAAAAAAAAATGGATACTATATTCATACCACATTGAAATCGAACTTTTTGCCCCTACTCCAAGTATCGATATGTGCATTAATGGGCTAAAACCAGCCCGAGTCGGGTATCGACCCTAGTATCACAAAATCATATACTGGTCAGGTACGTTCTATGATACCATTGTTGATACCATTGCTAATACCACCCGGGCACCTATATACCCACCCAACACTGGAATGTACACACATGATTACTCTACTTTCTACATGGATAGTGAATTTGTTTCTTGCAATAAACTAACTAGTTACAAGACTCAAAACTAACAAACTATTGACAAGTTTTACAAATTAGGACCCAAGGCCCGACAAATTAACCTTGAGGGACAAGCAACAATAACAAACTTGAAGGACAATCTTCAAATTTCATTTGTACAGCCACCACCTTAAAGGGCATCCATCAACTTTTATCCGATTTGACTTTTTGAAACATGGTTATTCAAGGTGCACTTATTGGGCCTTAATGTAATATTCAAATATCTAATTGTGAGTACGTTAATTTATTCCACAAGCACACCACAAATTTTGATTTTTAGCCATTGTCATCATCTACTCTATCCCGACATATTCAACATGCAAATTACATTGCCATTATGTCTACCATATCCTCCTCTACCATGTCATTATGCCAATCTCATACCATGTTCACATGCTTCCATCACAATGGACCTTATAATCTAATCCTTTATCATCATGGTATTCCATATAGTTTAAAATAATAATATTTTAAACTATATATGCTTTTGCTTACATCTTGTTGCAAAAGATCCATTCAAAGAAATCGCTTACTACAATCCAATAAATAGGGCAATTTTCTCCCTAATATCTTATCCACTAAAACCCCAGTCACAAAAAATATCTAGAGGTGCTGCCACAATATCCACCTACACCGCAGTGCAAAAGATCACTCGCTATAATCTAATGAATAGGGCAGTTTTCCCCTAATACCTTATTCACTAAACGTGCAAAAAACTAATTGATTGATAAATGTATTCATTCACTCTTGCTAGCTTAAAAGTCCTAGTTATCAGGGTTTCATACAACTCAAAAATTTCTAGGAAGCAATCCCGTGTCAATGAGTCTCCTTCCAGTTTCTTTTCATAATTTGAAGCCATTGCTCAAGAAAGGAGATCAAAATGCATCGAAAACACCACCACAAGACAACAACTTTTCTTTCCATAAAATTGGTCCCTGTATCGTAATTTTTAAGTGTCAGCAATGAGTTCTCCATCTTGTTTCACTGGCACGGATCAACAACATGCTAATAGTATTTCTAGCATAGAGCGCGGTTCACTAGAATGTTAGGATTCGAGAAATGGAAATCCCGTGCTTAAATCTGGACAGGAACAGAAATAGGAGCATCCAGAAGATGCAAAAATGGAAGGCCATTGAAAGATGTAAACTGGTTGGTTGGAAAAGCACCCGAGACTATGATAGCATCATGGATGGGGAAGCATTCTCGTGTCATGTCTGTCAAATCAGAGGTAAAAGAGGTCCATTCACCAACCAAAAGCGAGTAAAATTGTTTTGGACACAACTGGAATTCAGAGGAAATATGGAGCTGCATCTTCAAAACACAAATATTTCTAATTCTATGCATGAAACATGTAGAGGTAACTCATTAACCATGAAGTTTAATTGATATATAAGCTATGTAATGCACAAGGTTCATGATGAAGGTAAAGCTGGAGTAGTCGAGTTGCATAAGAGTAGGGTCCGCGCCCATGAATGCACAGGATCGAATGCTGACTGCCGCATGAGTGGATACCTGCGAGCCAGTGCGCTCTCTTCTGCCCCTTTACAATTTAAATATTGTACATAATGGTGCTATTGCAATAACGTGGTCACAAAAAAAGATAAAGCTTGAAAACTTTGCGGCATCACCAATGATATGCTGTGTAGATGGAAAAGTAAAAGAGGATTCAAGCACAACGAAGCAACAATCTCCTAAGCAAAATCAGAACTCTTCTTTTGTTGGCTGGAAATGTGTAGGGTAAGGTCAGGAAGCACCAATTCAAAGTGTGATGTTTCCATTGAACTCCTCCTTTGGAAAAGCAAAACACAGTTCTTGCAAGCCTCTGTTAAACCTGCCAGGCTGAAGATGAAAAGAGAGGTGTGCCATGCCAACAGATTGTCAGACATCCTGCATCCTCCACTAGCCTATACCCCTCACAGCCATAAGTCTCGAGCAATCTCTCTGCCTGGAGCATGGTAGCGGAGCTGAGCTGCAGATGAACGAACCCGGCTTTTTGCATCCTCTTCCTCCAGCTCCCCACCTTCTCATGTCGCTCCACCCTCTCAAGCCCTTCACAGGCGACAATGTTTTTTATCTCTTGCCCAAACAAATGCTTTTCTAGAGTTACTCTTTCTATGCTGAGCTGCGGCAGAGTTGAATCCATGGAATCAAACATGGCAGAGTAATAGTGCAATGCCTCCACAAACCTCTCAACAAGAGTTACTCCATTGTGGTTGGACTCCTGTTCAACCACAACCATCGCCTTGGGGCACAAGCTTCGCAGCATGCGCAGCACTCTGTCTAGGGCGGATTCAGATTCAGGCTGAGAAGACTCATCCACCGATCTGCCATTCTGCAGCATTGCTCCACGCTTTTCAAATAAAGAAAATACGTTTGTGCCGTTGTGATAAGCGGCTTCTGAAGTCATTTCCTTCTCATCATTTTCCCCCCCTTTCAAGGACAGATCGCCACTGGCCGATGTTGATGATGGACTGCCAAAACCAGAGCAATCGCCCACATCTATGATAATTTCCCTTTTTCTCAGTTCCCTTTTCTCGGCTTCGAGGCAATCCCGGGATCTTTTCGATGCTGCTCCTCTGTCATCCACCCATGGCTGCAAGAGATGGCTCCCCCCTTCGGCTCTGCCATTGCCAGCCCTCTCATATGCACACCCTCCGCCCATGATGGGCGATGTCCTCCGCTTTCTTTCCCATTGCAAATCTTCTGCTGTGCTGCTACCTCTCTGCAGACTATTTTCCTCAACAAAACGCGAGGATGACACTCTTTCCATGGTTCTGAAGGTGGCTGATGCGCCTGCTATGGAGTGATGATCTTCCTCTTGTGCAAGCAAACAGTGGAGCTGCATTACTGAACTCACAGCCACTGCTTCCCCTGTCTTCACTCCCAACATGTCTACCTCCAGAGCCTCTAGCTTTATTTGAACAGGATGAAACTGGAAGGGTATGTCCAGCCTCTCTGCTTCCTCTGACAGCCTCTGCGCCATCTGATGCAGCACCTCCTTCCTCTCGCTCACAACCGTTATTCGCAGGTGAGGAGGCCCTTCCGCACGTCTGCTGAAAGCCTGCAGCAGCGTCAGCCATTGCACCACATCGCAAGCTTCCAAGTCCACCAGATGGACCACCTTCTCGCCTTCCATGGCATCCAGAATGGCTTGATTCACAGTCAGGAATGCAAACTTCAAGAAGGGGCAAACATTGAAGAAAATTCTGTGGGCAGCCAGCAGATCTGCAGCAGATGGAAAGCGACTGCAATGCAGGGCCTTGTAGACCCCTGGCCAGCATTTGATGATCCGAGCTGCCAAGCCCTCCATGAAGTAGCTCGCCACCCTCTGCATCGGATCGCCAGTGGGGGATGCCAGACCTGAGAGCTGCTCCAGAAAAAGGTTGGTGTATTCCATGTTGTTGCTTGCCACTGCATTTGCACAGGAAAACAGAAGATGGATGAGCCACAGGCCTCTTTCCTCTGACCTGAGCTGCTGGGTCCGAGCTGATGCCGAGGAATGGGAGTAATTCCTCTGTGGCGAATGATTCTGCCTCTGCCTGGGGGAAGATGAGATAAGTGAGGATTGGGAAGGAGAAGAAGAGACTGGAACACAGGAGTTCTCTGCTTTTAACATTCCTGGCATCTTCTAACTAGAGCAGCAATTACAAAATGACCCAATTCTTCATGAGCTATACACACAAGCCCCTCGCTTCCCAAACTCCAATTCCCCCTCCCTTTGATCCATCCCAATGGACTTATTCACATCAAAACCCTCAAAAACATCCCTTTCCCTCCCTCCCTCTCTCCCTCTCTCTCTCAATAAGCTATAGAGCCCATGTCGCATGCATCTGTAATCTGTTGATGCATCAGTTTGGTAAACTGGGACTGTATCTTTCTTGATCGATATGCACCGACAGCAGCAGCATTAGATACAGTAGTACCAATTTGCAAATGGCCCATATATGTGCCATCCTGATAGTGATATTGAGAAACAAAACCACCCCACCCCACCATGCCAATAATCTACCAGGTCAGTCAGTCTATTTTCAGTCAGTCACTATTACTATTTATTATAGCAGTGCTTGTATCAATCAGAATGATCATGCATCCACTTTCTTCTTTCAACTTTTTACACCAACCAACCAATCAACCAATCAATCACTAACTGGGTAACAGTAGGAGCATCAGCAAAATTACTAATTAAGCAATATTTCACCCTTCCAAGAGCCTCCCCCATCCCTTTGATTTCCCTTTTTTTATTTTGTTTTTGTTTTGTAAAGTCACAAGAAGACGAGGGCTCTTGTCTCAAGCTGCCTTAACGAAATCCCAACTAACCCCCACCACCACTCACTGCACCCTAGAAGAATATACTTGCTACATATACACTTGAAGCAGGCTAAACAAAAGCAACGACCCCACATAAAACCCCCCCTTCAAAAACAAAATAACATTTGAAAAAATTTACCCATTTCATACTCAACTTAGAAGCCATCCATGTTTTGGTTTAAAATGTCTTTTATATGGGATCCGTCAACTCTCTTAACCAATTTTTTGGCCAAAGAAGCAAGTATACAATCTTTGTTTGAGCATAGCAATGTTTGGCTTGAGTACATCCTGAAAATCTAGCATTTTTAGCTTTGGTGAGCTATCATGATCATATGCTCAAAGTTAGTTTAGGTGGCTTTGCATAGTGAGTTTGAGCAAAAAAAAGTGATTTGTATTTTTTCTAATCACTTTAGATTGCTCATTTTTTAACATTTAGATTACTCTTTCACTATGGTTAATGCATCATGTTATAGACTTCTTTCGCCTTTCTTGAGCTTTGGAGTAATCGCTCCAAATTTCCTTGCTAATACAATATCATAGCCTTCAAGAAAGTTGAGATTGGGGCAAATGGGGAGGAAGTTGCACATATTTCTTTTGCACAAGGCAACTACCTTTGCCCTTGATCATAAACATGCAATCTTCATACCATGGTCAAACAATCACTAGGTACATGGTAAGAGACTTAAAAGCCCCTAACACGTTCATATGACCATCGGACTATTGGGCTATACGGTGAGAGGCCTAAGGCCTAAGGCCCCTAACAACTTCACACCATGGTTGAACCATTCTGGTCATTGGGTTACATGGAACTAGACAAAGGTTTAAGGCCCGCAAAGCTTTTAGTTCTCCTAGCATGTTTACAAGGTAAGAGAAATATGTTTCTTATTTCCTTTGTAATTGGAGCCTCGTTACCAAAACAAAGTGGACTCCAAAAGCCTTAGCCTCCTCTTGATGAATTCACCAATGGACTTGTTATGTCATGATCTTCTTGTTTTTTTCCAAAAATATTAACAAAACATCTTGATAGATTGTGAAATTGATGTCATCAATGATGGAAAGGCTATGTCACAACCTTCTTGTTTTTCCAAAAGAAAATTGAAACTAAAAAATAGTGAATTTTCAATGCATTGCAAAATCCATGGGGCAAATGAAAAGATATAAACTTCTATTCTGAGAAATAAATAAATGAAAAAAGTTATTCTCAATACATTGTGAAATCTATCAAGTCTCATCAATTCCAAACAAAACCTAACTCTCCTTAGTAAGCCCTTTGAAAATTTGAGCTCCATAACTTTCAAACAAATCCCAACTCTCCCTTTAGAACTCTCTAGGTTGTTGGGTAAACCTCGTTTGTTGACTCGATCAATTCTACATTGCAAAATGCGGAATGTACCTTTGAAGAATGAGTCTGATGATGTCATGAGTGATGATGTCACACCAATATACCCATCCTAATCACCTTTCTTTTAGTTTGAAGCTTTACTCACTTTAACGTGGGCTCTATGAGGTTTTTTAATAAAATATGCCTTTATAATGAATTAGGCTAGAATGAAATTTCATTTCTAGTATAGAAAAAATTGACCATAAAAGGGTGTGAACGCTTTAAAACACATGCATGTGTATCACTCTCCCCTATTTGCGGACTATTACTAATAGAAGTGTACATATGCCTAAATAAAAAATTCTCAAAATTTTCATGAGGCCATTTTTTGAGAATTAATGCCGATTCCATTTTCATACTTTGCTGGTTTTGTCGAGCAATGCTCCCACTCCTATTGCTAGGCTAAGAATAGTCCCCCATTGTTGGGCCTTAAGAGGCACCATGGTGGCATTTGACCTCAGCACGTTGCCAACGTGCCCTGTGGCACAAGCAAGGGGTAGCAAATGCCCACTAACTTTTTGGTGAGCCTCAATTTTATGGTGACAAATCAAAAAATTTGGCTGTTTTGGATGGACACATGCCCCCGCGCAAGTGCCAACACCTAAATCTTTGGAGGTTCTAGAGGTGCGAGCACAAGCACATGCATGCACCTAAGTTTTTGGTTGTTCCAGAAGCCGAGCATGTGCGGGCACAAGCACAAAATTTTATGGTGGGCCTCCAAATCCATGCACACATGCATGCATTTTAAACGACTTAGTGTCATTTATTTATATGTAGAATTTGCTAGAAGTGCAAAATGCTTATGGGATAAGAGGACACATGGCAATGACATGGGCTTGGGCAAAGACCTTAGGCAGTTTATGTGAATAAAAAAATAATTGTATGAGTTAAAAAAGATAGCGTGTGGCTGTGATTGAGCTAGAGCCAAAGTTGGACATTGCCTCCAAAATGAAGGGGTTTCCCATGGACAGGCAAAAACTGATCGAGTCAATGTGTAATTCCAAAGCCCGAGTGCATCTAGAGCAGTGTTCGGGAAAGCCGGCATAGTCCAAAATGAAATCGACATCTTTTCTCAAAAATCAGCATGGCAAAAATTGTGTTGGGTTTTCCAAGAAAATTGGCAAGTAAGACTTTGTCACTCATCAGAGGTGGAAGAACTCTTTCACATATGGGTTTCCCCAAGAGTGCATGTAGAGGATCTATACAAGGACACAGGTACTAGTTAGTAGTGCTCATGATTTCAGGATGGGCGTTCCTGTGAAATGAGATCATAAATTTAGGATGAGAAGAATATAAATAGGCTGGACATGGGGACAGGCCCTGTCGGGCCTGATCCTTTGATGCTAATGGATATGGGCCGTGGCAAGCAAGCAAGGGTCATATGTCTGTTTTGAGGCAGAAGCCTTCAGGACACAGGCTAAAGGAGTCATGTGCGCAGGAGGGGGAGGGCCGAGGCCATTTGGCATTTTCTTTTTTGCCACGTGTAGACAATGATGTGGCAGTCATTGCAAGTACCCGTCAAAGTACGATCCCGCCGTCGGGCCCAGGACGGAGTACGAATCCCTGCCTGCCGCGTGGACAGCAGGACTCTGAAGAGACAAGCAACCTCACGAGTCACCATTGACCAAATATTCGACCTCATTTTTGTTGCGTACTACTACAGTACTGCTGCTAACTGGGCGCCCACTTCAAAGTTTAAACTAATAATCAAAATAAAATAAACAATACAATAAAAGGTCCACTAGGGAAAAGGGTGCAGCTGGGTAGGCCTTGCCTCACATTTTAATTGAATATTAATTCAATAAATAAATATTGTGAAAGAAGAAGGGCCTACATTGGAATTTGGGGCATAAGGCATCCCTTTTGAGCTGTTTGCACAATGCCTCAATGGGAAATCCTAAAATTAAGAGCCTCAAGCATCTCCACCTCAACATCTTTTTGAGATGAGTGTATTGTATATGCAAGTGTGGTTGCCAAGGGAGTCACATATCCATTTTTGTGGTTGTCATGGAAACCAGATACTCGTGCGAGCATCTAATCATGGTGGTTGCTTTAGTGCACCACAAACATCTCTCAAGCACCCACCACCTCCTTGTGGCCTTGGATGGCGGCAGGCGTGTGATCAACAACAGGCTATATACTTATCCATCGTTGTAAAATACTTGACTTTTATAAGTTGATATCTCAATTGATCTTACTTCAATAGCTTCATAGAAATGCTACCTTATGCATAGATCTTGATGTCAATTATTTAATTTGAGATCCTTTTTTAGTTGTCATGAAATTAAATGATCTTGTGGCGTCATCCATTGTCATCTATTGTTTTTAGCTCATGGTTGGTAGCATGAGTCACATTGTCTTTTCATATACCATTGCTTCCTCCGGAGATGAGGGAACAAATTTGTATTGCCATACAAAGATAGTATGTCGCACATTCTTACATACTCTTTGTCATCAATCATGTCTATTTCATGATGCATTCCTATTTGAAAATGATGGAAAACCTACATATTTGTTCATAACATTTCCTTGTGAAAAAATAATATTCAATTATGGTTCTATAGTACAAATAACAAAGAGGACAAGAATATATTGCACGTCGCTTGAGAACTTGACTATTCACAATATTTAAGCTATCATCATGTGCACTTATATCTTAGTACTTCTTTGACTCATTATGCAATGTTAAGAAATACATGACCTAAACAATGCAACATAAAAACCATGTTAATAGCTTTGTTGAAGCTTGTCCAACATTTTTAGTCAAATTTGAAAGATACTCATGCTACTATGTGTTACTAGTGGTATATACTTTTAAAATTCCTAGTATTCTATTCCTCTTCATTTGAAAAAACCAACACTCAATGAGGTGGGTAGTAAAGGAAGAGGTGGCCATGGAGGTGTTGATGGACAACGAGGTGGTGGTCAAGAAGGAGAACAAGCTACTTCATTTAGAAAGTTGGGGTTGTCACATTTTCAAGGGAGCTTCATGTTCCCAATTCATGTGGTAAACTCATTGGCCCCCATAGAGGATTCATGAATTTAATGGTTTCTTTGCCATTTGTTTACTTTGCCTTGTCAAACTCCATACTTGCTTACAGATGGCTGTCTTCATGATGTAGGGTTTCACACTCTAGTCCCTTAGTCTTGTTCTAACATTAGCTCAGTACAAATTTCCAATTAATAGCTAGTCATTCACTTAGAAACTATGTTGTGTTTAACTATCCATGGAGCCCATTCCCCTTGTCTTTGTTATCACATTTGAGTGCTCCAAACTTTTGTGACCTTACTACTTTGTTCCCCACATGATTGCAACATAAAGATGCCAACAACATATTTCAAAGTTGGACTAGGCCATTTTTAAAGTTGGACTATGCCCTTAGTTCTTCAATTGGTCATGTTGAATGTCAACACATACTTTGAACAACCAATGTACATGTATAGGGCAACTCCATGACAAGCGAATTCAACTTGCTCAAGGACCAAGAGCAGCAACCGATTGGCGAAATTGGAACAGTTGCTTAGCAACCCCAAGGACAAGGACAACTAAACCCCACCATAATAGAGACATCAACGTCCAAAGAAAGGCTCTTGCAATAAAGAGATAAAGAATACCACCTCGATCGTCTGCTACTAAAATAATGAAGAAGATAACAACAACCGACAAATGTCCCAAGTGAAACGCGAACAAAATACTCAATTAGAGAGTAGCAAGACAATCTATGCAAAGGTTTGTAACTAAAAACCAAACAAAGTCAATGTTGAGATCAAGAGAAAGTCGTTGCATCAAATCCCACTCTCAATCCTCCATAGCAATAGGAAGTGCTAAAATAGTGTAAGCTCAATTTATGTTTTGATGGACATGTTTTTCATAAATTTGCAATTCTTTTACATTTTATGTATCCATTCTACTATGGTGTGTGCCACGCTAGTGGAAAATCAGGACAATTGTCTAGTAATGGAAAAGGCTTGCCATACATCGATACCGTATCGGTACCCCACTTTTGAGTATATGTATTTACTTTTAGTTCATTTTTTATATATGCAGTTTTAGAGTTCTACAAGTTGTGCCTAGTTTCTTTCTTGTTCTCTATATCTTGTGGTTGATAGCTTGTTGAAATCATAGTGTAAACTATGCAAATCAATCTTTATTGTGATATCATAGCCTCGGTGTGGTTGGTTACGAGCCATTTTAGCCAAATTTTGGGAGAACTCAAAGAGCCAAGAAGGTTAACTAACAAAAATATCAATTTTCTAATTTTTGAATTGTTCAAAAGCTGTGAAGCATAAATTTGGACACAAGAAGATTCAAAGAGATGATTCATCCAAGCTTCTTATCAAAGATGAAGTAGAGCCACCACCTCAAATTGGCCAACAAGATGAGGATGAAGGTTGGGGCACTCCTCCAATTGTAGAAACAAGGTGGAGAATCTAGAACAAACCTATTGGATGAAAAAAAATCAAGGTTATAGGTGACAAACACAAGGAGAAAGACACACCTTGGGACACCTATTCACCTCATAGTGGATCGCCACAGTGAAAGCTACCAAAATGGTACACTATCATGTACTTTTAGTACATCCATGCTTGTACATGCAAGATAATATCCAATGTAAGCTTTGTAGGCCCAAAAGGAAGTATTAGCCTTAAGAACAAGGCGGTTTTCCTCTTTAGGCCCTCCAAAATAACTAATAAGGATAACAGGCCAATAAGGGCCCAATGTAGTTGAGAAAATGATGAAATTTGTGTGTAATGCAAATTTGGAGACAAGCTCTTTGTGCCCTCTCTCTCTCCACGAGTTTTGTACTTTCTATTTTCTCTCCCTAGCCAAGTAGAGGCATTTTTTATGCTTTGTCTTATGTTTTGTTGACAGATCTTGCTTGTAACACAATAATATTGCTTGTATGATCAGCTTTCCTATTGACAACCAATGCTAGTCTGATCTTTATGGTGTTATTGTGCTTAGGAGATCAAAAATACATGTGTAGGGCGTCCCACACGTGTGAATTTAGCAGATGGGAGGCTCCTAAGAATCACGCTTCACAGCATGGACAACCTCAAAGTGGATTTCCGGAGCCCATCGTTGTTTTCTGCCACACAACTTGGACTTTAATACTGCCCGCCTCGACTTTATGGAGAAGGTGCAGTACATTTAATCAAGATTCGGCGCGAAGCAAATAAAAGCCCCCAATAACTGCATATTGCAGGTGTCGGGAATACTGTTGGAGGGTTTGCGGATCCCAAGGCAACCCTAACCCTAGTTAATAAGTGAGAGGGATTTGGCAACCTGCGTGTGTAAGTCCAACCGATGATCACATAGAGATTTGATTAATTAGAAAGTCAATAAAAGGACTTTAGGCCTTTTTGGGGGACTTTTAATGTCGCAAGGCCTAAATGTCAAGTTAGTGAATAAAGTTGGGTTTCCCTCCAATTTTGATGGTTCCCACACTTTTTTAAATTTGAATAATTAGGGAGGTAGAAATGGACCAATAGGATTCAGAGGCCAGGGTCCTCCTCTCTATTATAAAAAGGGACTAACTCGAGTTGCTCCTCATGTTCATTTTCTCATTTCAATAAATCATATTGGTTCTCTTCAGAAATGGATTGATGAATGTCCTTGCTCTTCTTCTTTCCTCTTCCATCTCTCATGCTTTCTTTGGTTTTTGCTAATTGTTGGATCTGAATGTTATTGGGATTGAGTGTTATTATAACTTTTATGAGAGAGAAAGGGAGAGAGAGAAAGGGTAAGCTATCTTTGTCGTGGATGTGTAGTGTTAATGGATCGTAGGGTTAATGGATGTTAGAGTTAGATTTGGATCCTCCATTCATGTTGAAATCTGAACTATACTATCGCTCTCACGGGAACGAACCTACGCGTGACAATTAACTTCATCTTTTTGATGCTAGATTGACTAGATCTTGGATTCAGGTTAGGCAAGGAAAGAAACCCACTACAATGACTTCCATCAGATAATGGACAAGTATGGTTATTTGGTGGAAGAGTTTAATACAATGCACTTTATTTTAGGCTTGAAGCCTGAGATAATAGCTCGTTTACCTAAGGATATATATCAGGAGACTTGGATAATGTCATTATCTGATATAAGATCACATGCTCACACCATAGAACATGAATTGAACAAGGGTCAACGTGCAGCTGCGACATAATACTTTACACCACGGAGATACGCGAGATATTAACTATCGACAAAATGATAGGGCAGTTACAAAAGATGAAGGATCAGGACAAAGCCCCGAAGGTTCAATTGGAAAGTACTGTCAATCCAAGAATCTAGAAAACTGATAGGCCAAATGATTGTGGTGAATTGTCATCAATATCATTAGAAGATGAATTGAAAGTACGAAATGATGATAAAGATAGTTCTTCATCAACATCATCAGTGAATGAATTAGAAGTGCAACATAATGAAGAAGAACAACTATCAACAATGAGAAAGCTTGTTCAGCAAATGGACTAGCCAACTTCATCAATAGCTTTTGCTTTCCCATTGAATTCACAAGAAATGGTCGATCAACATTTATGTAGTGCTATGGAGTGTACGCAGGATCGACAACATAAATGTAATTCCCAATTTGAATCGAGCAAGAATTTTTTAATTGCAAATATAATGTCAATGCAAGGACATTGAAAATCAACTGGCGATAACGAAGACGATGCGGAGAATTATGAGGACAACATTTTTGTTTTCAGTATTGATCTTCACTTGGGCAATATAAAGACCAGTTCAGGCAATGAAGTTATCAATGAGGCAAATCACTCAAGGACCTCATCTTCCTTGAGATCACAAGAACTGTTGCAGTATATTTTTAACCTGAAGACTTGTCTAAGCCTTCTTGCAAAATGGAATTAAAAGTCAAGGATAAAATTGATTTATATGAATGTTTCACATTCAGTATAGAGTCACAAATGGAACTTGTAATATACAAGCTGGAAATTGTCCTAGCTATGAGATGGAACAAACAATCAAAGATCCATTATATCAAAGTTTCCAGTTTCTGGCTCAAAATATTGGAGATATCAATATTTTGAACATGATGATGTAATCTACTTTTAGTACATCCATCCAATGTAAGCTTTGTAGGCCCAAAAGGAGCTATTAGCCTTAAAAACAAGGCGATTTTCTCTTTAGGCCCTCCAAAATAACTAATAAGGATAATAGGCCAATAAGGGCCCAATGTAGTTTAAATAACACTTAACAAGGGCTAACTATCCCTCAAGATAGTTATGTTTAGTTAAGACAGAACATTGTCTATAACTAGGCAAGAGACATCAATTTGTGGATCTTTTGGCTCATTTGCAGGTGAGAGCTTCTAGCTTCCTCCTTGTGAATGTGAGCCATAGGGATCTCCATTGCTAGGTTTCATGTGCCCTATCCACATGAATCAATGCTCATGTTCATATCTTGTACTATTCTTTCCATTACTAATGTGATCTCATTGTTTCTAGCTTTCTATTGATATGTTATCATGATTGTCTTGTTGTCTTCTTGATTTTAGCTTTACTTCATTGCTATTGCTATTAGTTTGGGGTTTGGCACATGACATACACCAAGATCATTCCTCAGTCCAAGAAACTTTCTTGCTATGAGGAAGCCAAAGATGAAACAATTTGGCAAAAATTCCATAAAAAATCATGATACCTGGGAGATAGTGGATCGTCTTGAGGGTAAGATACCCATTGGTAGCAAATGGATATACACAACAAATTCAATGCAAATGGGAGCCACAAGGGCAGACTTGTTGGGAAAGAGTATGCACAAAGCAAACAAATAGAATATGAGGAGACCTTTGCTCTTGTAGCCAAGTGGAACATGTTTTGCATGGTTATTGCATTGGCAATCTTACTTGAATGGAACCTTCAAATGGATGTGAAGTCAACATTTCTTAAGGGAAAACTTGAGGAAGAGGTTTACATGCAACAACCAAGCGAGTTTGTGGTACGAGACAAAAAAGACAAGGTATGCAACATAAAGAAGATGTTCTATGGTTTGAAACAAGCACCTCATGCTTGGTATCATCATTTTGACAAATATTTGTTGTGTATAGGCTTAGTACGCACCTCCTTAGACTTCAATCTCTACTATTTTTGCCATGATTCTAGTATTGCTCTAGTTGTCTTATGTAGATGATCTAGTGATCACATGTGTGAAAGATTTCAGATCCTTAAGATCCAATCTACTTGAATGATCTTTGGTTAGAAAGAGAAATACACTACCAATTTCACCAATGTAGAAAAATCAGCATCTACACACAATTTGAGATGCAAACACTAATAGAACTTGATCAAACTTGAATGAAATGATTATGTACTGTTGCTTTCCGTACAAAACCAGCAAGCTACTGTATTTCACACGTGTGGATCCAAAAATAGCAAATATATTCTACACATAGAATTGCAAGCAATCACCAAGATAGTGCACCAATGGATAGTAGAACCCAAGAGAGGCATGTATAAGCATGAAATGAGATAGAGAAGAGAGAAGATGACTCTCTCCACGAGTTACATCCTTTTATAGCAGGTCCAAACCCTATTTGGCCACTTGGCTTTCCCACCAAAATGCTAACCCTACCAATTTTGGGTCTAGATTCAATGTACCCAACTTATTCAAATTGAATCTACTCAAACTCGCATTCTATCTTTCCCACACTTTCAAGAAGTGTTTATTCAAATGAAATTTAGACTAATGAACTTTAAAAAGTCAACCTCTAAGTCTAAAACAAGTTTTGTCCTCAATATGCCAAATATGGAAATATTGCAAAATGTGATGAAACTAGTTGAATCTTTCACACTCCCTCTTCAACTAGTTTTAGCATAGACTTTGATAATACTCCAAGTGAAGTCCTATGCTTCATGAACAAGTCTTTTCCCAATGCTTTGGTGAAGATATCAGCTACACATTCTCTTGAAGACACATGTTGAAGCTCCACCTCCTTTGCAATGACTCGCTCCCGCACAAAATGATATTGTATCTCAATATGCTTGCTCCTAGCATGAAAGATAGGATTGGATGCCATTCTTTGGGCTGATTGATTGTCACAAAAGATGATTGGACTCTTTGAAAAATCCAGCAAGTGAAGATCCTTGATCATCCTCTTGATCCATATCATCTCCTTTGTGCAATGTGTAAGAGCTTTGTACTCGGCCTCACTAGATGACAATGAGATAGTGGCTTGTTTCTTTGACATCCATGATATAGCTCCATCACCTATGAAAATACAATAAGAACTAATGGATTTCCTATCCATTACATCTCCAGCATAGTCCAAATCTGAAAATCCAAAAAGATTAGGTGATGATCCCTCATACAATATGCCAAAATCTTGAGTTCCAATGATGTACCTCAAAACTCGCTTTCCTAGCTTCCAATGCTCCTAGCATAGTTTTTGCCAATAGAACTTTGGTCCATCATAAGAATGATCTTCTTCCTAAGAATAGATCTTCTTTCAATGATCATGTAATGCTCAAAATAGAAACAACCAAAATTGATATAGAGAATAGTGTCCACTTGGGATGCTTCACTATTTCTTACATCAATTTTACATGTAAAAATGTGACTAGAACATGAAGAATCAAACAGAATGTAAATGAAATGATTCCACCATGCTTCCAACTCTGAACTCTCTGGAAAAATACAGCAAACAAACAATAAATGTGAGTGATCAACTTTTGCTTGCATGTCTCCTCCTCCTTTGTCCTTTGTTGTCTTGTATCCACCATGATACTCCATGAATGAGCCTCCATCTTCATCTTGCCACAAGAAACCATCAAACCTTGGAAATCCATGAGTAGGTGAGTACATAAATGATGCAAATCCAGCACCACATGACTCCATAAACCAAGTATTTTGCACTAGTCCATCTTCAAGATCTACTTGACACAAGAAAATGACCATGAATTCACCAAAAATTGACAATCTCCAAGTATTGGCACCAAGTAGCTCAACACTTGAGAACTTAGCCATGGATGAGTGACATAATGAACCTCCAATAGCTTCATTTCCATCAGCAAAATCAGCCAAGAATGCTAGTAAAAATCCAACATCAAAACAATGCTCACCAATGTAGCTAGTTTTACCATATCTTGACAATATGCACACATCCACATGAAATTGCTCAAACATGAGATAGAACAAGTAAAGTAAACTTGAACAACACTTCCTTGGTGCTCCTTTGACCTTACTTGAGTCTTCAATATGCTGTAAAAACATATCCATAACAACTTTGCCAATTACCTCTCCTTTAATGCTCTTGACTAGCTCCAAATTGTCAGCTTCCCTTTTGACTAGTTGAAGTGCTTTGAGATCAACTTCTTGATCTTCAACTTGATCATCAAAGTCATTGAACAAACTTTGTTTTCCAGATCCATTACTTGATTTTACAGCAAGATAACATCCATCCACTTGCATAGCTCCATGTACACAAGAAGATCTTCCAAAAGATGTTTCACTCTTCATAAGAGATCGATACTCAAGATCCATTGCTTGGATCCACTCCTCTTCTTTCCTTGCTTGATCTACACTTGTAGGCTCATCCAAAGAGGTTAGGAAAGCAACATAATTTCCAAGAACTACTTGCTTACCCTTTTGATCATATGTGAGCCTTGAAGGTACTTGTCTTTCTCTTGATGTTCTCCTTGGCTTTTGACTTGATGAAGGTCCATCATCACCACCATCCAAAGTAGGATCCTTCTCATCAACATCAAGAATGTTAGATCCATCTACTTTACCATCAATCATGCTTGAAGACACCTTTGGAATGTTTCCCTCATCAAAAATGACATCTCTACCAACAATCACTTTGTTAGTAGAAGGAATGTAAACCTTGTAGGCTTTACTCACCTCACTATATCCAACAAAAATACCTCTTCTTGAAGATGGATCCTCCTTGGTCCTATCATCAAGAGTAATGTTGACATAGCATGTGCATCCAAAGGTTCTTAGAAAGTTGACACTCGACCTCCTCTTGAATAGCATCTCAAAAGGTGTCCTTCCATCCAAAATAGTACTCAGCCACCTATTGCACAAGAAATTGGCACACAACAAAGCTTGATCCCAAAATGGTTTGTCAAGATTAGCACTTAACCTCACAGCTTTAGCACTTTCACATAAAGTCCTATTCTTCCTTTCAGCCACTCCATTTTGTTGTGGATTCCTTGATGTTGTATACTCCCTCTTGATCCCATGCTCATCACAAAAGGCCTTGAACTTGTTAGATATGTACTCACCACCATTGTCACCTCTCAAGCACTTGATCTTTGTGGAGAATTGGTTCTCCCTTGCATTCTTGAACTTGACAAAGACATCATACACTTCATCCTTGCTCTTTAGTAGATAGATCCAACAAAATCTACTAAAATCATCAATGAATGTTACATACATCTTAGCTCCACTATTGCTAATAGTAGTAAATCCATGAATATCCGAATGTACAAGTTGAAAAGGATTTGTAGATCTAGAAATAGATCTAGTATAAGGTAGTCTATGTGACTTAGACAAAGCACAAGACTCACAAACATGTTTGTCATTACTTAAGGAACTTGGAAGACCAATCATAACCTTCTTCCTTGCCATTACCTCCAATGACTTGAAGTTGAGGTGTCCCATCCTTTTGTGCCAAACCTCTTGAATAGAAATTTGCTCCCTTGCAACACATCCAACTTGGTTAGCAATAACACAAGCATCAAGTTTGAACAACTTCCCTTGCCTTTTACCTTTTCCAATCAAGACATCCTTCCCTTTGATCAAACAAGCATCTCCATCAAACTCCACCTTGAGGCCCTTACTTAGCATTTGACTCACACTAAGCAAATTCCTGGTAATAGATGGAATAAACAAGACATCCTCCAAATGAACATTCCTATTTGTAGAGAGAGAAATAGGAATTGTGCCAATCCCTTTGATTGCACACTCACCATCATTGGCCGTGTAGATCACCCTCTTGTCATCTCCATATGCCAACAAAGAAGTGAAGTACTCTTTGTGAAAGGTCATGTGTGAACTTGCTCCACTATCAATCCACCAAGGATCTAGATCTCCATCATTAGCAAGCATACATGAAGACATCACAAAAGCATCATCATTTGCATCTTGCACATCCAAACCATCCTCATCAAGAGTAAGATTACCTTGCTTGTCTCCTTGATCTCTCTTCTTCTTGTAGCACTCACTTGCAAAGTGTCCTTTGATGCCACAATAGAAGCACTTGAGCTTTGATCTATCCTTCTTTTTGCCACTTGAAGAAGCATCCACTTGATCTTGCCCTTTAGACCACTTGCTTTTGGTTTTGCCCTTGAATTTGCCCTTTGTGAACATAGCATCCTCTTGAAGTGTCGATGTAGATCCACCTCTTGCTTGAAGCCTATATTCCTCATTGATCAAGATCTCTTGAAGATCCATCAAACTTGGCAAAGTCTTTTGAATAGCAATACTTTGAACAATGTTAGCATGAGCATCCAACAAGCCATTAAGAATCAATTGAATAAGCTCTCCTTCCTTAATGCTTTCATCTATGCAAGCTAACTCATCATTCAATGCTTTCATTCTCAAAACAAAAGTACTTGGACTTTTTTCATTCTTTTGCAAACAAGAAAAGATTTGCCTTCTTAGAGTCAACACTCTAGAAGTAGACTTGGATTCATAAAGCTTCTTCAATGAATTCCAAGCTTCCAAAGATGATATGCACTTGTCAACTTCCTTGAGAAGTTCATTGGTAACATTCATCTTTATCATGTGTAGAGCCTTCTTGGCCCTCTTGTCATACCTCAATTGATCTTGTTGTGTTGCTGGTCTCTCCTCCAAACCTACAACAATATCCAAAACATCATTCATCTCAAGAAGTGACTCCATTCTCACTTTCCATAATGAATAGTTACTTGAGGTAAGCCTATCATTGGCTTCCAACATGACTCCAATTGAGGTTGCCATGTAGCAATGATCTGATCTTCTCTTTCAACCTGTTTCAATGCACAAAGCACTCCTTTGAACAACAACAAATGCTTTCAAAAGAAATCACCAAGATTTGAAACTATCTCACAAATTCTCTTCTAGCACTTATCCAAGCAAATCAACACATAGAATCATGCCAGCAACCTCACTATCTAGAGATCCAATCAAAACTAGGGTTTTGACAAAATCACAAAAAATTGACTATTCCAAATCTACATGCAAATGCTGAGAATTTGATATGCAATCTATAAGCCACCACTTAGGCTGAACCAATGATCCAAAAATCGGCCAAATCCAGCATGTGAATTCAAAAAACAGAATTGAACAAGTATATTGACATATTTAGTGTTTTGATCTACAAAAGATCCAATCTACAAAAGCAAAAAATCCGATTTTGGTGTAGAATCCTCTCTAGCATGCTCTAGACTTGATATCTTCACCAAATCATTGATAGATCTGATTTCCTCCTTCATAACCTGAAACACAAGCTCTGATACCATGTGAAAGATTTCAGATCCTTAAGATCCAATCTACTTCAATGATCTTTGGTCAGGAAGAGAAATACACTACCAATTTCACCAATGTAGAAAAATCAGCATCTACACACAATTTGAGATGCAAACACTAATAGAACTTGATCAAACTTGAATGAAATGATTATGTACTGTTGTTGTCCATACAAAACCAGCAAGCTACTGTATTTCACACGTGTGGATCCAAAAATAGCAAATATAGATCATTCTACACATAGAATTGCAAGCAATCACCAAGATAGTGCACCAATGGATAGTAGAACCCAAGAGAACCATGTATAAGCATGAAATGAGATAGAGAAGAGAGAAGATGACTCCCTCCACGAGTTACATCCTTTTATAGCAGGTCCAAACCCTATTTGGCCACTTGGCTTTCCCACCAAAATGCTACCCTACCAATTTTGGGTCTAGATTCAATGTACCCAACTTATTCAAATTGAATCTACTCAAACTCGCATTCTATCTTTCCCACACTTTCAAAAAGTGTTTATTCAAATGAAATTTAGACTAACAAACTTTGAAAAGTCAACCTCTAAGTCTAAAACAAGTTTTGGCCTCAATATGCCAAATATGGAAATATTGCAAAATGTGATGAAACTAGTTGAATCTTTCACAACATGTTGGTGAAGCACTCATTAGTGCAATCACAAGAAATTTGCCAACCAGCTTTGACATGATAGATTTAGGTCTGATGCATTATTGTCTTAGAGTGAAAATTTGCCAAAAGAAAGAAAGTATTACACTGACTCAAACCAAGTAATATGTGAATTAGATGCTATAATGATTTAGGATTATAGTAAGCTAGTTTCATTGAAATAGCAAATAGGTTGTTTACTCTATCTCACTATTATGAGACATGATATTAACTACATTGTGATTCTACTTATCATGGCTCTGACCTTATGTTTATGTTCCGTAAGGGGGTCAAAAAGGCATACCTCAACCTGTAAGTTGATTATGATTATGAGGGGTTGGGTCCCTTGTGGCAAAAAGTCATAATTGACAATCGCAGGCCTAAAACCCATGATGGTGGATCTACTAGCAGTGACTCATTGGTAAGTGGCTGATGTGGCACAGTTAGGCTACTGATGTGTCTCAATGAGGTGTCTCTATTTACTCCTAGTCTAGGGAGGGCCTTGGAGGGTACAAGTATACGCATAGGCCTCCCTTTGTGGAGAGCTTGGATTAATGGATGATAGCTATATGCTGCTGGAGTGCACTCTCACTCCTTCCATTGTTGAGACATGGCAAGTGTTCCATAGCTTGGGGGCTAGATCTATTCGATCCATCCATTCCCTATGTGTCTCTTTGCTTCGGCATCCTAGTGTTGATCTTGGAAGAGGTCTTGATATTGGCATCATAGCCAAAGCTAGGACAATTTGACAATTGAAAGCACAAGTTGGAGCCCAAGAAGTAAAAGGGAGGATCTTGCAAAAGTGGGGATCCGATTCCTGTTTGGGAGTGGTGCAAAAAGGGGAGTCAAAAGCTAGAAATTCATATTCAACCATTCTTTCAAATATTTCCATTTTTTCAAGAAGGAATTTGTTGCAAGGTAAGTGCACTACCATGGTTGGTAGCAAATCTATTAACTTGTTTTTGAAAAGTGAAATTTGGAATTTGGTTGAAGCTCGTTGAATTCAATATTTTCTTGGCCCTTTTTTGCAAATCTAATTTTTTGAATCGTGAGTGATGGGTTCAACTTGAATTGGGACATATTGGTTGCCTTTTTGGCAAATATGGGCCTGTATTTTAATTTGAAATTGCTCTGTTTTCAAGTCCAATTTTTGTGTTTTGGGGAGGAAACTTTTGGTTTGAAATTGAATATGGATTGTTGCTGGTTTTTTGAATTGTATTCTTTTCTTTGGAAGCTTGTTTAAATCTGTATTGTTGTAAGTATGGTGAAATTAGAATGGAAGGTTCAAAGGTTTTTCAAAGCAGAAAAAACTAAGAAAAGGGATAGCTTACCTTTCCTTTCCCATAATACTAATACAGGTGAACAAAATGCACAAAGAGTGGGGAATCTATGGAACAAAGAAATAGTTTAGTAATCTTTGAAAGCTTTGAAAAGGGATAACTTACCTTTCCTTTCCCATAATACTAATACAGGTGAACAAAATGCACAAAGAGTGGGGAATCTATGGAACAAAGAAATAGTTTAGTAATCTTTTGTGGCAGTACACAAACCTGTCAAAAAGCCTTGAATAACCTAAGCATCCAATGGAAAAAGTAACTTATTTGCAAGAATCTTACTTTTGAAAAAGCTTAAAACAGGCTTTTGGATAAAGGCTCCTGTAGTTTTGATTCTGTAGAGCAACAATCAGAATTTGATTATTTAAAAATTAGTGACAATTCTATTCAGATTGTACAAGAATTAAAAAAACTCCAAATATTGCATAAGATTTGCAAAGACAATCTCTATAGACTAACGAAAATTAGACCTTCCTTTCCAGAGTTTTTGCTGAGCGACTGAAAGTAGGTTATCAGAGCCATTTTTCAGATTTCTAGAATTATTCAGAATCAGAAAATTTCTAAGATTTCTAAGATTCGTGAGTTAAGACATCTTTGTTGATAAGGGAAAAGAGTGCCTTCGGAGAATGCCAGAGAATAGTTGCATAAGTTTACCATCTCCAACAATCCCTCTTGAACGATGCAACCTTTCTGTTTATCCTATTCCAATTGATATTCTATGTTTTGTAGACATTGGCTTGTCTAGCGGCTTGGTCAGCAAATCTGCAATCATGTCTTTTAATCTGATGTGTTCGACACTAAGCTCTCCTTTCAAAATTAGATCTCGAATATGATGGTACTTTAGAGGTATGTGTTTTGTCTTTGAGTGAAATACTGGATCCTGGGCCAAGTAAATGGCACTCTGAGAATCCATCTTCATGATGGAAGGGACTTCGTGTTGTATGCCAATTGCCTCCAACATCATCTTTAACCACATCACCTCATTTGTCACCTTCGATGATGCTGTGAATAATTTCAGACCATTAAGATCCAAAATGTGTGCCTTGATCTTTGGGTAGAAAGACACAATCTACAACATTGCCAATGTAGAAAAATCAGCATCTACTCAATGAAAGAGATGCAAACTCAATAATAACTTGATCAAACATCAAATATATAATAAAATGAAGTTGTTGTTTGTACAATAACAATACCCTACTATGGATCCAAAAATAGCAAAATATGAGCATTCTACACACAAGATTGCAAGATATCATCAAGATAGTGCACCAATGGATAGATAAACCCAAGAGAACTCATGTCATAAGCATGAAATGAGAGAGAGAGAGAGACATAGAGAGA
Organism: Diphasiastrum complanatum; assembly: GCA_029204225.1. Taxonomy (NCBI): domain Eukaryota; kingdom Viridiplantae; phylum Streptophyta; class Lycopodiopsida; order Lycopodiales; family Lycopodiaceae; genus Diphasiastrum; species Diphasiastrum complanatum. The sequence continues at coordinate 42,401,405 of CM055100.1, read as the reverse complement.
GAGAGAGAGAGAGAGAGAGAGAGAGAGAGAGAGAGAGAGAGAGAGAGAGAGAGAGAGAGAGAGAGAGAGAGAATCTCTTTCTCCACAAGTTCACATTCTTTTATAGCAGGTCCATGCCTCATTAATGAATAAAGCCCTATCAACAATGTGACTAAATTCAATGCATCTAGCATTCAAATTTGAATGTGTCCAAACTCGACCTCCTAACTTTCCCACATTTTCCAAAAGTGGGAATTCAAATGAACTTTGACTAGGATAACTTTCATAAAGTTTATCTCTAAGTCTAAAATGCATATTGGCCTAATACTGACAACTAACCAAAATATGACTAAACTTGACTAAACTAATTGAAATTTCTCACTCTCCCTCTTCAACTAGTTTTGACATAGTTTTAACCATACTAATTTGATCCAACTTTAGAATGATCTCCATCCTAAGTATAGACCTTTGGATGTTTCGCTATCTCTTACATCAATTTTACACATCAAGATTTAAATAGAACATCAAGAACCAAATAGAATATAAATGAAATGATTCCTCCATGTTTCTAACTTTGAACTCTCTGGCAAATTACATGTTGACGTCTTCAGAGTCTATACAATATGTTTACTAGTCTTCTTTGTTTCTTTCTTGTTTTAAGGCCCAGATTAGGCAGAAGGGGCTGATAATCATTGTAGTATTGTCATGCCTGTCAGAGGACAATCCAGGGAAGTCACTCTTGAACTAATGCACATGCATAAACAACCACTCATACATGCCAAAATGTTCAACCATAAAATCAGTGTGCAGATTCGTTGAACAAACAATGAAATTCTACTTCTACTTTGCTGCAAAATGAACTAAAATCAGATCCTACACTACTTTACTTGCATGAATTGACAAAACAAGAAACTGAAAACTAATCTACAGCATGTTAGAAGTCCAAGAATCAAGAAACTAACCAGTCTTTTGATTCTTGGAATCCCAAGAACATCAAGAACTAGAATGTTAGAGAATATGCAAGATTTATGCCACATTTCTAGCCTATTTAGTTTACTTGAATGCTAGCTCCTATATTAATCCACAAGAAAACATGAAATCTAAATCACAACTAGGAAAGCAAGAAAACTAATCCACTCTAAATCCACAACCACACACAATATGAATGGAAGGACATGATCATAGGGGCATCACTCAAGAAAACCATCATGATCAAGGAGCTTAGTGTAGCATCAAACTCATGGGAAATCTTCTTATTAAGCATGGAGTAGATACAATGCAAAAAAGCTCCTCTTCACAAAGAGCGAGTCTCTTAAATAAGCAAGAGAGCTCCTTAGGTGGCATCCTAGTGGAATTTCCACATTTCACAAATTACAAGTGGAATATTGCTCTCCACTAGAGGTCACCATCAAAAGGTGGCTCACTCTACTCTTTAAGAGGGGTCTACTTGCATTTATCACATTTGCCTAGAAATACTAGTTCCTACATGGTCATTCCATCTTTCGAGATTCACCATGAGGCTTACACAGTTATGGCTTGTTATTACTAACTAGTATTTCTCAGCTCTCATACTCGGCTCTCAGTCTTCGTTCGTCTCGTCTTCTCAAAGACCTCCTAGGTCTAAGGTGAGAGGTGCTCTTGAGTTGCTCTATCCGAGTATCTTGGGGATTCATCAAAATCACCCAGCATCATCCCACCCCTAATGTGTTGCAGGACCCACTGCAACTCATATTGGACAATGTCACTCCGCTTTGCATTGGCATCTTCGATCGTCACTTGGAAAAGCGTAGATCCTCGTTCGCTTACATAAAACCAAGTGCTTATTGTCACCAGTCTTTATCACAAAAACTGTTTTTCACAAATTGCCGCAATTGGATTAGAATGTTGCTGTAATGGGTTGACATTCTCAAAATTTAGTGAGCTCTCAGCAGCTTCACAACTCTGCATGCATGAGTGCTTTCCATGTGTCTCTTTGTTTAGTCACTTGTATCTACCATTGACAGTTTCATCTTTGGTTTCTTGGTAGATTCTATCTTTTGGGAGGTTTGTATCCTCCATTTGCCTCTGGGTGTTTCCGTGGTTCTTCTCTCAGTTGAAGTTCCAGTCTCAAGGAAAACCTTTGATCTGCAGGTTGCACAAACTTTGATTATTAGTCTCAAGGGGGTGGATTCATCAAAAATTGGTGGTAGGAACAGTTTTGGATGGACGGTTTGGTGATGGTAAGGAAACATGATGAAGGCTTGGTGGTAGGGTGAAGGAACTGATAGTTCTACAGTTGCAGCCTTGGACCCTTGCAATGTCGAGCTTCAACCACCACTTGCTAGGTGAGGAGCTTGCTTTATTTGCAGGTTCACGGATGTCTTCATCTTTCATTTTTTGCAGCTCTTCATTTTGATCCATTACTTTTGGATCTCTTTGGGCTTCATAGGAGGGGATCCAACTATCATTACTCCAGAGAGTTTCTTTTGATCAAGGTTGATCTAACTCATCTGTTGTTTAGGTTTTGTCCTTTCCTCCTCAGCTTCTTTGCTTAATTTCTGATGTCTTCTAGCTGCTTCGCCTGCTTTTGTAGGTCTTCTTTTGGTTGATCAACCATTGTAGGTGGCAATTGGTCTCGGCAAGACATTTGCAATGATCTTTTAACTGCTTCATTAGGACTATAAAAACTAGAGATTTCTTAGAAGAACAGTAAATTAATGATAAACAAATAGATGGAAGGAAGGGTGGTGGTGACAACGGTAGATGCTGTGGATGATAGACATGAGAATGGGTGCAGAAATATGGCAAGAAGTTGGTTGAAGAAGGAGATTGATTCTCCAATGCTTGTGTTTCTCTTTTCTGAAGGATCTTTGTCATGACTGGAATACTTCTTCTGATTGAGTCTCTTTGGATTACCTATCTGTCGTCTTTAGCCTTGTCTTTTCATATTTGACTTGTGACCTTGGTTGTCGATCTTGCTGATGTTGTTGCAGGCAGCGTAACTGCTCCAGTGGATCCAAGCAAATCCACTCTCTCTCCCCCCCCTCCCAAAATCTATTGGTGGGGATGTTGTTGCTGGTAACTGTTCATGCTCAGGATTGGATCGGCGTGTGGAACACATAATTGAAACTTGTTGAACATGCGATTGGACTAAAGATTGAACAATTTTAACTAAATTTGTTTCGATCTTGTGAAAGTTGACTCGAAGATTAATATGGTAATGAGACGCAGGAATCGACTCTGACTTGACATGGATTTTGCATATGTCTCAAAAATCCTAAACTGCTGTACAAGGGAATCTGAAGATGGATAGATGAATGAAAATGTGTTTAGGAGATGCTCTACAGAAGACTCTCGTGCAATACCTATTCCTCAACAAAAAATCAATCACACAAAATAGGTGAAGAGAAACAAGGAAATAAACAAACGTTATAGAGTGAGAACTGTATAGCACTTGTCGAACAAAACTTGCATTCATCAACATTGATAATGTACCTTAATAGTTGCAATATTTTAGTTCTTTTGTAGAGTAATGTGATTCACTCCGACATGCCCTTGTCAAAACAAGGCAGGGTTGGTAACACTAAATCTACCATCATTGATAGCAGATGTTGTAAAATATAGCTTGAGATGCAGGTATGGTTGAGGTACTATGTCCTGAGGACCTCTCTGAGTAAGAGATTCAGAACCGAATCTCTATCTGGATTTTCGAATCCTAGATTGATTGTGTATTGGCACATTGGAAATCTTATCAGCATGTGGAAAGACAAATAGATTTGAGGTTGTAGAAGGGGAGAAAAACTATCAATTCCTTGTGGAGGTTGCTCTTGGTTGGACATTGTAGCAGATGAAGGAATATCGGTTTTACTTTCTTTCAACAAGGACTCATTTTATATTGTCTTTTTTCATTATGGAGCTGGTATATTGTGTGGTATTGTAGAAGTTTGCTAGAAACTTCTCAAGTGAGCAGCAAGTTGAGCGGGAGGGTGCTATAGTGCTTGTGTTGTTGTCGTGAAGATCCTATTGTGATTCATAACTGACGTGACGGGCAAGTAGGATCTTAGTTGGTTGTTTTGGATAGTCTTTGAAACTGTGTTTTTTGATACAGTCAGGACACTCAGCATGGTACTTGGCCTTGACTGGACAATCAACCATGAAGTGGCCAATTTCACCACAAATGAAACATTTGGTGTGCAATGGCCCTTGTATAACGGCGTAGCCATCTTGTATGGCTAATGGTTCTAGACTTTCTGGTGGATATTCAGGATAAGTCAAGGAATGTCGAGAATGTGATGGTTGTGCTTCATATTGTTGGACTGTATGTGCTTGGATAGGTGGATATGAAGGACAAGCATCAACAAGATGCGTAGCCCAGCAGTGTGGGCACCATATTGTTTTTCGTCTATAAGGTACCTGTGTAGGGTTTGACTAACCAGACATACTGCTTTGGATAGACTTTAGGGTGGCTTGAAACTCATTGGTGAGTTTCTCTATCTGTAGTTGATGTTGCTTATTAAAAAACTCCAACTGGGATTTCCAAAGCTGATCTCGGGTATCCTTGTTTATGAGTTTTATATTTTTGAAATTTTTTGGGTGTTTATGCCTGTTTTTTTTTTTTTAGCCTCTAAGGCTTTGGGGAGATGGTGGTTCAGTCGAAATGTCAATCAGAGGTGTCGTTTGGAAGTTCTGTGGTATGGCATGGAGTTGGTCGGTTGAGATGGTGAGGAACCCCGTCGGTCGAGATTGGACCCAAAATCATCGGTCGAGATCTGACGCGAACCCATCGATTGAGGTCTGATCAAAAACCCATCGATCGAGATCTGACGTGAACCCGTCGGTCGAGATCTGATGCAAAAACCCATCAGTCGAGATCTGACGCGAACCCGTCGGTCGAGATTTGACGCAAAAACTTGTCGGTTGAGATCTGATCGAAAACTCGTCAGTCGAGATCTGACACGAAAACTCGTGGTCGAGATCTGACGCGAAAACCCGTCGGTCGAGATCTGACACAAACCCGTCGATCAAGATCTGATCGAAAATCTGTCGGTCGAGATCTGATCAAAAACCCGTTGGTTGAGATCTGACACGAACCCGTCAGTCGAGATCTGATCGAAAACCCGTCGGTTGAGATTTGAAAAAAAATGCGTCGACTGAGATATGAAGGAGGGCGTCGGCTGAGATGTGAAAGAAATGGAGCATGACGGGATAGCTGAAGGAGTGTAGTTGATGGGTGTGGGCCCTGGTTTTGCAGTTTCATACTAAAGCAAGTCTGATCGCTTGTGTTTGCAGTTGTTGTGGCTTGCTAGTTGGTTTGCAGGTTCAGGTGCAAAAAAGTTGGTTTTCAGACGGATTTGCAAGCAAGTCTATTTGCCTACGATTGTTTTTTCTTGCAAGTCGTTTTGCAGGTAGGGTAGTTCGTTTGCAAGGTAGACTGTAGATCAGAATTGTTATGGATCTGTTCAAGAACACTGTTGCAGCAAGTGTGGGTTTATGAGGTGCGGAGTTCAAGCAGCAACGGTGCCAAATGTTGACATCTTCAGAGCCTATACAATATGTTTACTAGTCTTCTTTGTTTCTTTCTTGTTTTAAGGCCCAGATTAGGCAGAAGGGGCTGATAATCATTGTAGTATTGTCCTGCCTGTCAGAGGACAATCCAGGGAAGTCACTCTTGAACTAATGCACATGCATAAACAACCACTCATACATGCCAAAACTTTCAACCATAAAATTAGTGTGCAGATCCGTTGAACAAACAATGAAATTCTACTTCTACTTTGCTGCAAAATGAACTAAAATCAGATCCTACACTACTTTACTTGCATAAATTGACAAAACAAGAAACTAAAAACTAATCTACAGCATGTTAGAAGTCCAAGAATCAAGAAACTAAGTAGTCTTTTGATTTTTGGACATCCCAAGAACATCCAGAACTAGAATGTTAGAGAATATGCAAGATTTATGCCACATTTCTAGCCTATTTAGTTACTTGAATGCTGGCTCCTACATTAATCCACAAGAAAACATGAAATCTAAATCACAACTAGGAAAGCAAGAAAACTAATCCACTCTAAATCCACAACCACACACAATATGAATGGAAGGGCATGATCATAGGGGCATCACTCAAGAAAACCATCATGATCAAGGAGCTTAGTGTAGCATCAAACTCATGGGAAATCTTCTTATTAAGCATGGAGTAGATACAATGCAAAAAAGCTCCTCTTCACAAAGAGCGAGTCTCTTAAATAAGCAAGAGAGCTCCTTAGGTGGCATCCTAGTGGAATTTCCACATTTCACAAATTACAAGTGGAATATTGCTCTCCACTAGAGGTCACCATCAAAAGGTGGCTCACTCTACTCTTTAAGAGGGGTCTACTTGCATTTATCACATTTGCCTAGAAATACTAGTTCCTACATGGTCATTCCATCTTTCGAGATTCACCATGAGGCTTACACAGTTATGGCTTGTTATTACTAACTAGCATTTATCGGCTCTCAGTCTTCGTTCGTCTCGTCTTCTCAGAGACCTCCTCGGCCTAAGGTGAGAGGTGCTCTTGAGTTGCTCTGTCCGAGTATCTTGGGGATTCGTCAGAATCAGCCAACATTATAGCAACCAAACAATAGATGTGAGTAATGACCATTTGCTTGCTTGTCTCCTCCAACTTTTCCTTTCTTGATTTGTCTCCAACATAAAACTCCATGAATGAGCCTCCATTGCCATCGAAAGTGAAGGAATGTAAAGAACACCATCAAGTCTTGCTTTCCTATTAGTAGAAAGACAAATAGGAATTGAACCAATACCTTCAATCACACACTTACCACCATTGGCCATGTGTATCACTTTCTTGGCTCCATCATAAGTGACCAAATAAGTAAAGAAGTCCATGTGTGAACTAGCTCCACTATCAATCCACCATTAATCTTTGTCACCTTCACTTGATATTAGACTTGAAGCACACATCAAAAGAGAACCACAACCACCTAGATCCTCATCATTAGTGGTAAAGTTGATTTGCTTGCTATTTCATCTCTTTGCTTCTTCATTCATTAGCAAAATGCCATTTGATTCCACAATAGAAGCATTTTAACTTTGACCTATTTTTCTTCCTACTAACAAAAGAGGAAGACTCACCTTGATCTTGACCCTTTGACCACTTGCCTTTGTCTTTTCCCTTGAAATTGCCTTTAATGAACATAGCCTCCTCTTCATATTGAGATGTTGATGTAGAACCACCTCTTGCTTGAAGCCTATGTTGGGGGTATTCCCAACACAACAGGGGTATTCCCAACACAACGTGAGCAAAAAGATAAATTTAATAAGAAATGTGTTGCGAGGGCATGGCTTCCTGCGCATATAAGTCCATGGCCCAATGAGCACGCGAGCTAATTGTAAATAGAAATAATAGACTTGGGCCCTTTATAATTAAAATAAAACTTGAGGCCCAAAGTCATTTTAAAACTTAGAGTTTACTTTTTAGAGTTGGGTCCACTTTTGGACTCACATGAATCTTGTGAATTCTAATGTACTTTTTATGGACCCTTGGATCAAGTTGGGTCCAAGATGAATGGATAGGATCATTGTGAATATTAGCCAATAGGATTTTGGGAAAAGGGCCTTCCCCATCTATAAAAAGACACCATTTGTACTCTATTTGAATGGTTAATGAGAAGGAGGAGAGTCTACCAAATTTGGGAGAGAATTTGGATCCTCACTTGCTATTCACTACTTGCTAATGCTTTTGATTGTGTTTTCCATTTTGCTCTCAAGCTTTCATGGTTTTGCTTTTGATAATGAATGTTTCTCCATTAACAAACAAAAGGATCAAGTGAGCTAACCTCCACTCTCACCCTCTCTCTCTATCTTTTCTCTATCACTCTCATCTTCTTCTCTTTCCCGAAATCATGATGAATGCTAGTTAGGGTGAGTAGGGCTAGGAAGGAGTAGTGTTAGTGGTGTTAGAGATAGGGAAGGAGTAGAGAACTAACTAGAAGTAGCATCCATTCATAGTTAGGCACCTATCCAGTGTTCTAACCCTTGTTGATAGGCAGAAGGGCTACTACAATGCAAGATCTTCGACCCTACAGTGGCGTCGTTGCCAGGGATAGGTTTTCACTAACTAGTATAGTTGCATTTTAGCTATTTCTTGTTTTTTAGAGTAGTTTTAGGTGGATTTTGGGGTAGGAAGAGTTAGTTTTCTATATTTTCTTGTGTTTGGACTGTTCCCAGCTAGCAGAGGAGGTGTGAGAGGGTAGAGGAGGCCCTGAATAGCCTCTAAGGGTTTGACATCTAAACCAAAACCTGAGAAAATCCAAAAAATACACCAATCTGCATTTTTGGAGGGAAAAAGAGCCTAAAATCTCATCAGACCTTAATATCTCCAAAACCGGTGAGAGTTAACCCTTGCACGACTACCAGCAGCTCCAGGGTACTATCGTAGACCTGCACAGAAGCCTGCGAGAGTTACTTCCTACCAGATTGCAAAAATCAGGAAAAAAAAAACCATAAAAATTCAAAAAATCCTTGTAAAAAAATCAAAAAAAATTCAAATCTTCACCAGAACTCTCGCAGAGCTCTCTGACGTTCCATCTCAATGAAACCAAGACATAGAGAAGCTTGCAAGAGTTAGTTTATTGTTTAAGTGTCTGTGTGAGAGTTTCCAGTGAAAAAAAGACGGTAAAATACCAAAGAACCCCCGCAAACACTAAAATTTTCAGTTCCAGAGGTCAAGAACCCTCGCAGGGAATTCTGAAGTTCCATCTCAGTGAGACCAGGACACAGAAGAGTCTGCGAGAGTTAGTTTGATTCTAGAGAATAGAAAATTGGGTTTAAGTGCTAAAAAAATCACTAAAAAGTGAAGATCCAGCAAATCCTTTCAGAGAGAACTCTTGCAGACCATTCAAATTAATCCAGAATGTCAATTTCCATCAGTGATGAAGCTTGCAAGAGTTAGTACTAATTGTTGGTGAAGATCAGGCCAAATTAGTGGTTCTGAACCCTTGTAAACAGTGAATTTTCCACTTTTTGCGAGAGTTAACTCTCGCAGTGAATTTCAAAGTTAGATCTACCTTAGATGTAGCTCCTGTGAACCTTGCGAGAGTTAAGTCCCAGTAATCAGAGAGATATCAAGATTTTTTACTGAAAAACAGCTAAAGAACCCTCGCACTAGAGAGCCCTCGCAGACCATATCAGTAGGAAGATTTGCACCAAATTCAGCTATTGTCAAAATCTCAGGTCAATCAATGCAAGGAGTAAAAAGTTATCAAGGAAAAACCACCGTTAGGGGCCTTATTTTCAACTTTCGGCCAATCAAATTGATCAGATCCTTAAGACCCAGATTGCATCCAACTATATCAGCAAGATCCAATCACTCTGGGTTCTATCATCAAATGAATCTAAGATCTGGATGATCAGTAACAAGAAGGACAGCGAATCAAGCACCACACCTTCTCAAAATAGCAGCTGCACAACAAGAGACAGAACCGGAACCAGCACCAATGGATCCAATGAGTCAACTCGTACCTGTCGCTCCCTTGCAAGCAGTTTGGAGAGCACCACGGATGGAGATACCGAAATACGATGGATCATCAGATCTCATCCGCTTCCTCTAGATCTACGAGCAGGCTTGTGAAATCTACGGTGATCGGACACCTACAGAGAAGTTGATGCTATTTCCTATGTCCCTAGTAGTTGTGGCTCAAGATTGGTTTTTCAACTTGTCAAAGAAAGAAAAATCCACCTGGGAGGCGGTTAAAACAGCTCTCATCATGCGCTTTAAACCAAGGAAGTTCCTAGAAGACCCATTTCTCCTGCTCAGCAAGGTCAAGATGGAAAAAGAAAGAGGGTCAATGACTATATTGAGCGGGTCAGACATCTATGATCCGAATGTAGTGCGGCCTTGACATCCGATCATGCGGTGATCATGTGGTTCCTTGTGAGGCTACCACGTAGCATCATAAGAGAATTGAAACGAAGGGAGCAGTACGCCACACTGCAATAAGCCATAGAAGACGCCATCAGGGAAAAAGATGAAGGATCAGATGATGAATATCCCACTACCCACACTCCGACTCCCTTGGTAGCGTCAACCTCATCAAATGGCTTCAATCTGTCCACAGAACTGCTGTTGGAACATATGACCAAAATACACAAATAGCAGATGGAGCAACTTACGACACAGTTTGATCAAAAATTGAAAGCCTTACAAGGAGCTATAGCAACAACGTCCAATCCACCGGAACAGAACCACCTACAATATCCACATCAAAAAAATGTATGGTGTCCAGTCTACACCCAAAACCATATAGCAAATGAGTGTCCAGTCCTAAAGCAAAATCTGAGACTGACTCAAAGATTTTGCCATCTATGCAACGCAACATCGCACGAGACGGCCTTTTGCCCATTTAACCCTTGGATTGTCCAATAGAAGAGGAGCCCTTATCAGACTTCTTATCCACATTATCAAGGGTAACCACACGCGGCACCGAGGTATGGCGCACCGAATAATTGACAGTGCATGGCCTTACCTGCACCACCAGGGCTAGCCAATCAACAAGTGGCCCACGTAAACTTGACAGCAGTAGAACCAAAAAAAAATGAAATCAATGAAATGATAGTTGCAAAGTGTAAATAATACTAAGCTAGATGCAAACATGGTGCAATGAGCTGTGATCATTTGAAAACTGCCAAAAAGCATATGGTGCATTCATAAGATTATACTTGAAGCATTGCTCATGTTCAATTCAAAAGGATGTTGATTTCTGCCTCTCTGTACATTCAAATATGCTTAGTTGATTGGGCTAGAAATTCTTTTTATTGCAATGTATGAAGCCTTGATTGCATAGTGAATGTGTGTTTGCATTAGAAAATCTTGAAATACAAAAATATGTTGCCTGAACGTTACTATGGAATGCTCGTTGTGAAAAGAAAAAAATGAAATCAATGAAATGATAGTTGCGACGTGTAGATAATATTAGATGCAAACATGGTGCAATGAGCTGTGATTATTTGGAAACTAGCCAAAAAGCATACGGTGCATTCATAAGATTATACTTGAAGCATTCGCTCATGTTCAATTCAAAAGGATGTTGATTTCCAATACTTTTCATGAAAGACTAGCAATAGTTTACTTTATTCAAGGAATGCAATTATGAACAGGTCAACTATTTTATATTCAAGAACTATACAAATTGAGATTAGAGTACCTTGAATACAATTCCTCCAATAATTTCTTTCGTGATTTTGTATGATCTCTAATGCATATGATTTGATATTGTCGAGTGGAGGAAGAAGAGGTAGATAGAAGTTGATTATTTTCATGAAACTTGGTGAATCAAATATAAATAAGAAACAAAATGAAAAAAAATTGTATTATTTCAATGGATTGAGCATCACACAAAGACTTCATATTTGATATTGGTGTTAGAGCTTTGTAAAGACCTTCAACTTCTTGATTGGATTGATCCACTTCACTCTCTCATTTTGATCTAGAAGAGGCCATCGCTCTCCTTCTGTATTGGTATTCCAATTTATTTTAGAGCTCTTCAATGAAGAAGCATGCCAAGCTTCACCTTCCTCCATGATACACAAAAATTGTCTTCACCATTTCCACTACTAGCAAATTGCCTAAGGTCAATGAAACAAATTGCCTAAGATCAGTTGCCTAGTAAATTGCCTAAGTTCAATGTCTGCCATTCTTAATGAAATTAAGAAATAACCAAGAAATGAGATGAAGTGGTGTGGAGTGAAAGGCCATTATAATCTGGTCATTGGTCATTGACAAATGTTTCATTAGTGAGGCTGCCATTACATCAGAAATAGAGTATAAAGAAAACAAACACCAAGAAGACAGGCTGAATGCCTTATAATATTATAGGTTCCAGACTCAGATTAGGTGTAATCTCGGATCATTTGAAAATTACTAAGAACCAAACTCGCCCAAATGAAAACATGCAAACAGATTATCCAGTAATGCCAGTTTTGAAGATAGCTCTGTGGTTAGATTCAGCCTGCTAATAGCATGATCTAACCTCTGTAGAGTTTGTTTAGATTCTGTTCACAATCAATCACACATTGCACAAAAAGAAAATCCATTACTAAACCAAGTCACCATGGAAAATAGTGTTTAAGCATTCAGACCAACACCGAGACAATATGATTGGGTGCCACTGCATTCAGAACGTTTCATGACATCAGCTTGCTTCTAACCTGTAACATACAAAACAAACTACAATTTAATTAGATTCACAAACTCTGGGTGCAGCACTCAGATTTAGAACGTTTGATACTGTAACTTTGCTTCTAACATCCAAATAACATTATCTACTCAATGGTGGTCATGTTTCACACAACAGTCGAATGATTCTATTCAAGAGGGTGCAGCAACATCTGCAGTACAATGGAATGTATCCTCTTCTCTGTCAAAAGAAGAAAGAAAGATCAAACATTGAAGCTAAACAAGCTTTCTAAGCAGCCCTAACTTCTGATGATCGATGAAAGAATGCGCTGGAAGTGCTTTGCCAAGTTCTGCTGGTTGAAGCAAGTCGTTAATGAAACAAAGCGAATTTTAGGGCTGGTTCGTTATTGCACTAGTTTGGTGAAGAATCGAACCCTAACTTCTTGATTATTATAAACTGCATAGAAAAACAAACTGAAATCTGACTGTTGGCTGCCGCTAGCTGGTTACAATCCACGCTGCAACTAACGGAAATGTATCATCAGCTGTCGTTTTGCCTTTGGACGAGAAAGCTGCAAGGGTTTCGAATCGGTTTGTCAACAAAAATTGCCATAGCAGTAAAGATTAGGACTGAAAGAAGTGCAAAGCTGCCCTTGCCCTTGAAACAAGCATCCCTATCCTGGTTCAGGGAAAATGCCTCTGCCTTGGAGTAAAAAGGAGATGCCATCAATTTCCATATGTAGCAATGAGGACGCATTCCACACAATCATCCACTAGGGACTTCACAGAGTATTAGGACTTACGATAAATTATTAAGAAATAGACTAACTGACTAAACTGTCATAACCAGGTTGCCACAATTGAACTACCATTTATTGAACTAACTCAATTGTTTGGGTTAGTTCTGATTGTGAATGATGTTTCCAATGATTCCCTATCCAATTGTGCCGTCTAAGCATGGCTCTTTTGCTTCCACTTCTAAAAGCTTTGCTTCATACATATACAAGTTTCAATATGTTTGGCATTCACATAAACTTGCTTCAATGAGGTGTATGATTTGAGACTTTTCATACGGCAATGGATATCTATCTATAAACCTTCATGGAAGTTTATGATTATTGAGATGTTGGAATTGGTGGATCACAGTCTTGTATCATACTGTGGATACTTCTCATAAACCAACCCTAAAACTTTGGATGACATGCTCTTGAGAGTAGAACAACAAATGAGGTGAATGTTTCTTGAAATTGCTTCAACAACTTGCAATAGCAGTGCTCCAAGTGACAATCGACATATATTTCCAAAATGTGACAGGTGATGAGAAGCACTGAGCATCATTCAGTTAAGCAGGCTGGACACAAATTCATCTTATTTTTTAGCTGTGCCTTGTCTGAATCATTTAGCCTTCAGCATGTGAAGAAACTTGTAACCATTGAACGCTCGTCATGACCTATATTGGTTATCTTCTCTTTGCTTTGGAGGGAAGTTGTGGATTGCAATCCATATCATTAGCAACAATGATGAATGAATACAAATACAGCTTTGAGCGAGGCTGGCAATAACATGTATACGTGTGCTTTGATTGTATCACAAGTATCAATTCAAGTAGCTTAAACCGTCGCAGAACACTTTTAACTTGATTTCTCAGTATAATGATAAGGTGCCATCCAAGACATCACTGAACTAAATCTGATACTGTATCCATTTTTCCATGTTTTATAATCTTCAAGCACTGGTGAGCTCAAAGAAGCTGAAACATGAAATGGTCTTTGCAGCAAATACGATTTCTTCCGTTAGACAAGTAATATATACATTAATAGACTATCAGAAAATTATGTGCTTTCCTACACACGAAATTCACAGAACAAAACAGGTGTGAAATAAACAGTAAGATATTTCCAGGTTATTCCGGCGTCCACACAGAGACATCCACATGGTTTCTGGTAGTCTAGGAAACAATCTGCACTTTAAGTACGTAAATAAGAGCCCATCATGCCATGTTTCAATTTTTGTCACCAAGAAAATATGCTTCTTGCTGAGAAACACCGTGCTTCTTTTATGTCATCCAGAGTGTTGCCAAATCTCTGATAACACTGTGAGGGGACACTACTAATCCACAACTAAGACCCCCAGTAAGTAGTGAGTATGTCAGGACTTCCTTTCTTCTCCATGAGGTTAGGGGTTTGACTCCAATCCACCACACAACGTGAGGACAATACAAGAAAAAAAAAGTAAGAACAGCAAACATATGTAGATTTAATTCTTCTGATGTACATGATTTCCAAACAGCCTCAGTAAGTGAGTATAAAAGACATAGTCTGCAAAATATTCAGTCCAACAGCTATGTAAAAATGAATCAGTTTATATTCTGTAGCCGAAGATTATTTGAAGTTCCAATTACAGAACAATTCATCAGTGACGTAAGTTCCAGCTACACCACGTCTGCTTATTCTGAGGATGTCTTAGGACAAGCAGCAGTAAATTGCTGTTGGGATAGGCTGGCATAATAGGCCTAGGATCTTGTATCTCCCCAAGGTAAATCCATGTGGGTCCAGCCCTCAATGGCAAGTGAGTTGCCCTATTCATGATTGGCTTTCAAATTTAGTTTGAATAACAATGATACCTAATAAAGATGTGAAGGGGTAGTCTTGTATATTTGTAGCACTAGAGGACTAGCCAAAATTTTCTGATTTTAAACAAGTAAATAAAATCAAATGAGTCAAATATTCTGATAGAAAAGTAGAAATATTGCATAACAGTGTACCTCTGGCATTTTTTTCCTGCTTATGAAACCATTTAAATTTTAGAATGTCAAAACTTTCTGAATCTTCAAAAAGAGATTGAAATAACTTAGCTACATAATATCACTGGAAACACAACAACAACAGCTAGTTCATGATTCGTTTAGAACATGGCCCACGTCAGAGAACATTGTCTTCTGTACAACCTAAGGCTCAAGCAGACAATCTCACTGATCCTGCATATTGTATCCAATGCACTAAGATATTCTCATGATCACTGCACTTTTTTCTCTTTTGTTGCTGCTCCTAGAACCCTGCTAATAACAAGCTCATCGATCTTTGCATATTGCTTCTTTGCCACCTCAACCACAATGTTGATGTACTTATCGATTTCATTTTCATATCTCTCATAAAGGACTGGAACCGTATGTGCAGCAAGAAGACCTGATATAAAATGGAAAAACGACGTTGAGACTTAGAATTTACCAATCAGTATTGAAATGACGAGCAAGCAAAACATAATCAGAGGGACACTTAAATGGATCATAGATCAGCATTGTTATTAGTTGTCATATGGACCATGTACTGTAAGACCCCGTGTCTCTTGTTTATTTATGGTCATTTACAACTCGTATAGTATTATTAAGCCTCCAGCCATAAATCATAGACATGAGGGCCTCAGACGAATCACAAGAAAACATTTGAGTTCCAAAAACGTTAAAACATTTCTATCAAAATTTTAAGATGAGCTAAAAAAATTTGACTTTGATCCATAAACATGTCTATTCAAGTGGTAGTTAAATACAACAAAAACCTGGATGAATGAGGATGTGAAAGCAAAACTATCAATCAAACTACTGTGAGATTCTCAAGCAAAACAACAATTTAATCATCTTCTTACGATCCATATTTCTACACTTAGAAGCCCGTTCCGACCAAAATGGGTCGGAATGTTCCGTTCAAAGTTGCAGGCCACGATCCGAAACGCGACCAGGATCGCGTTCCGGGAGCGTTCCGGGATTTCCCATTAGGGTTTCCCGGAACGCTTTTTTTTTTTTTTAAATTTTTTTAATGCCAATATGGGTATCAAATGGAAGGTTTTTTCAAAAACAGTTCATTTATCAAGTTTGCCATCAATTTCAAGACCATTGTCGTCCATTTTCGAAGCATTGAGAGATTTTCTACCATCAAGTTATTTTTCACTATTATATCATTTTCTACAGTATTGTGTGAAATGAAATCATGTGCAAAGCAAAGCATCAAAAGCCACAAAAAAATTTGAAATTTCATTCGCGTTCTGGGACAGCGTTTCTGGTCCCGGAACGCTAGTGATCCGGATCGAGATCCTTCCGGATCGCGATTTGCTGCAACACAGGTTCCATTCCATCCGTTCCGTACGTTCCGGAACGTACTAGGTCGGAACGTTTTTTTTAAGAAAAAAAAAACCAGATCAAATGCCACCTGCTGGACGTGATATTCAGAACTGGCGATCTTCCTTCTTGATAATATATTGAGGGACGCTTTATAATGCATTGAGGGATGCTACAGATCAGAAATCGATTTGAAATCATTGTTTTGAAATCGATGATGTGTAAATTTAAAACAAAGAAATCGATCCAACAAACACGTTGATCCTAGAATCGCTATCTTCTCTGACTGCTGCTCACGTTAATCCTAGAATTTGAGGCCCGGCCCAGAAGTTTCTGTATAATATGTTTTTCCGCAGAATCCCAGCAAAATCCGTATTGACACCTGCCTCGATGCTCAGTCTTAAACTGATGACACACACTGATTGCCCCTATTTAGTTGCCCGTTGTCTATCAACTCTCAGGATATGGTTTTTTTTTTTTATAAAAAAACGTATTTTTTAATTTTTTTTTGGGAGTCCCGTTCCGGAACGGAATGCGTTCTGGAATGCGTTCCATTCCGGAACGGGAAACTAAGCTTCTACAGCATTGTTATACAGTGGTATATGCACCAAATACAAGATAACAGATAGGGTATATTGGCCTCCTTTGACCCACAAAGGGGACCAAAAATACTCAAAAAAAAGGTATTTTGAAACCTATTTCAAATAAATTTCCAAAAACCTACGAAATATGTTTTCTTGCTACTATGCCTCGTCGTTAACTGGTTAAAAGTTACTATCAGCTTAGATCCGCTTAGCTTTTTAGCATCACTGAGGAAGTTAGACTGGCTTATCATGATGTGAATATGATTTTTATATCATTGATTACAATTGTTCTACAATTAAATCTCAGTATTTGGATGTTACGTCTAGGACAAAGTTGCAAGGTCCGTTCCGCAACGCATTCCGGTTTAGGGTCCGGAACGTGACCCCAGAACGGTTTTTTGTTTTAATTGCAATATGGGTGTCAAAAAACAGGATTTTCACAGATTGTTTAGGTGGTATTTTCGCAAAACAAATTATGCACTGTAGAGGCCTACTTTTCACAAATACAATCATATCGGTTGGTGATGCACTGATAAGACATGCACTGATTGGGAGCCATACTGAACTATCTAAAATCATGACAAACTGACTGATTCTGAACCATAGCAACTCCAACAAACCATCTGAAGGAACCAGACTCCATGAACCATTTGAAATCGACACGAGAAGCATCACCTCTCTCTCTCTCTCTCTCTCTCTCTCTCTCTCTCTCTCTCTCTCTCTCTCTCTCTCTGTGTAAACACAAGCCTTACTGTTTCAACCATAGCAAGTCATAGCATACCACGATTTCCTTACCATACTAGAACTTGAGATACGTGCCGTAAGGGAGAAAACCGACACTACTGGCAATCCTTTAGGCATTGATAGCCTAACATCTTACAGTACCTCAACCCTAAACCCTACAGGTCAATTCACAAATTAGGGCAAAAAAGGACACAAAAAGCGAGCGCCACATTCATAACTCAACGTATGGGCCGTAGAACCCTAAACCGGCACTCTTGGCATTCTTGTAGGCACTAGGAAATACAATCTAGCATCTTTCGGGCCCTCAATCTGATACCTACAGCTTATTTCACAGAGAGGGCTAGAAAAAACACCAAAAGAGAGCAATGCATTCATAACTTGAACTACGTGCCGTAATGTCCAGCACAGACTCTAGGCATTCCTACAGGCATGAGGAAACACAGTCTAACTTTACATCACCCCAATCTGATGCCTACAGCTAGTTCTATGCACATTTCAAAAGTCATGTGTAGGCAAGAAGAACCTGGATCTGATGATTTCGAGCTCTACGCTCGTTTCCCATGCCTGACACTGCCCACCACGTCCCAATCGTCAACTAGATGCTCATTGCTTGTGGAGTGCTCACACGCCTCGATCCGACATGCATAAAAAATTTCGCACCATTTTCTCTCCTCCAGCGCGGGCGAACCAAATGATAAAAAATTTGCGATTTTTATGCAAAAAAAGATTTGCGTCCCGGACTGCGAACCCCCCAGAGAGCATTCTGCTGCAATTAAGGCCTAGGATAATACCTGGCATTAAACATAACAAAGAAGACTCGCAATTTAACCCCATATTCAAAGTGGGAATGACCTAGTAGCGCCCTCCTCCAACCAACAGATTGCAACTGTTCTCACCAAATTCTGATGAGGGAAGAGGGAGAAACAAGCAAAAAACCAGATCAGATCCTCCTGCAAGCTACTACCAAAACTGAGATGAAGAAGAGAACAAAATGATGAAGAATGGAAGATTATCCCAGAATTCACACTCCTCCAAATCGTGGAGGTTCTATTTATAAGAAGTGATGTATGTACAAGGCATGGCATGCTGTTGCCAAGTGTCCAAGGTAGGTGGCAATTTGCATGTCTAATTGCATGTGTCTAATTTGTCATGCATGCATCTTGCATGCCTTATGCAAACTAAGATATGTGGCAAACTAACTTTTCCTCCTCCATGCACATGTGCATGGGGGTCTACCAAACTCAAGTGGGTATGTGGCATCAACATGCAAGAGCACCTCCCACAAGTTTGCACTAAAAAAAATTTGCCTAAGTTTGGGCCTCAAAGTATTTTGTACCCATGTATGACCAAGTGACAAGTTCTGCTTATTTAACAAGGTTTACAAGTTCAACAACTCCCCCTTAAACCTGTTTAAATAAATAACTCCCAAAGCCTCCCAGTGCTTTTCAAATAAGCTCTTGTCCAAAGGTTTGGTGAAGATGTCGGCTACCATATCTTCACTTGGTACATACTCCACCTTGATGATTTGTTTTTCAACCAAATCTCTGATGTGATGATATCTCATTGCTATGTGTTTGGTTCTTGGATGAAATACTGAATCCTTGCTTAGTTGGATGTTGAAGTGTTATCAATGACAAGGATTTTCTTGAAAGACACCAAGCTGGTTCAATATATATTGCATCCATAAGATCTCATTGCACGCCTTTGCTGCTGCTACATATTCTGATTCACAAGAAGCTTGAGCAACAATTGATTGCTTTTTACATACCCATGAGATGGCTGCACCTGCAACTAGACAAACACATCCAGAGATGCTTTTTGAATCATCCTTCCTGGACATCCAACTTGCATCTGTATAGGTGATTATCTCTATACTCTTGTCATGGGAAAAATAAAGTCCATAGTTTATAGTATACTTGAGATATTTCAAAACATGTTGTGCTAACTTCCAATGCTTCAAGCCTAGATTAGCATTGAACTGACTAAGGCTGAAAACTGAAAAAAGATATTTCAGGCCTAGTCCAAGTTGCTAGATATATAAGGGAACCAATAAGATGTTGATAAGGAATAAGAGCCATTTGTTCTTTTTCTTCCTTGGTTGTAGGACAATCATCTTTTGAAAATATGGTTCCTATAGGCATAGGAACCATTTTCCCCTTGCAATCCTGCATGTTAAACCTGTCAAGAAGCTTTGAAATATAGAGAGATTGATGTAGGAAATAGCTAGAGCTTTCCTTTTCGATTTGCACCTCAAGATAAACTTTGGTTTTTCTATATCATCAACAAGAAGCAAATATAGAGGATATTTGCTTCTTGACTATCTCCATATTTTCTGTGGACAGCTAGCTATTTATGTTTAATAATGAATATTCAAATGATCATTCATCATTGGAATTTGCCATGAAATTTGAATTACAATTTACAATTTAAGATCTATCCTGATTCCTCTCAGATCTATCATGAATCATGATTCATCTTGTTTTGTCACCTGTAAGTGAGTCCTGACCACAGTCCACTGACTTGTCACTTGTCACCTGTGAACTTTCAACTAGGTATAGTTGCACCATCATATCTGATGGTTGGAGCGATACGAGGAGGCGCCACGTATTGAATATCCTGGTGTCTTCGTGCATCGGGTTCTCAGATCCATCGACACCTCTGGGGAGGCAGTCACGGGCGAGTACATGTTCTCACATATTCGAGCTGCCATTGAGGAGGTCGGACCACAGCACGTTGTACAGGTATATATATTATACTTATTACAAATTACAATTTACGGTTTACCTATAATGTTAGAACTTAAATGGTATTAGGTTACAGGTAATTACTAATTTGTAAATGTCAATGTTGAATGCATTGTTCAATGGCGATTTCGGATTGATTAACAATGGATTATGGTTCACTAAAGTCTAAGCAGTTGCCACTGAGCACTTGAGTCTTGAATTCGGAATTCCAAACTCATGCACATTGCACATTGCATTGCATGGTTGTGCAGGTGGTCACAGATAATGCGTCAAACTGCGTCTCCATGGGTAGGCTCGTTAATGAGACCTACCCCACATCTTTTGGGCACCTTGTGCTGCACACTGCCTGGACTTGTTGGTCGAGGATGTGGCCAAGATTCCATGGATTGCGGAGGTGGTGCGTACTGCACGGTTCTTGGTGAGATTTGTCACCAAGAAGCCTAGGGTCCTAGCCATGTTCAGGAGACAGTCCACCTTGGATGTCTTGAGACCTGCCCCCACCAGGTATGCAAGTTGCAACTCAGATTTGATTCTTGAATGCACTTCAGGAGAATGTTGGAACTTGGTAAGTATTTACTATTTACTGTTTAGTTAGTAGTGGTAAATATTTCATGCAATGATGCATGTGCCATGTATTGTCTTGACTCTTGACTCTTGTCAGAAGTTAGAACTTAGAATTTGTCACTTGTGCAATGTGCCCTATGCAGGTTTGCATTTATGTTCCTGGTCCTGGAACGACTGCTGAAAGTTCATCAGGGCTTGAGGCAGATGGTTATTGTTGTTGATTGGGCGCAGTGGGGGCCGTCACAGGAGCCCAAGAGTAGTCTTCTTTCAAGTAAAGGACCCTCGTTGCGTTAACGGTCTCAAACACACCTCATGTTGTTCTCTAGCATTTCAAATGTGAGGAATTATGTTATCCTTCACTAAATAATTTAATGCATTTAATATATTTAGTTCATTGCAAGATAAAGGATACGTTGCAGATGCTAGTGATGCAATTAAAAGCATATAGTGAATAAGGTAATCTTTACTGATGTTATTTGTTTACAGATTTGAAATAAACAGTGCATACAAATTTTTTCATTGATGTTGCTTGTTGGTTGATAAATATATTACCTTCATTATAGAAGATACACCATGAAAGTTGGAGAGAACTAAGTATTAAAAGGTGGGAACAACAAAAATACAAAGAGATTGTTTGAGTTCCTTAACTCAAGTATTGGACTTTAAAAAGTGTGAATGAACATTACAAACTAGGGTATGGAGGCTCCTAGTCATCATGGAGGCTAGAGCCTAGCTCTTCAAAGTACATACAAAGAAAACATGAGGTGTCACTACTAGCTTGAGTTTGAAGGCCACTTGGGCCCAACTTGCACTTGCTAGCTAATGTTACAAAAGGGGGCTACAAAAATTACAAATAAATTGCCCCCATTGCATTTGTACACAACTTACATTTGAAATGTCGACTTAGCCATTAGTGATAAAATAAGCATTATAGCTCAATACCTTCCAACTAGAATCCATCTAGTAGTAGTGGAACCCAAAAAGGTCTACACCCTACCAATCGAATAAAAGAGGGTTTGCACTTGAGCACTTGCTCAACAGTCACATATCCTCTATGAAATGAAAAATTAGGACCATGGGTCCAACTCCGCAAATGATGATACAATTTATAATGACCAATGGGTCAAATGAAGGCCATGCAGATCTTACTTTTGTTGATCCTACAATCTACTCATATCTCCATAAGTAGTCCTAACTAAGCTAGCATGTCAATAGAAGCGTAGTTACCAACAAATAAATGTGCAATCCTATTTGCAAACCCATTGCTACATATGTGTTTACAAACATTTTGCAAATTTTAGTAGGAAGTTTCTCATGAATTACTACATACAAGTGTAATCCTTACAAAAACCTGATTAATCTCCAATGTGATGCATCTTTTCAGGCTTTTTGGTCCTCGAGCACCTTCAGAATTTCCATCCCAATGTAGATAAAATTTGGATATTTTCCATTAATTATAAGCGAACCAAGTAAACTAACAAAAGCATTTGCAAACTCAAACATTTCAAAGTTGCAACCATTTGTTGGCAACTACAAGGAAAAGTGCATCTTTGTTAAGCATAGAACAAAGTCTACAACCCCCTCCCTTCCCAAATCCAAAAACCGTAACTCGAATAACTACCGAAAATTTGTCTAGCTTTCAGATTTACTAAAAAGCTCATCGAGATCTTTTTCGATCAAGTCTTGCTTATACAATGATACAATCATAGACATGAGGGTCCGGGCCGGATGCGGACAATCCGCGTCCGCGTCCGACGTCCGGACCCGGACGCGTCCAACCCCCGGACGCAGGGTCAGACAGACGCGTCCCATTTTTTTTTATTATTTTTTTTATTTTTTAACATTATTTAACACTAAAAAAACTTTTAAAAAAGTGGACGCGTCCGGACCCCTGAACGCACCCCTGGCGCGTCCGGACGCACCGTCCGCTACCTTAATCATACATAAGGGGCATAGAACCTACAATTTCACCAAAAGCATTATCAAGTTTTTTCACTGAAGTGAACAATGTCCAAAAGTGACCTCAACGCATTATATCCCAATTGTTGTTCACAAACGCTTACAACAAAAAACATGCAAGGTGTCCACTCGCATAAAAAATTCCTCATAGTTAAGATTTCAAAAGTCATAGTTGTGTCCATTTTCGAATGATGACAAAATTCAAATGGATTTGAAAAATTCAATTTTTAATGCTTCTCTTTCT
Organism: Diphasiastrum complanatum; assembly: GCA_029204225.1. Taxonomy (NCBI): domain Eukaryota; kingdom Viridiplantae; phylum Streptophyta; class Lycopodiopsida; order Lycopodiales; family Lycopodiaceae; genus Diphasiastrum; species Diphasiastrum complanatum. The sequence goes on along the minus strand of CM055100.1, from coordinate 42,378,324 downwards.
AAGGAATGGGTGTTTCAAAATGCTAAGGGCCCAAAATATAGCTTGCAAAACGTTTCCCACCCTAGATAATGGGAAACAAGAATAAGGAATTAGGAAACAAGGCTGCAACATTCAATTGAAACTATAAAGTTTAATCAACTCCATCCATTCCAGACATGAGGGTCCGGGCCGGACGCGGCCTTTTCACGTCTGCGTCCGACGCCCAGACCCGGACGCCTCAAAAAAAAGGTTTACTAACCTTGCGGCGTCCGACCCTCGGACGCGGGGTCGGACGCGTCCAAAAAAAAATTTCCGCGTCCAAAAAAAAATTTGAAATTTTTTTTTGGACGCGTCCGGGCCCCGGACGCATTTCTTTTTAAAAAAAAAAGGGGCGAACGAACTGTTCCACAGAAGCCCGAGAGGAGAGAAAGAGGGCGGGAGAGGGGGAGAGAGAGAGAGAGAGAGAGAGAGAGAGAGAGAGAGAGAGAGAGAGAGAGAGGGATAGAGAGAGAGAGGGTTATGGTGTGTGTGTGTGTGTGTGTGTGTGGGTTAGTTGATTTGTGTATGCACAGATGTGTGTGTGTGTGGTGATTTGTGTGTGAAAAGAGAGAGGAAGAGACAGAGAGAGGATTTGTGTGTGTGCGCGCGTGTACGAGACATGGTGTGTGTGTGTGAGTTTAAGGTGCTTGGGTTTGGGGTCTAGGAGACGAGAGAGAGAGAGAGAGAGAGAGAGAGAGAGAGAGAGAGAGAGAGAGAGAGAGAGAGAGAGAGAGAGAGAGAGAGAGATTTAGATTTGCATGCTTCTGTGTGTGTGTGTGTGTGTGTGTGTGTGTGTGTGTGTGTGAGAGAGAGAGAGAAAGAGAGAGAGAGATGGCCGCTCGTCCCATTTGGGATGAAGTGGAGTTGATGCCCAACAAAAAGTGGTGTTGCCCTTTTTGTCGAAAGCAGTTCACAGGGAACGCCTCTCGGGTTCGAGCACATTTAGGGGGATTGCGAGTCCAACCCACGGGGGGACGCTACAGGATCAGCGTTTGTATGGTCATCCCTTGTGCGGAGAGGGCTCGCATTCTCGAGGCATATGCTGAGCCAGGTGCTAAGCCCGGCGAGCCGTCCACAGCACCCGCCACCGCCACCGCCACCGCCTCCGCCTCTGCCACAGCCACCCGTACCCCCTCCGCCAGTACTCCCCATGGATCCACAACCTCCACTGCTGCACGGCCTGTGCCATCACCGTCAGATCTGAACGGCCCATCCACATCCTCCGCTTCCGCACCTACACCTATGCCACCACCTCCAGGTCCGCATCGGCCATCCACATCCTCCCAGCCATCCACATCCCGAGGCACCAGACAGATGTCCATGCCGGGATCTTTCAGAGAGGGGGGGCAGCACAGAGAGGCCACCAGGACGATAGCACAGATGTTCTATGACCTGAACCTCCCCTTTATCATGGCATCATCCCGCATCTTTCGAGAGGCTATCTCGAAAGTTGTAGTCTGTGGGCCCGGCTACACACCACCCACAGCCGACGCACTACGCGGCCCTTTGCTCCAAGAGTGGGTTGCATCAGTCAGAGAGAGACTGGCCGCACTGCAGGAGGCTTGGGATAGATACGGCTGTTCCATCATGGCTGATGGGTGGATGGTCATCAGAACTATGCCATTCACTACAGGGAACCACAAGACCTACTGGCTGGCCCGACGACGAGGGACCCTTTCCCAGACCATGGCCAGCTGTTCTGCGGTGAAGTTCATTCCAATCCGCTGCGTTTCCTTGTCCTCGCCAGCTGGGGTAGAGGGGAGCAGGTCCGAGAGTCGCAGGGCACATGGTTGCAGCTCCGGTAGTCGCGCCATTATCCCTCGTCGCTGGCTCTCATAAAATTGTGCTTCTTGCTTCCGTTCGTTGTGTCGGCGGACATCTTCTAGGACCTGCTCCGATTAGTTGCCCATGTGACGTTGTACCTCCCAAAACCCTAAACCTATCTCATCACATAGGCCATGGTATTGTGTAGGTCTTGAACTTCCCTGTGTTGAATGACACTATGGGGCATAAGTAATTAGTAAGTTGTTGAGGTTCATCCGGGGAGCGCATCGTTTACCAGTATTTATATACTTATAAAATATCGATTCGTCAAGGAGAGAGAGATAGCGAGGGCACGAGACAGAGTTTTGGAGAGTCAAAAAATATATATTGTTGCTCTTTCGTGTCCGATTCTGTAGATATCAGACATGGGAGGCATGGGGGCAGTGGTTAGGTCTGTTGCAAATTTTTTTGCAAATTTTTTGGGTACCGTTTTCCTATTTTTTAACAGGAGGGGGCAGGTGGGTGCCAGACACCCTCTGATAATTAATTCCGGGGGGGGAGGGGCCATAAATTGCTTTTATTTCGCTTTGGGGATGTGGGACAGCGTGGGCAAGTGCCTGTATTTTTTATTTTTTATTTTGAAAAAAAAAATTTGAAAATGGGGGACGCGTCCAGACGCAGACGCACCCCTAAGGCGTCCTCGTCCGGACGCGCGTCTGCGTCCGGCCCATGCTTCCTTAGTGCCACACAAACGATGAATGCTGCTATAAATAATGAAACATGAACTTTAAAAGGCATATGAATTTCTACACATTTGGATTTCAATCGAACCTCATACAAACTTGCATATTGCTCTTTAAGCAAATATATCTTTTGAACAAAACGAGAACGGTCCAAGTAAGGAATTGGAGGACAAGACAAAACAACCTAAATGGAAAAGGAAAAACGAAACTATACTCAAAATAAGAGAGAAATCTTATTAATGGACTTTGCATGTATTGACTCAAGTTGCCAACACAAAAACTAAGATCTGGTCTAGTGATGGTTAAGTATATCAAGGAACCAATAAGCATTCTATAGGTAGTGTTGTCCTCAAAGGATGCTTCATCACTTTCCTTAGAAACGGTTTCAAATTCACTTAATACCATCACATAAAAAACAGAAAAAAGGAGAAGCTTTTGGAAGTTCGAAGAGAAGTTGTGACACGTTAGAAACTCAATTCATATTTGAAATCTTACGAAACACAATTATTTAGAACTAGGAGGGAGAAGTAGGGCATAGTGGAGGGAAGCACTAGTGCAACTTGCAACAAGCAAAACCAAGAAACTTGCCTTGCCACATTATCAAGATATAGAAAGAAACTTGGGTCTTGTATAAAAATATTTTCTGGTAAGAAAAAATGTTTTGTTGTGGGAAATGTGCTTCCAACTACCAAATCACCCCGAGTTTGAAATTGATCTTTCTCAAGTAAATGAAAAGTGTCCCCCCATGATAGTTTCTTGAATCTCCGATTCATTAAGACTCGAAACCTCATTCATTTCAAACAAGATCATCTAATTCAAACCCAATATATGGTTTAGACAAATTAAAAAAATAAAACAATACCTATATCATTGGGAATCACATTCTATCTCATTCTACATGACTCAAACTTAGTTGCCCGTTCCTGAACGGAATTCCGGAACGGGACTCCCAAAAAAAAGTTAAAAAAATACCTTTTTTTTCTAAAAAAACATATCCTGAGAGTTGATAGACAACGAGCAACTAAATACGGGCAATCAGTGTGTGTCATCAGTTTAAGACTGAGCATCGAGGCAGGTGTCAATACGGATTTTGCTGGGATTCTGCAGAAAAACGTATTATACAGATTATACAGAAACTCCTGGGCCGGGCCTCAAAATTCACACGACTGGTTGACTCAGGATTGTCCAAACCAAAGGAAATGCGCGGTTACAAACTCAGATATATGTAACGTGGCAGATAGCGATTCTAGGATTAACGTGAGCAGCAGTCAGAGAAGATAGCAATTCTAGGATCAACGTGTTTGTTGAATCGATTTCTTTGTTTTAAATTTACACATCATCGATACAATGATTTCAAATCGATTTCTGATCTGTAGCGTCCCTCAATGCATTATAAAGCATCCCTCAATATATTATCAAGAAGGAAGATCACCAGTTCTGAATATCACGTCCAGCAGGTGGCATTTTGATCTGGTTTTTTATTTCTTTAAAAAAAATGTTCCGACCCAGTACATTCCGGAACGTACGAAACAGACGGAACGGAACGTTCCGACCCATTTTGGTCAGAACGGGCTTCTAAGGACTCAAATTAGTCATAAAAATAAAGTGACTGTAAACTATAGAGTGCCAATTCTCTTGTAACTTATAATACAAAAGTAAATAAATTTTTTGATTCTTTGATTCTTTGTGGGTGGGCCGGATTTTGAATCACTTGAAAAGCCGATTTTTCCTATATTCTCAAAGGGGCAAAACATTATTTCCCATAAAGAACTCCCATGACCGACTTATAACGACATTTCCCATCATAACGGAACTTGGAAAAGGTAAATTGAATTTCATCAACAGAAAAAAAAAAAAAAAAAAAAGCATGTCAAGATGGGTGTTTCCGAAACTAAAACTTTGATATGATTAGTTATAGATTGTTCATAATGCAAAAAATTGCCCAATAATTAGCTGAGAGCTCAAATGCAAATACTAATGGATGGCATTTCATGCAATGCATATCTCAAAGATAGAAGCGGCCTTAGCCTTAAGTACAAATTTTAAAGAGGAATCACAGAAAGAAAGGCATTTGCTTTGCGAATGCATAAACAATCATTTTGAATATTAATACATAAAAGCTATCATATTAAACAGCAAATTGCCAATCTTAGAAAACTAGAGATTCTTACCAATGTAAAGGAGCGTCAAAAAGCTAAACCAGCCTCCAACTTTTGAAAGCATCCATAAAACAGCCACCACCTACATAACACAAGCATCAATATCTCAGCATAAAGACATGATTGGATCACAATAGAATGTTCACTTTCATTGAGTGAGTCTTGTCTACCTTTAAAAACACTCTATAATCTTTGCCAATGGCAACATCGTATGCAAGAGCAAAAGTTTTGTTCAACTCCTCCCGGAGTACAGATGCTGATCTGGACACAAATTCCTCAGAAAGTTCCAACCTAGGTATTGGAGGTGGCGACCTGCAATAAGTACAAAAATGGAATTTGTAAATCAAATACCTAAATGAAAAACAATACTGCAACTTAAAAAGATCCAATAAAACATGTTTTTCAGCCCTAGAAAAGACATGCCGGCTTTGAGATAATCTTCGTGACAGCTTACCACTATCACCAAAGCTAGAAACCATAGTTTCCAACGAGCTCAATCCAGCATACAGAACGAGTTTCAGACAGAAAATGGGAGCATATTTCTAGTTAGCCCAAAAATAGCAAAAAATAAAGATTAACTTGGAATGTACTTGTGTGCGCCACCGAGGGCCTTCTGCCCTGAAGGTTCATGTGAACAGTCAATCAGCAATTGCTGAGGATCGCATGAACCTTCAGGCAAAGGTCCAAGTGGACAGCTGCTTGGGATTACTTGAGGAAAGGCTCAGGCTCTTTGGCCTTCCTTTGCTGAAGACCCTTACCCGCCAGACGCGGGGAGACCCAGGGTTTTAGGGCCTTTTCTCCAAGGAAAACACTTGCCTAAGTACCGGGGGTAACAGGAGGGTTGGGTTGAGAATGAGATTTAAGGGCATACGTACCTGTTGAGAAGAGATGCAAGGTTTGCCCACACGAAGAGGATTACAGTAGTTAAAAGTAGGGCGTTTGAAAGAATAGAAATGAAGGTGTATCCAGAGACTTCAAACAGAAACCAAGCCACAGTTGCCCCGACCAAAACACCCCCAGTGATGCGTTTCTGCCTCCACAGCAGCACATCCGCAGCTGCAATAACACCATTTCACAAACGCAAATAGATCTACTAAATTTCTGCACTAAGATCCGCATTGCACTGCATTGCCCAATAATCCCCCCCTTCCCCTTCAATCTGCAACAAGATGGGCTAAGATTCAAAAATAAGGAAGAGGGCTTACACTTTCCACCCCCAAGGATCTGATGCACTGACCGCCTTTTGCTGACAGCAAGTGGGTCTTCATGGGAATGAGCTGCTGAAGATAGATCATGCAATTTGTGTTCCACTGCATCAGCAACAGCTGATATGGTTGACTCCTCCGCCATTGCCAAAACAGATTAAGTGTCTCACACTAACTAACACAAACAGATCTTCTGGCTTGCTGCTGATGTCGGGGCTGCAATCCGTGTAAACCCAACAGAGACAGTATGCTGCTGCTGCTGAGAATAGCTGGCGTAGATCTGGTTTTGCAGCAAGCAAAAGCAGCACCTTTTGTATGTGCAAACAAACACCAAGCTAATCTCTCACAATTGCAACTTGCAATGCCCTCGACGCCTTTCAAAACAAAACAAAACAAAATAAATACCAATCCTTCTATTTGAAGGGTGCTTCAAAAATGTAAGCGTCATTCTGAAAGATATAGAGAAGAAGAACCTTCAAATTCCAAGCGTACTCTCTCTCTACTAAACCCTACAAAACCACAAATGTGAGGAGGACCGGTGATCTCCACCATCCAATCTAGAAAAGGGGAAAATTTGGGCTATGTGGTATATAAAGGCTTGTAGCACCCTCCAAGCTAGGCATCCACACAAGGGAGAGGCTAGTAAGGAGAAGAAGTTCACAAAGGGAGGAAGATAACTCTTTAGGTGACACCACGTGCTTAGTTTGCAGTTGAGATACGTTTTTTAGATTGGGCCCCCCAAGGACTTTTGTCTCTTAACTATAATCATCACCGTAGTTTTTGTATGTGGTAGGCAAGAGAAGCTCTTTTTCGCTTGATGATTAGGGATCTAACTCTGATTAAATCAATTAATGGATGTTGTGCACATCCAAGAACCACATTTTTGGACAGCTAGGAACCCATGCTAGGTTCCAAGATGTACACTTTTGGATAGATGATTTCAAAGGAGTTCGGCCCAAAACAGATTCATGTGGCCAAGTTAATTGTATGGCTGGAAGTGCACTGGGGCCAATTGACTAAGAGCTTTAAATTGATGTCTTTGTGCGTCAACTCATGCTATGGTGTTATATTGAACTCTAAGTTGTGAGTCACAACCAACTAAGATCATCTCATGGCTCACTCTTTTACATGCACTCCTTCGTTCACTATTTACAACAATAATGTCGTGGTAAACCACGAAGGCCTTGCCATAATTGTGTTATTTTGAGATTTTGCAAATGTTTGAAATATTTTGCAAAAACATCATCAAGTAAGTAAGATTGGATGAGAAGAAATTAGTCATTTTTTAAGCACAATTCCCCTTTTAATAATCAACATATATATATATATATATATATATATATATATATATATATATATATATATATATATATATATATATATATATATATATATATATACATATATATGTATATATGTATGTATATATATGTATATATGTATATATGTATATATGTATATGTGTATATATAATCATACATATATATACATACATACATACACACACACACACATATATATATATATATACACACACATACACACACACACACACACACACACACACACACACACACATATATATATATATATATATATATATATATAGAGAGAGAGAGAGAGAACTTTAGCGATTGATTTGAGTCTGTAAGTAGGATTACACGCTTATCAGCACAGTTGTATTGTGATCTGAATGTTGTGTTACAACATTGTTATACGGATTCGCTATTGTTCTACATCTTTGCATTCTTGTTGAATGAAATTAACTCTCACTCCTCTTACACAAACATCATTATAAGAAAATGTATGGTTGTCTTTGACGCCTAAGTTATTTCTATATTCTCTTCGTATCAGATTATCAGCATTAGAGGATTGCATGGCTGTCTCAGATGTCTAATTATTTCTACAATCTCTCTTTCATGACAATCTAAGACTCCTACACTGATAATCTTATTTAACACAAAAGAACGGCTCGCAATCTCCGTTCTCTAAGTAATCCGAGATCCTTTAATAAGAATTTTTTTTTATCAGTTGGCATCAATATCTAATCCAACAGATTGGTATCAGAGCACTAGTTTATTGGATTACTAGAGTTTAGGATTCATAATAGAACATAATACGTTCTTGTTCTATAGAGCTAGTTCATTTTGTTTGTGTTCTATCTCTACTACTCAATTATAATGGAAGGTTCAACCTCAGAGATCCGCTTGATTAACAACTTCAACGGAGATGACTTCCACATGTGAAATTTCAAGATGAGGATGATCTTAATCAAGAACAAGCTTTGGGGATACGTAAACGGTTCAATAGCCAAACTGGTAGAACCTGAACTGGTTCCAACATGGGAAGCAAAGGATGGCAAAGCACTAGTCATTGTATCCTTGAATCTGAAAGACACTCAGATTGCTCCTATATCAAATAGCACCACCTCCAAAGAAGCGTGGGACATCCTTACAAGTATTTACGAGACTTCAGATGTATTGACTCATCTTTTTTTGAGGAAGAAGGTCCTTACACTCAAGAAGAGCGAAGGCACCTCAGTCAACGATCACCTAAACGAATTCAAACAGTTGTCGAATCAACTTGTTGCCATAGATTCTCCTATTTCAAAAGAAGACTCAACAATGTCTCTTCTCGCTAGTCTTACATCCTCCTATGACAACCTAGTATTACTTTTGAGCAATACTCCTGCGTTGTCTCTCCAAAAGCTGACAACAAGTCTTTTGCAAGAAGAAGTTAGGAGCAAATGCTTATCCACAACGAGTACCAAGTCAATGGCATTGTACTCTAATAAGCATCAATCCAAGAAGAAGAATTTCACAGACAAGAAGACAAAGGCAGAGCAGCCAGATTCAACACAACAACAACAACAATAGCACAGCACGACAACAACAGCCATCCAAAATCAAACTCTTTTGCATATATTGCTAAAGATCAAACCATGACATTAAGGATTGTCGTATACTCAAGCACAATGAAGCGAGGAAGAAAATGCAGCAGCACCAAGACGGAGGTTCTGATGCTGTCAAATATTCCCAAGAGGATGACAAGGCACTGATGGTACAAGACCAACCAAGTAGAGATGTGTCGTAGAAGCTTTTTCGTTTTGTGTTCGTCTTCTCTCTTCTGATTCGCTAACAATTTTCTGTCTGAATTTTCTTTTTGTGCGGAAGCTCTTACAGGATCTCGGACACAACTACGCATCACATAACATATTTTATTCTAGCAATCAAGAGAAAAAGCACAAGGCCAAGAGATACAAGAAATAGAGCAACTATATTGTCAGTTTGGTTTTAGAACGAGATCATCAGTGTCTCGCTCGTTGGTGGATTGACTCTTTGCTCTTTCGCTATGTTCTACTCGTTGGCAGACTTTCATGCACAACTATGGTATTTTTGCTTTCTTACTCTATTTGCTATGTCTCTCTGTGTTTCTCACAGATCTTTGTCAAATTCTCATCACTTTTTCTCTCTTTTTTGGTTATGATCCAGAGAGGATCGTTTATACCTCCACTGTGTGGAGTTTACAAGATAGCTAAACGTAGAATCACAAGACTAGTTAACACTAATCAACTAGTTAGTTAGTCTCCGTTGTTGCTATTCGTTTCAGTTGGGCATGAAGCTCGTTGAGCTGCCAGCTGGCAGCGTGGAAGATTTCTCTTCGTGTGTTTTCGTTCTTTTTGTTTCTTTTTGTAGTTTTCGTTTTGCGTCCATTTTGCACTTGCGATCCTAGAGGTGTGTTTACAATTCGCGATTGATTCGCGAATCGTTTGTGCTTCGAGTCAAAGACACATTGACTGTCACGAATTGCTCTCGTTCGACCTTTGTGTCTTGTTCGTGCTGCGACAAAGTTGCAAGAGTTCACCATTTCTAACAGTCTCTCTTGAACCTTGCAGCTTTGTTTGTTCAATCCAATTGCCTCTCTTTGCTTGATAAAGAGTGGCTTGTCGAGCGGTTTTGTGAGGAGATCTGCAATCATACTTTCTGATTTTATGAACTGGACCTGGAGCTCTCCTTTCGAGATCAAATCTTGAATGTGGTGGTACTTCAGAGGAATGTGCTTCGTCTTTGAATGGAAGACGGGATCCTGGGACAGATAGATGGCACTCTGGGAGTCCATTATCATCGTGCTTGGCCCCTCTTGTGGTATCCCAATTGCTTCCAACATCATCCGCAGCCACACTATCTCATTCGTCACTTTCGAGGCTGCGACATACTCAACTTCGCAAGAGGATTGAGCTACCAGGGTTTGCTTTTTGCATATCCAGCTGATTGCAGCTCCGCACGCTATAGTACATCCTCCAGTAATGGACTTGTTGTCATCCTTGCAGCTTGCCTAGCTCGCATCACTGTAGTGATGCAGCTCGAATCCTTTCTCTTCATTTCTAGCTCTGTAGGTTAATCCAATATTCTGGGTACCCTTTAGATACTGTAGGATTCATTTGGCCATTTGCCAATGTGCTAGACCAGAATTGAAACAGAATTGGCTCAATGCGTGAACAAAGAAGGCCAGATCTGGTTTGGTACAAATTGTCAAGTACATCAGACTCCCGATTAAGTTCTGGTAGGGTATACATGTCGTCTTCTGTTTTTCCTCTTCTATTTTTGGGCAATCCTGTTTCGTGAGCTTGGCTCCAACTATCATTGGTGTGGCTTTCTCTTTGCAGCCCATTATGTGGTACTGCTTCAGCACTTTTCTGGCATATTATGACTGAATCAAGTGCATTTCGCCATTTGTTCGATCTCTTTTGATCTCCAGCCCTAGGCATTTTGTTGTTTCTCCAAGATCTGTGATTTCGTAGCTTTCAGAAATTTGACTCTTCGTGTCTTTGATCAGCATCAAGGAGTTTTTTATCATCAGCGAATCATCCATGAAAATGGTCAGTATCACAAAATATTTTTCTACTCTTTTGATGTAGACATTATAGTCTGGTTGAGTAGGGTTGAAGTCTAGAGACTTCATAAGACCATCAAGCTTTTTGTACCAGGACCGTGATGCCTGTTTTGGACCGTAGATGCATCTCTGCAATCAACAGACATGTTCTCTGTTTTCGGGGTCTTCATAGCCTTCATGTTGCTTCATGAATATTTTCTCCTCTAGATCTCCGTGGAGATAGGTTGTTTTCACGTCAATCTGGTGAATTTCTAGATTGTACTATGTGGCATATGCAAGGAGTAGCCTTATGCTTGTCATCTTCACCATGGGCGAATATGTGTCGAAATAGTCAACACCATATCTCTACGTGTAGTCCTTGCCTTGTGGCGGCCAATAGTGCCATCTGATTTTAGTTTTTTCTTGTACACCCACTTGCGGTCGACTACTTTTCCTGTTTTCTGGCAGTGGCTCTAATGTTCATGCCTCATTTTGCCTCATCAACTCGATCTCCTCTGACATTGCCTGCTTCCAAAATTCTCCCTCTGGACTTTGGATAGTTTCTTGGTATGTTGTTGGCTCTTCTGTGAAGCTGTAGCACTCGAACTGCATGTCTTTGCTCCATTGAAGATCTCTGTCAAATTCTCATCACTTTTTCTCTCATTTTTGGTTATGATCCAGAGAGGATCGTTTATACCTCCACTGTGTGGAGTTTACAAGATAGCTAAACGTAGAATCACAAGACTAGTTGACGCTAATCAACTAGTTAGATAATCTTCGTCGTTGCTATTCATTTCAGTTGGGCGTGAAGCCCGTTGAGCTGCCAGCTGCAGCGTGAAAGATTTCTCTTCGTGTGTTTTCGTTCTTTTCGTTTCTTTTCGTAGTTTTCGTTTTGCGTCCATTTTGTGCTTTGCGGGAGGTGTGTTTACGATTTGCGATTGATTTGCGAATCGTTCGTGCTTTGAGTCAAAGACACGTTGACTGTTGCAAATTGTTCTCGTTCGACCTTTGTGTCTTGTTCGTGCTGCGACAAAGTTGCAGGAGTTCACCATTTCTGACAAGATGCTTAAGTTACTGTCATACAAATAGTATGTTGGCTGATGTTTTGACAAAGCCATTGTCTAGAGATAAACATTCTACCTTAGTAGATATGATAAATCTCAATTGCAGTTCAGATTCATAGCAGTAAGCTTAAGGGGGAGTGTTAGAGTTTAATCTTACTCCTACTCTTCCTAACTACCCTCCTTTCTTCTCTCAATTTTACTCTCTCAAATGAAACCTGCAGAAAATGAATTGTTTTTCAACAGTCTGCATATTTGAACTGTTTGTCGCAACAGTCTACATTTTTCTTCGCAATTTATGACAGGCGAAAAACCTGACACCCAACATTGTTGCCTTTCCACCTTCGGGCCATCTTGAGAAACTAAGTGTTTTGCGACACTTGTGCTAACTCGATCTTTTAGGCCATTTCAGACACTTTCAAAAATGTGACTGCTTTGCGAAAAATGCTTCTTTCATGCAATTTTCGATAGGTGACAAAGGCAAAAAATGTGACACTGCATTTTTACATGGGATTTTTCCACATAGGCAACAATTGCAAAGGTTGCCCTTAAGTAAAGGCAAAGGCCAAAAGCCAAGGAGTGTCACGACGATTGTCTTCAGATTTACAAGGGATCCCAAGTACACGATGAGGTTGATATGGGCACGATCCTATTTGCTTAAGATCTTCCTCTCTCTCTGTCGGTCCTCCTTTTCCACGATGTGATGGCGACTGTTGCGCGTCTATACCAGACTTCTGGCCTTTCTTTCTTTTGCAAAACCTTAGGGCTTTTGAAATGTGGACATGAATGACATTTAGAGTCTATGTTTTCTAGCTTTGGCATTCATGGGTTTGCCGATTAAAAAGGAATTGATGCTTGATGAAGGGTCAACAATTTTGGAAATTGTGTGACTATCTGTAACAATTCATTGTTGCATGCCAAAGGACCAAGATTTTTTAAGGGCTTGATGTTGTTAACTGAAAAGTTTTTGGAAAATTTAAGTTATTAGCACCTTGAAAGAGGAATTTCGGTTTCTTGGTTAGTCAATGTTGTAACCTTGATGTTTTGGAAGTCATTTTTCGGGGTTGGTAGGAGAAATTTGATTATCTTCTCCATGGGGGAATGCATGTTTGTGAGATTTTGGTACCATTGTATATGTGTCAAGCTATATCAATCGGTTTGATTTTATAAATTGATCTTAACAAGATGATGGTAGTGGTACGATTCTCAGGCACGTACCCAATTAGTGAGAATTTTAAGTTCCTGGTACTGTGCTTTTTATCGGTTTAACTCTGGAATAGAAATATTCCCAGTAAATTGAATTAAACGGTAATTTTTATGGTTCTTCCTTTTTGACTTCGGTGCTACACCGATAGGTTATCTTGTGGTTGGTCTTCTATGATCTATATTCCCAACTCAGTCAGCATCAACATAACCTTGTAGCTTAGGTAAATCATGTTGTCATATGCATTACAAGAATTCTAATTCCAAAAAGACCCTATAAGAAATGCCACGTAGATTGACAAGATCTATTAATGCAAAATACAAAAATAAATTCATTTTTTGCCCAAATGCTTTTTCATTTATGCCCACACTAATTTCGACGCTTAACCATTTTATGTACATTACAGTTTGTAGTTCATTGAAAGTAGTATAACTTTTATACCGTAGCCTTGATTGAGACAAAATTTGTATCGTTGGAAAGCGCTCTCAACGAGAGTTTTCAACCTAACCTACATTGGGAGTGGATTGCCATGTGGCATCTTGGCCTCACATGTGTGGAATCCACTTATGTACAAAATTTACATTATACTACATGGTTTTTGATCAAGCTAGATTTGCCAATTTTTGGCAATTCTTCACACTCCTCCTCAATTTTAGCTTGATCTATTTACAACTTTCTTTCTAGATGAATGAATGCTTTTAGAAGTGTCTAAAAAGTCCAGCTACAAACAAGGAACTTTTGAGATTCCAATAGATAATGATGTCCATGAAGGATCTTTCGCCACCTCTTAAAGGATCCCTTACAAGATGTTCCACAAACAAATGGACTTATAATCTCAGTTCTAGTACTCCCTCACAAACTTGTAATGAAGATAAGATGAAGTGAAATCTACTTACAATCAAATCTTGTCAATTTTGGCTATTTTTGGACAATAACATGACTAAATCTCCCTCACACTTTTTGATGTACTTTCAAGACCTGTAAAGCAAGTATAGAGGACCTGATTTCAGCCTAGATTAATTAGATCTCATGACCCTATGTCAAATCTAATCAATGGCACTCAATCTTGGTAGCTTATCCTAAGATTTCCACCAAAAATTACATCAAAAGCTCACAAATTGAATTTCTTTGGATCAAATGAATACCATGCATGAAATGCAGGTTCAGAGGTACCCACACATGTGGACAGTACGGATTTGGACCCCTACCAAGTTTGGGATCAAATCTCCTCACCAAAATCAAGATTCTAGCTTGCCCTCTCAATACTAGTTTTTAGCACCAAAACTTGCTAAAAATGGATTTGCATTAGATCAATGGCCTATGCTCTTGTACTTGGCTCTGATACCATGTGAAAGTACTATACTTTAGGACCATAAATGGATCTACAAAAGATCCACAAGAGTGATTGGATGCTTGCTTAACAATCTATCAAAAAACTAGACACACAAAAGTTGGTCTAGATTGGCAATTTGACAAACAACAAGCATTAACAATCAAAAGCATTGATCAACATTGAAATCCGAGCCCACACGTGTGTAATACAGGTTGTAGTACGTCCTTCAACCTGAGAAACAAGTAGAAATTGATTTGGTTTCATTTGGAAAAAACTCAATGTACGTAGTGAACTAGCTTGAGATTGCCAATGAGCTCCAAAATTTTTCTATCTTCTCACTATGGAGAGAGGGAATACGTAGCAGCTTCGACTTCCTTCTTGAAGTTAGGTGAATTTCCAGCAATTAATAAGGAAGTTAACTCACTCTCCTTGACCTAAAATGAAACCCTAGTCTATTTCCTACAGTCATGCTTGGTAGATAGCTAGTTGGTCAGATTTTCACCTTAAATCTAGGATTTAGGTCCTATAAATTAGGAATCACTACCAAAATGACATGAACAACCCTATGGACTTGACCTAACCTACATTAGGAGTGGATTGCCACGTGGCATCTTGGCCTCACATGTGTGAAATCTACTTATGTACAAAATTTACATCATACTACATGTTTTAGATTTGCCAATTTTTGGCAATTCTTCACCTGAACGTATCTCAGAAGTAGGTCATGTAGGATGAGAAAGCTCTCGTCGAGCATTTTTCAGCAATATAATTTTTATGTCAATCAGAGCTACAATTTAAAAGTTATACTATTTTTTTACATGATAAATTTCACACGGATAACATGAGAAAGGAGAGCATGAGAGATTTCAAGTAAATCTCGGGCTTATGAGTGACATTATTGAATCCACAAATCTTCTTGATATAAAAAAGCCAAGGACGATGAGATTCGACAAAGGGAAATGCAATAAGACATAGACTTCGTCAAGAATCATGATACGTGAGAGGTGGCTAACCTTTCCAAGGGCAAAAAGCATATTGGCAAAAAATGAATTTTTCATAAATACAATGTAGATGGGACCTAGTCAAACAAAAAGGCAAACTTGTTGTGAGGTACTCACAAAGTAAGAGTATGGACTATGATAAATCCTATCCTTCTATAGCTAAGTGGAATTCCCTTCGTATAATCATTGCATTAGCAACTATGTTCGGATGGTGCCTACATTAGATGAACATGAAATTTAACTTGAAGATGAAGTTTATACGCAACAACCAAGTGGATTTACCATCCAAAGAGAAAAATCTGTGAGAGTTGAAGAAGATTTTATATGAATTGAAACAAGTACCTTGTGCTTGACATAGTTTCTTTGATAAAAAAAACTTTGTTTAAGGGCTTGGTACGAACCTCTTCAGACTCCAATATTTATTATTTCTCTCATGACTCTACCATTGCTTAGTTGTACTACACATGGATGAATTACAAGCAATGATGTCAATCTTATTAGTGTGATAAAGAAAGACTTGCCTACTAGTGCAACATATGAGAGATAGCATAGTTTGTTAATACTACAAAGTTTTGTAGATGTAGATTGAGTTGGAAGTATATATGACATGTCTACTACGTACTATCTTTTTTATATTGGTATTGATGCTTTTTTTAAAAAGCAGAAAAAAATAGTTCTATCCAATATGAAAGTGGAATACAAAGCTTGATGCTCGACAACACAAGAAGCAATATGGCTATAAATAACGCAAGAAGACATTGAAATTCCACATATTAACAATAGAAATGAAAGTCAGAGTGTTATACAACTAGCAAGAAGTCTTGTATTTTAAATTAAGTACCATTTCATTAGAGAAATTTTTTTAGTAAACACATTGATGTGGTACATTGCAGAACAAGAGGTCAACTAATTGATATATTCACAAAGTGCTTAAGTATAGATATGCAAGATAAATCAAGACTTAAGGGAGAGTTCTAGATATATGTAAGTCTTGTTTATCTACTAGTGGAACACGTATTAACAAAATTAGCAATTTTCCATTATCTAGTCATGTAGCTAATATGAGTGCCATGTTAACGACACATAGATATAGTGAGTAAGGACAATTGTCCTAAAACAGAAATTGTTGCACCATGCAGTGGTACCCACTAAAGATAGACTTGTGTATATGTACTCTTTTTAGTTTTTTCAATGTTAGTATGTCTTTTAGAGTTCTACGATTTTGTGATATACTCGTACAACTGTAGTTTCATAGAGCAGCAAAAGGCAACCTATAATAGCTCTATCTTTGACAAAAGCTAAGTACTGTGGTCTCAGAAGTGCTACATAGGAAGCAGTATGGTTACATAGATTGCTTGTGGATTTAGGTCAACCATAGATTTATCTTACCACTACAATGCCAAATATTGATATGCGATTGGTGTAATGGATCAGTTCATGAGTAAAATGTGACTAAGGTCCATTGAGAAGTAGCCAAACGAGTTCTAAGGAGTGTCAAGAGGATTTCACATTTTGGGATAGGATATACTAACAATGGTTACCTTCAAGTGGAAGGTATATGAATGTTGGTTGGCCTAGTGACAAGGATAATTGTAGGTTAAGTACAAATTATACATTTAATCTAGGTTATGGAGCGATTTCTTGGTGTAGCAAGAAATAGCCTATGATGACATTATTCTCATCATAGAGGCTTATATGGTAGGTCTGCCTACAAGGCTTCTTTAGTTGGCTAACAATCTAGTATATCATGCAAGGACAAACAACACTTTATGCAAAATTACAACTTTAGCACCGTATGAGTAATGATATTTTAAGTAAGACTCTTGTATAAAGTGCATGTTTGAATAATCCAAGTAGTTTAGGCAATTGTTAGGTGTTAAATTAGATAAAATAGCCACCAAGAAGGGTATTAAATGACACTGCCTACTTAACCCTTATGGCTAGACAAGCTTATTAACTGCAAGTTGTACAAATTTAACGGGGGCAATTTATTGTAAATACATTGTGACCCCTCTGTGGCTTGAACTAAGTGCAAGTGGGCCCAAGTTCTTGATACTCGAGCTTGTAATGACAACTCATCTTATCCATGCATGTACCTTGAGTAGTTTGCATTCATGATGGCTAAGAGCCTATACGCCCTAGTCCAATAATGCCAATCATTTTATTGAAGCCCAATACATGGTTGAGGAGTTCAAGCAATTTCTTCGTATTTTGATATTCTCCAACATGGCCTAATTAGCTCTTTCTAGGTTGTATGGTTGTGTGTTTTCTAAGGGTCAAGATACTCCATAGCTAGACCTTTGAATTCGTCAAAGTTCATGTGATTGCAATCACAGCCTATGACAATATTATGTATTTGCAATATTTTATGTTATGATTGTAATGAGATCTTTGTCTTCTTTCAAAGACCATCTAAGCCTAGAAATTGTTAAAGTGGAATTTTTGGACGTCTTAGGCTTTCCATACTCTAATTTCATGCTTACACAATGAAATTTTGAAAAAGAAATTATGTTCTTGTAATAGCAATTGGTCCATTTTAAAGTTGATATCATTATAATGCTAAACGCTACACTGGCTTCATAGATGGTTCATGTTTGGTGTAATTCTAAGCTTTGTTTACCATCAAGGGACAAACTTTTTGAAACCCTCAAGTACCCTTCCAACAATTTTTACGAAATCCTATGGATATGATACGTTGCTATAAGCCCTGTTGTATATTCAGTATCAGTTGAGCAGAACTTCACAAGTGGCTATCAGCTGGCTTACACATGTCACTACGTGCACATGTCATAATCTTGTACCTGAACTGCTCTCCTTACCTAAAAAAACCCAATGACTCATGTAACTTCGAAGTTAACTCAGTTTGGCTTTCAAGATTTTACTAAACACCTCTTTTTGAACGCAAGGGTACCCGTTCTGAGCATTTCATACCCTTGAAGTTTTGTTCCATACATACTGAACAAAATAAAAAAATAAAAAATTGTTAACCAGAAAAGAGCACTGATTCCTTGTAACATCAAAAACTTGAAAACAAATTCGCAAAACAAGCTCCGTCCATACGATTGGAAAATATGGTTACAAGTATGAACCATTCTCAAGTGTGTACGCACGCTCAAATGTGTAGTCATTATATGATGCATTAGGTTAAAGCAATGAAAGGATGCAAGATCGAACATAAAGAGTAACACTTTCAAATGAACAGATAACAACATGAAAAGATTAGAAAACTATTCATTAGTTCTGTACTCAGTTCAATTACTGTAAATAAAAGTTCCAAAATATGCTGGAAATGCAATGATTGGACACTCCTAGCGTGTGAAAAAAGGCCTTGACAAGGACCCAGAATGAAAACAAGTCATCTTCCAGAACTTTGTATCTCCTCACAGAAAAGTAACTGCATTGTCGCAGAGATGCTGAGCACAGAAAAGACGCATTTGAAAAGGACTCTCAGTCTAACATGCAACTTTTACAGCCATTTTTCAGCAGTTCTAGTAAACCAATCCTGATGCTTAAGCCGCACTGAATATCTCCTGGTGGATTGTTGTTTTCCACGCACGCACGCACGCAAGAGAGCAAAAATATAACATAATAATTAGTGGAGTCAAGAACCCCAAGTCACTGCCTCCTTCCTCGACCTTTCTTTGAAGCATGATGTGTTGCTTGTTCTTTTGGTAATTCTTCGGTGATAACAGCTGCACCGGACATGCATTATTGAGTAACGAATAAAATATGAATATGAGCTTTGTATGCCAACAGCTCTTTGAGAGTTACATAATATGCTCAGTAAAATTAAAAGCAAAGAGGAGAAAAATAGGAAACAAGCAGGAGGTGAATTGTAATATAACAAGCAAGGTTTTTGCATCACTGTGGTTACTACTTACCATCAAGGCCACGTGCCATAAGAGTGAAAAAAACATTGTTCAGCTTTTCCATCTTCTTGGCATCTTGTGCTTGGTCTGTCTTAAACTTCAAACACTGGAAACACAACATGCAAGTCGACTTCAATAAAAACCAATCTATCCTTATTTGATTTATATTGATGGTGCATCAGAAAAACTCGTACATGGAAAATGAACACATAGAATTCTCAGGAATGTAAGAGCTTGGCCAAATTTCCATATAAAGGCATGAAGTGCAACATGTAGAGCTCCACTGAGGAATATTCATAGATGTGATTGCCTTTCACTCTTCAACTCAGTATGTCAGTGTGGGACCCTTTTTCTGAACTCAGACAGCAGTTAATTCAGTTGCACATTTCCACTTGCTATACAGAACCATAGATGCACAGAAACGCGTTTCTGAGGGCGCGTGTTTCTAAAAACGCGTTTCTCCTCCCAGAATCGCAAAAAAGAAATTTTTTTTTTTTTGGGAAAAATAGCTTATGGCTGAAATTTTTTTAGGGGATCAATGGTCAAACCAGCGTTTTGCCTCTCAAAAGTGCAGTAGATGGGGCACAAACAGATCTTATTTTCAATAGCTATTTTGGTTGTTATTTGCTCTGGTTTTCAATAAATGCTCAGGGGGTTCGGGAGGCGGTTGCCCCCCGAGAAACAGGGGGTCCGGGGGGCGGTAGCCCCCCAGTGGGGGGTTTGGGGGGCAACGTTCCCCAACGGCAGGGTCCCAGCCCGACAGTAAGGCCTCTTCATGACTTGGCCTTCCAACTCCCTGAGTGAAAACACACTTATTGGGACCATCTATGATCGTAACAAACAGGCTAGAGGTTAGTTTTAAATTTTTATCCTTGACAGAACCCAACATGGATTAATGCACCTGAACTGGACCATCCTGCACCCGAAACAGTCAACAAACTACACAGTAATTATGCTCTTAATTAGAGCTTTCATCTGATACCATAAAAAAACCAAAAAAATATATATATAAAAAAAAAACGTATTATGGAAGGAGCTGGGCACAGGCCATTCTGCCCGGTTCAGCTTTCCTCGCCCAAATTTTTTTGGAAATCCATACCGGACAGAATGGCCTGTGCCCGGCTCATTCCATTGCGTAATGGAGTCTTTGACTTTTCCACATGCCATTTACAAAGCATAATCAGCAGTGTGGGTTTTTTGGACCAATGAGAAACTGCCACATGGCAGTCTGACACGCACAGTCTGACGCAGACTGACGCGCGTTTGAAATGTGCTTCAGAATTTTGAATTTTTTTTAAAGAAATCCAGTGACATTTTATGCTTTTTAAAAAGCCCAAAAATTGGGGCGTAATCAGCAGAAAGAATCCATTACGTTTCTGGAATTCTTTTGCATTTTTCAGAAACGCGTTTCTGAACGCAATTCTGAAACGCGTTTCAGAAACGCAGTGCATCTATGTACAGAACTTACACACTTGGTACCAAAGTTCTGGTACCCTTACTTCGCAGTCAAGTCCAGATGCCTAAGCTATTGTTCAGAAATAACCCTGATGCCATATATCATATATGCAGCAGGCATATTCCAATCAGATGCCACAAACCACAACATTAAATCAAAGCCCTAACCTGGATTTTAACTCCTTTGAGCACACTCACAAATATAGAGCAGAAATTTAACAATGGCACCACGGTTCCTTCTGAACACACCAAAAAAGAAACACAACTGTTGAAGATGCCTCATGAAAAAACACAATCCCGACTTCGCAATGACATCAAGTAACATTAATTAGGTTGTCTTATTATTCAATACAAAATTAGGTACGTTGTAGGGGCATGTGCAACCTCAAGAGATATGTCAACAACAACATACAATTGGTCACTACTTGGACAAAAATTATGAATATAAAGCTCTCTCTTGGTGAGATTGAAATATATAGAAGATGAATTTGTTAAGTCAAAAATGTCATTTGATAAAGCTTAGAATGTAATGCATGCACAAACAAAAAGTCATGAACCCATATCAAATTATATACAAGAAACAAAAACTTTGTTAACAAGGAACACTTTTGATCTTATTGGTATTTAAGCATTAAGTTGCAATCTCGGTTTGAAGAGAATCTAGACTCTCTTGAGCGGACCCAATTTTGACCAAGACGTCAAACAACCAAAAAACAATCCAAAAGGAAAGAAACTCAAAGTAATGCAAGCGATCCTAATTTGTAATAAGAGTTAACAAGCAAGAGGAAAATTACCAAATACTGGAAACATCTATGAATACAATTTATTGCTCATGGGTGCCACATTTGAGAGTTTTTAATGATTCACAAAGCATCCATCAACATTCCGAAATGCACATCTGACTTTGAGACAAAATATAACTTTCATACTCAGAAGTCTTGAGACATTTTAGTGATTCCAGAGAGGAAACACATGGCTGGAACTGTATCTGTCTCTCTGTGAACAAGCTTCCTTATTTTTTACCAATAAAATCAAAAGTTATAGCATGGTTTTTGCAATCCATGACTAGGCTACCAAACTTAATATAGAACCACACGTAGCCTAGAATTTTCAGTCTCATCAAGATTAATTGCACTGAGAGTTGTATAATTTGCACGATACTACAACTGAAGCTACAAATTTGATTTTCTTGGCCCAAATGTTGGTATTGTTCCCTACACTAAGTACCCGTATCTTTGACAACAATCAAGCATTAAGAAAATTGTGCGAGGAGCCACTAGCAACAAGCACCTTCAAGAGTCTGCCGTCGATTTAAAATACATCATCACAATTGATTATATTTAAGCTAAAATGGCAATAACATTCACTTTTCTTTTACAAAGAAACTTCCGTAGAAGAAATCCAACTACCTCCCGGCAGCTCAATCGATTGTGGTAAAGGAAAAGGTAAATTTCTTTTTTTCACTGGAGATTGTTTCACATGTCCAAGCTTTCTACACTGAGCATAAATTCTCCTTCCAAAAACATGTTCCTCCTTGGGGCACTTATTCGACAACAATCCAGTTAAAAAAGTGTTGCATTGGATTAGAACTCTTCCCACGCTTCACGAGTCTTCCCATGTTCTACTGATTCCTGGAGGCAACCATGGTCAGATCATTAACCTTTGCATAGGGTTCAAATCAACCAACAGAACAAGCACATTTCGATGGACATGTACTATTGCTTCTTGGAGGCAATCATGGTCAAATCATAAACGTTTGCTATAGGGATCACATCGACCCAAAAAACAAGCACTTTTTGATGGCATTCATTCTGAGAATTTGAATGCAAACCTAGTACAAACATTCAAGTAGACACTGACTCATCTCAAGGGCCACTAACATGAGCTTATTGTGCTGCCTGGCTATGCTGGTAAGGAAAGCTGAAATCTGGAGCTAATCCGGACACCTGTTTAGTTCATGGTATATGGCTGCCTATCTCCAATCATAATAGTGTGATTCAGCAGCTCCCCTGGCTACTGAACACAGTTTTGTAATACATGCTTTTTCAAAAGACGTCTATTGTTCCTGGGCAATGAGCTTTAAGAGTGGCGATGTGCCAGGCTCATGCTCTAAAGCTAACTTGACTCCTACAACTAAGTGACCAGCTCATCCAAGGTCAAAAGGTCTAACAATTGCAGCTTAGCCAACGCAGCTACTAGCATCCATAGTAGGAACCTTGGATATCAACTACCACAATGGCTTTGTATAACACATTGTCTGACCGAAGTGCCTATCAGTTTTACACATATCTCTAAGGGATAAATAAAAATCAGATTGGATCTTAGAATAGCTTAACTGATTTACCTCTCCAATCCGGCTAAAGGCATCCGACACGGTTTGATGTATCCTTTCGGTACTTAATATCATACTGAAATTCCTGGAGCAACTTTGACCACCTGGCTTTATGACCTCAAAGGTCGACCACATCACAAATATACCTGGTGGTCAGTTACAATTGTAAACTTAGAGCCAAATGAATAATGTCTCCAGACTTTCAAAGCATTTAATCTGGCAAAAAGGACCTTATCATAGGTAAAATACTACCTTTGAGTAGGATCCAACTTTTTGGTTTGAAAAGCAACCAGTCTACCAGCCTGATATAGGACTGGCCCTACAGCAAAGTCGCTAGCATCGGTCTCAGGCACATACGGCTTGTTTGGATTGACTATGTGCAATATTGGAGCTATAGACACACAATGTTTCAGAGTTTCAAAACTTTGATTCAACTCTTCAGTCCAATTAACCGGAGGATTGAACCTACTGTGTCGACTACTTTTTTCGCTCCTTTGAGGTCAAGGGCAATGCAATTACCACATAATCCAAGATGAATTTGTGGAAAAACCCCGTGAAGCCGATAAAAGACTTGACCTCACATATGGTCGAGAATAGGCCACTCACAAGCCTTACGAACCTTATCATGGACAAACGGTCCAAATAATGTGAAGGAGATATTCTAGTCTTGTCTGGAAGAGTTCACACTTGGATTCTTTGACGTAGACCTTCTCTTGTCTTAACCTCAAGACAGTGCTAAGATGCTCCTCTAAAGTTCTACCATAGATGAAAATATCATCCAAGTGAGATCGTGATGGATACCATCCAGCAGACCCAGATCACCTCCTTCTTCTCTAGGAGGCGTTCCAAAGCTGATATTCATGCCGACATTTTGTCCGAGAATGAGTCAGATATCTAATCTCGGGATGTTCATCGTGATCGTCGACATCATACTGTTTCTAGACCACACATTCTGGCTACATAGAGACTTCGACTATCTAGAGCTCATGTACGCCGGCCCTCCTCGTCAGTTCGTACATTTTATCATAATCATCATCATTATCTTCTATCCTTGCTTTTTTCAGTAGTGGTCCTGCGGTGACATGTTCAGATGGTTATTGTAGAGCTTTAGATATATGATTCCCCGTTGTCCCATATCTCAGACTTTCATGTTTTGAGGGTCGATGAGATACTCTATTTGTTTAGTCTTGATAAGTTAATATCTAGTTGTTATTGTTGTTTGATTATGGAGACATTTATATGCTCCTTTCAGTATTTATCACACTTGTGATGTACTTACTTTGTCTTATATGCCTTTTGACATTAAAAGACGTTAATAAAACTTCCTTTCTTTCTTTCTTTCTCTCTCTTCTTAAGATATTCTGGCGACTTACAATTTCTCTTTAATGTTGGAATATCACAATCTTGTTGAGTGTCTCTTTTGATTTGACTCACCTTTGTTTTTGTTCAAACGACAACAAGAGGAGTTAGACTCCAAGGATGATGTAGAACAAAGCACCTCGTGGGAACATAGACAACGTCAACTATTGTCTCAATCCCACTCTCACATGCCTCCACAACAACAAATCTACCCATACGTACTCAACAAAAAGGAGACATCTTATGTCCTCATAACCTAGATCACGTTTTTTTCCCAATATCCCTCAGAAAGGGACCTCTAATTAGCAGATATCAACACTTTACTATGTTGAATAAGGTATTTAAATTTGCTCTATGCTAGGGCCTTTACTATATTTTTGTATCTTTCAGCCTTAGTACTAACCAGATAGAAATTGCATTTCCCCAATATAGGTTGCATTTTTCTCATATGTTGGCTTTTATTACGTACATCAAGATATACTATGCTCCCGCATAATGCTATTAAGTATATGAGTTGTAACCAAAAATGCCGATAGGAATGTATTTCATGCAATCGTTTCAAAAGTGATATATGTGAAAAGCACATTATGATAATGCAGCAGGCTTGAATTTTCCAGTTTCCCAGAAAAACATCACAGCCGCCAAAATTTATAACTAAGAGGGCAATAGCCTACCAAGTGATTGTCGGTAACTTTGAGCACCAATTTGCCATCGCAGTGTCTATACTTCATGGAATAGCGAGTCTGCATTTTGTCAATATCAACAACAAACAGCACACATGAAGTTATGAAACCTTAATTAGTCCAGGTAAGCTTGATTGTGAGTTAAACTCAAGATGTATAAATGTTATGAAACCCTAATCGTCGGCTTTGTTTGTAAACAAAAGACAAGATCCATAAATCTAGTGAAATCCTAATTAGTCCATGTAAGCTTTGTTTCAGTCTTCACAAAGTGGAGATATGTGCCGATCAGAAGACGCGGCTGAGCAAAAGCAATAATATCTACCGAATCAGGATCCGCTCGAAAGAGAAGCACAGCACGGTCTACAAATTCTTCCCATGAATCAATGTACACCATCGCAATTCAGCCAGCAGCAGCGGCACAGCTTCAGAGAGGGGCTGGGCTAACCTGCTCGCTGCTGCTCCTCGCTCTACTAAGTCCAATTGGCCGCTTTGGGAATCATGATGCATTTGCAAATTCAGGTAAGGGACCTGGCCACTTGCAGTTTAGTTAACTCGTATTAATGTTAGTGCTAACTTGTTAGCTAACTTTCTTTGTTGCTGCCCCACCTAGAGTTATCTCCATCAGTTAGCACTAACTAGGAGCTGCCCCATTTCCACACCCATTAGTGGCTCAGTTAAGCTAAGCAATGGACTACAGCAGTAGGAGCTTGCCCTGCTGAAGGCTTGTTCCATGCTTGCATGCTTGTGGACATTGCCAGAGAGGGGCAACGGATTGTGGCAGATGGGACCTCTCCTAACTGGGACACAAGTTAGCTTAAAGGACTTGTTTAGCATCAGTTAGTGGGAAGCATGTGAAGGATTTCAGATCATTCAAGATCCAATCCATGTCCCAAATCTTTGGTTACAATAAGGAGCAAACCAACAATCCTACCAATGTAGAAAAATCAGCATCTACATACAAAATGAGATGCAAACTCTAAGAGATATTGATCAAACATGAACCAAAACATAAAATATGTTTGCTTTCCATACAATTACAGTACCCTACTGTATTTCACACGTGTGGAACCGAAAATAGCAATAAATGATCATTCTACACACAAGATTGCAAGATAACACCAAGATAGTGCACCAATGAGTAGTCGAACCCAAAGAGAACCATGTATAATGATGAAATGAGAGATAGAAGAGAGAAGATGTGTCTCTCCACGAGTTACATCCTTTTATAGAGTTTACAAACCCTATTTGGCCACTTGGCTTTCCCTCCAAAATGTAAACCCTACTATTTTTGGGTCTAGATTCAATGTACCCAAAGTTCAAATTTGAATCTCTCTCAAACTTGACTACCAACTTTCCCACACTTTCCAAAAGTGTTTATTGAATGTATTTTAAACTAATATAACTTCAAAAAGTTTATCTCTAAGCCTAAAATGAGTTTTGGCCTCTTATTGACAATTTACCAAAATGTGACTAAACTAGACTAAACTAGTTGAAATCTCTCACACTCTCTCTTCAACTAGTTTTGGCATAGTTTTGACAATAGAACTTTGATCCAACTTTAGAATGATCTCCATCCTAAGTATAGATCTTCTTTCTAAGGTTCTAAAGTATCTTTCATAATTGATATAGAGAATAGTGTCCAAATTGGATGCTTCACTATTTCTTACATCAATTTTACACATCAAGATATAACCAAATAAATGAAATGATTCCTCCATGATTCCAACTTTGAACTCTCTAGAAAATAACAACAAACAAAAAAAACATGTGAGTAATCAACCATTGCTTTCATGTCTTCTCCATCTTTGTCCTTCCTTAATATGTCTTCACCATGAAAATCCATGAATGAGCCTCCATCTCCATCTTGCAAAACCATCCAAGAATGCTAGTACAACTCCAACAATAAGATATTGCAAGACAATGTAGCTAGTTTGTCCATATCTTGACAATTTGCACACATCCACATGAAATAGCTCAAACATGAGATAGAACAAGTAAAGTAAACTTGAACAACACTTCCTTGTTGCTCCTTTGACCTTACTTGAGTCTTCAATAAGCTGCAAAAACAGATCCATAACATCTTTGCCAAATAACCTTCCTTTGATGCTCTTGACTAGCTCCAAATTGCCACCTTTCCTTTTGTGTTGTTGAAGCCCTTTGAGACCAACCTCTTGATCTTCCTCTTGACCATCAAAGTCATTGAACAAACTTTGTTTTCCAGATCCATTACTTGCTTTTCCAGTATGAAAACCATGAGAACCAATATCCACTTGCATAGCATCATCTACACAAGAAAATTCTCCAAAACATGTGAGTAAGGCAAAATGAGTCGCTTCCACCTGCTTACCTTTCTCTTGGTCATCAAAGATATGAATATATTCAGACCTGAACCTTTGGAAATACTCCCTCTCAAACATATGATCTAGATCCAACAAGATCTCATCAATGCTTGATCTCGATCTCCCACAAAGGTTAGTGAAAACAATGTCACCATCATAAATCAAAAGATAGATTCCAAACTTTCCATCCAACATGAAGTAGAGTAGGTGAAGATGAGTATCAAACCTAATAAATCCAGCTCTCTTGAGTCCATAACAAACCTCAATAAGCTCACCGATGAGATCTCCCTTGCCTTGAAGAAATTGCCTCAAAATTTGTTCCATGTAGTCTTCTCCAACCAACCTTTTGCCATCTCGATCATGAGTGATCAATTCACAATCATAAAATCCTTTGAGTTGATGAAGATATGTGAGATCCATGCCTTGGATCTTCCCAAGAACCAATTTTCCATTGCTCTTTCCTTCATAAGACTCCCTCTTAATGATTGCATCATAAGAAGTAGAAACCTCAAAAACATTAGAAGCCATGAAAAATATGATTAGTACCTTCAACATAAGGATGATTGAAGTACTCTCTTTTTTCAAACAAGAACTTCTACTCAATGTTTTAGGTAATGAATCATATGATAATGATTCTTCCTCACTATCATTCACAATGACATCATTCAAAGTACATCCTACTTTGAACTCTTCACATACTTCTCTTCTTCTTGACTTGTGACTATCTCTCTCACCAAGTCTCTTGATAGAACCATCTGATCTACTTTCTTTATGAAGAAATGTGACTCCACTTGCTGCAAAAATGACTTTCTTGGACTCGTCACAAAAGAATGTAGAAGAACCACCTCCTTCATGAATGCACCTAGCAACATCTTTTTCCATATGATCAAAGAAATCATTAGCAACAATCTTTTCCAAGGAAGAACCTTCACCACCTCCATTGATGAAGTTAGCTCTTTCCTTACCTTTTGCATGCTTGCACTGGCCATGAAGAACCATTGAAACCCCATCATTATCCTCAAGACTAGCCAAGTTAGCACAAAGATGAACATCTCCAAGAAGCATATTAGATCTTGACCTAGATCTAGCATAAGGAAGCTTGTTAGACTTTGCATAAGATTCACCAATCTTATTGATGCTAAAAGGGAACTTTGGAAAGTTGAGACCAATCTCCTTTTCCATTCCATCCTTTTTGTTAGCCATAACAAAAGCATCAAGCTTGAAAAGTCTACCTTGTTTAATGCTCCTAGCAACCAAGATTTCTTCCTTTGTAATGAAACAAGCATCACCACCAAACTTTACCATGTATCCTTTCTTTATCATTTGACCAACACTTAGCAAATCCTTTGAAAGTGAAGGAATTTAAAGAACACCATCAAGTCTTGCTTTCCTATTAGTAGAGAGACAAATAGAAATTGAACCAATACCTTCAATCACACACTCACCACCATTGGCCATGTGAATTGATTTCTTGGCTCCATCATAAGTGACCAAAGAAGTAAAGAACTCCTTGTGACTAGTCATGTGTGAACTAGCTCCACTATCAATCCACCATGAATCTTTGTCACCTTTACTTGACATTGGACTTGAAGAGCACATCAAAAGAGAATCACCACCACCTAGATCCTCATCATTAGTAGTAAAGTTGATTTGCTTGCTACCTTCATCTCTTTGCTTCTTCAAACATTCATTTGTAAAATGCCCTTTGATTCCACAATAAAAGCATTTCAACTTAGACTTATCTTTCTTTTTGCCAAAAGAGAAAGTCTCACCTTGATCTTGCCCTTTAGACCACTTGCCTTTGCTTTGCCCTTGAATTTGCCTTTGATGAACATAGCCTCCTCTTCATAATGAGATGTCGATGTAGATCCACCTCTTCTTGATTGAAGCCTATACTCCTCATTCACCAAGATCTCTTGCAAATCCACAATACTTGGCAAAGTCTTTTGAATAGCAAAACTTTGAACAAGATTAGCATGATCATCCAACAAGCCATTAAGTATAACTTGAACAAGCTCTACCTCCTTAATGCTTTCATCAATACATGCTAACTCATCACTGAATGCTTTAACCCTCAAAACAAAAGCATGAGTACTCTCTTCCTTCTTTTGCAAACTTTGAAAGATTTGTCTCCTAAGAGTAAGCACTCTTGATGTAGACTTGGATTCATAAAGCTTCTTCAAAGCTTCCCAAGCCTCCAAAGATGATGTGCACTTAACAACTTCCTTGAGAAGTTCATTGGTAACATTCATCTTAATCATGTGTAGAGCTTTCTTTGCTCTCTTGTCATACCTCACTTGATCTTGAGGTGCTTGAGGTCTCTCCTCCACACCTGCAACAATCTCCATCAACTCATTCATCTCCAATAAGGACTCCATCCTCACCTTCCAAGTAGAATAGTTGATTGAGGTAAGCCTATCATTGCTCTCCAACATAGATCCACCACTTGTAGCCATGTTGAAGTGACCTGATCTTCTTCTTTCAACCTGTTCCAATGCACAAAGCACTCTCTTGAATGTCAACAATTGAACTCAAGAAGAAATCACAAAGATATGGAACCTCTCAAATCTCTTCTAGAACTTCTAACTAGGAAATCAACACATAGAATAGTGAAATCTTGATCAACCTATGATCTATCCTCAATCTAATGATTCTTGCCACTTCCTAAGATTGAAAAACACTCAAATGAAGTTCAGTAACCTCACAAACTAGAGATCCAATCAAAATTAGGGTTTTGACAAAATCACAAAAAATTGAATATCTCAAATTCTACATGCAATTTCTAGAAACTTGGTATATCTTCTTGTAGACTCCAATGAGACCTTTCTAATGCACCAAAAATCATCTAATTCCAGTAAGCCAAGTGTGAAATCGGAATTGATCAAGTATATAACCCTATATTGAGTTTTGACCTACAAAAGATCAATTCTACACATGCAAAAATGCTGATTTTTGAGTAGAGATCAATCTAGCATGCTCTAGCATTGGTAACTCCTCCAAATCCTTGCTAAAGATGGCTGATCCTTTCATAACCTGAAACACAAGAGCTCTGATACCATGTGAAGGATTTCAGATCATTCAAGATCCAATCCATGTCCCAAATCTTTGGTTACAATAAGGAGCAAGCCAACAATCCTGCCAATGTAGAAAAATCAGCATCTACATACAAAATGAGATGCAAACTCTAAGAGATATTGATCAAACATGAACCAAAACATAAAATATGTTTGCTTTCCATACAATTACAGTACCCTACTATATCTCACACGTGTGGAACCGAAAATAGCAATAAATGATCATTCTACGCACAAGATTGCAAGATAACACCAAGATAGTGCACCAATGAGTAGTAAAACCCAAAGAGAACCATGTATAATGATGAAATGAGAGATAGAAGAGAGAAGATGTGTCTCTCCACGAGTTACATCCTTTGTGGACCCATATCTTTGCCATAACTCATCTTTTTTTTTTTCCAAATTAGTACCTCTAGGCACATTGACTCTAAAGTTGCATGCTTTTGATATGTTCTTGATGAACATGACATTGGATCGTCGAAAATGCCTTTAGCAGCTCGATTTGTGAGTGATAACTTCTGCATTGCTTCAGACATCCCTGAAGTTGATGTTGAAGCTTGGTCAGATGACCCTTGAGCTAGAGGCTCAACAACTTTCTTCTTTCCTCGTACATCGTTGTTGATTGTTGCATCCTTGTCCGCTCTCTTTGTTGAGGCTCTTTGACATTCGCTTCGTGGTTCCAAATGTGACATCCACCGTGGCTATGGCCTCTCTTGGTAAGTCACGCCACTTGATCACCTGGTTGTATCTTTGTTATTGGTGATTTTTCTTTGGTATAGGTGCTTTCGTGTTGGATTTCTATCCTCTCCATCCCTATCTCTTTGCTAATCTAGATCCATTCACTAGTTGTTGAAAATACTTGTACAGTCGCATACTTTGCAAAATTACACTTGTTTCTTGACAGTCTGCAGAAATACAAAGGAATAGATGACAGTGCCCTGATGACTTAGCCGACACCGACTATTTGGCCACCCTTTGACTATTCGGCGGTCACATGTACTCAACCGACACTGACTATTTGTTGGACATCCGACATCGACAATTCGACTTCACCAATTGCTCGTATGTCAATATTAACTCCAAAAGTCGACTCGAACAATCGGCGGCTCATCAGTACCTTCATCATGACCGAACATAATCAAATATTGTCCAAAGGCGACTACCAACAGCACGTAGAGCCTTAATCCTAACCGTAAAGTACAGATTAACTATTTTTTTAATTAGTTAGCCATGTGTATATATATCCTACGACTTATCAGTTGCTCGGTTACAACAACAAGCTCCACAGAGATTGAATAACCTCAATTGTCTACCGAGTCGACCATTCGAGCGTCTAGAGTGCGGGATTGAACCTGAAATGAAAGTGGGACTGTTGTCGTCACTAATGACGCATGGAATCGGACCTGAAATGAAAGTGGAGACCCGAGGAGAGCTGAATGGATTATAAAGGATGAGTGCGCAATGGCGATCATTGTTTCGTCCATAAATGAAGATCTACTCATGTAGATTGAAGACTGCGAAAGCAGCCATGCAGCATGGGAAAGATTAAAGCAGAAGTATGAAGTGAGGACTGCAGCTTCAGTTATGCACCTTCACAATCAGCTGCAATCAATACAGTGGGAGCAACTCACAATTCGATTTGATCAAAAAATGAAGGCTCTTCAGAGTACTGCAGCACAATAACCAGATTCTTATCAGCAATGGTATCTTTGAAGGGACAATGTTTGGTGTCCTATTTGTACTCAGAACCACACTTCAAATGAGTGTCCAGTACTGAAGTAGAGCCTCAAGTTGACGCACAAATATTGTCACCTGTGCAACACATCCTCGCACGACACTGCTTATTGCCCCTACAACCCACAGGCCATACAACGGAAGATCTCAATTCCAGACCTCTTATGCTTATCATCAGCGAGCACCTAACATAGCACCAAGGCATGGACCAAGCCCTCAACAACAACGAATGACACTACTAGCACCACAGAGGTTGAATAATCCTCAAGCAGCCCAAGTGAATCTCACGGTCGCGGAAGCTGAAACATTTTTTCCGACAAAAAATGCAATAATGGTATGGGAACCTTTCATCGATCCTGCCATCAATGAGTATTACGCCACATACGCTGCACAACCACAACGCCAAGGGAGTAGACTGTACGGATGTTACGGATGTGGAGAAGGACATAGGAAACCCAGCAAATCACCACCACAAGGATTCACCATGGACACTTCTATGTCTTATGGGGTGAACATGATGACTATAGCATGGCTGTCAACGGAACCTATTGAAGATGACCTAGTTCCTTGGCAACATGCACTTTGTTACGACTAGGAAGTTGAGTTGATAGATGAGTAGATCTTACATCACATGGATCCTACGAGCTATGGACTTCAACGAATACCAGTTCATCCACCTTAGAGTCTCCACGTGCTAAAGTCTCCAAGACACCACCACCGAAATGTTCGGATTCGGTGCTATACCCGTCGCAACATGGAAAGCTAGCGGGGAATCCTCGATGCATGCAACTACATACATTAGATTCAGACTGACTTTGACAGATTGGAGCTTGCCCTACTTGATCACAGTTTTAAAGTCACTAGATCGACGTGATCGATTCCATAGCCATGCACGAATTATCTAGGTTTTAGATTTAGCTTTGCGAAAGCATATTAGGTGCAAAAACTAGAGTGACAAATCGACGTATGCTATCACTCATATGAATAATTCAATTTCATCTACAAATAAGTTTATCTACAAGCAAGATGCAATATGAACATGAATAAATAAACATTCAACATGACATACACGACCTAGATTACTATGAATAAGTTTATCTGTGAGGGTTTTGCTGTCAGGGAGGCCTTTAGTTATACATCAGTTCTGCACGTAGGTCGTTGTTGAAACTACATGTTGCCAGAATGATTTGGGCAACGAAGCATGAGTTATCATACATTTGGCAGACTCGACTAAGGTCATGTTCTTCCTTTCTACCAGTCCATTTGACTGTGGAGAATAGGAAGTAGCAAACTATTGTTCAATGCCATTGGCTGAGCAATAGTCGTTGAACTCGTTTGAGATGTATTCACCATCATTGTTGCTCCGAAGAGCTTTGATCTTCTTGCCTAACTGCAACTTAGCATTTTCTTTGTATTTCTTGAAGAACTGGAAAGCTTCAGAAAATATACAATAGTTCTTTTGGAATAGTCAGCTATGAATGTAATAAAGAATTGTTCTGATAATGTAAGCTCTAAGTCCGCCCTTAAGAATCAAAGAGTAGAATTACAGCTCTGATACCATGTTGGGATTTGGTGCTATACCCGTCGTGACATGGAGAAGCTAGCGGGGAATCCTCGGTGCATGCAACTACGTATATCGGATTCAGACCAACTTCGACATGCCCTACTCAATCACAACTTCGAAGTCATTGGATCGACGTGATCGCATAGCCATGCACGCATTATCTAGGTTTTAGATTTAGCTTTGCGGAAACATATCAGGTGCGGAAACTAGAGTGTCAAATTGACTTATGCTATCAGTCATCTGAATGCAAACAGAGTCGCGTTCTTCCTGGATCAATACTCTGTAATACAGAGAGAAAGAACAAAAACTAGTCTGGAGGCTGCACCTCTGAGAGCTCGATCACCGACCAAATGCCTTCGCCCTTCAGGAGTGTTTTGATTTTGAATTTCCAGATTCTGTAATTTGCGCCATCGAGACTGATTGCTACTCTGGTCTGGATTGTCGTAGCCATATTGTGTTGTCTGGAAGAATCACTGCTGGGATATCAGTAGTGACAACTTGTTGGTTCTGATACCATGTCGCGGGAGCGCATGCGTGGGATCATACTTTGTGATATGTTTCATCAATGATTCATTGGACAAGCTCATTAAAGTTGAGGTTGATGCAATTGAAGGAGTTGAGTCATGATGCATTGTAATTCCGAGTGTGGAATCATCATGTGATCCTTCATCTTCTTTCGTCATAGAATCTTCCATAGCTTTGTGTAATGTGGCATATTGCTCTCGTCTTTTCAGCTCTCGCCGGATGCTTTTGGGTAGTCTTGTTAGAAACTACATGATGACTGCATGATTGGGAGTCAGCTCTTCAAGAAACTTTTGCAGCTTGAATCTGGTAATCAATGCTGCTTTAATCACTTCCTAATATGTTCGTTCTTGCATTGTCTAATTGAAAAACCAGTCTAAAGCCCCTCTTATCAGAGACATTGGGAACAACTTTAGTTTCTCTGTTGGGGTGGTTTCATCATGATCTCGCATGCCTGCCCATAGATCTGCAAGAATTTGACAGGATCGGTGGATCCATCAAATTTGGGCAACTCCAATCTGGGAGATGTTGGATTTCAATGCTCAAATCCAATAAGCAGTAAGCATCCTGAAAAACTCAACCGAAGTCCAACATCACATTTTTTTGGACCTTCACGTTTTTGCAGTTTTCACACCTACAGGATTTTCGCACTTCGGGGTTTTTCAAAACTCAACTCCATCGACTTCAAAGTCATCGAACTTTGAAGTCCGACTTTATTGACTTCGACTTCGACTTCTTCATGTATATACTCAACTCACTCCATCATCCGCCGTCTCAGACTTCTCCTTGTATATCGATTAAAACGTAAAGATACGACACATCAAAGTGCCCGATGTGAGAAATTCAACTAGTTTAGTCTATTTTTGTCATATTTGTATATTTGGCAATGAGGCCAATTTTCATATTAGACTTAGAGTTTGACTTTTCAAAGTTATATTTGTCTAAAAGCATTTGAATAAACACTTTTGGAAAGTGTGGGAAACTATAGGAAAACACGTTTTTGAAGGGAATTCAATTTGAGTAGTAGATATATTGAATCTAGTCACAATAATAGTAGGGTTTTTGATTATGGAGGGAAACCAAAGTTTGAACTTAGGTTTGGACCTGCTATATAAGGTTGTAACTCATGGGAAGTAGAAGACAATCCTCTCTCTCTCTCTTATCTCATTCAATGCTTATACATGGGTTCTCTTGGGTTCTACTATCCATTCGGTGCACTATACTTGTGATATTCTTGCAATGCTAATGTGTAGAATGCTCACTTAAATTTTTATTTTCAGATCTACACGTGTGAACTACAGTAGCTTATTGTTATTGTTCATGGACAAAAACATTATTTTATGTTTTGATTTATGTTTGATCAAGATCTATTAGAGTTTGCATCTCATTCGTAGGTGTAGATGTTATTTTCTTACAGTGGCAAGATTGGTGAATTGCTTGTTTTTCTAACCAAAGATCAAAGGGATATTTTTGGATCTTAATGATCTGAAATACTTCACCACTGGTATCAGAGCTTGTGTTTTAGGTTTAGAAGGAAGCATTCACAATCTATCAATGATTTGGAGAAGATATCAATGCTAGAGCAATGCTAGATTGGATTCTACCACCAAAATTGAGTGGATCTTTTGTAGATTAAAGCTCAATTCAAGAGTTTAATCTTGATCAATAAGATCCTTCGAGGACATTACTCTCTATAGGAAGCTAGTTGGTTCACTCATCTACTCTAACCATTACAAGACCAGATCTAAGCTATTGTGTTGGAAGATTGAGCCAATTCATGCAAGATCCTAGTGAGGAGCATTGGAAGCTAGGGAAGCGAGTTATGAGGTACATCTTTGGAACTCACCTGACTTGTACAAACACTTACAATTAAAGATAAGACGACCATATGGCTGCAGTAAATTAAGCAGTTAGATGTTTATGCTTCCAATGATTTGAGCACTGACATGCAATCATCAATGTACAGTGTCAACGCTCTCTATCAAATAGATTAGGCTGGCATTCTAGTTATTAGTAACTAAGCTGCTATGTAATTAGTAAGTTAGTTCAACGATCAACAGCTGAAGGCAGTTTCTATGCCAACTCTCTCTCGCACTGCTTCACGCTCTTGTACTCATCTTTTCCCTTCAATCAAAGTGCAAGTTTCTATCTCACTACTGTATTGTTCTATTGTGCATTGCTACTATTGATCATCTTCATTATTGCTGGTAACTGTTGCACTTCCAATCCATCTACCATTTGCTCTACTTCCGCTGCTATCCTATTGATCTGTCTTTAGTCTTCCGACATGGAATCAAGGCTCATCTTTGATAACTTATTATTTTCCGACATGGTATCAGAGCGGTGTGGTTCAGTTAATCTACATTTTTATTGTAGGTTATCAGTCTTGTTTCTACCAAGACATCATCTTAGGCAAGTGCGCAACCAAACAATATCATGACGTCATTATTTCTATCAATGATATCATTCATTAAACCAAAAGGTGGATCAATCTTCTAGCTCATCTCTGATCGACAACTCGATGGAGATAACTACCATCTCTGAAAGTTCAAGATGAATTTATTTCTTCTTGCCAAAGAACTGTTGGAACATCATTGATGCATTGAGATCAAACCAGAGGCTGATGCAGCCAACATCACCAAATGGAGACGAGAGATGACAAGGCATTTTCCTTGATCACTCTCAATATCAAGACTCTCAGATCAGCCACATACGTGTTGTTCAGACCGCTAAGGATGCATTGGACATCCTAGCAACTCTCTACGACATCAGAGATGTCACTTTCAAACTACATTTGAGGAAGAAATTCTTCACTCTCAGAATGTATGAAGCAAATAGTGTTTTGAGCCATCTCAACACTTTCAAAAATCATATGGAGCGAGATGACTGCAACATGATCAGTCATTGAAGAGTTCAGATGTAGTGATGACTCTATTATCGAGTCTCCCTGATGCTTGTAAACTGGCTATTTCAATCCAAAAAAATATCACTCTATCAAGAGTAATCTTGTGCTACTACAAGGAGGATATTAGAAGAAATGCTTCTCCTTCGGCTCAGGATCAGATCCACAAGCTTTACACACAAAGAAAAATCAAAAGTTCATATCAAGAGATCTACAAAGTCAAACTACACTAACAAGAGGAGCAATATGCAGCAGCTGTATCAAACACACCATCAACTTTAGGATCTTCATCATTCCAGCCACCAATGTAGAAAACTATTCTGCAAATACATTAAGAGGGCTGCCATCTCATCAAGGACTATCGAACTTTGAAATACAACAACGAGCAGATTCTAGATCTGGATTATTTGGAGACCCTTCAGCCTTGTCGTTAAACATGCTTTTGATTCGTCTATTACTCTCCTATGCAGCTACAGGATCTAAAAGTCCATCAATGGATGTCCCAAACAGCCTTCCTCAACAAAACTATTGAAGAGGAAAATCTATATGTCGTAGCTAGAGGGATATGAACTGAAAGGTAAGGAGCACCTAGTGTGCAAAATTCACAAGGCTCTCTATGTTTTGAAACAATCACCAAGAGCCTGGTTTCAAAAGATCAATGCATTTCTAATCGAAAATGATTTTATTTCAAACTCGGCAGACTCGAATGTTTACTTGAAGTCTATTTCTACTTCATTCATTATCATCACTCTTTATTGTAGATGATATGTTACTCTTTAGTAACAATCTAAATCTATTGAAGGATATGAAATGCATGCTAGCACAAGAGTACAAGATGACTGATTATATTTAGGCCATTACTGTCTCTCGGAATCTAGATCCATCAAGATCGACCAGCAGACATATTTTCATCTAGTCAACAATGATATCTCACTAATGTGCTGGAAAAATAACAGAATGACGATTGCAAATCGAGCTACTTCCCCACTCAAACCTAGTCTGAAGTTGTCAAAGGAGTAGTGTCCACAATCCGAGGCAGAGAAGGAGGAAATGAAGCAATATTTGTTTCACTCCATCATTGGGTCACTCATGTATGCTATGCTCTGCACTTGACCTGACTTGGCATACTCCATCAGCGCTCTCAGCCAATTCTTATCGAATCCAAGGCCAGCTCATTGGAAAACTCTCATGAAGGCCATGAAGTATGTCCAAGCTACAAAACATCTTAGCATCTGTTATGGAGCCAGCCAATCTGCCAATATTCTTGAAGGATATACAAATGTAGATTGGATAGGAGATATCGACATCAGAAGATCAACCTCTGGATTTGTATTCTTATTGAATCAAGCCCAATCTCATGGAACAGCCGAAAGTAAACCTCAGTAGCATTATCTTCAACCGAATATGAATACATGCCTGTCACAAATGCTACCAAGGAGACACTCTGGCTAAGGAACTTGCTTGCACCCCGACACATCGAAGTGCCCGACATATCTGACACATCGAAGTGCTCGACATACCCGACATATCAATCCATGAACTAGCATACGACTTCAAATACATCTCTGACAGTCCACCTGACTTGTACAAACACTGATAGTTAAAGAGAAGACAATCATTTAATGCATAACGGCTGCAACAAATTAAGCAGTTAGATTTTATGCTCCCAATGAACTGAGCACTAACATGCAATCATCAATGTATAGTGTCAACGCTCTTATCAAATAGGTTAGGCTGTATTCTAGTTAAGTAACTAAGTTGCTATGTAATAAGTAAGTTAGTTCAACAATCAACAATTGAAGCAATTTTTGCGCCAACTCTCTCGCGCTGCTTCACGCTCTTGTACTCATCTTTTTCCTTTAATCAGATTGCAAGTTTATGTCTCACTACTGTATTGTTCTATTGCACATTTCTACTATTGATTCATCTTGATTATTGCTGGTAATTGTTGCACTTCCGATCCATCTACCATCTGCCCCACTTCTACTGCTATCCTATTGATTTTGTCTTTGGTCTTTCGACATGGAATCAAGGCTCATCTCTGGTTACCTACCATTTTCTGATAGGAGAGGTACCATTGGCATAGGAATTTCTTGATCCATTGGATTTTGCTGATTTGGTCGAATCTCTTCCGCGGCTGCTTGACGTAGCTCTAGATGATGTAGATAACCTTCTACCAGATCTCAATTTTCATTCACTATGCCAATTTGAACAGAGTGGAGAGGTCTGGGGGACTGCACTGGCCCCATCACTGAACGGTAGAATTTGTGTAGGATTGAACGAGTGATTCGCGGATCAAGTCACTAGCAAATGCAATTTTTTTTTTGTGCACGATTAATGGCGAGTAATAGGTGAGTAATTCTAATTATTCGCCGAACTGACTATAGACTGTGAATGAAGATCAGAAAACACTATGAAAAAGACAAATAAAGAGGAGCAATTGGAAAAAAATAGGCAAAAATGAGATCTTTACTTGTCGGTCTGCCAGATCATAGATCTAGTACTATACTAGGTATTGTACAAATGGTGAGTAATGATACTGGAGGGAGGGCAAAAAATTGAAGTCGGCAAAAAATGAGACAAAAAATCAGCTAATTATTTGTTGGTCTGTCGAATCCTATATTCTGGTCATGGACATAACACATAGTACAATACATGTTCTACTCCTAGTATTGGATACACGGTACTCCAGAGAATCAAGCTTATTAGTTATGCCATGTCATACTGGATGTGACCCCCAAAGTAATTAATAGCCTTGTGAGGCCCAGACATGCCAATTGGACTTAGTGCAAGGTTTGGGACAGTCAGTGCATGTGTAGAGTATCAATAACAATTGGATCTATCAATAGGGGAGTTTTTTAGACCTTGTATTACTAAATGCACAGGAGGGTCTTAAGCCTATATAAGATGGACAAACTCGCCCTACTCCACCATTCTTTTGGTGATTCATTGCCAGGTCCTCTCTCTACTCTTGCTTCCTAATCCTTGGCTTGGGGGTGAAGCTTCCGGAGATTGATCGGTTGCTTTTACTTGGTTGGGTGGTTTTTCCATAGTGTGTTCTCTATTGTTTTGTCTTGTAAGCAGAATCTTGAGGAGCTTTCCCTTGCATTGGTATCGAAGCAAGGCTTACAAAGATCAGAGAACTTAGGTGTTGCTTTTCGTGGAAATTTTGGTGTGAATCAATTGCTATTCTCATCCAGGTGGAGAACAAGATTGAAAGTGGGTGTATTCTCCCGGTTTCCATTTGCATGTTGCTAAGGTCCGTTTCTCTCGAATTTTTTTTTTGGGTTTTATGGAGAATTGTCTTGAAAGCCAATTTGTGATGTTTTTTTGGAGCTTTTTATTGTGTAACTCTAGAAAAACCTGAGTAAAAATGTAGACTGTGGCAACAATTAGTTCAAATATGTAGACTATTAAAAAACCGTTCATTTTCTATAGGTTTCATTTGAGAGAATAAAAATCAGAGAGGAAAAAAGGGCTGTTGGGATGAGTAGGATTAGATTAAATTAAGATCAGGTCCTGTGCATATCATAGAAATACATGATAGGAACCTATGACTGACTGATAGGGGTACTTGCACATTTCTTGCTGATCTGCCTTCGTTCTGGGGCACACATGTCTTTGGATAGCTTGCATCTTGGATCCATAGGAGTATCTATGGGTTTGCAATCCTCCATCGCATATCTGCGAAGTACATTGATTAGGTAAGATTGTTGGCTTATGATGATCCTTCTGCTAGTGTGATCTCATGTGAATCTCCAGTCCAAGTAGGTAATCGATCTGACCTAAATCAGTCATCTCAAACTTTGATGAGAGTAAGGATTTGGTTTCCTAGTAGTAACCTGATTTGAATTTTTGATGATTAGGGATTCATCAATTGTATAGTGCTATACTGACATAGCTTGGCCCTTTTTGTTCTAGATACACATTTGATACTGCGGAATAGGAGGTAAAGTCGTGCTGCAACAAGAAACAATTTACTCTATCGTATACCAGGCCCTCGGAGCTTGCTTCAGACCGTATAATGCTGCAATTTTACATAATAGATGCTCTTTGCCTTGAAGGACATAACCTTCTGGTTGATAGATGAACATGTCTTCTTGTATATATCCGTGTAGGAATGCCTATTAGCTCTGATACCACTTTTACAAGTAGAGGTGAGGAAGACCTCCAAATCCAAGGTAGAGCCTCCAAATGTCCTCCAAGCAACTTGCAAGCTTCAAGATGCTCCCCAACTCCAAGCTAGGATGCCTCCACCTGCAAGTAAGGATCTGCAAACCTCCAAGGATCTCTCCTCCACATGTGTCCCTACTCTTTAAACACAAAGATAGATAACAAGCTGGCCTCAAGTATTCACCACCCAACCATAGCTAGATCCAAACTCCAAGCAAGACCTATGTAATACCCCCTTGCTAACCATAAACAAATCACAAGCATACCACAACACTCCATAGCATTCTCAAGATCCAAACCCTACTTATGTCCCATACCATAAGCAAGATCCAAACCTCAAACATACTACCACAAGAAAGCACTCTACACAATAGTAGCAACACTAGAGCATAAGAAAAGCAAACAAGAGAGATCTCTCCCTCCCAATGGGCGCCCTACTACCCTCATATAGATGGCCCATGGACCCTCCAATGCACTATGGAGTTCCATGCTCATCCAATGAGAGAGAGAGAAGCCTAGGGGAGTTAAAGAATCTCCAAGAGCCTCCATAGGCTTATGGAATGTCAAGAGACTCCTTCCATAACCTATGACTCCTTGAATGCCTTTCTTGTGGGAGTTGGGAACTCAATGGACACTTTAGAAGGGCGCCCTCCTACTAGGTCCCATTGCCCAAGTTGTGCAAGTATACTTTGGTCCTAGACCAATAAAGTGATGTTGTTCAAGGTTGAGGCCCAAGGTTTAGAAAAATAGTCATCCAATGACTTTCTAACACCTCTCTAGGTTCCATACCTCCATCCAAGGTATAGACACCTACCTGCCCTTAACCAAGGACACTAGTACCTTAATCTAAGACACCTACCCTTAATACTAAGGGTACCCCTTATCCAAGGGTCACGTGACTCCATACCTCCAACTAAGGTATAGTCACTTGTCTGCCCTTATCCAGGGGCACAGTACCCTTAATCCTAAGGGTATCCATGCCATTTAGCCCTCAACACTAAATGGACTATCAAGGGTCTGAAGTACTGCTAGTTAAATAGGTATGTAACATTCCTTCTCCCTTTAAACTTG
This sequence comes from Diphasiastrum complanatum, assembly GCA_029204225.1. NCBI lineage: Eukaryota > Viridiplantae > Streptophyta > Lycopodiopsida > Lycopodiales > Lycopodiaceae > Diphasiastrum > Diphasiastrum complanatum. The sequence continues at coordinate 42,335,887 of CM055100.1, read as the reverse complement.
AATTTTCCTTGTAGGGAAATATTTTGGAAAATTCTTCTGGGGATCAGCCTCATTTTCCTCAGGTTTCCTCCTCTTCTGATTTGCCCCTCCCACCCCTGACTAAAAAATTCCCGAAGCACTCTACTCCGTAGAGTTCTCTGCCGACATATTAAACAATCACCTCAGGTTCAGGTGGATCCACTCACGGACTCATCATGAGAAGTTCCACTAGATCTTCCATAGGGACTAGGGTCTCCCCAACCCCCCAACGAGGGTTTTCAACTTACTAACGTGGAAAACAGATGAAATTCCAACATTAGCTGGAAGGTCTAGTTTGTATGCGACCTTGTATATCACTTGGATAACCTTAAAAGGATCGCAATACCATAGGCGGCCAACTTTGCACACTTAATAATTTTCAAGCCCCTAGAGTGACTAGGGGACTCTCAAAAACACCCAGTCGTAGACCATGAATACCTTGTGCTTTCGAGATAGATCAGCATAGTGCCTTGCCCGGTCCTTGGGCACTTCTTATGCTATCTTTAGCCAGGTTGCTAACATTTCTTGCATATCCGCAAGATAATCAGCTGCGGCTTGCACCCGTAGGTTTTTCATGCCAACACTAATTGGTGATCGAGGTTGAAAAACCATACATAAGCATGAAAGGGGATCGATCCGGTCGCTGAATGTTTTGCACTGTTATATGCAAAATTCCAACTAGTGGAAGGTACTGTTCCCCAATCAGACTGCCGATGGCCCCACATATGCTCGAAGCATATCCTCCATCGTCTGATTGGTCCTTTCCGTTTGGACCGTCTGATTCCGGATGACTCTGTAGAACTCAAACTTAAAGTTGTTTCCATTTTTTTCAAATACTACTTGCCAAAATTCCAGTGAATTTTGGGTCAAGGTCACTGACAATATCACAAGGCAGCCCGTATAGTCGAAAAACTTCTCAACAAATAGTTGAGCTAGTCTGAAGCTTTAACAGTAGTTTTCGTTGGGTTAAAATTGAGCAAACTTCGTAAGTCTGTCAACAATGACCCAAACCGAATCGTGGCCACTTACTCGTGTACGTGGAAGCCCGACCACAAAATCCTTAGATATACTTTCTCACTTTTCGGTAAGAATATCATAAGGATGTAATAGGCCACTAGCTTTTAGCCTCTCTGCTTTATTTAACTGGCACTGAGTACATTTAAAGTACATAGGCCTCTACCTGACTTTTCATCTTAGGCCACCAAATATTGCCTTCGAACTAAGTCAAGTGTTCTCTTTGATTACTCGGAAGTCCTGCGCATGGACTATCATGACACTCATGCAAGATTTGGGCCCTTACAGTGTCATTCTCCGGTACACATACCTTTCCTTTACAAAACAAAATCTTGTTTCAAATTAGGAAATCCGTTTCAGCCTTTCCCTGATTCGAGGAATCTTGCAAACCTGAATTGACCCCTGAAAGTACTTGTTGCCAATACTTTCCAAAAAAAAGATTGGACTCATATAGTCCTTGAAGAGACTGAAACAACTCCGGTTCTATGACAGTAAAGCACAACTGATTAATAACCGGTACCAACTCAAAGCATCCGCTAGAGTATTTTGACTTCCTTTACAATAACGTATAGAAAAGTCAAAGACTTGCATCAGCTCAGCCCATCTAGCTTGCCTCCCCTTTAAATCTGTAGCATCACATAAATATCGAAGAGTTTGATGATCCGTCAAAACTTCAAATCTGGCTCCATACAAATAATGTCGTCAAATTTTCAAGGAATGAACAATTGCAAACAGTTCCTTCTCATAGGTACAATACCTAGACTGAGCAGGATTGAGTTTCTTGCTTTCATAAGCCAGAAGATGTCCATCCTGCATCAAAACAGCTCCAATAGCATAATCACTGGCATCGGTCCTAACCACAAAAGTCTTAATAGGATCGTCAATTATTAGTATTGGTGCCAAAGTGACACTTTTCTTAAGCAACTCAAAACCTCCGTCCACACCACTAGTGGACTCTTAGCCCTCCGACTTAGCTTCTTATAGCCTTTCAAGCCCTGGGTAAGGGGAAATGCCAATCGAGCAAATTGGGGAATATGCCGACGGAAAAATCCCACAAACCCCAAGAAAGACTTGATTTTCCAAACTGTGGTGAGAATAGGCCAATCAATAACCCTCTGGATACGATCAGCCTCAATCTCCACCCCCTGTTCGGAAATCTTTTGCCCCAAGTAGGACGATTTCTTAGCAAAAAAGTCACACTTGAACTCCTTGGCAAAGAGCTTTTCCCTTCTTAGAATGTCCAAGACAATCCTAAGATGCTCTTTATGTTCCGCCAAAGTCTTACTGAACACTAGAATATCATCTAGGAATACCACTATGAATCTTTCCAAATATGGCCTGAACAAATCGTTCATCATTTGTTGGAAAGTTGTCAGTGCATTGGTCAAACCAAAAGGCAACACCAAAAATTTGTAGTGACCAAAGCGAGTTTGAAATCCGGTTTTTGGTATATCTTCTGCCTTAATGCGTATCTGATGGTATCCCGATCTTAGATCTATCTTGGTAAAGTACCCAGCACCACCAAGATAGTCTATTAGATCATCCATCCATGGCAGTGGATATCTATTCTTAACGGTTACCTTGTTCAAGTTCTTATAGTCGACGCAAAACCTTATAGTCCCATCCTTCTTGGCCACCAGAACCACTGGTGATGCCCAAGAAGACTTACGAGGTTGTACCCACCCCTTTTTCAAGGAGACTTACCTCAGCCTCTTCCGATGCACTCATCCTATAAGGACGTCGTGCAATTGGAATTGCTCCAGGTATTAGGTCAATTTTATGATCAACTGTCCTTTCTGGTGGTAAACCTACATGAAGGTCTAAAAAAGCATCATTGAATTCTTGCCTAAGTTCATTATAGGCTTCAAATTCACTAGTGTTCTCACTAGGTATATTCATGGCATTTATGTTAAGTTCTTCATCATTGCAGCAAATGATATCATTATGAAAACATAAATAAACTTTAAAATCAGAATTCTTCATAATAGAAGTAAGTTCCTGTTTAGAATAAGGGTTAACATTTTTAGTGTCAACACTTAAACTAGCCTTGATCTTAATTAAAGAATTTTCATGCATAAAAGATAAAGATTTCTCAACAAAATCAATTCTCAATGATTTGTTCTTATCAAAATGCGATCGTTACCCAAGAACGATATCTACATTAGCTAATTGAACAACTTGGAATTCTAGTTTTTCATAAAAATCCTGAATGTGCAATTCTACATCAAGAACAATAAAATCCATCAAATCGAAATTACTTCCAGATGCCATTGTCACACGATATTTTTTCTCACTTTTTCTAATAGGAAGGTTTAGCGTCTGCACCAGATTTACATTAATAAAGTTACGAGTGGATCCTGTGTCAAAAAGAACATTAACAACTTGATCATTAACTTTACCTTTAATGCAAATAAGGTCAGTAGGACCAAAAACTAAAGAACTAAGGAAAGAAACATCCATCTCATTACTTCGAGATAGATTACCTGAGGTTGAAGCTTGTTTTTTGACGCAATCACGTGCAAGGTGACCCTCGCCATTGCACTTGAAGCACAGGTTCTTCTTACGAGCTTCAACTTTATCATTGCCACCATGATAGTTTTTAAAGTTTTTCTTGGTTTTATTAGGATGGTTGGAAATGGGATGTGTTTCATTAACAACTTCCCTATCCTTCCTCATAAATTGAAAACTTTTTTTCTGCTCATTAGGCTGTTGACCCCTAGGTGGCTTAGGTGTGTTATCAAAGTATTTTGTAGCCCTAATAGCATCTTCTAGGGTTTTTGGATGGTTCCTACAAACATCCACTTGATAATCTTTTGATAACCCATCAATAAACATTAACATTTGTACCTTAGGTGGAATATCACTATAAAGTGGATTCAGGTACTCATGAAAATCTTGAATAAATTGTTCCAAACCTTTATTCATGGTTAGATGACTCAGCTTTTGGAAGTGTTCATAGTCATCTAATAGTGGTAGAAAATAATCCCTAAGAAGCTTGCAAAAATCATCCCATGTACAAGGTTGATTGCCCTTTGCAACTAAGTCATCCCACCAAACTAAGGCTCTTCCTTCAAGGAACATGGTGACAATGGATAACTTCTCAGATTCAGGGAATTGGTTCATGGCAAAGTATTTGTTCCAACCATTTAGCCAAGAACTTACCACTTGTAAGTTCCTATCTTTCTTCTCCCCCTTAAACACTTTTACAGGAGGTGGAACTACACGCTTCTTCTGATTGGCTAACCTAGACTCCAAGTCTTGGTTTATTTAATTAGTTTCAAGAAGTTGCTTATTAGTGGCTTGAATTTGTTGGTATAAAAGTTCAAGAGCATGTGCCACATTGGATGGGTTTGATAGATCAAATGTTGGGTTTTCATTGGTTTGATCCATTGGGGTTGCTTGTGTGTTTTCCTATTATGCAAATACACAACAAGTGCTCAAATTAACTTGATAGAAATGCTTCAATTGTTACATCCAATACAAATAAAAAGCATTTACTTCTATTCATTCAATCTTATTGTTTGTAAGCTCAATCCAAGCCTAGCCTACTATTTGCAAGCTTAATCCAAGCTTAAGAGGAAAACAACAACAAGCTACATTTGCCTTAATCAAAAGCAACAATGAAAACCAAATCTTTATGTAAACTTCAATTAACTAATCCACGCTAATGTTTACATAAAAAACAGAATTTCAAAACTTGTTTTATGCACAAAGTTACACTACCATTCTCTTCCTACATTGTCATCTTCATGAAACTAGGAGATAGAAAGGTGTAACTAATGAAGTTTGAATGAAAACTTCACTTTTCAGATCTGATTTTCAGATTTACAGGTCTGAAAACAGAACTTCAAAATGAAAATCAAAACTTCAAAGACTTCATTTATGCAAAAAAAAACACTAGTTTTGATCAAAACACATAGCTAGAATCAATCTTTTTGCCAAAAAAAGTTTGTGTATGTAGAGGAAGACTTCCTCTACCCATCCCACAAATCTTTTTTCAGAACTTTTAAAAACCCAAAGCCCACTTTAAAACTTCTCTAACATGATAAAAAATCAGCCCCTAATCAATTCTATAAGCATCACTACTCTCTTCCAAAGAGAACTAGATTCATTGGATACAGCTTCCTACAACTAGAAAAGCCTATAATCTTCTCCCCAAAAAAATTTAGTTGGTGATCTTAATAGAACTTGAAGAAGGTTAGAAAGGTTACCATCCTTTGTCTAGCTATATGATACCACTTTTACAAGTAGAGGTGAGGAAGACCTCCAAATCCAAGGTAGAACCTCCAAATGTCCTCCAAGCAACTTGCAAGCTTCAAGATGCTCCCCAACTCCAAGCTAGGATGCCTCCACCTGCAAGTAAGGATCTGCAAACCTCCAAGGATCTCTCCTCCACATGTGTCCCTACTCTTTAAACACAAAGATAGATAACAAGCTGGCCTCAAGTATTCACCACCCAACCATAGCTAGATCCAAACTCCAAGCAAGACCTATGTAGTACCCCCTTGCTAACCATAAACAAATCACAAGCATACCACAACACTCCATAGCATTCTCAAGATCCAAACCCTACTTATGTCTCATACCATAAGCAAGATCCAAACCTCAAGCATACTACCACAAGAAAGCACTCTACACACTAGTAGCAACACTAGAGCATAAGCAAAGCAAACAAGAGAGATCTCTCCCTCCCAATGGGCGCCCTACTACCCTCATATAGATGGCCCATGGACCCTCCAATGCACTATGGAGTTCCATGCTCATCCAATGAGAGAGAGAGAAGCCTAGGGGAGTTAAAGAATCTCCAAGAGCCTCCATAGGCTTATGGAATGTCAAGAGACTCCTTCCATAACCTATGACTCCTTGAATGCCTTTTTTGTGGGAGTTGGGAACTCAATGGACACTTTAGAAGGGCGCCCTCCTACTAGGTCCCATTGCCCAAGTTGTGCAAGTATAATTTGGTCCTAGACCAATAAAGTGATGTTGTTCAAGGTTGAGGCCCAAGGTTTAGAAAAATAGTCATCCAATGACTTTCTAACACCTCTCTAGGTTCCATACCTCCATCCAAGGTATAGACACCTACCTGCCCTTAACCAAGGACACTAGTACCTTAATCTAAGACACCTATCCTTAATACTAAGGGTACCCCTTATCCAAGGGTCACGTGACTCCATACCTCCAACTAAGGTATAGTCACTTGCTTGCCCTTATCCAAGGGCACATACCCTTAATCATAAGGGTACCTTGCCATTTAGCCCCCAACACTAAATGGACTATTAGGGGTCTGAAGTACTACTAGTTACATAGGTATGTAACAACGTCCATCTGGTGAATGTCTAGATCTTCTGCAACAACTATAGCCGATGAGGTACGAATAGACTAATGCTTAACCACTGGACTAAAGGTCTTAATGTAGTCTATCCCATATACTTGTTCAAATCTTTTAACCACCAGTCTAGCTTTCCATTTGGATATTGATCCATCGAGATTAAGCTTTAGCTTGAAGATCCACTTAGAGAAGTGCTAGAGTAATTTTGCAGGTAGCAGACCATAGAGATCGCTTTTGCCCAAAAGGTTTGAGACAAATGCACGTTTACTATCATGGATTGTGCAGCTTCCAACAGTGTGCGGTTCTTCCGTTTAGCTACTTTGTTCTATTGTGGAGTGTAGCTCATAGTAAACTGATGGTGCACACCACATGAAGATAGGTAGTCCTTCATTTCATTTGATAAGTACTCCCCCCCTGAATCAGACCGTAGGGCCTTGATCCTCTGACCAATTTGATTCTCAGCGTATTGCTTGAAACCTTTTTAGCAACTAAATGCTTCTGATTTATTCTTTATGAGCATGACTCTGGTAAATCGGGAGTAGTCATCAATGAATGTAATAAAATATAGAGCTTGACCCAATGAAGGTACACTCATAGGACCACATAAGTCACTGTGTATCAGTGACAAAATGGACTTCGCCCTTTTGGCTTGTCCTCTTGGAAATCTAGTTCTAGTTTGTTTTCCTAGTAAGCAATTTTCACAGACAGATTGATTAGATATAGTAACATCGTTTATATTCATGTCCTTGACCATTTTGTTATGATGCATATACAAGATTGAACGCATTTATAGATGACCTAATATTTAATGCCATAAATTAGCATCTAAATCGCTCATAGAAATTGCAAAATTGTGAGTCAGTATATACGATTTTCTTCTCTGTAAGCAGAGAGGATTTCTTTTGAATTCTCATCTAAAATAGTACATCGATTGGCAGTGAACAAAGCTCTATAGCCCTTATTTGTGATCTTGCTAATAGACAATAGGTTCTTTGTTACTACTTGGGTACATAAAGTACACCATTAGGCTGCCTAGTGATTTTCTCAAAGAATTGTAGTCGGATAGAGCCTTGGCCTTCGACTTGATGTGAACTGGAGTCACCAAAGAGTATATACTTTGGTTCTGTAGCTATGAGTGTAGAGAAGAGGCCTTTGCATGGCGTCATGTCCTGAGAAGCACATGAATCGAGATACCATTGATGGGCATCTCTACTGGGTTGATCTTGTACCATCAAAGCTTTATCGTCATCTTGTGAACCTATGACTGTGTCAGAGTTGCCTTCTTGCTGCCACTGCATCCTTTTTCTCGCTTCATTACGACAATCTTTGATGTCGTGGTTGGTTCTTTTGCAGTATTTGCAAAATAGCTTGGTCTTGGACGAGGATTGATTGTGTTGTTTGTTGTTGTGGTGCAATGCTATTGGCTATTTAGCCTTTGTCTTCTTATCTTTGAAGCCTTTCTTCTTCTTAGATTGCTGCTTGTTTGAGTAGAGTGCCATGGATTTGGTACTCATTGTCGTAGACAAGCTCTTCCTCCTAACTTCTTCCTGCAATAGACTTGCTGTCAATTTTTGGAGAGACAGCGCAGGAGTATTGCTAAGAAGCAACACTAAATTGTCGTAGGAGGATGGAAGACTGGCAAGAAGAGACATGGTAGAGTCTTCTTCTGAGATAGGCGATCCTATTGTAGCCAGTTGGTTTAGCAACTGTTTGAACTCATTTAGATGGTCACTGACTGAGGTGCCTTCACTCATTCTGAGTGTCAGTACCTTCTTCCTCAAGAAGAGACGAGTGGAAACATCTGAGGTCTCGTAGATGCTTGTAAGTGTATCCCACGCTTCTTTGGAGGTGGTGCAATTGGATACATGAGCGATTTGAGTGTCCTTTAGGTTTAGAGATACAATGGCAAGAGCCTTGCCATCCTTTGCTTCCCAAGCTGGAAGTTGTTCAGGTTCTGCCGGTTTGGCTATTGAACCTGTTATAGAAAATTGAATTTTTTTTTTAATGTCTTCAGGACAATAACTCAAGAAATTTAATTTAGCTGGAAGTTGTTCAAGTCTGCCGGTTTGGCTATTGGACCTTTTATTTTTAATGTCTTCAGGACAATAAGTCAAGAAATTTAATTTGAAAGACTTCAAAAAGTTAGAATAATAAAACCTTTTTCACAACAATTAGATTTTCATCAAAACCTAGTAATAGGATCTATGTGTGCTCGAAGACGTAAAACCTTGAGGAGCTACTTTAGTTTCAAGGTGAGTGAATCTACAACTTGAGAGAGAGCAACCTTGCACGTAAGGTGTCCTTAAGGTCTATGTCAATGTTCGGGATAGCCGACAAAGTATACGAATGGAACTGGTGTCTTTCTCCGAAAAGCTATTTCATAAAAATGTATAGGAAATTGAGTTTCAAAAAACCTACAAATTTTCTTAAATGCAAGAAATTTTACGTTTGTTGTTTTCATATGCACTAAATTTGTGTAGTAAAACAGGATGATCCTTATAAAACTTGAATTACATAGGTTTATTGAGTTCATAAAATAATTTATTTTTGTAAATATTTAGTATTTTGCTAATGGCGAAAAATATGAGATGCAGGATCCATAAGGCAAAAAATTTCAAAAATTGACTTTACAAAAATGCAGGAAATTGGAAGGAACCAAAGAGGTTTTCCAAACACTGGCTTATGTGGGGGCGCACATGGTTGGATACGACCCTTAAGTATGGAGGATTCATATGCATGACACATGTCCCAATCTACCCATGGAAAGAGAGTGCATGAGGCATGAGCCCGTTTGAAAACTTTTTAATGCGGAAGGAAAATTCGAGTGCGTGAAAGCTTTTTTGTGTGCTCGTTTGCATCTACTCATGTGGCAGGTAACGGTTTGCAGATGAGATGAGTAGGTAGCCCCTCTCCCCCCCCGAAAAAAATGTACTTAAGTGTGTTCATCGCCAAGTCAAGCAGCTCTTTTTAAAAAGCAAAATTCATGAATAGACGCACTGCATTGCTTTGGTTGCAGAGCATGGAGGTTGTTGCAGATCTGTGCATTAGAGGATAGGATCCTGGATAATGGCTTCATAGATTCCATGATAGGCTTGGCTTGTTAGTTTCCCAAGTAAGGTGTTTGCTTCCTCTTAATTGTGGTTGGAACGTTTAACGATTGTAAGCTTGCTCCTGCTACTGATGTCGACGGATAATATTCAGCTAGAAGCCCGCTAGAGCTGCACATAGACATTTTGAAAATAGTAGGCTTATAGTAGTTCACAATTGATATTATTAAGTAGCCAATATAAGCTATCTAAAGCCGCCCTAGCTCAGTCGGTAGAGCACAAGGCTCTTAACCTTGTGGTCGGGGGTTTGAGCCCCCCGAGCGACGATTAGCTTTTTTTACACTCTTCTTTTATGGAGAGGTAAACCTGACACGACACGAACAAGCCTAGGTTCATTGTTAGTTATATTTATAGCTTTTCTTTTCTCAAATGAGGTTTTCAATGTTCTCTCTTTATGCAAAGACAAGGTAGGATTTATGGTTCCTGTCCACATGCTTTCAACTTTTAGTTTTTAGCCTTGCCTAGAAGCAAAGGCAAGTTCATGTGTTGATGATTCTAATAAAGCTAATGTCAAAAGGAAGTGTCCAAGAGTTTTAAAAATTTTTTGACATTGCCTTGCAAAAGACAATACTATGTGTTCAAGTTGGTCTATGGAGATTTTGCAAAAGTCAACTTTAAAGAGAATGTGTAAAGGTATGTGCACGCAAATTGCTTTGCCACATTGTTAAAGACTTTATTGCAAGAACTAAATGGAGTTTTATCTGCAAGTTGTAAATAGCAAAAAGTTCGTTTCCCTTTACTTTCCTTGCATGCATGCCCACACTTTGAATACAACTTCATGCAAGTCATAAATAGCAAATATTTGGGTCTTTGTCTTTTTCCCGCATGCATGCATTAATAGGCTCTTAATCTACATAATGCACCAACATCATCACCAAGAACAATAATCAAATAAATATTATCTATTTGTATTCAGAAAATCATTTCATATACAGTCTTGTATTGTTGTCATATATCTATTCATGCACACTCAACAAGTTTTGAATTAAAGTTCAATCTTTAGGCAAAAAAAGGGAACACTAGCCATTTTGTCCTGGTTCAAAGACAACTACAATTTGAAATTAGCTAATTAACTTGCCTTCAACCTTAGACACTCAATTTGTTACAATGCCTTTGTGCTATACAGCAAAGTTTATGTTTATAGGTGTACTTTATAATCTAAATATACATTCACAAGTATGCATTCATGATGTCCTTAGAACAATTGTGCATGACAACATGAGCATGCAATGTCAAACTTGCATGTTCTTTGCTTTAAATACTCTCTCACAATCATGCATGACTCAAGCATGTGAGGGGGCCACTTGATGCTCTGATACCACTGTTGTGGATTGGACGACTTGATGCTCTGAAACCACTGTTGGGAAAGTCCTGTTAGCGATTGTTTGCTTTGATACCACTGATGGGGATTGTGTTCTCCAATTGCTCTGATACAAACGGGATAGTCGAACAATCAGGACTCACCAATGTAGAGCTCAGATGGAGTCAATCTGTTGGAGAAGCTACTGCTTCATTCCTCGATCAAGCATCCTCCGAACTACAGATTGCTACTGCATATCTGATAATGAATCTATGAACAGTAGATAATGTTTAATAACAACGGGAGTATATCTACTGCAAGCAAGCATCATTCAAAGATTCATAGATTGTGCACACGTTGTGAGCAGAAAGATTGTAACTCGTCTCTATTATCACTCTATTATCAAAATCGAGATTACATCAACAATTTCTTGAGTGTTGTCTGTTTCCCATATCAATGCGTCGTCGCAAGAGAGGTGGTCTCTCTCACGAGTGAACTGGCTACTGCTAATTCTCTATATCTTCTTCTGTCTGCTACTACATGACACTATGTGTCGTCTTTCTGACTAACCAATTTTATGTCGTCTCTCACGCTGATCCAGCACATATACTTTGTCAGGTGAGATTAAAAGATTTGATTAGCTAAGTTTAAGCTAACTACGTCTTTGTTAACGTTGCATGGTGGCGGTGGAGCATGATAGTTTAAACCTTCACGCCCGATTAGCTGAGGTCCGATAGTTCATCCATGCCCAATAACTCGTCTTGGCTTGGCTTGTGGATGCCCAATTTGTCGGTGTCGTCCTCATCCAATATGTCGACCAAATATGCAGATTGTGTAGAAAATCTAGTTCAAAACTGCAGTAGTAAAAAATGCAAGGAAAATACTAAGGCTTTAAAGGTAGAAACATAAAAGGTTTCTTCAGCTCCCTCTTAAAGCGAGTATTTTCTTTATTCCCAAGCTTGACCTTTGTCTCTCAAACATAGTCTTGTCCAAAGGCTTTGTAAATATGTCAGCCACCATCTGCTTGGTTGGAGTGAAGATGGTTTTCAGCTCGTCTCTCTCCACCAGATC